>CM061065.1:175672552-176872552 GCA_030762895.1 Sophora flavescens
GATTTTACCTCTTAAATAATTTTGAGAAGATCAAGAACAAAAAAATCATAATCAATAGATTTGTTAAGTGCTTTCGAGGCTTAGAAGGAAGGGAAGAGTGCAAGAGCGGAGAACAAGTAAGCGAACCATCATGCCGTGCTTGACATCTGGTGCCAGTGAGAGCTAATATGAAGACCGAAAGGATCACGGCCCAAAGATATCCATCACGGGCGTGATGGAGTAGGACCCCTGAAATCGAGAGAGCATTCCTCGGCCTAGTCATGATAGAGGTCACGTAGTGATGTGGCCACCGCGACTGGACGTATCACGGTCACTCATGATGAGGATCCTGAAATGTGACACAATTTAAGATATCTTGCTAAGATGTGAGCAACACATGCCTTCTCGGTGAGTTGTTCCAATTTTTTTTCTCCTCTCTCGGCTTGATTTTTTATCATTGGGACAATGTAAATTTTAAAGCTTAGGGGTAGGGGTATTTTTGTAAATTTTTGAATTTTACATTGTTCATATTGCATTCATATAGGCATAGTTTGCATGATCACAGATTATTACCCCTTGCTTAGATTATGCATCGATTGGGAGAACTTAGTGCCAAATAAATTGAGATAGTGAAGTTTTGAACCCAATTTTTTATTCTTGTGATAAGGCTACAAAGAAAAAATTCTTGAGATGATTTTTGATAGTTGATAATTAGCATATGGTTAAGTAGATTTGTGTTTCTCATTGATTTCCGAACTACAAAAATGTGAGATTTTTTGAGCCAAAGGGGTATCACTAAATCTACCCATTCTTTGTGATAGAGTGTTATTCCTCTGGATGGTATTCTCTAGAACTTGACTTGAAACCGTTTTGAAGCTTAAAAAATTTTGAAAACATTTTTGAAAATGATTAGGCTAGGTATTTTTCGGTCTTCTAAGCTTTGATTGACTAAATGCTACCCCTTAGTTGCCCAATTTTGAGCCTACAGGGAATAAAATAATTTTCTTGGTACCTTGAATTACTTTGATGAATATGCTTGGTATGACACCTTTTAAGTATTAGCAAGAGAGGGGTAGAAAGGTAGTTGAAAAAAGTATGGGTTGAGAAAATCAGAAAATATTTCTCTTGAATTGAAAATCTCCCCTTCTCCAAAAAAAAATAAATAAATAATAATTAAAAAAAAGAATATAGAGAAGGGGATGACGAAAGGAAGTGAGAAATGAAAAGAAAAGAAAAAAGAAAGGTGGAAAAATAAATCAAAACCCAAAGGTATTTTAGAATGTGACATGCTTTGCAATGCTTGATATTTTGTGTAGCCTTTTTAAATTTCCTTTTCTTGATTTCCCCTCCTAACGAATAATCCCATGGTCTCAGTTACAAGCAAAGCAAAAGACCTCTTGATTCTTAATTGTTTTCATTAATAAAGTAGAGATTTGGTTGATAGTCAAACATGGTAGAATTCATTCCTTGAGGAGAATTGAGCGAGTGTTACATATCCCTAAACACTTGAGTGAGGTGAGAAAGAGTGCGAATCGGTGAGAACATGAGTCTAAGAAACCTAAGCTTCTAATTGGACTTGAAATTGATTGTCTCTTGGAGAATTATTTGAAATGCCAGTTACTTGGATTAGTTACTCGGGTTCTTGGTTCACTATCCATGCTCTGTCTTTTTCTATCTTACGGCCTTGGTGATTGCTTGAGGACAAGCAAAGTCTTAAGCTTGGGGTGATTTGATGAGTGTGATTTCACCTCATATTTCATGTACATTTTGCATGCATTTTCATATAGTTTAGGCATATTTAATTTGATTTCTAGTTAGTTTTTATCTTGGAGCAGGTAAGGCGGTTTTGTGGTGTTGTTTTGTAGAAATTAAAGATTAAATGCCCAAGATGAGCCATGATGGAGCTTGGATGAAGATAGAACTTGAAAAGTGAAGATAATGAACCAGCGGAGCCCATCACGGCCTAGCCGTTATGACCATCACGACCGTGATCAAGCAAAGCGAGGAGAAAGAAGGCAAAAGTCGAAAGGCGTCACGGCTCCAGCCGTGACGCCCATCACGACAGTGACAGACCAGCTAGACCAGACCCTTAAGAGGCGGAACTGATCATGGCCTAGCCGTGATGAGTATCACGACCGTGATGCTCCCAAATTTGGCGTGCCCATGGCAGAACACGTCACGGCCGTGTGCACGCGCCTAAGTTATAAAAAGGCCTGCAGGCGAGCAGAAAAAGGATCTTGAACCTAAAAACATACTCTCGGCTGCTGTGGATCCTTCCATGGAGTTCTTTCCTTCCTTTATTCCCATTTCTTTTCTTTTGTTTTTCTCTATGAATATGTGTAGCTAAACCCCCTCTTGTTGGGGTTAGATAATGACTTTCTCCGAACTTGGTTGTCTCATGATTTGATTGTAATACAAATTCTTATTTCTTTATGAGTATTTGATTCCATGCTTAATGCTTTCCTAGGTTTGATCATCCTTGGAATGATTTGTTGCTTTGATAGACAATTGAAAGATTGATGTTAAGGCATGCTCATGAATCAAATGCCAAGTAGTTCATGAACCTAGACATAGGTATTGGGGTGCTTGCAATCTTATAAATCTTGACTCTTCATGCAAAATCTCATGTTAATCCACCTAAGACATTAGGGTTTAATTTGGGGTTTTAGGCTCATTCCACCTAAGACATTAGGGTTTGAGTATTTGAGAAGATTTGATTGTCATAAATGAATTAGGAATTGTGTTATTAACCATTTCATTGCAATCAAGGGAGGATTAGTGTAGTCTAACCCTGGCAATTTCATCCATTTGTTATCCACATCTATTTTAGCTTGTTAAGTGTTTGCAAAAATTCCTAAAAGACCAAAAACATTTTTATTCTTGTTTGTTTTGTTACATGTTAGAACTCCCTTCCATCCAAGCGATCGCCTAGATAGTAGTCCGATTTTTGAAGTGGTACTTGTCTGCGATCCCCGAGAACGATATTCGGTCTCACCCCGTATTACTTGTTTGCGACTAGGTATACTTGCCAAATCGTAACACCTCTCTCTCTTTCTCTCTCTCTATACCTTATTTTCTTTACATTCTACGCTCCCTCTCTATCCTTCTATTTTATCTTTCTTATTCTTTCTTTCCTATGCGTCAAGTACTATATATGGATAAGAAAAAGAAATCTGCCACAAAATCAAGCAGGTGCGTTGTTTGATATTGGTCAAAGAAAATGGCATGAAGAAAAATGGCAAGCAGTAGGTGGCTCACTTATAAATGGCCATAACTATTATGATAATAATGAACAAGTTAAATACTGAAATGAAATATAAGTAGGAGGTGTTTCATCATTAACATGCGGCAAAAATTGAAGGTGGAGGTGTCGGGGAGTTTATAAAGCGTCAGTGTACCACTAATCACAAGCCAAAAAATTTTATTTAGTTAATTCAATTAGGTTGAAACTTGTAACTAGAGTATAATTAATTAAGACTAGTGCTAATTAATCATAATGAATAAAACTTGAGTAAAATAATTATAATCATCTAGCTATGGTTAAGATTTATATCTATGACTAATTATCTTTTAATTTTTTGTTGATGATAAACCACCTTAATTAAGAATTTAAATTGAGGTGCTTGCCTAATAAAATTTTGAAGTGCTTGATTTTTTTTAAACTTGCATATGTGTTTAGATTCTTAAATAATTTTAATTTATCTAACCTTCATTCCCATCTAATTAAGATATCTATTTTTTTTATTCACGGAAGATAGGATGTTACATTACTACACCCCCTTAAAAGAAATTTCGTCCTCGGAATTTACGTACCTCGAGAAAAGATGTGGATCTGCTCATGTATATCCTCCTCACACTCCCATGTAGCATCTTGATAATCTCATCCCAAATGACCTTAACCAAAGGAATCTGTCTACCACACAGTTCTTTAATCCTTCTATCTGCGATCTTAACCAGTAATGCTTAATATTCTAGATTCTCTCGGAGTTGTATAGATTCGGGCTCAAGTACATGAGAAGGATTAGGGTAATATTTTCTCAATCGGGAAACATGGAGAGACGTCATGAAGGTTGGAAAGGTAAGGCGGTAAGGCTATATGGTATGCTAAGGGTCTCCTCCTTTTGTTACTGTAGCTTCTCTGCCGATCTTGGGCTTCCTTCATTTTCTCTCTTATGTTCCTAACTTGTTCTGTTGTTTGTTGTACCACATCAGGACCCAACACTTGGCTCTCGCCAGTCTCATACCAACATAACGGAGTTCTACACTTTCTCCCATACAGAGCTTCATACGGTGCCATCCCGATGCTGTTGTGGAAACTGTTATTATATGTGAACTCAATCAATGGTAAGAATTCATCCCAACTACCAACATGTTCCAACACACAGGCTCTTAAAAGATCCTCCAACGATTGAATTGTTCTCTCGGGTTGTCCATCCGTTTGAGGATGATAAGCAGAAGTCATCCTTAACTTTGTTCCCAGAGCATCGTGTAACTGTCTCCAAAATCTAGATGTAAATCTAGGATCTCAATCGGAGACAATACTCGATGGCACACCGTGCAACCTCACTACTTCCTTGATATAGATCTGGGTCAACCTTTCAAGACTATAACCCTCACCAACAGGTAATAAGTGAGCATACTTCGTCAACCTATCAATGATAACCCAAATCGCATCAAACCTCTTCAGAGTTCGTGATAATCCAACCACAAAGTCCATCGCTATACTATCTCATTTCCATTCTAGGATATCCATGGACTGCAACAACCCAGCGGGCTTTTGATGCTCTATCTTAGCTTTCTGACATACCAAACATGATAGAACATACTCCACTACTTCTTTCTTCATCCTTGGCCACCAAAACATCTTCTTAAAGTCTTGGTACATCTTGGTGGCTCCTGGGTGGAAACTTAGCTTACTTTTATGTGCCTCCTCTAAGATCATCTTCCTAATCTCTAAGTTCTCTGGCACACATATTCGATTCTTAAACTTTAACACTCCATCTGATCCTCTCCTAAACTCTGAAACCTTACCCTCATCTATACCTCGATTTACATCCACTAAATATTCATCCTGACCCTGCTTAATCTTAAGGTCTCTCAAAAACTCATTACTGATGGTGATCATACCTAAGCATATTCTATCCTCCATCAAATCTATACCTAGGTTCAAATCTCTAAACTGTTCAAGCAACTCCATCTCCTTCACCATCATTGCGGATACGTGCAAGGATTTATGACTTAGTGCATCTTCCACAACATTAGCCTTCCCTGGATGGTATTGAAGATCAAACTCATAGTCCTTAATGAATTCCATCCATCTACTTTGCCTCATGTTTAGCTCCTTCTGATCAAACAAATACTTGAAACTCTTGTGATCACTGAACACATTAAACTTAACTCCATAGAGATAGTGTCGCCATATCTTCAATGCGAACACTATGGCTGCTAACTCCAGATCATGGGTTGGTTAATTCCTTTCATGAACCCTCAATTGTCAGGAAGCATAAGCCACAAATCTTCCCTCTTGCATCAAAACACAACCCAATCCTTGATATGACGCGTCACAGTATACATCACACTGTCCTAATGGATTTGGAAACGTCAGCACATGAGATGTAGTCAACTTCTCCTTTAGCTTCTGAAAGCTCTCTTCACACTTCTCTATCCAAACAAACGCCGTAACTTTTCTCGTTAACTGCATCATAGACAACGTAATCTTTGAGAAACTTTCGATGAACCTCCTGTAATACCCGGGTAATCCTAGGAAACTCCTCACCTCACTCACTGACTTAGGCCTCTCCCACTTAATCATGGTCTCTACCTTAACTGGATCAACAACTATCCCTTTCTTGTCGATTACATGCCCTAGAAACTGTACTTCCTCTAACCAAAATTCACACTTGGATAGCTTAGCATACAACTGCCTATCTCTCAACACCTATAACACCACTCTCAGATGTTCCTCGTGTTCTTCTCGACTATGGGAGTAGATAAGAATATCATCTATAAACACCACAACAAACTTGTCAAGGAACGATCCAAAGATCCTGTTCATGTAATCCATGAACAACTTTGGAGCATTAGTTACACCAAAAGGCATAACTAGGTACTCGTAGTGTCCATACCTTGTCCTAAAAGCGGTCTTAGGTATATCCTCCTTCTTCACCCTAATGTGATGGTATCCCGATCTTAAGTCTATCTTGGAAAACACCGAAGCTCCCTTCAACTGATCCATCAGATCATCTATCCTAGGCAACGGATATTTGTTCTTGATTGTAACTTTATTCAACTGCCTATAATCCGTGCACAACCTAGAACTTTCGTCCTTTTTCTTAACAAACAATACCGGTGCTCCCCAAGGCGAAACACTTGGTCTGATGAATTCCTTCTTCATCATGTCCTCCAGCTATATCTTCAACTCTGCCAACTCCACTGGTGACATCCTATAAGGAGCTACTGAAATAGGTCCATCCCCTGGTATGAGATCAATAGCGAACTCCACCTCCCTCTTTGGTGGCAAACCTGGAACATCAGGAGGGAAAACCTCAGGAAACTCTCTCGCAATAGGTAGAGAATCTATACTCGAAGTCTCCTTATCTTGCAAAGAGAAAAGCATCACATACTGCTGAGAACCGCAACCCCTCATAGTTGCTCATTCATTGGCATATACTATGCTAGAAGGCTCAATAAAAGATAAAGTCTTTCGGGCACAGTCTAACACTACCGGTTGGTGAAGCCAATCCATGCCAAGAATAACGTCCATCTCGCTGCATAGGCAAACATATGAGATCTATAAGGAATGCCTATTTTCAACAACTATGGGACACTGTAAAGTAAAACGGACATAGTGATCAAAAGATCCTTTGGTAGGGTGGATCTTGTCAAGGTATATGGTAGGCGAGAAACGGGTAAATGTAAATGATCTACGCACTCATGGGACACAAAAGAATGTGTAGCGCTGAATCAAACAATACAAGCGAGAGTCGACCAGGATATTAAACACATACCTTGAATAAGATCTGCAGATTGAGAGGACTCGAGATCCTCTCACTTTAAACACCCTCCCCGTGGCACGAGGTATGGCCGTGCTGTCGTCCCATTCTTTGGAACCCCTCTCCCAGCTCCTTATCTGAAACCACTGGCTCCTCTGGAACTACCAGCTCCTTTGCTGGCTGCTAGCTGCTGTTGTATCGCTCTCCGTCGGTAATCCCTAGTAAAATGACATGGTTTGCCGACGCACGTAGCAACCAGATCTATTCTGCAATCCACGATATAATGCGGACCTCTGCATCCGAAACCTCTCAGGGCCCTCACTCTGGCCCTCTCAGTACATCTTCTTTGGTGGTGCAAATGTCTGAGCGCTCTGTCCTGGTCTAATGTATGGTCCTCTCCTCCACTGAGAACCTCCATCACCTCTCCTCTGATGACCTGCTCTGATAGGACCCCCACTACGCTGTTGTCTCTGCTTTGCATCCTGTCTCCTGTCCATGCTCTCAATAGCACTGGCCCTCTCCAACATATCTGGAAAGCTCAAAATATCCAAGGGCACTATAGCCCTCCTCTGCTCACGTCGTAAACCCTCCTCAAACCTCCGGCACATCCAATCCTCATTTGGGAACCTCTGATAGAACTCCGAAAACTGAATCGGGGCCTTAAATCTGGCCGCATAATCACCAACAGACATGTCTCCCTGCTGGAGACTCATGAACTCTCTCTCCTTTTCGCGTCTGACTAATTGCGGGAAGTACTTCTCAAAGAAACACTCTCTGAACAGCTCCCAACTAATCAGTCTGCCCTCAGCCTCTAGTAATCTCCTCTTGCCTCTTCACCATGACTCAGCCCCTCCGGTCATCATGAAGGCGGCATAGGTCACCTTCCTATCATCTCTGCATCTCATAGTATCAAAGATCTCTCGAGCTCCTGAATCCACCACTATGCTCGCTTTGGATCATACTCTCCACCAAACTGGGGTGGCTTACCTTTGTGAAAGGTAGCCAATCATGCATCCTCAGCATCGGCGGCTCTCCTCCTATCCCGCCGCTCCTGTAACTCTGCCTTTCTCTATACCCTCCAAGTATTCTGCTCTGCCTGCTGCAACAGAACGGATGCTAACTCGCGGATAGTCCGAAGAGTCTCGGCGGACTCTCTCCACTTCCAATCCCTGCCTCTGACTGATGGGGCTCATCCTCTACACCCCCTATCGCTTTGCCACCTCCCCATCTGCCACATCCTCGACCTCGGCCTCGAGCCATGATCTTGTTAAAAGAAATCATTAGCCCACATCAATATGACATATAATACTACATAAAACTGGAATATAAATACTACATGCCATAGAGATGTCGCATCAGACTCACTACCCAACTTCTAAGCATAATTGTTATCCGATGTGGATTCAACTAAATGGCCAGCTCACCCTAATCATAGTGCTCACAGTCCGTTTCACAATCGAACAGCTCTGATACCACTAAATGAGACGCCCCGACGTCCCATTAAAGAAAACCCAAAACATTAATATCTAATTTCGTTATTGTCGTTAAGCGAGTATATTAAAACAGCGGAAAATTTAAAACTTAAGATATACACAACATATATACATACATACATAACATATACATCTCAAGTCCCGATAAGACAAGAGAGGGAATCCCATCAGTCGGATCCCAAAATGTACAAGCTGATAATCAAACAAAATAAAAACAACATCCTAAAGAGACAAGATGAGCTGGCCATAAACTCTGTACTCAACAATGAGGATCCACTGCTCGTCCTCCAACGTCAGGCTCATACGAGGTCCCATCAAGCTCCTCCATAGCTGGCTCCCCCGTAGGATCTTCTCATCATGATCACAAAAGAAACATATACAATATAGAGAAGACTCGGATAAGAAACCATATAACATCAAACATGGAAAGGGTCTGGCAACATTTAATTACATAACGGCACACTGAACATCCATCTCCCAAGTATAAATATATGTAACACCATCACACTCAATCCACATCTAGGATCTTTCCTCTACCCTCCATCATGATGCAATGTAAATGCTGTATGAATAATCTCTTCAGGTATCGGCCATATCCGGATATCACAACAATATAATCGACACGTCCCAGAGTCCCCGGCACACACCCTCGTCCGCGGATGGAGGGTGCCCACGCCAAGCAATGGCACTATAGCTACACAACCCGGTGCACACCTCTGGACCATAATCGAAGATGCTCATGCAATGCATGAACTATATCTACGACTAAAATGAATCATCTCTGGACGGTCTGCCGTTAGCCTATCCCCTGGAATTCTTCCCCCGAGGAATAGACCCCACTCGACCATGTTTCAGGTCCACTCAACCATGTTTCAGGTCACCCCCTAGTGCCATAACCGCTCATCATAATCTCATAGATAACCTCAATTTAATCTAATCTCATCGATCTCAACCTAATATCACGATAATCATCTTGGTTAGGCACTGCTATCACCTATCGTATGCAATCCCCAAATACATCCTCGTGTCTCAACATAACTTATGATTTACTCAATCCTCTAAGAACAATCATAACACTCATCATGTCATTATAATCATCATTTCCAAATGATAAATACCAAAATATAATAATAATAATAATAATAATATAATAATATAATATAATAATAATAATAATCATAATAATAATCATAATAATAATAATAATATGTATAAACACTTTCAAAAATAATTACAACACTCATGATATCATACATCAAGTACCAAGTTTAATTCAACCAGTCAAACAGGCAATCATCACATAATAAAATAAAATTATATATATATATATATATATATATATATATATAATATAATGTGTGTGTGTGTGTGTGTGTGTGTGTGTGTGTGTGTGTGTGTGTGTGTGTGTGTGTAGCGTAATCTGCGGTAAACACACAATTTCTATATCATCATCGGTACCACTGAGTAGTCCCCAATGTGGTATAGACATTGTCAGTTACCGCTCCTCGTGTAGGGTTTGGGTCGCCCCTACGCCATTATTTACTTAAATGTAATCTGCGCCAGTTTCCGACGTTAAATAGTTTCTTCCCCCCCACCGAGATGTCTTAGGCTAGCTCTGGAGTAACGAAACGGACACTCCCTATACTCCCTCAAATCTGCCACGCACAGTTCTACACCCTCTGGGGCTCCAAAAATTCACCTGAACACATCATTGTGAAGCACACGTTACGTGTAATCCAAATTTGAAGACGAAATTGGAAACAGATAAATGAATTAAAAGATAACCTCAATACCGTCGCCGACAGCATTTCGGCATAAAAAGGACAAAGGTTTACCTTAGCCTAGATGAGAAAAGAAAGATAGGGTAATGAAGTAGACGTCGCGAGGATCACAACGGTATAATTGGATTCTCGATAGGACGAATGGATTGATCAGAATCGACTCTGGAAGTTTCACTCTCTCTCACTGCCCTTCTCTCTCTCTTTCTCTCTCTATACCTTATTTTCTTTCTGTTCTATGCTCCCTCTCTATCCTTCTATTTTATCTTTCTTATTCTTTCCTATGCGTCAAGTACTATATATGGATAAGAAAAAGAAATCTGCCACAAAATCAAGCAGGTGCGTGGTTTGATATTGGTCAAAGAAAATGGCATGAAGAAAAATGGCAAGCAGGAGGTGGCTCACTTATAAATGGCCAGAACTATTATAATAATAATGAACAAGTTAAATATTGAAATGAAAAATAAGTAGGAGGTGTTTCATCATTAGCATGCGGCAAAAATTGAAGGTGGAGGTGTCAGGAGTTTATAAAACTGTCATGTACCACTAATCACAAGCCAAAAAATTTTATTTAGTTAATTCAATTAGGTTGAAACTTGTAACTAGGGTATAATTAATTAAGACTAGTGCTAATTAATCATAATGAATAAAACTTGAGTAAATTAATTATAATCATCTAGCTATGGTTAAGATTTATATCTATGACTAATTATCTTTTAATTTTTTTGTTGATGATAAACCACCTTAATTAAGAATTTAAATTGAGGTGCTTGCCTAATGAAATTTTTGAAGTGCTTGAATTTTATTTTTTTTAAACTTGCATGTGTTTAGATTCTAAAATAATTTTAATTTATCTAACCCTCATTCCCATCTAATTAAGATATCTAATTTTTTTTATTCACGAAAGATAGGATGTTCACAGTCCCAGTCACCAATCGCTTCAGATCCATTATGGAATGGAACACTACAAGATGTGGAAATATAATATATATATATATATATATATATATATATATATATATATATATATATATATATATATATATATAATTCTTAAAACAATATTTGCTAATATTCACGTGTACGAACTAATATGCATTTGCCTTGTAAAATTAGTGTACACCAACATGATGATCATTTTGATTAGGTGGGAGGGTTTATCTCAGAAGGAGCAGCTTCTTCGATTCAAGGCCAACATATGGCCCCTACAGGATGCTATAATCTGTTTTATCAATATGAAACCCAGAATTTGCATATGTATGTTTTCCTATCATTTTATGAATGTTGTTACTCTGTTTAATTTTTAGTATATATACTATACAAACATTTCTAGCTTCTTGTCATTCTTTTTTCTTGTGCTGATCTTGGCATATACATTCCGCATTTCTATGTTGTAGGTTTCAAGGTTCGACTATACCTAACAAGTACACCACAAGCAATCAATTGTTTGAGCCAAATTTCATAGCAAGCAATGCTTTCAATGCTATCAATCGACATTCATCATCTCAAACATCTTTGTTTCTGCAATACCTCGTGAGTACAATCACCCTAAAATATGTTTTTCTACAACTAAGGTTGCCATGAATGCATTGACTGTGTTGTTGTCCATCGTTATTCATTTTCAGGTAGAGGCTGCAGGAGCAGGATTTGGAATAGGAATATCAAGTGGACAATTCATGAGTAGCCAAAGCTCCATGTTTTTGCCTCTTTAAAATGACCACTTCATCAGTCCTCATAGTGGGGGGAACACCAGGTGGCATAAGAGATATATATGTTTGTTAGAGAAATTCTTAGGAAATAAAGTTTCACATTTTATATACCCTTCAAAAATGTTATTAAAGAGCAACTGGCACGTAATAAATAGTAGAGAGCAATAGTTTTTCTTGGTCCAAGAGTGCATATTATGACTTTTGAACTATAGGGCACAACACAACCAATTCTCTGCTGTTGACGCCTATGATTCACAATACGCTCCCAACTACAAGCAGTATGACTCCAATGCCTACTATTCACAATACACTCCCAACTACATGCAGTCTGACTCCTCTGCTTCTTATAGGTAATATTGTTTTTTTGTTAAGAGTTACTTGATTAACAAATTGTAACACCCCGATTTTCGCTGCTTCGTAATATCGGTAATAAATATATAAATATATATTTTTTTCCCAAGACTTAGAAAATGATTTTGGATAAACCAAGGTCATTTCCTTGTTATACATATTTTTATAAGGCTACGGGGAAGTTTTTGGTTGAAAACTCAGACGGAAGCCGGTCTGCTGTTTTTTGTGTTTTCACTGACAGTAAAAGTTTACTGCTCAGAAGACCTAATTTTGAGTCGTGAAAGAGATGAAAAATATTTTTATCGTATTTACTACGATCCTGGAAGTTTTGAAAATTTTGGTAAAAAAATTAAAATATTATATTTGTTGCGGGCGTATACGTCGAGATATCTCTAGGAAAAGCTTGCGCCAGATGAATAGAGGAGTCGGCAACGTAGAAGAGATGTTGGATTGACCGACTTGACGAGCATTTATGACGAGTTTATCTGTATCATAATGGCACATTTATGACAAAGTTAATTTTTCCTATGAAATGACCAAATTGCCCTTGTCTTTTTATGACAATTTCAAACAAATGCCATTGGAAAAAGTTGACCAACTCTTGCCCAAAACCCACGGCTCCAATGCCTTCTTCATTAAGTTTGGTTTTTTCTTCATTTAAATAGGTTGTCTTCTTCATTAAGCCATTTTTCCATTTTCATGTTCTTTTGCTCCAAAGAGTTCATAATTCGTCAGATTTTGATTGGCAATTCTGACCATTTTCTATTCTGAATATCGAAAACTTTCAACATGAAAGTTGTTCATCTTTCTCTCTTCTTTCCAACGACATAAAGATCATCCAAAATGGATAAGTATGTTGAGAGATCTACCCAAAATACTCAAACTGTTCTAAACTCTAACTATGTCCATCTTTCTCTTTAAGTTTCTTAAGAACTCCATAAGAAGTCCTTGAAGAACATCATCCAAACTTTGTTTTCTTGGATCATCAAGAGGTAATAACTTATTCTCTTGTCATTTAAATCATTTCTCTTCATCACTTTTCTAGATCTATGACTTAAATCCATATGTTCTTCATTTGTTCAAAGTTCATGGAGCTAGATTCAAAAATTCATAACTAATTCTAGAAAAATCCTTTTGACATGAAACCAATTGCTATGATCTTATAATCATCTCTATATTTATCATCTAGAAGCACAAGATCATGAGAAATTTCTTTCCCTAAAATATGGACTGGGCCGAACCTAGGTTAACTTTGTGTTCTTAGGTTTTGTTTCAATTTCATGCCTTGATTCATGATTATAACTTGATAGTTCTTGTATTCAAGTATATAGAAGATCAAAAATCAAACTTTAACCTATTGATCTCATCAAAACAGAAACCCTAGGTATGAGCACTTGTTGGTTTTATGATTCAAAAGTTGTTTGTAACACTTGAATCTAACTCTAGGTTTTCTACGTTGATTAAATCCAAGAGTTTAGAAATTTTAGAGATTTCTGACCCCAAACTCAACCCTTGGCCGAAACCCTAGTTCTTGGAACTAGATGAGTTTTAGTTCATGTTCTTAGTTCATAATCATGGTTAAAGTGATTAATCATGCTTAAGTAACTTATGGATCATTAATCCCTAAGTTAATCAAATTTTAAGTTTCCTAACCTAGAAAATTGGGTGAAGCCGAACCCTACCCCCATTGATTTAAGTGTGTTGTTGTTTGATTTTGATTTATTTTGGTTGCAATTCGTTATGAAGGAATCGATCGGGTTGGTTTGACCTAAAGCCGACGGAGGAAACCGGATCAAATCGGGAGATTATTTGAAACCCTTAGTTCGAGTCTTCAACGGGTAAGGGGAGCTTACCTGAGGGATTTTTCTCTATAACTATTTGTGTGTAGTGTGATTTATATGAATTATATGTGATTGTGGTTATTTGTTTATGTGGCTTACGTTGTGTTGTTTATCTGTGTATCGGTGATTTATCTGCTTTTAATTTATTTAATTATCTGCAGTAGTATATTATGTTGCTATGATGCATGATCTGCCTGGTGATATAATTATGATGATGTTGTTGAATGATGAATGTTGAATGTTGTTTGAGAGGCCTGACAGTGGTCAGTGCACAACCGATTAATCAGATAAAAGATTTAATAAGTTGTGAAAATTATATTCAACGTTTTATGGGAAATGTTGGAATATAATAATGTTGGAAAATATTATTTTGGAAAAATAATGAGTTTTTGAGAACTATTATTATTTTAATAATCTATCAGTGTAAAAGAAATTTGTGAGTCACGGTGAGAGCGTAACCGTGAAATTTTTTTAGTACTGCTAATTTTTACGCAAGAAATTCCGAAATATTATAAAAAGTTATTTTGTGAAATTAATATTCAAAAATACTTTATAAAAATAAAAATAAAAATAATAAAATAATAATATAAAATAAAAAGTCAAAGTTTGACTTTAAAAATATTTCTTGGAAAATGATTAACAATGGCAAGTTTTGAAATTATTTACGGTGAAAGTTTAAAAATAGCAGTACTTGTTTTGAGAAGAGGTTTAATCAGAAATGATTTTCTGTAAATGAGTTTTACTTAGTGACGATATAGAACTTAGTAACCGAGATGTCGGGGTGCTAGTGTTCTTATGACGTTGTCTTATTTTGGATTTGTTTTTCACAGACAAAAACGATGTAAAACGATGTTATGGAACTTAATAACCGAGACGTCGGGGTATTAAGGTTCGTTGTGTTGTAGACTGAGTATCTACTTAAAGAAGTTAAAACGTTTTGAGATGTTTTCTATTACCACGAACCTAAGACTGATTGCAACGGTCTAAGGGCTTCGTGATTGAGCACTCGGACTTTGAAGTCCTGTGTTGTTAATAAAAGTTGTAAAGATGTTGAAAACGATGATGCTTTTGAGAGCATTCGATGTTGAAAACGATGATAAGTTGAAAGCTTTTGTGAGCTTTGATGTTTAAAAATGATGATAAGTTGAAAGCTTTTGAGAGCTTTGATGTTTAAAAACGATGATGGGTCGAAAGCTTTTGAGAGCTTTGACAAATGAAGATATAACACAAACAAAAATGTTGAGAATAAAATGTTTTATTGCAAGCATTTGGCAGACGTGCCATGATCAAACGAGTGATTACCATGCGGCATCATGGTAGATCATAAAGATGTTCTTATTGTGCCGGGTGGACAATAAGGCCCCATCAACGTTGATATCACCTGTGCCTCGATGTTGGACAGTGTGAGATGGGTTTTGACTGTGTGTCTGTGGATCTGCGTGTGTTCGTGGTGGTGCGCCTGTAACTATCGAGTCTGATCAACTCATCACGATGTTGGAGATATCTCATGAGATTAGGTATGAATGTTAGATGATGTTTTGAAGTGTTCATGCATAGTTTTTCAACGTTGATGTTTGGGGTGTGAAACCCATTGATAAACGATGTGATATAATATGAATGAGTATGTTTTTATAAATATGTATATGTGTATGTGCCTTCTTTTGTGTTGCGCATTTAGTTATGGTGATAAATCCATATATTGGTGTCTCACCCTTACAACACATCTCAGAGACGTACGAGGGGTATGATCCCTATAAGAAGAGGAAGGCTGTCTAGTTGGAAGCATGTTGTGCTGCTCCAGTTGGCGGTAGTGTCTGTTAGTTACGACCAGCTTAGGTCCTATTATGTTTTGAAGATAAAACTGATGTTGATTTAGGTAAGAAAATATATGAGGCAGTATAGTTGTAAGATTTATATACATTGTGTTGTTAAGTGTGATTTGATTAAGTTGTTATTGTTATGAGGTTGAAAAGAAAAAAAAATTATCACCATATTTTGAAAATATGAACGTTGAGAAAACATTATATTTTGAAAATAACCAGCAAATTAAGCTTTATTTCCGCAAACGGGTAACCATGTGATGACCCGAGTTTAGGGTGTCACATTAGTGGTATCAGAGCTGGTCGAGTCTTTCGGGAATGTTGGGAAATAGGTCTGTTAGGTTTTTGTTGTGTGATCTCTGGTTGAACCTTGTTTGAATTGTTTCTTGGTTGAGACAATGTGTGTTGACACACAAGCAAGTATGTTTGGTGGGTTCTGATTGGGTTGAGACCTTGTGAGAACTCATGTTTAGTAAAGGGTACTTATGTTCATGTCGATACATTCTTTTATCCCTTAGGACGGTGTCAGACATTTGAATAAGGTACCTATCATTGAAAGTTTTTGGGGAAAATTTTCTGAGAATGTCCCAAGTTTGTACGGACGGACGGATGTTGAGTTTCTGATTGATCTAGTTTCTAGATTTAGTCAGATTTCAACTGCTTTGTGTAGGATATAGCCAACGAAGTTAGTTGGGTTAGACTTCAAGAAATGGAATTTTGGTCCATTTCTCAATAAGTTAGTCATCATCTTCATTGATGATGTTCTCGTTTACTCTAAGAGTCACGAGGAGTAAGAGAGACCTCTGTATCAAGTTTTACAGATCCCTCGCAAGGAGTTGTTATATATTCAAGGATCGACTTGAGAACAAGCTACCACCAGATTGGAGTTAGGACTTATTAAAGATTTTGTTTTGTAAACTCAGCTTATGAGGAAAGATCAACTGTTCGTGTGTCTGAGTGATTGACCAAGTCATCAGGAATCGTGCCGATTCAGGATGACCATACTAAGTGCGTCATAAAAGACCGTTGTGCTTGAGAGAAACCAAGGCGAATAGATTTAAATCTTCAACCTTAGAAGAGGGTCTCGGGATTCAGAAAAATTGTTCCTTATGGACAAATTACTTTTCAAATTCCTATGGTTATATTAGACAATCATAGCGGTACATTTTGTACAGGCCAAATTCATTTTTCTGACCTTGATTTAAAATCTATCTTGACTTTGGTTCTGACAGTCTGAATATTTTCATACTTCTTTGGGAATGTATTATGAGTATTTCTTGAGTTATGCGACAGATGTGAATTCTTGATGATAGAAGTTTCTTGATGAGACTTAGTCGATTCACTTTTACTTTTGGTGGAAGTGATCCAGTCTATATTTTGTCGGACTGATGTTCTTTTAAATCGTTGTGTAGTAAAGTTCTTGTGAAGGAAGAAACTTTATTAGACTCATGTTTGTAAACTTGTATGAGCTATGCATTTTTACACTCACGAACCTATTAAAGAATCTTTTTACATATTGGACACTTGTATCTTTCAGATTGGTCAAATTATTCTTTGTGCTTTCTTGTGAAAGCAAAATCAAGAAATTTCTTGTCTTGAAAACCTATTTTCAAAGTATTGGGAATAGGTTGATGAAGTCGACATCTTTTTACATGCTTAGGTTCACTGTGTAATGGAAAAACCAACAGAGGCGTGTATCAGAGGACTGATCCAACGTGATAAAGAATTTTCCAACATCATTCTGAGCAAGGCTTACTTCGAGTGTTGGGCTAAAGTTACATCTAGTGTTAAGATCCAAGTTGAAGTTAATGTTCAGCTTATCATCCTAAGTTAGATGGATAAAGAAGAATGGAATTGACCCTTAGAAGGTTAGCTGAGAGTAAGTGTAATACCTAAGCATGACAAGAGGTGAATGGATTTTATTGAGGTGTAGATGTGATTAGTAATCTGAGAATTTTCAGAAGTAAGATCAGTAAGTAAGATGATTACGGTATATTTTGTTATGATCGAGGTAGAATTTGCTAAAGGAACTAGGATAATGATAAAATGATCATCGTTAATATTTAATCGTATGATTGGAAGAAATTACAGCAAGATGTCTATGATGGTTTTACCTAAGTTGAATGTGAAAGGAAAAGAGAAGTTCTTGAGTAAAATTAAGTTGATAGGAAAGTTCGAAAGCTAAGGATTAGATAATCCTATTCTATAATCCCTTTTGGTTTAATTGCATTAAGATATGCAATGAAGTTATTTTGAGGATGAGATGTGTGAGGTCATATTAAATTGGAGTAGTGAATTATAATGAATAGAAACTAAGACTATGATTAAATATTTTGAGTAGGGAGTTGATACGTGGTGCTGTGTAGATATTGTTGGTATTAGTGATAATATTCAGAGTTAGATGATTTGAAAAATGTTTCTGGTAGAACCATGTTGATAAAAGAAGTGATTAAGTTTCGATTTTGTTTTTCAAGTGTGGTAGACTCTGATGAAATTTTGAAGATAGTACGGATATATAGAAATAACATAAGAATGAATTGTGTTATGGAATATAGAATAAGAGGAAAGAAGTGATGTGGAGGACAACGTAAAATCTTAAGGTAAAGAGGAGATTACAAAATCCTGTTTGGTTTCGAGTGACAAAATTTCGAGGACGAAATTTTTTTAAGTGGGGTAGTAATGTAACACCCCGATTTTCGCTGCTTCGTAATATCGGTAATAAATATATAAATATATATTTTTTTCCGAGACTTAGAAAATGATTTCCTTGTTATACTTATTTTTATAAGGCTACGGGGAAGTTTTTGGTTGAAAACTCAGACGGAAGCCGGTCTGCTGTTTTCTGTGTTTTCACTGACAGTAAAAGTTTACTGCTCAGAAGACCTAATTTTGAATCGTGAACGAGATGAAAAATATTTTTATCGTATTTACTACGATCCTGGAAGTTTTGAAAATTTGGGTAAAAAAAATTAAAATATTATATTTGTTGCGGGCGTATACGTCGAGATATCTCTAGGAAAAGCTTGCGCCAGATGAATCGAGGAGTCGGCAACGTAGCAGAGATGTTGGATTGACCGACTTGACGAGCATTTATGACAAGTTTATCCGTATCATAATGGCACATTTATGACAAAGTTAATTTTTCCTATGAAATGACCAAATTGCCCTTGTCTTTTTATGACAATTTCAAACAAATGCCATTGGAAAAAGTTGACCAACTCTTGCCCAAAACCCACGGCTCCAATGCCTTCTTCATTAAGTTTGTTTTTTTCTTCATTTAAATAGGTTGTCTTCTTCATTAAGCCATTTTTCCATTTTCATGTTCTTTTGCTCCAAAGAGTTCATAATTCGTCAGATTTTGATTGGCAATTCTGACCATTTTATATTCTGAATCTCGAAAAACTTTCAACATGAAAGTTGTTCATATTTCTCTCTTCTTTCCAACGACATAAATATCATCCAAAACGGATAAGTATGTTGAGAGATCTACCCAAAATACTCAAACTGTTCTAAACTCTAACTATGACCATCTTTCTCTTTCAGTTTCTTAAGAACTCCATAAGAAGTCCTTGAAGAACATCATCCAAACTTTGTTTTCTTGGATCATCAAGAGGTAATAACTTATTCTCTTGTCATTTAAATCATTTCTCTTCATCACTTTTCTAGATCTATGACTTAAATCCATATGTTCTTCATTTGTTCAAAGTTCATGGAGCTAGATTCAAAAATTCATAACTAATTCTAGAAAAATCCTTTTGACATGAAACCAATTTCTATGATCTTATAATCATCTCTATTTTCATCATCTAGAAGCACAAGATCATGAGAAATTTCTTTCCCTAAAATATGGACTGGGCCGAACCTAGGTTAACTTTGTGTTCTTAGGTTTTGTTTCAATTTCATGCCTTGATTCATGATTATAACTTGATAGTTCTTGTATTCAAGTATATAGAAGATCAAAAATCAAACTTTAACCTATTGATCTCATCAAAACCGAAACCCTAGGTATGAGCACTTGTTGGTTTTATGATTCAAAAGTTGTTTGTAACACTTGAATCTAACTCTAGGTTTTGTATGTTGATTAAATCCAAGAGTTTAGAAATTTTAGAGATTTCTAACCCCAAACTCAGCCCTTGTCCGAAACCCTAGTTCTTGGAACTAGATAAGTTTTAGTTCATGTTCTTAGTTCATAATCATGGTTAAAGTGATTAATCATGCTTAAGTAACTTATGGATCATTAATCCCTAAGTTAATCAAATTTGAAGTTTCCTAACCTAGAAAATTGGGTGAAGCCGAACCCTACCCCCATTGATTTAAGTGTGTTGTTGTTTGATTTTGATTTATTTTGGTTTCAATTCATTATGAAGGAATCGATCGGGTTGGTTTGACCTAAAGCCGACGGAGGAAACCGGATCAAATCGGGAGATTATTTGAAACCCTTAGTTCGAGTCTTCAACAAGTAAGGGGAGCTTACCTGAGGGATTTTTCTCTATAACTATTTGTGTGTAGTGTGATTTATATGCATTATATGTGGTTGTGGTTATTTGTTTATGTGGCTTACGTTGTGTTGTTTATCTGTGTATCGGTGATTTATCTGCTTTTAATTTATTTAATTATATGCAGTAGTATATTATGTTGCTATGATGCATGATCTGCCTGGTGATATAATTATGATGATGTTGTTGAATGATGAATGTTGAATGTTGTTTGAGAGGCCTGACAGTGGTCAGTGCACAACCGATTAATCAGATAAAAGATTTAATAAGTTGTGAAAATTATATTCAACGTTTTATGGGAAATGTTGGAATATAATAATGTTGGAAAATATTATTTTGGAAAAATAATGAGTTTTTGAGAACTATTATTATTTTAATAATCTATCAATGTAAAAGAAATTTGTGAGTCACGGTGAGAGCGTAACCGTGAAATTTTTTTAGTACTGCTAATTTTTACGCAAGAAATTCCGAAATATTATAAAAAGTTATTTTGTGAAATTAATATTCAAAAATACTTTATAAAAATAAAAATAAAAATAAAAATAATAAAATAATAATATAAAATAAAAAGTCAAAGTTTGACTTTAAAAATATTTCTTGGAAAATGATTAACAATGGCAAGTTTTGAAATTATTTACGGTGAAAGTTTAAAAATAGCAGTACTTGTTTTGAGAAGAGGTTTAATCAGAAATGATTTTCTGTAAATGAGTTTTACTTAGTGACGATATAGAACTTAGTAACCGAGATGTCGGGGTGCTAGTGTTCTTATGACGTTGTCTTATTTTGGATTTGTTTTTCACAGACAAAAACGATGTAAAACGATGTTATGGAACTTAATAACCGAGACGTCGGGGTATTAAGGTTCGTTGTGTTGTAGACTGAGTATCTACTTAAAGAAGTTAAAACGTTTTGAGATGTTTTCTATTACCACGAACCTAAGACTGATTGCAACGGTCTAAGGGCTTCGTGATTGAGCACTCGGACTTTGAAGTCCTGTGTTGTTAATAAAAGTTGTAAAGATGTTGAAAACGATGATGCTTTTGAGAGCATTCGATGTTGAAAACGATGATAAGTTGAAAGCTTTTGAGAGCTTTGATGTTTAAAATTGATGATAAGTTGAAAGATTTTGAGAGCTTTGATGTTTAAAAACGATGATGGGTCGAAAGCTTTTGAGAGCTTTGACAAATGAAGATATAACACAAAGAAAAATGTTGAGAATAAAATGTTTTATTGCATGCATTTGGCAGACGTGCCATGATCAAACGAGTGATTATCATGCGGCGTCATGGTAGATCATAAAGATGTTCTTATTGTGCCGGGTGGACAATAAGGCCCCATCAACGTTGATATCACCTGTGCCTCGATGTTGGACAGTGTGAGATGGGTTTTGATTTGCGTGTACGTGGATCGCGTGTCGCGGGTCTGTGTCTTTGTAACTATCGAGTCTGATCAACTCATCACGATGTTGGAGATATCTCATGAGATTAGGTATGAATGTTAGATGATGTTTTGAAGTGTTCATGCATAGTTTTTCAACGTTGATGTTTGGGGTGTGAAACCCATTGATAAACGATGTGATATAATATGAATGAGTATGTTTTTATAAATATGTATATGTGTATGTGCCTTCTTTTGTGTTGCGCATTTAGTTATGGTGATAAATCCGTATATTGGTGTCTCACCCTTACAACACATCTCAGAGACGTACGAGGGGTATGATCCCTACAAGAAGAGGAAGGCTGTCTAGTTGGAAGCGTGTTGTGCTGCTCCAGTTGGCGGTAGTGTCTGTTAGTTACGACCAGCTTAGGTCCTATTATGTTTTGAAGATAAAACTGATGTTGATTTAGGTATGAAAATATATGAGGCAGTATAGTTGTAAGATTTATATACATTGTGTTGTTAAGTGTGATTTGATTAAGTTGTTATTGTTATGAGGTTGAAAAGAAAAAAAAAATTTATCACCATATTTTGAAAATATGAACGTTGAGAAAACATTATTTTCCGAAAGTAACCAGCAAATTAAGCTTCATTTCCGCAAACGGGTAACCATGTGATGACCCGAGTTTAGGGTGTCACACAAATGAACTAGTGAACAGGAAAATGCATAAACCATAAATTTTTTATAGGCCGACCCAATTGTTCGCTCCTCCACTGCATGAAGCTAGTCGCCCCTCTGAAATGCAAATGGCTTTTGATTCACAGTCTCAACAGTTTATACAACCTATATGCCCATCTAATCTTAGGTACTATATATACTCTTTTATTCTTTTTTAAATAAATTTACCATTTGATTATCATATGGTGTTGTTGTCCTTTATAGTGTATTAAAACTTGTGTAGCTTCACCTTGAGTCTGGTTTTGTATATAGGTTGGAGTACTTCTTATGCTCTATTTAATAAAATTTTCTTATTAAAAAAACACATAACCATAAAAACTAAGCATTTTGTCCCAAAGCTACCAAATCATTTTCATCATCAACTTAGCTAGACCCGTTTTAGTTGAGGTTGCTACTCCTCTTGGTTACTCATTCTTTCAATTTAAAAATTTAATAGTTAGTTTGAAAATTTAAGTCGGCTCTTAGTTCAGTTTATTATCTGATCCAGCAATTGATATATACTTGATTATTAGTTCAATTTAATATTGTATTTTATTAAGAGTTACTTGATTAACAAATGAACAAGTGAACAAGAAAATGGATAAACCATAAATTTTTTTAGGCCGATCCAGCTGTTGACTCCTCCGCTGCATGAAGCTAGTCGCCCCTCTGAAATTCAAATGGCTTTTGATTCACAGTCTCAACGGTTTATTCAACCTGTCTCCCCTTCTAATCCTAGGTACTATCAACGATCTATTCTTCTTTTTCAAATAAATTTACTGTTCAATTATCATATGGTGGTGTTGTCCTTTATAGTGTATTAAAACTTGTGTACCTTCAGTCCAAGTCTGTTTTTGTATATGGGTTGGAGTACTTCTAATACTCTATTTAATAAAATTTTCTTACTAAAAAAACAAACAACCATAAAAACTAAGAATTTTCTCCCAAAGATACCAAATCATTTTCATCATCAACTTAGTTATAGACTCGTTTTACTTGAAGCTGCTATTCCTTTTGGTTACTCATTTTTTTTCAATTTAAAATCTTAATAGTTAGTTTGAAAATTTAAGTGGAATCTCAATTCAATTTATTATCTGATCCATCAATTGATACTTGATTATCAGTTCAATTTAATATTGTATTTTATTAGGAGTTACTTGATTAACAAATGAACAAGTGAACAAGCAAATACATAAACCATAAGTTTTTTTTAGGCCGGCCTAGTTGTTCTCTACTCCATTTGCATGAAGCTAGTCGCCCCTCTGAAATTCAGATGACTTTTGATTCACAATCTCAACAGTTTACTCAGCCTATCTCCCCTTCTAATCCTAGGAACTATCAACTCTATTCTTCTTTTTAAAATAAATTTGCCATTTGATTATCGTATGGTGTTGTTGTCCTTTATAGTGCATTAAAACTTGTGTAGCTTCACCTTGAGTCTGTTCTTGTACATGGGTTGCAGTACTTCTTATACTCTATTTAATAAAATTTCCTTATTAAAAAAAACGTACATAACCATAAAAACTAAGAATTTTGTCCCAAACTACCGAATCATTTTCATCATCAACTTAGCTATAGACCCGTTTTACTTGATGCTGCTACTCCTCTTGGTTACTCATCCTTTCAATTTGAAATTATAATAGTTAGTTAGAAAATTTAAGTCGACTCTTACTTCAATTTATTATCGTATCCAACAATTGATACTTGATTATCAGTTCAATTTACTATTGTATTTTTTAAGTGTTACTTGATTAACAAATGAACAAGTGAACAAGCAAATGCATGAACCATAAGTTTTTTTTTTTTCATTCGACCCACTGTTCTCTACTCTGCTGCATGAAGCTAGTCGCCCTCTCCGAAATTCAGATGGCTCTTGATTCATGATCTCAACAGTTTATTCAACATATCTCCCCTTCTAATCCTAGGAACTATCAACTATATTTTTCTTTTTAAAATAAATTTTCCATTTGATTATCGTATGGTGTTGTTGTCCTTTATAGTGTATTAAAACTTGTGTAGCTTCACCTTGAGTCTGTTTTTGTAAATGGGTTGCATTACTTCTTATACTCTATTTAATAAAATTTTCTTATTAAAAAACACATAACCATAAAAACTAAGCATTTTCTCCCAAAGCTACCAAATCATTTTCATCATCAACTTAGCTATAGACCTTTTTTACTTGAGGCTGCTACTCCTCTTGGTTACTCATTCTTCCAATGACTACTATTCACAATACACTCCCAACTACATGCAGTCTGACTCCCCTGCTTCTTATAGGTAATATTGTTTTTTTTTTTTTGTTAAGAGTTACTTGATTAACAAATGAACAAGTGAACAAGTAAATGCATAAACCATAAGTTTTTTATAGGCCGACCCAACTGTTCACTCCTCCAATGCATGAAGCTAGTCGCCCCTCTGAAATGCAGATGGCTTTTGATTCACAGTCTCAACAGTTTATGCAACCTATCTGCCCATCTAATCCTAGGTACTATATATACTCTATTCTTCTTTTTTAAATAAATTTACCATTTGATTATCATATGGTGTTGTCCTTTATAGTGTATTAAAACTTGTGTAGCTTCATCTTGAGTTGTTTTTATATATGGATTGGAGTACTTCTTCTTATACTCTATTTAATAAAATTTTCTTATTAAAAAAAACACATTACCATAAAAACTAAGCATTTTGTCCCAAAGCTACCAAATCATTTTCATCATCAACTTAGCTATATGTAGACCCGTTTTACTTGAGGTTGCTACTCCTCTTGGTTACTCATTCTTTCAATTTAAAATTTTAATAGTTAGTTTGAAATTTAAGTCGACTCTTAGTTCAGTTTATTATATGATCCATCAATTGATACGTGATTGTCAGTTCAATTTAATATTGTATTTTTTTAAAATTTTCTTGATAAACAAATGAACAAGTGAACAAGAAAATGCATAAACCATAAGTTTTTTCAGGCCGACCCAGCTGTTCACTACTCCGCTACATGAAGCTAGTCGCCCCTCTGAAATGAAGATGACTTTTGATTCACAGTCTCAACCTATCTCCCCTTCTAATCCTAGGTACTATCTACTCTATTCTTCTTTTTAAAATAAATTAACCATTTAATTATCATATGGTGTTGTTTTCCTTTATAGTGTATTAAAACTTGTATAGCTTCACTCCTAGTATGTTTTTGTATATGGGTTGGAGTACTTCTTATACTCTAGTTAATAAAATTTTCTTATTAAAAAAACAAATAACCATAAAAACTAAGCATTTCTCCCAAAGCTACCAAATCATTTTCATCATCAACTTAGTTATAGATTCGTTTTACTTGAGGCTGTTATTCCTTTTGGTTACTCATTTTTTTTCAATTTAAAATTTTAATAGTTAGTTTGAAAATTTTAGTCTCTCAGTTGAATTTATTATCTGATCCTTCAATTGATACTTGATTATCAGTTCAATTTAATATTGTATTTTATTAAGAGTTACTTGATTAACAAATGAACAAGTGACCAAGCAAATGCATAATCCATATGTTTTTTTTAGGCCGACCCAGCTGTTCACTACTCCTTGCATGAAGCTAGTCGCCCCGCTGAAATGCAGATGGCTTTTGATTCAAAGTCTCAACAGTTTATTCAACCTATCTCCCCTTCTAATCCTTGGAACTATCTACTCTCTTCTCCTTTTTAAAATAAATTTTTCCATTCATTATAGTGTATTATATGGTGGTGTTGTCCTTTACATTGTATTAAAACTTGTGTAACTTCACTCTAAGTTTGTTTTTGTATATGGGTTGGAGTACTTCTTATACTATATTTAATAAAATTTTCTTATTTAAAAAAACAAATAACCGTTAAAACTAAGCATTTTCCCAAAGCTACCAAATCATTTTCATCATCAGCTTAGTTATACATCCTATTTTACTTGAGGCTGCTATTCTTTTGGTTACTCATTCTTTCAATTTAAAATTTTAATAGTTAGTTTGAAAATTTAAGTCGACTCTCAGTTCAATTTATTATCTGATCAAGCAATTGGTACTGAACTATATATCTAATTTATTTTCTGGATATCGCCATACATATCAAAATCATCCACATAGCCAACAATTTGCTACGACATACAATTCCTTTGCCACTGAATATTCAGTGCCTCCTAGGTATCAAATCATTTACTACAGACTTTCTATTTTGACATACCCTTTTATTAATTGAACATGACAATACACTTTAACTATCTAATTTTCACTTTGGATATTTTTTTTTTTGGTTCGGGATTTTTTTTCCAAATCCATGCGAGATGACTAAGATAATGCTTACGTTAATGATCTTATTAAGGCTTCATTGTTTTACAATTGCTTCTTTCCTTTTAATGATACTAATTTATTCAATTTAATTAGGCTGACAAGAGCAATGGGTATACCGACTCAGCAAGGAGCCCCTATTTCTGGAAATACAGTCACTAGACAACGTGACAAAGTGCCAATGCTTCAATCGTCATCTTTTGGGTAATAATTTACTTGAAACTATCTACAATTTCATATACTTTAAAAGCTTTCTAAGTACACAACTACACAGCTTACCTATTCATATCAATAAAATACAGATCAAGTGAATTAGTATATGTTATACAAGTTATACACAGAAGTTGTTCTAATTTATTGGTTTTACCGGGAGATTTTTTTCTAGGGTATATTGGATGAAGGAGTTAATAAAAACATAAGGGAAAGCAAAGTTTTTATTTTAAGTAAATATTTCTTTATTTTTTTTTATTTGTTTTAATGAGAAGAGTGAAATCAGATCTTTAGATAAATTTCCATTAATTCCTTATTCATATTTTAAAACAATTTATAATTCTCTAAATAAAAAGTTAATCGTGTATTTAATTTCTTTCCCAACTGAATCCAGACATAAAGGAAATAGGTTCAATAGGGTTTCAATTAGAGACATCATGTTCTTAATAATATATATATATATATATATATATATATATATATATATATATATATATATATATATATATATATATATATATATATATATTATGGTTGAATGATGCATGATAGGCGCAACCATCACAGGCCCGATTCCCAATATTGTTGATCCAGAGCGGGTTTCCTATTCCAGTCTCCGGTCCTTCTATTATTTTTGGACAAGAAGCAGGATATGAGACATATTCAAGGTTGTTTTATACTGCTCGAATATATACATAATTCTCAGGTTCTCTTTCTTACCATATCTTTTCATATCAACTTTCATGATTTTATGTTTTCAGTGATGATGAAATAATTAAGAATAAAGTGTATGACAAAAAATATAAGAAAACTGGTCAACCACTTGACCCCCATCTGAGATCAGACCTAGCATTAATAGGTAATTACAATTAATTTCTTTGAGGCTTTTTTTTTATAAATGTTTCCCATTAAGTGATATTCTATCATCACTATTGTAAGATTACTTCATTAAAGAAAATTTACATTATATTACAAGCAATCATTACATTTTAAGCTAAACTTTTATGTTTGTGACAAGAATGTTGTTGTTCTTAATGCAGCGAAATCTAATCCGTCTTACTTTCCCCAATGAGGAGTGCACAGAATTCTCAAGACCGGATGAATCAAATTGCATGTGTCAACTGATCAACTCTCTTTACAATCGTTATCGTTCAATCAACTTTTAAATATGACATGTTTCCTTTATGTTTTCATTGAGATCTATTGCGCTAGATGAGACCTGTCTTGTTACTTTTCTATCTGGTACATACCCAACTACATTGTCTGATCAGAGTCTTTATCCTTTCAGTATTTTATGACTTGCAGAACCTAATTCCGGTGCACTATCTACACCATTTTAACTGTTGCATAGGCTTTTTTCTTGCTTTATTTTCTTCTTTTTTTTGAAAAAATGGTTCGTAGAGACCACTTTTTGGTACACCATTTTTATACCATTAAACTATTAAACAAGGTTTTGATTAATGGACTAACAATCTAATTTCAACTCGTATTTTGAATATCAAAGTAGTTGATGGAGGTTCATTAGAGCCATCAACATTTATTTTCACCTAGCTTTTTTTTTGTGGGGGACGTTGATGTCCTCTTTCTTAGAGTGCTTCATCAAGTTAGTTTTTTTTTCTTCCATTTTTTGTATTCAAATGTGCTGCCTCTCAGAATATAGTTGGTTGTGGTGATAGTGAATTGCAATTGAAGACTAACTTCGGTTAGGATTTTAATTACCTAATCATCACCTTTAATGCAGAATTTCTGAGCAATTAGTAATTAAAAAAGAAATTGTTGTCTCTCTCATTTGTTGTATCCCTGCAGATAATAAATCCTTATTCATTGTCTATCCATTTTCGAAACCTATCTCATTCCTTTGCTGGCAACCTTATTATGCTCCAACATACAAAACAATGCTCCAGCCATATTCCTCTTCTAGATCTGCCCGAGTCATTAACTTCTTCTGATAACTACTTTGAATATTCGATGTCATTTAACACATTAGAGCTAGTGAGGAAGGATTCGAGGAATCTTTACATGCAGATATGCTGCAAGCATTTGCTCATCCTTTATTAAACTCTTAAAATGGACCCGTTAATATCATTATTTTTTTACTTACATGTAAAGTACTCCACGAATCATGTTCCGTGAATCATATTCGTCTATCTCTCCCATTGTCGGGTTTTGTTTGGGGGGGGGGGGGCTAATAGCAACTCGATTTGCTGGAACTTATTTTCGTCGTTGATCACTACGAGCGTATATTTTCAAGATTAGGTTTTCTCATTTTAATCACTCGCATCTTGTCTTGTGTTCTCTGAACTTTTAAAGAGATGTTGAAAGGAAAAGAAAAGCGTAGAAGGTAAATTACCTAAAACCTCCTTTAACTCAGGTTCATCATACTTCCAAGTGAAGCAATTAGTCATTTAGTGCTTCAAATTTATAAGAATATGTAAAATATTATATTTTTACTATCATATTTGTTTTGTTTAACTGCTATATGTAACAAATGGGTGAACATTTAACTATCAGTCCCCCATGGTGCAGGCTATGGAATAGCGAATGGTATTTTTGAAGTGTGAGTAGGTCAATAAAGTTGTTAGAGACTTGTAACATTGATAAAGGGAATGCTTCAGATTTGGTGGGTGGGTATGCTAAAAGAAACAGGTTACCATGATATTCAGGGCATGTATGTGGTAATAAGGCTCCTACGATTGAAACAAAAATAATGAAGGCTTTATTGGGTGATAAGGATGTAATGGATATTGTTACGATATGATTTGATATGATACGATATGATTTGATTATGTAATTATTGCGATTGATATTATAATAATATTAGGATATTAGGTTTGATTAACCTCTATTTCTTTGTCTCTTTTTCTGCTTTATAAATAGGAGCACTCTCTTGTAACATGTAACACACATCAAATATATGCAAAACCTTTTTCTATATTCTTGCATCAGTTTCTTGTCCAAACATTGAACATGGTTTGATTAGACATGTTCAATGTTTGGACAAGAAATCAGAATGTAGAATTGTATGTTGTGTAGGGAACAACTATTGCATAAGACAAGCCAAGCAGGCAAAATGCATAGGAGGGTATTGCTGGACCTAATGTTAGAAGGGGGAGGTCATTTTGGTGGTGGTCCTATTATTGGATCGAATGTGGAAAATGGTGGTGATTAGCCAGAAGCAGCGGTATAGTCTGAAAGTGAAGATAGTGCAATATCCTCGGCATGTTTCCTGGATGCTTCAGCTTTTCTGACCGATGCAGTTTCATCCTACAAAAAGAGGTATACATACTATCAATTTTTTTTTGCATGTAAATTAATTTGCGCCCGTTGTGATAAAAATTTAAATAATAAATTAAACTGTTAAACAGGAGGCATGTGCCTCCTATACTGAGTACATCTGCATTGTTGGTTCTTTTTTTTTTCCATTCTATAATAATCTACATTCTCATATGTAATTCTCAAACGCAAGCAGCAAGTTTAGAATACAATTATATCTTATGCATCCGTCTACTACAAGGGAGAGAAGCAGCTACTAGTACTAGTACTAGGACTAAAATCAATGGCATGTGCAAGAATATCATAAAGCAAACTAATTAATCAAGGAAGCCATATCTGGGTAATCAATATGTTTAATTAATGCTAACTTGTTAGATATTTGGTGATGGTAAAAGTATTAACTACCAAATCAAGCTTTATCACATACTTGGATCTAATCTCACTCCGAATTCCAGATTGTGCCAAAAATAAAAAGGAAAAGTTAAATCAGTGCATGAATTAAACATGTTATCGAGGTATTATGAGAATTGTTGTTCAAAAGAGAGGAATCAGAATGTATATCGCAATAAACAGAATAAGATACAAAAACCCTAAATTGAGTAATAGGAAAAGTGAGAGAGATTGAAGAAATCTTCCTTGTGGTGCTTCCATGAGAGGAACTGATCTTGCATAAAAGTAGTGGGAGTAGGCATTGGCCTCTCTTGTCTGTTCTTCTTTTCCTGTGCTAGCTCCTTCGATTTCTACCCCCATCGTTTTGTTTCCGACTGACCAAATCAGCGATTGTGACGATGCTGATCAATTAAGCCCTCAACGTTGTTCCTTTGTGACTTTAACATCGTATTGTGACTTTAACTAGTTCGTCCATAAATTAATTTTTAAGCAGGTTCGTATATTTTAAAAATTTGTAATTTGTAATTCAGTCCCAAATATATAGAAATATTGTAATTGGATCTCTTATATACTTTTTTGTTTCAATTTCATTAAATATTGGTTAGGTTTCGTTTAATGATCCACTCATCATTTATGGTTCCTTAGATTTCTTGAAAAATCAAATATGCACATATGCTTAAGAAAATGCAAACAGGTCTTTATACATTTTGGAATCCTAAAAAAATCCCAATGGAAAAATATATGAGGACACAATTACAAATTGTTTATGTGTTCAAGGACCCTAATTACAAACTTTTAAAGTATAGGAGCCTATTTAAAAATTTACAAATAGTCTAGGGAACTTCAGATTAATTAAACTTTTTAAAAATCAGATCGAATCAATGGTTGAAGACTTGAAGTGGTTCCATCGTGAATAAGTTATGATTCTAATTTGAATTTCGTTAAATATTAAACTAATAAATTCAAAAATATTTTTAGAATATTTGAAATAATAATCAAACAATATATAAGTTAAGTAAGTTAAACTAAAAATTATATTTTAAAACAAGTTAAGTTTAAGATTTAGAATTGACTCATTTAAATAAATGAGTCAAATTTGAATAATTTTTTTTCCACAAATCAAGCTTGAACTTCAACTCGTTTATATTCATGCGTTTAACTATTAGTTTACATTCTTTCTTTTTTTTTTCCTGGGAACACCTCAAATCGTTTATACTCCCGTGTTTAACTATTAGTTTGACTTTTCTTTGTGCCCCAAGGGCATCCTCTAATCGATAGTTGTAACACCCCTTGGGTATTACTACGTAACACATGCGGCAGTAAATTAAAAAGATAATTTGCTGGTTGCTTTCGGAAAATTGTTTGCTTTTAAATGAGAAACCTGGGGTATAAAATTTTTCTTTAAGGATAACTCTGAAATCCGTAATACATACATTTAAAACGTAAAGTCATATTCGTAACAAAGTTACCATGACACACAACATTTCTCTAAGTTTCCATTTTCGAAAGAAAATGTTTAAACTACATATGGATGTATATAACACTACATTTACCGACTTCTTTAGATATACAACCCAACTCAGACTCCCAAGCTAGTCATTCTATCAAATATTCATTGGAGAGACCCCCCAATCAGAATACTTTTCCAACCTTTAACACTAGGTCTTCAAGTGACTTAGAAAGACTCCTCTGGAGTACTAGAGTACCAAGGTACTACAGCAAAACCTGAAGAGACCTGACAATTGTAATAGTGAGACACTGACAAATGGATATATCATACAACAACCATATACATGATACATACAACACATTGGCATATTAGCATTTAAGCATTATTCATAGATAAAACAACGAGTGTTATATCAGTGGGTCTCACACTAGTGCAAAATATGCATTTAACATCAGGATTTTAACAAAACTGATGTAAAAAAGGAGGCGGTGGCATTTTTGAAATTAATCTAAAATATTTTAACATCGGTTTTTATGATAACCAGTGTTAAAAAGCTTTCCACATCGGTTAGTTTATCAAACCGATGTCTAAAAATATAAAGGGAAAAAAGTTGAAAATCTAATAAACATTTCACATCGGTTTTTAGAGAACCGATGTCTATTATTAATTAACAACATCGGTTATTAAAAAATAGACGTTAAAACACTAAAACTAAAATATTGAATTAAAAAAATCAATTAGTAAAGACATCGGTTTATTGTAAAACCGATGTTAAAAGCATGTTATTATTCTTTTCTTCTATTCACTTCCCTCCTTCCTCTTTGGCGCTGCTACTCAAACATTTGGACCCGGAGATATTTTCTCTCTTACGCGAGCTCAATCCATTGCAACCCTAAGTGTTGGAGCTCAGTCCATTGGAACCCAGAGATATTTTCCCCATGAGCTCAACCATAATGCTCACACCCCCTTCCATCTATACATGCTAACCTCTGTTCATTGCTCATCCGCCGCGTCACCATCTACGGCTTGGGAGGACCACCTTTCACTTTCTGCCGTTCAAGACACGCACCATTTTATTCTATTTTCATTTTCTCTACCGTTCAAGCCACACCCATCATTTTATTCTGTTCGTTCCTCGTAGTTCTATCCATTATACATCATATATGTTTTTTCTAGAGGTATATTCTTAGCTTATTCTTGTTTTATATGGAATAATAACATTTTGACTTTTTTCTTTCTATGATTTGGCTTCAAGATTGGATTTTTTCACATGGGTATTTGTTTTTGTTTCTTGGTGAACTGTTTGTATGCATTTGATTTTCTTCTGAGGTAACATTTTAAGCTTCTTATAGACTCTGATTTCGAGGATTGAATCTGTATTAGTTTTACTTTTAGTTCAATCTGTGTTAGTAAATGAATAATTATTAAATAGCCGAGAATGTGATTCAATATTTCTTTCTAAAATCATTATTTCCATGTTCTTGAGGAAGAAAAGCTTTTTCTTGGGATGTTTTCTGCAAAGTGGGCTATTCTAACCTTGCTTTTTGTGGTAAGGTTGGTATAGGACTTCCTCTCTTAAAATTCAAAAGAAGTTCGCAACAATAAACTATCTTGAACACAGAATATCCTAATCCAGAAGCACTTTTTTATGTTTGCTTTAATAGTTGTTTGAAACCGATACAATACTTAAGATTTCAATTATGTGCAACCTAAAGGTAACATGTTGCATTCCTCCTATCCAACTATTTCAATAAAGTACTTGACCAAGTGGGTGCATATTTTTGCTTTTCTGCTTTATTATTCTGATTATTACGGATAATGTCTTTAAACACTCCCTATTATAACTTATATTTTTTTTAGCAAGAACAAAGTCAGAGAAGTTGCTTGCTTAGCATTAACTTTATGTGTAAATAGAGACAATACCTGTCTCTGATCACTAAGCATCACTAACAATGATGACTCTGAACTACACCTGACCAAACTTATAAGAAGTGATGAATGATTCTTCAGCTTCAATTTCACAAAGCAATATCAGTTCTTTGTTAAATTAGCTTTAGCTTCTTTCTTCTTCACTTTCAGGATTTGTTGATTATTTCACACTTAGGGAATTGGTCTGAAATTTTTTACCCTTTACCTGGTTACTCATATTTGGCCCATGTTTTGGGTATGTTGGCTTATAGTAGTTCCATTTTGTTATTTTCAGAATGTGGGTGTATTCCTTTTGAAACTTGTGTTTGTGTGATTGGGTTCTTGTAGTTTAGGGTTCCATGGCCATTTAGCTCTAGTTGATTTTTGACTGAAAATCTTGCATGGGAGTTTTTATGTTTTTGCTTGAAAATTTATTTGATCCGACAATTTCTTTCTTTTTCTCTTTCAGGGTTCACAATTAGGATTTTGTTTCCCCACTAGTTGTGTGTTCTTCCCACAACCGGTAAGCTTTCTCATCTCTATTTTTCTAGTTTGATTATTGTTTTATTATTGTTTGCAATACTAATGAGAACACATGTACGTGCTTAAGGTACCACTCATTGTATTGGATCTTGAATTGTCCAAAGTTGGACAGTTTGGGAAAAAACTTTTTCTTCATTCAGTTAAAATAGTTATTCATTGATTCTCATGTTATATACTTGACGAAAGTTCGGATTGATACATTCCTTTCGTTCTCCGGGTGCATACTTTATCGTGGTGGATGTCATCACGTTCAAGTCGTGTACGTCCGAGACCCAAGAAGTTTCTGTGAATGTCTACGGGGAGTCAAAGTGCCACAGGGTTACTCTTCAAATATCAAGTGACTTGTCTCAATGAAAGATCTCAAATTAGTTGGCTTAAAATCTCATGATTGCCATGTCTTGATGCAATAACTACTACCGGTGGCCATTCGTGACATCTTGCCTAAAAAAGTCAGACATGCCATTATTAGGTTATGTTTATTCTTCAATGCTATGTGTAGCAAGGTCATTGACACTAAAAAGTTGGATGACTTGGAAAATGAGGTAGCCATTATCTTGTGCCAATTAGAGATGTATTTTCCACCTTCATTTTTTGACATCATGGTTCATTTGATTGTTCATCTAGTGAGGGAGATTAGATTGTGTGACCCCATTTATTTAAAGTGGATGTACCCGGTTGAGTGATACATGAAGATCTTCAAAGGATATATGAAGAATCCACACCGTCCCGAAGCATCTATTGTTGGAAGGTATGTTGCAGAAGAAGCTATTGAGTTTTGTACATACTACATGTCAGAAGCGGAACCTGTAGGGCTTCCAAAGTCTCGTCATGAAGGAAAAAATGATGGTAAGGGTACACGAGGTATCACTGTTAAGAGCATGGATCCGAAGGAAGTGCTTCAAGCACATTTGTATATGTTGAATAACACTGATGAGGTTGAACCATACTTATGTGAGCACAAAAGCATCATCAATGAAACTTACCCTATAATGAATGAAAAATGGTGTTTGAACAAGCATAATAAGACTTTCTTGAACTAGTATAAAGAAAAAATTGCAAAGGATGGTACTGCTTCTGATACATTAAAATAGCTAGCACAGGGGCCTAACTTTGATGTCATATGATGGAGTGGGTACAATATCAATAATTTTTCCTTCTATACAAAGTCCCAGGATGACAAAAGTACTATGCAAAACAGTGGGGTTATGGTTGTCGCTGAGTCCATGCATTTCTCTAGTTCGAAAGATAAAAACTCTATTATGGCATCTGTTTCATACTTTGGAATCATTAAAGAGATCTGTGAGGTTGATTACACGAAGTTTAGCGTGCCTGTTTTTAAATGTCAGTGGGTCGACAGTAACATTGGTGTGCAAACCGATGAGTTAGGATTCAAATTGGTGGACCTTAATAAGGTAGTTAATAAAGAAGAGCCTTTCATCATGGCATCCCAAGCAAAACTAGTGTTTTATATCCGTGACCCTTCTAACAAAAGGTGGTCAGTGGTTCTCCAGGGAAAAAACATATATAATGGTAGTGAGGGAAATCAAGATTCAACTCTTGATATTTTTTATACTCCTTCTTTCTCAACACGGGTGCCTAATTTCAATGAGGAAAATGAAGTGGACAATGTACATGCTACTCATAATGATCACCAAGAAGGGTTATGGGAGAACTTTACTACTTGACCACAACACTAATTATTAGTTTGAGTTATGTTTAAAGTCATATTATATGTTTACACTGATATTTATAAGTTATGCTTACGTTGATCAATATTTATAAGTTATGTTTGATATTTATCCAAACATACTGACAAATTTTTTTTTTGACTAAACAAGTATACATGGTTGATCCTGAGGTTATCCCTCCTTCATGCAGGGGGTCGGAGTCCCCGTTTACGGGTAGAAAGGGTAGACGTGCCACACGAATGAGGAATTTGACTGCCAACCGTGGTTCAAATCAAAGGATAAGAATCAACTTTGATGCTAAACTCAATCCTATTGGGTCAATGGCAGAGCAGTTTATCCGTTTTGTGGGGACCCTTGCTCGAAGCAAGCCTAGTATACTTATTGAGCGTTGGAAACATGTATCACAGGGCGTGAAGGATCAGATATGGGAGAGTATTCTGGTATCTATACTTTTATGTCCTGTATTTGTATCTACTTTATTTTAATCTTATTAATATCATACATTAATTCGTTGATTCTTTTGGTGTTAATGTAGCTCACCTTTGACCTGCTGGATACGACGGATATGAAGAATCGTTTGATAAAGTATGATGGTGAGCGTTGGAGGACTTTTAAGGTTGACCTGGGTAGATATTATGTATTCAAGACAAGCTGTGAAAATAACCCACTTGAGGTGTACCCGTTTCTTGACCAGGCGACGTGGGATCGCTTTCTTTAGAGCCGACATGACCCAGCTTTCAGGTTAACTTATTTGAGTTGTCTCTAAATTTATGTAATTTCATTAATTTTAATAATTTACTTATGTAACTTAATTGTCTTCTACTTATAACAGGAGAAGAGGAAAAAGGGACAGGAAAACCAAAGCAAGAATGTCTACCCCATATACTGTCTCGTGGGGGATATAAAAAACTTGACTTGACAATGGTAGAAGAGGAAAAGAAAATACTTCAGCAAGAAGCATCTCAGGCAGATCCTACACCTGATAATCGTCCAGAAGTTGTTGATCCACCTCCACCCCCATGCCATCGTAAATGGAAGAGAGCCTGACAAAGAAGTACGAGACAATATACATCTGAGGAGGCCCGCCAAGTAGCTGAGAAGATTGTAAGTATAGTTTGAATTGTAATTATGATTTTAACAATGTTACCGAATTGTAATGCGACCAAATATTTTATATGTTGTAGGATGCCTTGTGTAACACCCCGATTTTCACTGCTTTCTAGTGTCAGTAATTAATATATAAAAATATATTTCTATCCGAGACTTAGAAAATTGTTTTGGCTAAAATACTGTTATTTTCCTATCATGTTTTATATCTTAGGGTTACGATGCAATTTTGGGTTGAAAATTCAGACGGAATCCTGTCTGCGTTTTCACTGACAGTAAAAGTTTAATGCTCAGAAGACCTAATTTTGAGTCGTTAACGAGATGAAAAATGTTTTTATCGTATTTACTACGATACTGGAAGTTTTGAAAATTTTGGTAAAAAAATTAAAATATTATATTTGTTGCGGGCATATAAGTCGAGATGTCTCTAGGAAGAGCTTGAGCCAGATGAATCGGGAAGTCGGCAACGTAGCAGAGACATTGGATTGACCGACTTGACGAGCATTTATGACGAGTTTATCCTATCATAAATGGCCATAATGGCACATTTATGGCAACATTAAATTTTCCTATGAAATGACCAAAATGCCCTTGTCTTTTTATGACAATTTCTACCAAATGCCATTGGACAAGTTGACCAAGCCTTGCCCAATCCTCACGGCTTCAATAGTGCCATCTTCCCTAAGTTGGTTGTCTTCTTCATATAAATACCAATCTTCCATTTTCAAGTTCTTTTTCTTCAAAGTTCATCAACTTGCCATAAGAACACCATAGTAAAAATTCAAAAGAAACTCATCCAAATCTTGTTTTCTTGGATCAACAAGAGGTAATACCTTATTCTCTTGTCATTTAAATCCTTTCTCTTCACAACTTTTGAGAGATTCATGGCTAAGATTTATATGTTCTTCACTTGTTTAAAGTTCTTGAAGATTAGATTCAAAAATTCATAACTAATTCTAGAAAAATCCTTTTGACATGAAACCAATTGCTATGATCTTATAATCATCTCTATTTTCATCATCTAGAAGCACAAGATCAAGAGAAATTTCTTTCTTTGAAATCTGGTTAAGGCCGAACCTAGGTTAACTTTGAGTTCTTAGGTTTTGTTTCATTTTCATGACTTGATTCATGATTCAATCCTTTTGTATCTTGCTAGTTCTTGTATTCAAATATATAGAAGATCAAGAAAATAAAACTTTAACCTATTTATCTCATCAAAACCGAAACCCTAGATTTGTATACTTAAGGGTTTTATGATTCAAAGTTGTTTGTAACACTTGAATCAAACCCTAAGTTTTGTATGTTGATTTAATCCAAGAGTTGATGAAATTTCAAAATTTCTAGCCTATGGAGCTTGATGAAATCCGAACCCTAGTTCTTAGAACTAGATGAGTTTAGTTCATATCTTAGTTCATAATCATGGTTAAATTGATTAATCATGCTTAATTAACTTATGGATCATTAATCCTTAAGTTAATCAAATTTTAAATTTTCCTAACCAAGATAATGGGTTGAAGCCGAACCCTAACCTTCTTAAACTAAGAGTATTGTTGTTTGATTTGATTTATTTTGGGTTGTAATTCGTTTGAAGGAAATAACTGAGTTAGCTGAGTCAAGCTGACGGAGAAAAATCAGACCAGGATCAGAAAATTAACAAGAAATATAGTGTGGTCTTCAAGAGGTAATGGGGGTATGCCTGAGGAGTTGAGATAATCTCATGCATATTTGTGGAGTCATTTATTAATTTTCTGTATAAAATATTTTATTATATTGTACTGTTTACTATTAATTGTTAGATTGATGTGATGTTTATCTGAGTAATTGAATTGATGTGATGTGTGAATTGACATGATTATAATTATTTGTTTATATTATAATTGTGATACATGTCATGAATTGATATATGCCATGCTATTAAGTGATTGGAATTTATCTGCTGTTGAGTGTTGGACTGAGTAACCTGACATTGGTCAGTGTTAAAAAACTTTAATTAAGGATAAAAACCTTAATAAGCTTGGATAATTAATCAGAAGGATTAATTTGGGAGATTTTGAGAAAAATGAAAAAAAATTATTATTTTAATAATATTTTGTGGAAACAGTGTAAATAAGCCATAGTAAGGGCGAAACCGTAAAATTTTTCCACAGGCTCTAATTTTTATATAATAAATTCAATTTTATTATAAAATGTTATTTAAAGTGATTAAGTTCCAAAAATAATATTTACAGCAGTCAGAACAATTTCTTCTGACAGAGAAGTGATATTAGTTATTTAATAATTAATATCATTTATTTAATAATATTAAATATTTAATTATTTAAATTTTCGAAATTTATTTATTTAATCTTTTTATTTATTTTTCTTTTTTTAACCTTTATTGAAAATTATTTCTTAAAGTGAAATAATTAGAAATCAAAGGAAATTATAAGTGATTTTTGAAATTTATTAACGTTTTAACAGAAAAGAATTTATGTAACAATGTTTTTATTCAGTGAAAGTATTCCGTTAAACTTGGATGAGTTTTCAAAGCTTGGTTTTGTTTTACACTGAGCAAAATGTTTTATAAGCAGATAAATGAGCCTAGAACCGAGACGTCGGGATTCTAGTGTTGTATGGACACGTAGATCAAGGATCTGTGTCATGGGACGGAGTGTCCTGCAAGTTTTGTTTTTGGACCGTGTGTCCTAAGTTGATGTGGAAAGTGTGAGTTCAATATCTGCGAGCCTAAAACTGGTGCATCGGTTTAAGGGCATCGTGATTGAGCATTCAGACTGTATGTCCTATGTTGAGATTAAAAGATTTGGACTGTGTGTCCTGAATTTGTTTTAAGTGAAAAGTCTTAATTAAAAGAATTAAGCAAGGTCATTAAGCTTTGTGCTTCGACGAGGAAAGATTATTACGACAAAGAAAACAAACGAGAATAAAAGTTTTTCTAATGCATTTAATGGCCATTATGTCATGTAAATGGCATTGAATCCGAAGTGGATCAATGTATATGACAGACGTGTCAGATGGTGATGATCATTGAGGTACGGAGTGGATCAATGTATCTTTTATAGGACTTTGTGTCCAAATTGATAGGACTTTGTGTCCAGATTGTATATGTGCTGCTATTTTCTAATTATGGAATAGTGTCATTGCTTAACATGAGCATCCTAACGGGAATGGGGATGTGCACAATTGTAATTGTGTCGTTGCTTTGCATGAGCATCCTAACAGGAATGGGGATGTGCACAATTGTGTTAGGTGCTGGCATGAACATCCTATCGGGAATGGGGATGTGCACCATTTATTTTCTTGGGCATTGTTTTGTTCGTTTTTACAATGCGCCATGTGCGAGCCTGATCAGCTTGAAACGAAACAGAAAGTTGTGGGATCTCCGGAGATTAGGTATCAAATTAGAAATTGAATATAGAACTGTCATGCATTTTTATAAAATGACGATGATTGTCGGGCATGAAGCCCTATGAATTATATCATTCTTCTGTTATAATTAATGATATTATACTGTGAATACTTGGTAATTGCTATTTGAGAGTCGTGCATGGGGTTGTCTTATAAAACTCATATATTGGAAACTCACCCTTACAAACATATCAGGTTTATGTTAGATTAAGGTAGTACTTCGGTACACTAGTACGGATGAAGCAAAGGAATTCACTAAGTCGTTCGAGGACTTAACTACTAGATGCTTGAAGAGGTATGCGTCGGTGGAAATGTCACGAGGATAATAATTCAGGATCTACATCAAGTACGTACCAGACTTTGATCGTGGAGACATCTTTATCGCCTCTCTGATTTCTTACCGATTTTCTGGTAAATTAGGAGTTTATAAGTTTTGATACTTCCATAGTTCCGGAAGTAGAGGTATCCTCACCGGATATTTCGTTAGGTTGGGAAAAACTATGGTGGTCTTCCCAACAGTGATTATTAGTACTGACCAGCTATAGGACTTTTGGGTATCTTATAAAGTAGCGGTACTTGGTTATTCTGGACGTTTGATTATTGAAAGTCATTCTTTTGAGTTGTAATTCCAGATTACCACTACGTTATAATTACTCCTTTATTTTCTTATGTTAAGTCTTTTGGAGATGATATGTTATGTGAAGGTCTACGTGTAAAATTCTCATGATACCTATTTATATTATGCTAATGGTGTTGGATTATATATATGGAGTAAAAAAAAAATTTTATCACTAATTTTGAAAGGGATTAATAACTAGAAAATTATATTTTCCGAAAGCAACCAGCAAAACTATTTTATTGAATGTATTTCCGCAATAAGTTACGTAAATGTGATGACCTGAAAATAGGGTGTCACATTAGTGGTATCAGAGCTGGTCGAGTCTTTCGGGAAACCTTGGGGAATAGGTCTGTTAGGTTTTTGTTGTGTGATCTCTGGTTGAACCTTGTTTGAATTGTTTCTTGGTTGAAACAATGTGTGTTAACACACAAGTAAATATGTTTTGGTTGGTTCTAATTGGGTTGAGACCTTGAGAGATCTCATGTTTAGTAAAGGGTACTCATGTTCATGTCGATACATTCGTTTATCCCTTAGGACAGTATCAGACATTTGAATAAGGTACCTGTCATTGAAAGTTTTTGGGGAAAATTTTCTGAGAATGTCCCAAGTTTGTACGGACGGACGGATGTTGAGTTTCTGATTGATCTAGTTTCTAGATTTAGCCAGATCTCAACTGCTTTGTGTAGGATATTGCCAACGAAGTTAGTTGAGTTAGACTTCAAGAAATAGAATTTTCATTCATTTCTTGATAAGTTGGTCATCATTTTCGTCGATAATGTTCTCGTTTACCCTAAGAGTCGCGAGGAGCATGAGAAACCATGGATAGTAGATGGTACATTTATTGAATTGCTTCTTAGAAGCAATGTGTTTTGAACACGTAAGTATATGTTTCAATTTCTGGTTGCCATTTAACTGATTGCGTTTTGTAGGTCAGTTATGGAACCAGAAGGTGGACGTGGACGCGGCTGTGGCAGAGGCCGTAGAGATGGTTGTGTTAATGGTCGTGGTAACTTCGAAGAGAACTATGAGGAAGTCGGAGGCATGAATTATGCTGTACAAGCAATGGCTGATGTTGCTGATGCTATTGCACAACAAACTGCTACAATAGTTGCCCAGAATTTACAGGAACAACTTCGAGCGGAACAGGCTGCTGAGGGCAGAGGTCTTACTGCTTTTAGACGCCAGAATCCTCCACAATTTCATGGAGATGTGGATCCTACAAAAGCTGATTTGTGGATTCAGGAGATAGAGAAAATATTTGAGTTGATTCATAGTCCAGAAGGAGTGAAGGTGCTTTATGCTACTTATTTGCTATTCGGAGATGCTGAGTATTGGTGGAAGGGCACTAAGCAACTGCTGGAAGCAGAAAATCAGGAGATTACTTGGGAGATATTTCGGAACTTGTTTCTAAACAAGTATTTTCCTCAGAGTGCTCGAGCTGAAAAAGAGCAAGAATTTTTGCGTCTGCAACAAGAGGATATGTCTGTTGGGGAATACGCGGCAAAATTTGAGTCATTTGCCAAGTATTTTCGCTTCTTCCAAAATAACCCGGATGAAGATTAGAAGTGTGAACGTTTTGAAGCAGGATTACGGTTCGAGATTAAGGAATTTGTACTTCCGTTGGAAATTGGGAATTTCCAAGCTTTAGTTGAGAAATGTAGAAGAGTAGAACTGATGAGAAAAGGGAGAGATAATGGAGGGAATGTTGGAGGACCCTCTCGAATCAAGAACCAGTTTCAAAATCAGAATCAGGAGAAGCAAATCCAGAGAAAACCATATTTCCGACCACCAAGAAATGACCAGAACCAACAACTATATCGTCCAGTTATTTCTGCATCAGGTAGTAGAGGCCAAAGGAACCAAAGCCAAGGTCAAGGCAGGAGATGTTTCAAATGTGGAGATTCAAATCACATAGCAAATAACTGCCCTTTTAAAGAAAGGAAATGTTTCAATTGTGACCAAATAGGACACTTGTCAAAGGATTGTAATGATCCAAGGCGTGGACCAGTTGTCAATAAAACAAGAACCAATAAACCAACGGCTAAGGGGAGAGTTTATACCATGAGTGGTGCCGAAGATTCAAATTCTGAGTTTTGCCATCGCTAGTAATCCTTTAACTGAACTTTTAAATTCACGTGTGATACAATTCTTTTCTTTTCTCAATAGATTGTGTGAAACTTTTGAGTTGTCTGTTTATTCCTTATCATATGATGTGATCGTTTCAAAACCCCTAGCTGAACCAATTTTTGTGGAATTTTATATGTGGGAACTATCCTATTTTTGTTCAGGATAGACACTTTTATGATAAAAGAAGTTTCTTGATGAGACTTAGTCAATTCACTTTTACTTTTGGGTGGAAGTGATCCAGTCTAAATTTTTTCGGACTGATGTTCTTTTAAAATCGTTGTATAGTAAAGTTCTTGTGAAGAAAGAAACTTTATTAGAGTCATGTTTGTAAACATGTATTGGCCATGCATTTTTACACTCACGAACCTATTGAAGAATCTTTTTACATATTGGACACTTGTATCTTTCAGATTGATCAAATTATTCTTTGTGCTTTCTTGTGAAAGCAAAATCAAGAAATTTCTTGTCTTGAAAATCTCTTTTCAGATTATTGGGAGTAGGTTGACGAAGTCGACATCTTTTCACTGCTTAGGTCCACGGTGTAATGGAAAAACCAACAAAGGCGTGTATCAGAGGACTGATCCAACGTGATAAAGAATCTTCCAACATCGTTGAGTAAAGCCCGAAAAACTTATTTCGAGTGTTGGGTAAAGTTTACATCAAGCGTTAAGATCCCAGTTGAAGTTAATGTTCAGCTTATCATCCTAAGTTAGATGGATAAATAAGAAAGAAATTGATCCTTAGAAGGTTAGCTGAGAGTAAGTGTAATACCTAAGTACGACAAGAGGAGAGTGGATTTTTATTAAGGTGTAGATGTGATTAGTGATCTGAGAATTTTCAGAAGTAAGATCAGTAAGTAAGATGATTTCGGTATATTTATTATGATCTAGGTAGAGTTTACTAAAGAAACTAAGATAAATATAAAATGATCATCGTTGAGATTTAATCGTATGATTGGAAGGAATTCTAGAAAGATGTCTATGGTAGTTTTACCTAAGTTGAATGTAAGCGGAAAAGAGAAGTTCTTGAGTAAAATTAAGTTGTTAGAAAAATTCGAAAGTTAAAGATTAGATAATTCTATCCTATAATTCCTTTTGGTTTAATTGCATTAAGATATGCAATGAAGTTATTTTGAGGATGAGATGTGTTAGTTAATATCAAATTTGGGGTGAGGAATTATAATGAAGAGAAACTAAGACTGTGATTAAATATTTTGAGTAGGGAATTGATACGTGGTGCTGTATAGATATTGTTGGTATTAGTGATAATATTCAGAGTTAGATTATTTGAACAAGGTTTCTGGTGGAACCATGTTGATAAGAGAAGTGATTAAGTTTTGATTTTGTTTTTCGAGTGCGATAGACTCTGATGAAATTTTGAGGATAGTACGGATATATAGAAATAACATAAGAATGAATTGTGTTATGGAATATAGAATAAGAGGAAAGAAGTGATGTGGAGGACAACGTAAAATCTTAAGGTTAAGAGGAGCCTACAAAATTTTGATTAGTTTCGAGTGACGAAATTTCGAGGACGAAATTTTTTTAGTGGGGTAGTAATGTAACACCCCGATTTTCACTGCTTTCTAGTGTCGGTAATTAATATATAAAAATATATTTTTATCCGAGACTTAGAAAATTGTTTTGGGTAAAATACTGTTATTTTCCTGTCATGTTTTATATCTTAGGGTTACGATGCAATTTTGGGTTGAAAATTCAGACGGAACCCTGTCTGCGTTTTCACTGACAGTAAAAGTTTACTGCTCAGAAGACCTAATTTTGAGTCGTGAACGAGATGAAAAATGTTTTTATCGTATTTACTACGATACTGGAAGTTTTGAAAATTTTGGTAAAAAAATTAAAATATTATATTTGTTGCGGGCATATAAGTCGAGATGTCTCTAGGAAGAGCTTGAGCCAGATGAATCGGGAAGTCGGCAACGTAGCAGAGACATTGGATTGACCGACTTGACGAGCATTTATGACGAGTTTATCCTATCATAAATGGCCATAATGGCACATTTATGGCAACATTAAATTTTCCTATGAAATGACCAAAATGCCCTTGTTTTTTATGACAATTTCTACCAAATGCCATTGGACAAGTTGACCAAGCCTTGCCCAATCCTCACAGCTTCAATAGTGCCATCTTCCCTAAGTTGGTTGTCTTCTTCATATAAATACCAATCTTCCACTTTCAAGTTCTTTTTCTTCAAAGTTCATCAACTTGCCATAAGAACACCATAGTAAAAATTCAAAAGAAACTCATCCAAATCTTGTTTTCTTGGATCAACAAGAGGTAATACCTTATTCTCTTGTCATTTAAATCCTTTCTCTTCACAACTTTTGAGAGATTCATGGCTAAGATTTATATGTTCTTCACTTGTTTAAAGTTCTTGAAGATTAGATTCAAAAATTCATAACTAATTCTAGAAAAATCCTTTTGACATGAAACCAATTGCTATGATCTTATAATAATCTCTATTTTCATCATCTAGAAGCACAAGATCAAGAGAAATTTCTTTATTTGAAATCTGGTTAAGGCCGAACCTAGGTTAACTTTGAGTTCTTAGGTTTTGTTTCATTTTCATGACTTGATTCATGATTCAAAACTTTTGTATCTTGCTAGTTCTTGTATTCAAATATATAGAAGATCAAGAAAATCAAACTTTAACCTATTTATCTCATCAAAACCGAAACCCTAGATTTGTATACTTAAGGGTTTTATGATTCAAAGTTGTTTGTAACACTTGAATCAAACCCTAAGTTTTGTATGTTGATTTAATCCAAGAGTTGATGAAATTTCAAAATTTCTAGCCTATGGAGCTTGATGAAATCCGAACCCTAGTTCTTAGAACTAGATGAGTTTAGTTCATATCTTAGTTCATAATCATGGTTAAAGTGATTAATCATGCTTAATTAACTTATGGATCATTAATCCTTAAGTTAATCAAATTTTAAATTTTCCTAACCAAGATAATGGGTTGAAGCCGAACCCTAACCTTCATAAACTAAGAGTATTGTTGTTTGATTTGATTTATTTTGGGTTGTAATTCGTTTGAAGGAAATAACTGAGTTAGCTGAGTCAAGCTGACGGAGAAAAATCAGATCAGGATCAGAAAATTAACAAGAAATATAGTGTGGTCTTCAAGAGGTAAGGGGGGTATGCCTGAGGAGTTGAGATAATCTCATTCATATTTGTGGAGTCATTTATTAATTTTCTGTATAAAATATTTTATTATATTGTATTGTTTACTATTAATTGTTAGATTGATGTGATGTTTATCTGAGTAATTGAATTGATGTGATGTGTGAATTGACATGATTATAATTATTTGTTTATATTATATTTGTGATGCATGTCATGAATTGATATATGCCATGCTATTATGTGATTGGAATTTATCTGCTGTTGAGTGTTGGACTGAGTAACCTGACATTGGTCAGTGTTAAAAAACTTTAATTAAGGATAAAAACCTTAATAAGCTTGGATAATTAATCAGAAGGATTAATTTGGGAGATTTTGAGAAAAATGAAAAAAAATTATTATTTTAATAATATTTTGTGGAAACAGTGTAAATAAGCCATAGTAAGGGCGAAACCGTGAAATTTTTTCACATGCTCTAATTTTTATATAATAAATTCAATTTTATTATAAAATGTTATTTAAAGTGATTAAGTTCCAAAAATAATATTTCATTTAATGTCGAACAATTTCTTCTGACAGAGAAGTGATATTAGTTATTTAATAATTAATATCATTTATTTAATAATATTAAATATTTAATTATTTAAATTTTCGAAATTTATTTATTTAATCTTTTTATTTATTTTTCTTTTTTTAACCTTTATTGAAAATTATTTCTTAAAGTGAAATAATTAGAAATCAAAGGAAATTATAAGTGATTTTTGAAATTTATTAACGTTTTAACAGAAAAGAATTTATGTAACAATGTTTTTATTCAGTGAACGTATTTCGTTAAACTTGGATGAGTTTTCAAAGCTTGGTTTTGTTTTACACTGAGCAAAATGTTTTATAAGCAGATAAATGAGCCTAGAACCGAGACGTCGGGATTCTAGTGTTGTATGGACACGTAGATCAAGGATCTGTGTCATGGGACGGAGTGTCCTGCAAGTTTTGTTTTTGGACCGTGTGTCCTAAGTAGATGTGGAAAGTGTGAGTTCCATATCTGCGAGCCTAAAACTGGTGCATCGTGATTGAGCATTCGGACTGTATGTCCTATGTTGAGATTAAAAGTTTTGGACTGTGTGTCCTGAATTTGTTTAAAGTGAAAAGTCTTAATTAAAAGAATTAAGCAAGGTCGTTAAGCTTTGTGCTTCGACGAGGAAAGATTATTACGACAAAGAAAACAAACGAGAATAAAAGTTTTTCTCATGCATTTAATGGCCATTGTGTCATGTAAATGGCATTGAATCCAAAGTGGATCAATGTATATGAGGCGTGTCGGTGGTGATGATCATTGAGGTCCAGGTGGATCAATGTATCTTTTATAGGACTTTGTGTCCAAATTGATAGGACTTTGGGTCCAGATTGTATATGTGCCGCTATTTTCTAATTATGGAATAGTGTCATTGCTTTGCATGAGCATCCTAACGGGAATGGGGATGCGCACAATTGTAATTGTGTCATTGCTTTGCATGAGCATCCTTCACTTTGCATGAGCATCCTAACGGGAATGGGGATGTGCACAATTGTGTTAGGTGCTGGCATGAACATCCTATCGGGAATGGGGATGTGCACCATTTATTTTCTTGGGCATTGTTTTGTTCGTTTTTACAATGCGCCATGTGCGAGCCTGATCAGCTTGAAACGAAACAGAAAGTTGTGGGATCTCCAGGAGATTAGGTATCAAATTAGAAATTGAATATAGAACTATCATGCATTTTTATAAAATGACGATGATTGTCGGGCATGAAGCCCTATGAATTATATCATTCTTCTGTTATAATTAATGTTATTATACTGTGAATACTTGGTAATTGCTATTTGAGAGTCGTGCATGGGGTTGTCTTATAAAACTCATATATTGGAAACTCACCCTTACAAACATATCAGGTTTATGTTAGATTAAGGTAGTACTTCGGTACACTAGTACGGATGAAGCAAAGGAATTCACTAAGTCGTTCGAGGACTTAACTACTAGATGCTTGAAGAGGTATGCGTCGGTGGAAATGTCACGAGGATAATAATTCAGGATCTACATCAAGTACGTACCAGACTTTGATCGTGGAGACATCTTTATCGCCTCTCTGATTTCTTACCGATTTTCTGGTAAATTAGGAGTTTATAAGTTTTGATACTTCCATAGTTCCGGAAGTAGAGGTATCCTCACCGGATATTTCGTTAGGTTGGGAAAAACTATGGTGGTCTTCCCAACAGTGATTATTAGTACTGACCAGCTATAGGACTTTTGGGTATCTTATAAAGTAGCGGTACTTGGTTATTCTGGACGTTTGATTATTGAAAGTCATTCTTTTGAGTTGTAATTCCAGATTACCACTACGTTACAATTACTCCTTTATTTTCTTATGTTAAGTCTTTTGGAGATGATATGTTATGTGAAGGTCTACGTGTAAAATTCTCATAATACCTATTTATATTATGTTAATGGTGTTGGATTATATATATGGAGTAAAAAAAAAATTTTATCACTAAATTTGAAAGGGATTAATAACTAGAAAATTATATTTTCCGAAAGCAACCAGCAAAACTATTTTATTGAATGTATTTCCGCAATAAGTTACGTAAATGTGATGACCTGAAAATAGGGTGTCACATTAGTGGTATCAGAGCTGGTCGAGTCTTTCGGGAAACCTTGGGGAATAGGTCTGTTAGGTTTTTGTTGTGTGATCTCTGGTTGAACCTTGTTTGAATTGTTTCTTGGTTGAAACAATGTGTGTTAACACACAAGTAAATATGTTTTGGTTGGTTCTAATTGGGTTGAGACCTTGAGAGATCTCATGTTTAGTAAAGGGTACTCATGTTCATGTCGATACATTCGTTTATCCCTTAGGACAGTATCAGACATTTGAATAAGGTACCTGTCATTGAAAGTTTTTGGGGAAAATTTTCTGAGAATGTCCCAAGTTTGTACGGACGGACGGATGTTGAGTTTCTGATTGATCTAGTTTCTAGATTTAGCCAGATCTCAACTACTTTGTGTAGGATATTGCCAATGAAGTTAGTTGAGTTAGACTTCAAGAAATAGAATTTTCATTCATTTCTTGATAAGTTGGTCATCATTTTCGTCGATAATGCTCTCGTTTACCCTAAGAGTCACGAGGAGCATGAGAAACCATGGATAGTAGATGGTACATTTATTGAATTGCTTCTTAGAAGCAATGTGTTTTGAACACGTAAGTATATGTTTCAATTTCTGGTTGCCATTTAACTGATTGCGTTTTGTAGGTCAGTTATGGAACCAGAAGGTGGACGTGGACGCGGCTGTGGCAGAGGCCATAGAGATGGTTGTGTTAATGGTCGTGGTAACTTCGAAGAGAACTATGAGGAAGTCGGAGGCATGAATTATGCTGTACAAGCAATGGCTGATGTTGCTGATGCTATTGCACAACAAACTGCTACAATAGTTGCCCAGAATTTACATGAACAACTTCGAGCGGAACAGGCTGCTGAGGGCAGAGGTCTTACTGCTTTTAGACGCCAGAATCCTCCACAATTTCATGGAGATGTGGATCCTACAAAAGCTGATTTGTGGATTCAGGAGATAGAGAAAATATTTGAGTTGATTCATAGTCCAGAAGGAGTGAAGGTGCTTTATGCTACTTATTTGCTATTCGGAGATGCTGAGTATTGGTGGAAGGGCACTAAGCAACTGCTGGAAGCAGAAAATCAGGAGATTACTTGGGAGATATTTCGGAACTTGTTTCTAAACAAGTATTTTCCTCAGAGTGCTCGAGCTGAAAAAGAGCAAGAATTTTTGCGTCTGCAACAAGAGGATATGTCTGTTGGGGAATACGCGGCAAAATTTGAGTCATTTGCCAAGTATTTTCGCTTCTTCCAAAATAACCCGGATGAAGATTAGAAGTGTGAACGTTTTGAAGCAGGATTACGGTTCGAGATTAAGGAATTTGTACTTCCGTTGGAAATTGGGAATTTCCAAGCTTTAGTTGAGAAATGTAGAAGAGTAGAACTGATGAGAAAAGGGAGAGATAATGGAGGGAATGTTGGAGGACCCTCTCGAATCAAGACCCAGTTTCAAAATCAGAATCAGGAGAAGCAAATCCAGAGAAAACCATATTTCCGACCACCAAGAAATGACCAGAACCAACAACTATATCGTCCAGTTATTTCTGCATCAGGTAGTAGAGGCCAAAGGAACCAAAGCCAAGGTCAAGGCAGGAGATGTTTCAAATGTGGAGATTCAAATCACATAGCAAATAACTGCCCTTTTAAAGAAAGGAAATGTTTCAATTGTGACCAAATAGGACACTTGTCAAAGGATTGTAATGATCCAAGGCGTGGACCATTTGTCAATAAAACAAGAACCAATAAACCAACGGCTAAGGGGAGAGTTTATACCATGAGTGGTGCCGAAGCTTCAAATTCTGAGTTTTGCCATCACTAGTAATCCTTTAACTGAACTTTTAAATTCACGTGTGATACAATTCTTTTCTTTTCTCAATAGATTGTGTGAAACTTTTGAGTTGTCTGTTTATTCCTTATCATATGATGTGATCGTTTCAAAACCCCTAGCTGAACCAATTTTTGTGGAATTTTATACGTGGGAACTATCCTATTTTTGTTCAGGATAGACACTTTTATGATAAAAGAAGTTTCTTGATGAGACTTAGTCAATTCACTTTTACTTTTGGGTGGAAGTGATCCAGTCTAAATTTTTTCGGACTGATGTTCTTTTAAAATCGTTGTATAGTAAAGTTCTTGTGAAGAAAGAAACTTTATTAGAGTCATGTTTGTAAACATGTATTGGCCATGCATTTTTACACTCACGAACCTATTGAAGAATCTTTTTACATATTGGACACTTGTATCTTTCAGATTGATCAAATTATTCTTTGTGCTTTCTTGTGAAAGCAAAATCAAGAAATTTCTTGTCTTGAAAATCTCTTTTCGGATTATTGGGAGTAGGTTGACGAAGTCGACATCTTTTCACTGCTTAGGTCCACGGTGTAATGGAAAAACCAACAAAGGCGTGTATCAGAGGACTGATCCAACGTGATAAAGAATCTTCCAACATCGTTGAGTAAAGCCCGAAAAACTTATTTCGAGTGTTGGGTAAAGTTTACATCAAGCGTTAAGATCCCAGTTGAAGTTAATGTTCAGCTTATCATCCTAAGTTAGATGGATAAATAAGAAAGAAATTGATCCTTAGAAGGTTAGCTGAGAGTAAGTGTAATACCTAAGTACGACAAGAGGTGAATGGATTTTTATTAAGGTGTAGATGTGATTAGTGATCTGAGAATTTTCAGAAGTAAGATCAGTAAGTAAGATGATTTCGGTATATTTATTATGATCTAGGTAGAGTTTACTAAAGAAACTAAGATAAATATAAAATGATCATCGTTGAGATTTAATCGTATGATTGGAAGGAATTCTAGAAAGATGTCTATGGTAGTTTTACCTAAGTTGAATGTAAGCGGAAAAGAGAAGTTCTTGAGTAAAATTAAGTTGTTAGAAAAATTCGAAAGTTAAGGATTAGATAATTCTATCCTATAATTCCTTTTGGTTTAATTGCATTAAGATATGCAATGAAGTTATTTTGAGGATGAGATGTGTTAGTTAATATCAAATTTGGGGTGAGGAATTATAATGAAGAGAAACTAAGACTGTGATTAAATATTTTGAGTAGGGAATTGATACGTGGTCTTTGTATAGATATTGTTGGTATTAGTGATAATATTCAGAGTTAGATGATTTGAACAAGGTTTCTGGTGGAACCATGTTGATAAGAGAAGTGATTAAGTTTTGATTTTGTTTTTCGAGTGTGATAGACTCTGATGAAATTTTGAGGATAGTACGGATATATAGAAATAACATAAGAATGAATTGTGTTATGGAATATAGAATAAGAGGAAAGAAGTGATGTGGAGGACAACGTAAAATCTTAAGGTTAAGAGGAGCCTACAAAATTTTGATTAGTTTCGAGTGACGAAATTTCGAGGACGAAATTTTTTTAGTGGGGTAGTAATGTAACACCCCGATTTTCACTGCTTTCTAGTGTCGGTAATTAATATATAAAAATATATTTTTATCCGAGACTTAGAAAATTGTTTTGGGTAAAATACTGTTATTTTCCTGTCATGTTTTATATCTTAGGGTTACGATGCAATTTTGGGTTGAAAATTCAGACGGAACCCTGTCTGCGTTTTCACTGACAGTAAAAGTTTACTGCTCAGAAGACCTAATTTTGAGTCGTGAACGAGATGAAAAATGTTTTTATCGTATTTACTACGATACTGGAAGTTTTGAAAATTTTGGTAAAAAAATTAAAATATTATATTTGTTGCGGGCATATAAGTCGAGATGTCTCTAGGAAGAGCTTGAGCCAGATGAATCGGGAAGTCGGCAATGTAGCAGAGACATTGGATTGACCGACTTGACGAGCATTTATGACGAGTTTATCCTATCATAAATGGCCATAATGGCACATTTATGGCAACATTAAATTTTCCTATGAAATGACCAAAATGCCCTTGTCTTTTTATGACAATTTCTACCAAATGCCATTGGACAAGTTGACCAAGCCTTGCCCAATCCTCACGGCTTCAATAGTGCCATCTTCCCTAAGTTGGTTGTCTTCTTCATATAAATACCAATCTTCCACTTTCAAGTTCTTTTTCTTCAAAGTTCATCAACTTGCCATAAGAACACCATAGTAAAAATTCAAAAGAAACTCATCCAAATCTTGTTTTCTTGGATCAACAAGAGGTAATACCTTATTCTCTTGTCATTTAAATCCTTTCTCTTCACAACTTTTGAGAGATTCATGGCTAAGATTTATATGTTCTTCACTTGTTTAAAGTTCTTGAAGATTAGATTCAAAAATTCATAACTAATTCTAGAAAAATCCTTTTGACATGAAACCAATTGCTATGATCTTATAATAATCTCTATTTTCATCATCTAGAAGCACAAGATCAAGAGAAATTTCTTTCTTTGAAATCTGGTTAAGGCCGAACCTAGGTTAACTTTGAGTTCTTAGGTTTTGTTTCATTTTCATGACTTGATTCATGATTCAATCCTTTTGTATCTTGCTAGTTCTTGTATTCAAATATATAGAAGATCAAGAAAATCAAACTTTAACCTATTTATCTCATCAAAACCGAAACCCTAGATTTGTATACTTAAGGGTTTTATGATTAAAAGTTGTTTGTAACACTTGAATCAAACCCTAAGTTTTGTATGTTGATTTAATCCAAGAGTTGATGAAATTTCAAAATTTCTAGCCTATGGAGCTTGATGAAATCCGAACCCTAGTTCTTAGAACTAGATGAGTTTAGTTCATATCTTAGTTCATAATCATGGTTAAAGTGATTAATCATGCTTAATTAACTTATGGATCATTAATCCTTAAGTTAATCAAATTTTAAATTTTCCTAACCAAGATAATGGGTTGAAGCCGAACCCTAACCTTCATAAACTAAGAGTATTGTTGTTTGATTTGATTTATTTTGGGTTGTAATTCGTTTGAAGGAAATAACTCGAGTTAGTTTGAGTCAAGTCGACGGAGAAAAAATCAGATCGGGATCGGAAAATTAACAAGAAATATAGTGTGGTCTTTAAGAGGTAAGGGGGTATGCCTCGAGGAGTTGAGATAATCTCATTCATATTTGTGGAGTCATTTATTAATTTTCTGTATAAAATATTTTATTATATTGTACTGTTTACTATTAATTGTTAGATTGATGATGTGATGTTTATCTGAGTAATTGAATTGATGTGATGTGTGAATTGACATGATTATAATTATTTGTTTATATTATAATTGTGATGCATGTCATGAATTGATATATGCCATGCTATTATGTGATTGGAATTTATCTGCTGTTGAGTGTTGGACTGAGTAACCTGACATTGGTCAGTGTTAAAAAACTTTAATTAAGGATAAAAACCTTAATAAGCTTGGATAATTAATCAGAAGGATTAATTTGGGAGATTTTGAGAAAAATGAAAAAAAATTATTATTTTAATAATATTTTGTGGAAACAGTGTAAATAAGCCATAGTAAGGGCGAAACCGTGAAATTTTTTCACATGCTCTAATTTTTATATAATAAATTCAATTTTATTATAAAATGTTATTTAAAGTGATTAAGTTCCAAAAATAATATTTACAGCAGTCAGAACAATTTCTTCTGACAGAGAAGTGATATTAGTTATTTAATAATTAATATCATTTATTTAATAATATTAAATATTTAATTATTTAAATTTTCGAAATTTATTTATTTAATCTTTTTATTTATTTTTCTTTTTTTAACCTTTATTGAAAATTATTTCTTAAAGTGAAATAATTAGAAATCAAAGGAAATTATAAGTGATTTTTGAAATTTATTAACGTTTTAACAGAAAAGAATTTATGTAACAATGTTTTTATTCAGTGAACGTATTCCGTTAAACTTGGATGAGTTTTCAAAGCTTGGTTTTGTTTTACACTGAGCAAAATGTTTTATAAGCAGATAAATGAGCCTAGAACCGAGACGTCGGGATTCTAGTGTTGTATGGACACGTAGATCAAGGATCTGTGTCATGGGACGGAGTGTCCTGCAAGTTTTGTTTTTGGACCGTGTGTCCTAAGTTGACGTGGAAAGTGTGAGTTCCATATCTGCGAGCCTAAAACTGGTGCATCGGTTTAAGGGCATCGTGATTGAGCATTCGGACTGTATGTCCTATATTGAGATTAAAAGTTTTGGACTGTGTGTCCTGAATTTGTTTAAAGTGAAAAGTCTTAATTAAAAGAATTAAGCAAGGTCGTTAAGCTTTGTGCTTTGACGAGGAAAGATTATTACGACAAAGAAAACAAACGAGAATAAAAGTTTTTCTCATGCATTTAATGGCCATTGTGTCATGTAAATGGCATTGAATCCAAAGTGGATCAATGTATATGACAGACGTGTCAGGTGGTGATGATCATTGAGGTCTGGAGTGGATCAATGTATCTTTTATAGGACTTTGTGTCCAAATTGATAGGACTTTGGGTCCAGATTGTATATGTGCCACTATTTTCTAATTATGGAATAGTGTCATTGCTTTGCATGAGCATCCTAACGGGAATGGGGATGTGCACAATTGTAATTGTGTCGTTGCTTTGCATGAGCATCCTAACGGGAATGGGGATGTGCACAATTGTGTTAGGTGCTGGCATGAACATCCTATCGGGAATGGGGATGTGCACCATTTATTTTCTTGGGCATTGTTTTGTTCGTTTTTACAATGCGCCATGTGCGAGCCTGATCAGCTTGAAACGAAACAGAAAGTTGTGGGATCTCCGGAGATTAGGTATCAAATTAGAAATTGAATATAGAACTATCATGCATTTTTATAAAATGACGATGATTGTCGGGCATGAAGCCCTATGAATTATATCATTCTTCTGTTATAATTAATGTTATTATACTGTGAATACTTGGTAATTGCTATTTGAGAGTCGTGCATGGGGTTGTCTTATAAAACTCATATATTGGAAACTCACCCTTACAAACATATCAGGTTTATGTTAGATTAAGGTAGTACTTCGGTACACTAGTACGGATGAAGCAAAGGAATTCACTAAGTCGTTCGAGGACTTAACTACTAGATGCTTGAAGAGGTATGCGTCGGTGGAAATGTCACGAGGATAATAATTCAGGATCTACATCAAGTACGTACCAGACTTTGATCGTGGAGACATCTTTATCGCCTCTCTGATTTCTTACCGATTTTCTGGTAAATTAGGAGTTTATAAGTTTTGATACTTCCATAGTTCCGGAAGTAGAGGTATCCTCACCGGATATTTCGTTAGGTTGGGAAAAACTATGGTGGTCTTCCCAATGAGTGATTATTAGTACTGACCAGCTATAGGACTTTTGGGTATCTTATAAAGTAGCGGTACTTGGTTATTCTGGACGTTTGATTATTGAAAGTCATTCTTTTGAGTTGTAATTCCAGATTACCACTACGTTATAATTACTCCTTTATTTTCTTATGTTAAGTCTTTTGGAGATGATATGTTATGTGAAGGTCTACGTGTAAAATTCTCATGATACCTATTTATATTATGCTAATGGTGTTGGATTATATATATGGAGTAAAAAAAAATTTATCACTAATTTTGAAAGGGATTAATAACTAGAAAATTATATTTTCCGAAAGCAACCAGCAAAACTATTTTATTGAATGTATTTCCGCAATAAGTTACGTAAATGTGATGACCTGAAAATAGGGTGTCACATTAGTGGTATCAGAGCTGGTCGAGTCTTTCGGGAAACCTTGGGGAATAGGTCTGTTAGGTTTTTGTTGTGTGATCTCTGGTTGAACCTTGTTTGAATTGTTTCTTGGTTGAAACAATGTGTGTTAACACACAAGTAAATATGTTTTGGTTGGTTCTAATTGGGTTGAGACCTTGAGAGATCTCATGTTTAGTAAAGGGTACTCATGTTCATGTCGATACATTCGTTTATCCCTTAGGACAGTATCAGACATTTGAATAAGGTACCTGTCATTGAAAGTTTTTGGGGAAAATTTTCTGAGAATGTCCCAAGTTTGTACGGACGGACGGATGTTGAGTTTCTGATTGATCTAGTTTCTAGATTTAGCCAGATCTCAACTGCTTTGTGTAGGATATTGCCAATGAAGTTAGTTGAGTTAGACTTCAAGAAATAGAATTTTCATTCATTTCTTGATAAGTTGGTCATCATTTTCGTCGATAATGTTCTCGTTTACCCTAAGAGTCACGAGGAGCATGAGAAACCATGGATAGTAGATGGTACATTTATTGAATTGCTTCTTAGAAGCAATGTGTTTTGAACACGTAAGTATATGTTTCAATTTCTGGTTGCCATTTAACTGATTGCGTTTTGTAGGTCAGTTATGGAACCAGAAGGTGGACGTGGACGCGGCTGTGGCAGAGGCCATAGAGATGGTTGTGTTAATGGTCGTGGTAACTTCGAAGAGAACTATGAGGAAGTCGGAGGCATGAATTATGCTGTACAAGCAATGGCTGATGTTGCTGATGCTATTGCACAACAAACTGCTACAATAGTTGCCCAGAATTTACATGAACAACTTCGAGCGGAACAGGCTGCTGAGGGCAGAGGTCTTACTGCTTTTAGACGCCAGAATCCTCCACAATTTCATGGAGATGTGGATCCTACAAAAGCTGATTTGTGGATTCAGGAGATAGAGAAAATATTTGAGTTGATTCATAGTCCAGAAGGAGTGAAGGTGCTTTATGCTACTTATTTGCTATTCGGAGATGCTGAGTATTGGTGGAAGGGCACTAAGCAACTGCTGGAAGCAGAAAATCAGGAGATTACTTGGGAGATATTTCGGAACTTGTTTCTAAACAAGTATTTTCCTCGAGTGCTCGAGCTGAAAAAGAGCAAGAATTTTTGCGTCTGCAACAAGAGGATATGTCTGTTGGGGAATACGCGGCAAAATTTGAGTCATTTGCCAAGTATTTTCGCTTCTTCCAAAATAACCCAGATGAAGATTAGAAGTGTGAACGTTTTGAAGCAGGATTACGGTTCGAGATTAAGGAATTTGTACTTCCGTTGGAAATTGGGAATTTCCAAGCTTTAGTTGAGAAATGTAGAAGAGTAGAACTGATGAGAAAAGGGAGAGATAATGGAGGGAATGTTGGAGGACCCTCTCGAATCAAGAACCAGTTTCAAAATCAGAATCAGGAGAAGCAAATCCAGAGAAAACCATATTTCCGACCACCAAGAAATGACCAGAACCAACAACTATATCGTCCAGTTATTTCTGCATCAGGTAGTAGAGGCCAAAGGAACCAAAGCCAAGGTCAAGGCAGGAGATGTTTCAAATGTGGAGATTCAAATCACATAGCAAATAACTGCCCTTTTAAAGAAAGGAAATGTTTCAATTGTGACCAAATAGGACACTTGTCAAAGGATTGTAATGATCCAAGGCGTGGACCATTTGTCAATAAAACAAGAACCAATAAACCAACGGCTAAGGGGAGAGTTTATACCATGAGTGGTGCCGAAGCTTCAAATTCTGAGTTTTGCCATCGCTAGTAATCCTTTAACTGAACTTTTAAATTCACGTGTGATACAATTCTTTTCTTTTCTCAATAGATTGTGTGAAACTTTTGAGTTATCTGTTTATTCCTTATCATATGATGTGATCGTTTCAAAACCCCTAGCTGAACCAATTTTTGTGGAATTTTATATGTGGGAACTATCCTATTTTTGTTCAGGATAGACACTTTTATGATAAAAGAAGTTTCTTGATGAGACTTAGTCAATTCACTTTTACTTTTGGGTGGAAGTGATCCAGTCTAAATTTTTTCGGACCGATGTTCTTTTAAAATCGTTGTATAGTAAAGTTCTTGTGAAGAAAGAAACTTTATTAGAGTCATGTTTGTAAACATGTATTGGCCATGCATTTTTACACTCACGAACCTATTGAAGAATCTTTTTACATATTGGACACTTGTATCTTTCAGATTGATCAAATTATTCTTTGTGCTTTCTTGTGAAAGCAAAATCAAGAAATTTCTTGTCTTGAAAATCTCTTTTCGGATTATTGGGAGTAGGTTGACGAAGTCGACATCTTTTCACTGCTTAGGTCCACGGTGTAATGGAAAAACCAACAAAGGCGTGTATCAGAGGACTGATCCAACGTGATAAAGAATCTTCCAACATCGTTGAGTAAAGCCCGAAAAACTTATTTCGAGTGTTGGGTAAAGTTTACATCAAGCGTTAAGATCCCAGTTGAAGTTAATGTTCAGCTTATCATCCTAAGTTAGATGGATAAATAAGAAAGAAATTGATCCTTAGAAGGTTAGCTGAGAGTAAGTGTAATACCTAAGTACGACAAGAGGTGAGTGGATTTTTATTAAGGTGTAGATGTGATTAGTGATCTGAGAATTTTGAGAAGTAAGATAAGTAAGTAAGATGATTTCGGTATATTTATTATGATCTAGGTAGAGTTTACTAAAGAAACTAAGATAAATATAAAATGATCATCGTTGAGATTTAATCGTATGATTGGAAGGAATTCTAGAAAGATGTCTATGGTAGTTTTACCTAAGTTGAATGTAAGCGGAAAAGAGAAGTTCTTGAGTAAAATTAAGTTGTTAGAAAAATTCGAAAGTTAAGGATTAGATAATTCTATCCTATAATTCCTTTTGGTTTAATTGCATTAAGATATGCAATGAAGTTATTTTGAGGATGAGATGTGTTAGTTAATATCAAATTTGGGGTGAGGAATTATAATGAAGAGAAACTAAGACTGTGATTAAATATTTTGAGTAGGGAATTGATACGTGGTGCTGTATAGATATTGTTGGTATTAGTGATAATATTCAGAGTTAGATGATTTGAACAAGGTTTCTGGTGGAACCATGTTGATAAGAGAAGTGATTAAGTTTTGATTTTGTTTTTCGAGTGTGATAGACTCTGATGAAATTTTGAGGATAGTACGGATATATAGAAATAACATAAGAATGAATTGTGTTATGGAATATAGAATAAGAGGAAAGAAGTGATGTGGAGGACAACGTAAAATCTTAAGGTTAAGAGGAGCCTACAAAATTTTGATTAGTTTCGAGTGACGAAATTTCGAGGACGAAATTTTTTTAGTGGGGTAGTAATGTAACACCCCGATTTTCACTGCTTTCTAGTGTCGGTAATTAATATATAAAAATATATTTTTATCCGAGACTTAGAAAATTGTTTTGGGTAAAATACTGTTATTTTCCTGTCATGTTTTATATCTTAGGGTTACGATGCAATTTTGGGTTGAAAATTCAGACGGAACCCTGTCATGTGTTTTCACCGATAAAGAAAAGTTTACTGCTCAGAAGACCTAATTTTGAGTCGTGAACGAGATGAAAAATGTTTTTATCGTATTTACTACGATACTGGAAGTTTTGAAAATTTTGGTAAAAAAATTAAAATATTATATTTGTTGCGGGCATATAAGTCGAGATGTCTCTAGGAAGAGCTTGAGCCAGATGAATCGGGAAGTCGGCAACGTAGCAGAGACATTGGATTGACCGACTTGACGAGCATTTATGACGAGTTTATCCTATCATAAATGGCCATAATGGCACATTTATGGCAACATTAAATTTTCCTATGAAATGACCAAAATGCCCTTGTCTTTTTATGACAATTTCTACCAAATGCCATTGGACAAGTTGACCAAGCCTTGCCCAATCCTCACGGCTTCAATAGTGCCATCTTCCCTAAGTTGGTTGTCTTCTTCATATAAATACCAATCTTCCACTTTCAAGTTCTTTTTCTTCAAAGTTCATCAACTTGCCATAAGAACACCATAGTAAAAATTCAAAAGAAACTCATCCAAATCTTGTTTTCTTGGATCAACAAGAGGTAATACCTTATTCTCTTGTCATTTAAATCCTTTCTCTTCACAACTTTTGAGAGATTCATGGCTAAGATTTATATGTTCTTCACTTGTTTAAAGTTCTTGAAGATTAGATTCAAAAATTCATAACTAATTCTAGAAAAATCCTTTTGACATGAAACCAATTGCTATGATCTTATAATAATCTCTATTTTCATCATCTAGAAGCACAAGATCAAGAGAAATTTCTTTCTTTGAAATCTGGTTAAGGCCGAACCTAGGTTAACTTTGAGTTCTTAGGTTTTGTTTCATTTTCATGACTTGATTCATGATTCAAAACTTTTGTATCTTGCTAGTTCTTGTATTCAAATATATAGAAGATCAAGAAAATCAAACTTTAACCTATTTATCTCATCAAAACCGAAACCCTAGATTTGTATACTTAAGGGTTTTATGATTCAAAGTTGTTTGTAACACTTGAATCAAACCCTAAGTTTTGTATGTTGATTTAATCCAAGAGTTGATGAAATTTCAAAATTTCTAGCCTATGGAGCTTGATGAAATCCGAACCCTAGTTCTTAGAACTAGATGAGTTTAGTTCATATCTTAGTTCATAATCATGGTTAAAGTGATTAATCATGCTTAATTAACTTATGGATCATTAATCCTTAAGTTAATCAAATTTTAAATTTTCCTAACCAAGATAATGGGTTGAAGCCGAACCCTAACCTTCATAAACTAAGAGTATTGTTGTTTGATTTGATTTATTTTGGGTTGTAATTCGTTTGAAGGAAATAACTGAGTTAGCTGAGTCAAGCTGACGGAGAAAAATCAGATCAGGATCAGAAAATTAACAAGAAATATAGTGTGGTCTTCAAGAGGTAAGGGGGGTATGCCTGAGGAGTTGAGATAATCTCATTCATATTTGTGGAGTCATTTATTAATTTTCTGTATAAAATATTTTATTATATTGTACTGTTTACTATTAATTGTTAGATTGATGTGATGTTTATCTGAGTAATTGAATTGATGTGATGTGTGAATTGACATGATTATAATTATTTGTTTATATTATAATTGTGATGCATGTCATGAATTGATATATGCCATGCTATTATGTGATTGGAATTTATCTGCTGTTGAGTGTTGGACTGAGTAACCTGACATTGGTCAGTGTTAAAAAACTTTAATTAAGGATAAAAACCTTAATAAGCTTGGATAATTAATCAGAAGGATTAATTTGGGAGATTTTGAGAAAAATGAAAAAAAATTATTATTTTAATAATATTTTGTGGAAACAAATGTAAATAAGCCATAGTAAGGGCGAAACCGTGAAATTTTTTCACATGCTCTAATTTTTATATAATAAATTCAATTTTATTATAAAATGTTATTTAAAGTGATTAAGTTCCAAAAATAATATTTACAGCAGTCAGAACAATTTCTTCTGACAGAGAAGTGATATTAGTTATTTAATAATTAATATCATTTATTTAATAATATTAAATATTTAATTATTTAAATTTTCGAAATTTATTTATTTAATCTTTTTATTTATTTTTCTTTTTTTAACCTTTATTGAAAATTATTTCTTAAAGTGAAATAATTAGAAATCAAAGGAAATTATAAGTGATTTTTGAAATTTATTAACGTTTTAACAGAAAAGAATTTATGTAACAATGTTTTTATTCAGTGAACGTATTCCGTTAAACTTGGATGAGTTTTCAAAGCTTGGTTTTGTTTTACACTGAGCAAAATGTTTTATAAGCAGATAAATGAGCCTAGAACCGAGACGTCGGGATTCTAGTGTTGTATGGACACGTAGATCAAGGATATGTGTCATGGGACGGAGTGTCCTGCAAGTTTTGTTTTTGGACCGTGTGTCCTAAGTAGATGTGGAAAGTGTGAGTTCCATATCTGCGAGCCTAAAACTGGTGCATCGGTTTAAGGGCATCGTGATTGAGCATTCGGACTGTATGTCCTATGTTGAGATTAAAAGATTTGGACTGTGTGTCCTGAATTTGTTTTAAGTGAAAAGTCTTAATTAAAAGAATTAAGCAAGGTCGTTAAGCTTTGTGCTTCGACGAGGAAAGATTATTACGACAAAGAAAACAAACGAGAATAAAAGTTTTTCTCATGCATTTAATGGCCATTGTGTCATGTAAATGGCATTGAATCCAAAGTGGATCAATGTATATGACAGACGTGTCAGATGGTGATGATCATTGAGGTACGGAGTGGATCAATGTATCTTTTATAGGACTTTGTGTCCAAATTGATAGGACTTTGGGTCCAGATTGATAGGACTTTGGGTCCAGATTGTATATGTGCCGCTATTTTCTAATTATGGAATAGTGTCATTGTTTTGCATGAGCATCCTAACGGGAATGGGGATGTGCACAATTGTAATTGTGTCGTTGCTTTGCATGAGCATCCTAACGGGAATGGGGATGTGCACAATTGTGTTAGGTGCTGGCATGAACATCCTATCGGGAATGGGGATGTGCACCATTTATTTTCTTGGGCATTGTTTTGTTCGTTTTTACAATGCGCCATGTGCGAGCCTGATCAGCTTGAAACGAAACAGAAAGTTGTGGGATCTCCGGAGATTAGGTATCAAATTAGAAATTGAATATAGAACTGTCATGCATTTTTATAAAATGACGATGATTGTCGGGCATGAAGCCCTATGAATTATATCATTCTTCTGTTATAATTAATGTTATTATACTGTGAATACTTGGTAATTGCTATTTGAGAGTCGTGCATGGGGTTGTCTTATAAAACTCATATATTGGAAACTCACCCTTACAAACATATCAAGTTTATGTTAGATTAAGGTAGTACTTCGGTACACTAGTACGGATGAAGCAAAGGAATTCACTAAGTCGTTCGAGGACTTAACTACTAGATGCTTGAAGAGGTATGCGTCGGTGGAAATGTCACGAGGATAATAATTCAGGATCTACATCAAGTACGTACCAGACTTTGATCGTGGAGACATCTTTATCGCCTCTCTGATTTCTTACCGATTTTCTGGTAAATTAGGAGTTTATAAGTTTTGATACTTCCATAGTTCCGGAAGTAGAGGTATCCTCACCGGATATGTCGGTAGGTTGGGAAAAACTATGGTGGTCTTCCCCAATGTGATTATTAGTCTTGACCAGCTATAGGACTTTTGGGTATCTTATAAAGTAGTGGTACTTGGTTATTCTGGACGTTTGATTATTGAAAGTCATTCTTTTGAGTTGTAATTCCAGATTACCACTACGTTACAATTACTCCTTTATTTTCTTATGTTAAGTCTTTTGGAGATGATATGTTATGTGAAGGTCTACGTGTAAAATTCTCATGATACCTATTTATATTATGTTAATGGTGTTGGATTATATATATGGAGTAAAAAAAAAATTTTATCACTAATTTTGAAAGGGATTAATAACTAGAAAATTATATTTTCCGAAAGCAACCAGCAAAACTATTTTATTGAATGTATTTCCGCAATAAGTTACGTAAATGTGATGACCTAAAAATGGGGTGTCACACCTTGGACGAGCAGGTCACTCAAGGAACCTTTGTTCCTAGAGGATGCGAGGATATCTTAGTTGCTGCCATCGGTAAACCAGACCACCCGTGTCGTGTCATTGGTGTTGGTTGGGGCGTTGGCATTCGCCAATACCATGGTTCATCTTCACACCAACGCCACAGGGATGTTGATGTAGATAAAGAACGGCTAAAACGGGAGAATGCAGATGAGCTTAGACAGGAGATGGCCCAGCAGTTTTCCCAGCAGCTAGCAATAATGGTTGTTATGTCCCAGCAAAACACAGGTGTCCGACCCTCTGTCCAACCCTCTGTCTATGTGAGCACAAAGGGCTCATGTGATCCTCCTCATCAACCTAAAAATGATGATGATGATGACGACTCTGATAGGTGTGAGCTGTATGTTGATGATCATCATGATCACCGCTTGGTGGCATTGGGGAGGTCACATAACTTAGGTAATACTATACACCACTGTTTAATACAGGATGATCAGGTGAGGGTCGTGGTTGAGATTATTCGAGATGCTGATGCTCGAGTCCCTGTGCCCACTGAGGAGGTTCAAACAGTGGGCCAGGCCCCTGGTAACTTCATTCCCTGTCCAAGAATACTGGTTTGGTTTCTTGTTGCATTTGAGGTATTCAATTAGTTTTGTTTTTCTATATTTATAGTTGAAATTATTTATTATTGTTTAAAGATAATGTTTTTTTAGGATGTTGGAAATGATATTCTGCCTAAAAGGTCGGGTCCAGGAAGACCAGAGAAGTCTGATCCTACCAAGATATTCATTTGACCATTCAATTAATTACTAATCAAATAACTTAACTGTGATTACTAATGTATATCTTTGTTGTTTAGGGGATTGACAAAGGGGATCTTGGTGGTGTTTTTCAATGTCTGGCTATACAGGTTATGAACATGGAGGCTGACCAGCTTTGGTACGGTTGGAACACGATGCCAGGCCAGGTGACGATCTGTATATCCCTAAGAAGGAAATTATGGAGATGGTGCTCGATCGTGAAATGGCTAGTGCTGCACACATCTCGTTATGGTGCACGTAAGTACATTTTATTTGTAAGTTAAGTAATTAAATTTTAAATACTATGATAATTAACATGTTTTATCAATATATTAGGTATCTGCATCGCATGTTAGTTAATCAGGGTAACCTCACCCTTTATGGGTTCATTGACCTCATCCTCATTCAGGGTGATGTTCTCCTAACATCAGAAGATTCGATCGCCACCATACGTGATAGACTTGCCCGAGATGATCATCAGTTCTACCTTGCACCTTATCTCAATAAGTAAGTACCAGTTATTTAATTATAACGTACTATATATGACTTAGTTACTAATTGTTCCGCAAATGCAGTAAATATTGGAAATTGTTGATCTTGTGCCTCGGTTGAATGTCGTGGTCTTCTTCTGGTTGATGGGAAATAAGTCGGCGAAGCAACTGAAGATCATCATGGAAACGTAAGCATTAAAATAATTTATAATCAGTAGTGAAGTTGTTTTAATCATCTGAAATCTATAAGATATACTTTAATTAATGTTTATTTTCTTATGATAGTTCTATTGATGCAATCCACATGCTGCGTGGTGAAAGGCTTCGGGCTATTAGATGGATTATTCCTAACGTAAGATATTTATTAGTTCAAACGCTTCAAGCGCAGTGGGTATAATTATTGATTTCTATTTAATTCCTCATATTCTAATTGGGTTTCATTTGTACGTAGTCCCGTAGACAACGTGGATCATGGGAATGTGGATATTATGTGATGAAGTGGATGGTCGAAATTATCTCCTCCGGTATCACTGTAAGATGGCAGGAGGTAAATGCTAATTGGTAACACAATTAGTTGTAATAGTTATAGTTTCGTTATATGTTTTATTTTAGTTTATTACTTAAAAGATATAATCTTATGTCCCATTAAACTTGCAAATATTCAACAATCTGACTCCACTCTCTGATGTTGACATCAATAACATAAGGAGGCATTGGGCAACTTTCTTTTTTGAAGTGTACCAACCATAGTTTGTATGTAGTTAGTTTATAAATGTATCATGTACTAGCTATAGTGTACTTTTGAATGATATATATTTTGATATGAAATCTATAATATATCATGTAGCATTTTGGTTTCTAATTATCTTTGTTGTCTGAATGTAATTGAATATATGTATTGTCCGTAATCTTTTAATTTAGTGTTTTTTGGTTGTAAAAAAGTGATTGTGTTGAGAATATTTAGATTCTGTATTGATCTGGATTACTGAAACAGGGGAAAGGACTGTCACTATTGTAAAGGGGGGTTTAAAAAAAATTACTTTTCACATCGGTTATTTTAAAAACCGATGTGATAACCTAACTTTCCACATCCGTTATTTTAAAAATCGATGTGAAACACTATATTTCCACATCGATTATTAAAATAACTGATGTGAAAATTTATGTTATAACATCGGTTTTGAATATAACCGATATGGAAAGTTAGGTTATCACATCGGTTTTTATAGAAACCAAATGTGAAAAGTGCTGAACAGGTTACTTTGTCAACATTAGTTTGAAAATCGATGTGAAAAGCCAAAAATAATTGATGTGAAATCCCTTTTCTGCACTAGTGTCATACCCGAATCAATCAGTTTAATAAAGATAGTGCATGACACTTCAATCTTCAGGTTCTAAACTTAATCTCCAGAGATCCCAACATCCTCAGAATGAGTTGATCAGGCTCGATACACCATCTCATTGTCTAGCTAAGCACAACGATAATACATCATCTCATTGGCCATTTAGGCACAACGATTATGCACACCGTTTCATTGTCCATTTAGGCACAACGATACACGTACACTGTCTCATTGTCAATTTTAAGAACAACGATAATATAGCGTCGCATGATACCTTTCTTGTTAAGGTCTCACGTTAAAACCACGCCAGGCACGTCTGCCATAAATGCAAATATAAAACATTTAGTTCTCGATGTTTTCTTTGTGTTTGTTCTCATTCGTTGTCGAAGCTTAAAGGCTAGCGACTATTCATAAATTTCATCATCACCTGAAAATCAATAACATATGACTCACGATCGAGTGCTAAATCAAAACACCTTAGATCGAGGTCGCAGTCAAGGTTTGTGGTCATAGAAATCATTTATGATTTTATCCATGTTTTATTCTAACATGATAAGGACTCCTAGTCCACAACAATGAAATCAGGACGCACAATCCTCAATTCCGAGATTTGGACTATTAGCCCATAACATCATGATTAAGAGGACCCTTGGTCCATAATTCTTGACACGGATCCTAGATCACGTGCATATCATGGAAAATTAAAGCGACGTCTCGCGACTAGATTCCTTTTCGCATGTGCTTACTTTTCGCTCAGTGAAAATCAAATCCAAAACAAAACCTCGGTCACTTATCCAAGTAACCGGAACATTTCCAAATATTTAGGAGAAAATCCTTTTCCTTTTCAAAATCTTTTATAAAGCAATTAGGAAATTCGTTCGTTTTTGAAATCCTTGATGAAATAAAGTCAAATATTTTCAAAGGGTTTTTCTTTCATAAAACACATAATTCGAAAAAGGTTTTCTCTCGTACAAAACTTGAGATCATGAAAGGGTAGTTTCCGTTGAGTTAAAATCACTTCAACATTTCTTTTAAAAACGAGAATCTTATTCTTGTTTAAGTAAGCACTTTAAACACAGAACTTTTATAAAAGAAACCAAAACTTTTAAAGTTCTATTCAAGGCTTATTAAGGCTTTTAATCCTTATAATCATTGAGCACAGACTCAAGTCCGGATTCTCAAACTTCAATCAACGGTAATATATCTCAAACAGTAATATCACAGTTAATGACAGTTCATCACATATATATAATTCACAATACTGTAAAGCAAGTAATAATCAACTTCAAGTAATAATCACAATAGCTCAAGTAAAGAAGTCATTCAAGTATTGGCTCCATATCATAATTATATTCAAATCACTCAAGTTAAACACATACACATATGCATATAGTCATTGAATATCCCTAGGCAATCCCCTCTTACCTTTGGTTAGGTAGAGATATGAGATGCTTGGATAGAAGTACCTCGAAAGTCCTCTCTTTCTCCGCGATAGAAGTCTAAGATTATAAACACAAGATCACAAGTTAAAATCAACGAAGAACACTAAACCACAAGGTATTAGATTCGACCAAGACAATAAATTAGGGTTAGAGATCCCCGAAAAATATACAACTCATGGATTTATGATCCTTAAGTGTTAGGAGTTCATAAACAATGATCATTTAACAAGGTTGAATTAAAATCCCACCAAGTTATAAACTTTGGGTATTCGGACAAGGCTATTAAAATAGGCAAGCATTCGCTAAACTTTCCAATCTCTTAGGTCTAGCATCCACACATAGTAAGGAGTTCAAAACCATGATCATTTTGGAAAATAAAAAACAAAGTATCCTAGGTCGATAACCTTCTAGGTTCGGCCTTCATAGGATTTATAGGCTAGAAATCTCTAAACTTTCCAATCTCTTAGACTTAGCATCCAAATATCTTATGGAGCTCAAGTCCATGATCATTTTGGAAAACAATGGAAACTTAAACATTCCAATCTCTTAGACTTAGCATCAAATATCTTATGGAGCTCAAGTCCATGATCATTTTGGAAAATAAGAAATAAATCATCCTAGGTTCAATAACATAGAATAAACAAGTTAGAAACCCTTAAACCTTCTAATCTATTAGACTTAGCATCCTTCTATATTAAGGAGCCTTAGTCCATGATCATTTTGGAAAATGAAACTCAAACATCCTTGCTCTAAAACATTTAAGTTTCGGCCTACATAGGATAATGAGGAAAAATATTCTTTGTTTGATAACAACTCTTACACTAGTGGAAAATATACATTAGATGGTAAAGGTTTACGTCAGTTAACCAAAAGCTAGACGTTAAAAAGGAGGCGGTGGCAGTTTTGTAAATATCAGACTTCATTAATTCAATTTTAACGACAGTTGTTTTAATGACTGACGTTAAAAGTGAAGTGACTCACTTTTAACGTCAGTTCAATAAAAAACTGACGTTAACAGTGAACATTTTAACGTCAGTTCTATAAAGAACTGACGTTAAAAGTAAGTCACTTCACTTTTAATGTCAGTCCTTACATCAACAGACGTTAAAGATTATTTTAATAATTTTTTTTATCTAGTATACGATCCCTTCCGCATTGCCTTCCTCAAAGTTTCAGTTTCACATGAATTGCTTTGATGTTTTGTGTTTCTGTTTTGAAAACTATAAGTTGAATCAATAACCCAAACCAGATCTCATTCATGAAGTGTAATCTGATCGATCTGAGAAGATTGAAAGGGTTTAAAATCCTATAAAAAGTTACATTGAAAGGGTTTAAAATCCTATAAAAAGTTACATTGAAAGGGTTTAAAATCCTAAACATTAAAGCTATATCCCATCAGAGAGTTTTATGAAATATGCCAAAGGGAAAACTATACTCCGAAGACCTCAGAAAACTGGGGGGCATGAGAGAGCTCAAGAGAGAGGCAAAAACAGGTGCACTAGATCTGTTTCAAGCAAAGGCAGTGGTTCCAGAGACTTCCAAGACGGTCACTTGCTGCCAAAGCTGAGGTTTTGGAACTGTGACCCCCGAGCACCTAATTAGCCCTCTAGCAGCTGATTCTCCGGAAGGTGATAAGGTGAGCAACTCACATAATGTAGTTTACTCAAACTTATCACCCATGTAATGTAATTTACTCAAACTCAGAAGTTGTTTGACTATTAAGACAAAGACCTTTGAGTCTAGGAATAGGAAGAAAGAGTGATGAAGTTAATCTCCACGGCAGAGCCATATTGTGAAGCAGAAAATTAAAAGGATGGAAGGAAGCTATTTATAGGAGCAGTGGATGAAGTTACTAAGCTAGCTATTCTGATTTCCTTGAAAACTTATCTATAAACTTAATGCTCATTAAGAGGATTGAGTTACAAGGTGCATGGGTAAGTAGCACAGTAGTCAAAGGAATGAATGTTTTTGCAGATATCTATACACTTTTAACGTCAGTTGTTTAAAAAAACTGAAGTTAAAAGTGTTTTTAAAATAAAAAATATTTATTGTTAACGTCAGTTTTTTAAAAAACTGATGTTAAAAGTTTGATTTTTACTTCAGTTAAATAAATAGCTGACGTAAATAATCCTATATATTATAAACGTGCAGAATGAATATTGGAAATAATGTAATTAATATACGGGAACTTGGCAGTCATAAATTATGTTGATGTTAAAAATGAGGTGGTGGCAGTTTGTAAATATTAAATCACTATTTGCGTCAGTTCTATAAATAACTGACGTAAATAATTATGAAACTCATTTCATTGGTTGTCATGTCCCTGTTGTCCCTCTTAACGCAGATCACTCCATATAGTACTGTAGTTTATTTCTAAACCTTTTTTTTATACAAGTTTATTTTTAATTTTTATTAATTAGCTTGAATTAGTAAACAAATTCTTGTGCAAATTAAAATAAATAAACACTTAAAATAAAACAAGTTATATGTATAATCAAATCGTATGTCATTGAAGCGATTCATAAGTTAAAATTACATGATTAAAAGAAAAAAAATTTCTGCAACATAGCCCTAAAATATAAAAAAGTTTCTGCATCAACATCATTTTCTTCTCAGTCCTGTCAACAGAAACTCCAATGGATGCATCATCACCTCCCTCACTTGAATTCCATGATGCAAAGTAAATCCTCAGTCACTAGCAGTGAAAGCAAAGTGAAACGGATCTTTGCATCTTTCTTCTTCTGTGGAATTCCTTGATGCATCATCTTGAATCCACAATCACTTGCTTCCAAAGCAAAGTGAAAGGGATGACGGGGATGAAATAAAGTGAGAGAATCACATTACGTGATTCACCCAACCTTAATATCCATGTAATGTGATTTACTCAAACTCAGAAGTTGTTTGACCATTAAGACAAAGACCTTTGAGTCTAGGAATAGGAAGAAAGAGTGATGAAGTTAATCTCCACGGCAGAGCCATATTGTGAAGCAGAAAATTAATTAAAAGGATGGAAGGAAGCTATTTATAGGAGCAGTGGATGAAGTGACTAAGCTATTCTGATTTTCTTTAAAACTTATCTATAAACTTAATGCTCATTAAGAGGATTAGGTACAAAGGTGAATGGGTAAGTAGCACAGTAGTCAAAGGAATGAATGTTTTTGCAGAAACTAATAAACTTTTAACGTCCGTTGTGTAATACAACTGACGTAAGAAGTTGTGAGTGTTTTTAACATCAGTTTCTTAATACAACTTACGTTAAATATATGACCTTTAACGTCAGTTTTTACTAACAATTGACGTAATAAGTGTGAGAGTTTTTAACGTCAGTTTATTAAGACAACTGACGTTAAATATATGATCTTCAACGTCAGGTTTTACCAAAAACTGACGTAAAATGTTGTTTTATTTTAATTATAACGTTTACCCCTGCGCGCCTTCTCCACTTCTCTGTACGTACGTGTCTTTTCTCTTTTCATCACGCTCAACCCTCACTCTCAACCCTCACTCTGCCCTAATCGCGAGCTCATCTCCACCGCAACCACCGCGAGGGCTTCTTCGCCACCACCGTGAGGTACACTCTTAACCCCTAACTCTGTCTTTCCCGCTCATTCTTTGCAATAACTTGACATCTCTCTTTCCCCTTCCCGCGCACTAACTCTCCTTGTCCCTCTGCTCTCAGTAACCACATCGAACGTTGGCCACCACTCGAGCTTCCCCCCCACCACCACGTGAGCGCCTATTTCTGGTGAGTCTTTAATTAGGGCACATTTTTTTATTTTTGGTTTTGAGTGCATGCATGTTGCTCTGCTGGTTTGAAACTGTAGTCTCAGTAGTTGAAACTTGAAACTGTGAGTTTGAGTTGTTTGGAATGTCTCTATTTTTGGTTGAGTGGATGTTGAAACTGTAGTCTCAGTAGTTGTAACTTTAAACCGTGAGTTTGAGTTGTTTGGAATGTCTCTATTTTTGGTTTTGAGTGCATGTTGCTCTGCTGGTTGATCTGTCACGGCTGTGATGCTCATCACGGCTAGGCCGTGATCAGTTCTGCCTATGAGGATCTGGTTCAGTTGGCACGTTACGGCCGTGACCAGTGCTTGGCAATCTTCAAAAACTATAGTTTTCAATCTCCCGTATTGTCCTTATATTGGATATATAGATGTTTTGTATATCCACAGGACCTATCTAGTTATTTTTATTTATACTTCTGTATTTATTTTGAGTTATAACCTATGTTAATACATATATATTGTTTCTGAACAGGCATACATATGGATCAGTCGGATAGCCCACATGCACGGGAGGACACTGTGGGGGTTTCGCAGGACCCGATCACGCCTACGCCTGATTCTAGTGTAAGTTTACATGTTATATACTATCTTTAGTCCTTCTTTTTAATGTAAGTTTATAATGTTACTACCCTCTATTTTATCATTTTTTTTGTCCATACAGACATCACAGGCTCATAGGAAACGGGGTACAGGAGCCACTTCGTTGAATAAACTAGAGAAGGACAGGCAGAGCGGACAGATGCTTGAGGTGTCCTTCGATGCTAATCTAAATGCCCAGGGACCCCGCGCTAAAGAATTTAATAAGTGGGTGTTTCTACAAGCGAAGCAGCACGTAAGCATCAACTACAACCACTGGAATGACGTTCCACAGAACGTTAAGGATCAGATTTGGGAGGCTATCATGGTATTTTACCTTTACATTCGTTTGATTTACATTATTAGATAATTATCCGAGTTATAATCCATCCAGTTGTTATATATGTATATAATGTGTAGGTAGCTTGGACTGTGCCTAATGACGAGGATCATCGTCATAAATGTATGAAAATGGCATCAAAGCGTTGGAATGGGTTCAAGCATGATCTTACCAGGTACTATGTATATGGGAAGAAGCGGCTTGATAAAATGTTCTCGGATTATCCCTGGATTGATCAGGATACTTGGGATATGTTTGCCAGGAGTCGACAGGATGGAGAATTTCAGGTTGGTTGATTAAGTTAATTTTGTATGCTTATTATAGATCATTTAACTGTATTTAATTATGTGTTTTTTATTGAATAGGCTAAGGCAAATAAGGGTCGGCAGAATCAGGCGAATAACGTCCACCGCCACACCATGTCTCAGGGTGGGTACCAGACTCGGATCGAGCAGATGATGGCGGATAGACTGAGGGCGAAGCAGGAAGAGCACTCTGCTAGGATTGAAAGAGGAGAGGTGCCTGAGGGCACACCATCAAGTCCTCCGTCGGACATCGACCGCGAGGATGTCTGGTTAGCCGGCCACATGACAAAGACGGGATCTTTTAAAGTTGATGCCACTCGCGAAGTGGCAGATAAGATTGTAAGTAAATAATTAACTTGATTTCAATTGATATTTGTATAGATATTTGCAACACTTTTCACTTGCACGTTTTTTCATTTTTTTCATTGTAGATGGATCTTAAAGCAAAATCCTCCCAGGGCACATTCGTCCCTTGTGTACGGCAGGACGTCTTGATGACTGCTCTAGGCAAGAAAGACCATCCCGGTCGGGTTCTCGGTGTTCCTGGGAACGTGACCATCAAACAATATTATGGCAAGTCTGCTTCACGAAAGCGGGTGGTCAATGAAGCATCAATTTTGGCTGACATTACTCATCACCTCATGTCCAACCCAGATATTACAACATATCTGATGCAAGGCTTAATATCCAACCCAGAATTCAAGCAGGCGCTTGCCAGAGAGCTTTCCTCCGTCGGTACATCCCAGGACACCGCAGGGCTTGCCAACCCTTCACATGTGAGCACAAAAGAGAGTTTTAGTAGGGCACATGTGGAGGACGATGAGTTGGCAGCTAGGGAGCGGGAGTTGGAAGTCCTGCGCCATGAGCATGAGTTGGAAATGAAAAGGCGTGAGCTTGAGTTGGACTCCAAACGACGTGAGCTCGAAATGTTAGCAAAGGTATTTATTCATTATTAATGTCCAAATTAGTCAAATAATTACTTGTGTTTTTTTTTAATTATCAAAAACTTATCTATTTTATTTTTCCTAAACTGAAGGCCAAGTCGACGTCGGTGTCGCTGTCACCTATCACTCGTTTGTTCTCACTTGGTGAGGATTATGCGTTTGATATTTTTGAATATCCATTGGATCACGATGGATGGGTGGCACGCCCAGATCAACAGAGGATATTTTCCTTCTGTGGTGACGATCTCAGGAACGCCTGCAGAAATAATGTCTGGATGAACAGCAATGTCATCAGTCTCTGGTGCACGTAAGTTAATTTTAATTTTATAACTTATTTATTTTTAGTATTTTTCCATTTAATAATTTATTTTAATTTCAATATATATATTATGTAATTAACATCCACACCTTTTCATATCTTAGGTATCTCCATCGTCTTCAGCTTGATAAGGGCGTTGCATCAGTTTACGATTTCTTAGATCCGTCAATCCTGCTGCTCGATTTCTTTGCTGGCGATGCATTGAGTAAATACTTAGGGAACTTGTTGGGAGACAATCCGAAAGAATTATATCTGGCTCCCTACTATATGGAACGCCATTGGCAGTTGTTCGTACTTCACCCGTCTAGGCATACTGTCATATTCTTCTGCTCTCTCCACCAAGATCCGCCACTGAAGGTGGTGGAAGCTGTAAATATGTAAGTAACTAATATTAAATTTAATTTAAGTTTTAATATCAGTTGTTTTTAGTTTATTACACACATGATATATGAGTTTGTTAATTGATCGACATGATTATTTGTTTATGATAGCGTGCTGAAGGCGAGTAGCATAAGTTACGCCAACGGGAGAAGTAGGACTTCTAAGGCTAAAGCAAATCATGTATGGAACATCCTCAAGGTTTGGTAGTTTATTTATCAAATAATTAATATTATAATTACTAATTTATATGTATATTCAACTGACGTTGAAATTAATTTTGTTGGTAGTCTCGATTTCAAATTGACGGGTGGTCGTGCGGCTATTATGTGATGCTTCATATGCTGAACATAGTCTCCGCATCTATTACGGATGGATGGAAGAAGGTAATATTTAAACAACTTGTTAAATTATATATTATAGTTTTGAAGATGACTTGCATTGATGTTATTGTTATTATTTGAACATGTCTAGGCATTTATCGACCAATCGCCTATTGAAGAAGATGAGTTAAGAGACTTGAGGATGCACTTCACACTTCGTTGAATTCTTCTTCAAGTATGCGGCTGAAAAAGGAATTGACAACATACCTCTGCACTACTTAGATGAATAGTTTTTTGTTAGACTTTAGAAACTAATTAATAACATGTATATATATATATATATATATCCTTAGATAGTTTTGTTTTTTAGACATTGGAACTAAAATTTATTTATATATATACATGGGTTTTGGTTTTAAGTCCCCCCATTGTTTAATTTTCCTTTGCAATTATGTAATGTGTGTGATATTCTGTGTTACTGGGACTGAATGCAGGGATAGCTGAGGGGAGTGATATTTTAAAACTGAATTTAAGAAAAAAAAACCTATTAACGTCAGTTGTATCAAACAACTGACGTTAATAGTATTTTATAAAATATACAGTACACTATTAATGTCAGTTGTTTATTACAACTGACGTTAAAATTAAACCTTTAACGTCAGTTCTTTATAACAACTGACGTTAGTTTTAACAAAATCAACGTCCGTCGTCTTAAAGAACTGACGTTAATAGTTTTATGTTTAACGTCAGTTGTTTAAAAACGCGCGTTAATTTTTACAAAATTAACGTTAGTTTTGTTAAAGAACTGACGTTAATAGTTTTATATTTAACGTCAGTTCTCAACTGACGTTAAAATATTAATTATTAACGTCAGTTGTATTTACGTCAGTCAGTATTCTGACGTAAAAAATCAATTTTAACTGACGTAAAAAGCACTTATTGCATTAGTGTTAGGTTTAGAATCACAAGGTATCAAGAGTTCTAAATCCAAGATCATACTTGGAAAGTTGAAACATAGTATCATAGGCTTACTAATACATATTTTTGGCCATCATAGGAAAACAAACTATCAAACCTTTCAAGATTTATAGATTTAAGATCAAGGAATAGTTAGAAACTCAAACACATGATCATATTCCAAAAGTAGAAGCAAAAACCTCATAGGCCACATATGCTTAGCATTCGGTCTTCATAGCAAGAGATAGGTAGAGATTTTTTTTTACACAACCTCTTAGTATGTGAAAATTTAAGTTAATACAAGACTATAGAAAGTGGTTTCAACTCAAAAGGAGTTTTCTGCCATTTTAGAGAGATTTTAGAAGTTTAAAGCACATAAAGAACACATAAAGAAACTAAGAAATAAAAGATGAAACTTGAAAAAAGATTCATATGAGACCATTACCCTTAGTATAAGGAAGAACTTTAATGAAGAACTCAAGTGGAAAAGACTAATAAAAATGGAAGCTTTAAGTGTTTGAAAAAAAGAAGAAATGGAAGAAGTTGAAGAAGTATCAAGATGGAGGAAGAAAATGACAGAATGAAGATGAGTGATGATTATATAGAGGAGGAAGATGGGAGCACGAAATTTTGGAGAGAGGATGAGCTTGGAAAGCAAGTTTTGTCTTTAAGACTTGTTTGGTTGAAGAGGAATGAGAAAAATAGGTTTTTAGAATATACTATGATATAATTTGAAAAGTGTGATGATTACACTTTTGGTGTGTGTCATAAATCTTTCCCATCATGTCCCATCAAGTCACTTCACTTCTTTTGTTCTCCCTAATCTGCTCCATTTTGTACCCGGTTGCATTTCCGATCGTAATTCTTCCGACGTTTTTGCCCGAATAAAATATTGTATTCTATTTTTTAACGAAAATTTTCAAAATAACCAAAGTTGAAGGAAACATAAGAAAAACACTAACCGTCTCGTTCACGGGTCAAAATTAGGTTTTCTGCATAGTAAACTAGTACCGGCAGTGAAAACGCAGACCGACTTCCGTCTAAATTTTCAACCAAAAATTTGACCATGACTTCATATGTTACAACAACACAAGAAAATGATTTTAGTTTAATTAAAATCATCCTTTGAGCTTAATCTAAAATAAACACATTTAAATATGTATTTACTGCTACAGAAAGAATAGGAAAAACAGGGTGCTACAATACTACCCCTCTAAAAAGAATTTCGTCCTTGAAATTACGTAACTTGAAACTAAACAGGATCTCTCACTATCAAGATCATGCTATCATAAGAAAGTATCTAAAAGAATTTCATCAATCCAATAGAATACAGAAACATCCAGTATATGAAGATTCTTTAGTAGGTTCAGGGAGGTAAAAAAGTATGTTCGGTACATGTTTACAATCATGAATCTAAAAAGTTTCTCCTTTCACTAGAATTTCCTGGTCAACAATTTAAAAGAGCAACAGTTCGATAAGAATTCAAAGTGTATCACTTCCACCAAAAGTAAAAGTGATTAGATTAAGTCTCATCAAGAAACTTCTTTTATAAACATACCTATCCCGTGCAACAACTAGGCAATTCACAACTCTTGGAAAAGAAAGATTGGATCCAAAGTCTAAACTGACCACAACAATCAAAGAGAGAAGGGAACTAGAATAAATTTCTTAAAGAGACTTTTATTCCCAAAAGTCATAAGAAACATACATTCACTAGAAAGACTAGTAACATAGGAGACCCTAGAGAGTCAAATACTTAAGGCAGTCAAAAAACGATTATACTTAGAATCCTATTACAACTTATAATTATAGACCACTGCCATAAGACCTTCAAATTGCACACTACTTCTGTCATAAAAAATCATCGGATTGTGAAGCTCCAGTGCCAGTCATGGTGTAAACTCTTCCCTTTGCCATGGGTCTATCAGTCCCTAAGGTGTTGACAACCCTTTCAAACCTTGGTGCATTACAATCCCTTGACAAGTGTCAGATTTGTCCACAGTTGTAAAATTTTGTTCCCTTACGTGGGCAAACATCAGCCATGTGATCTGGGTTTCCACACTTGTAACATTTTCTAAATTGGCCTCGGTTTTGGTTCTGTTGACCTCCACTCCCCAATTCAGAATTATCAGAACGATGCTGTTGTTGATTCTGGTCATTCCCTTGTGGTCAGAAATAAGGTTTCCTCCGATGCTGCTTCCCTTTCTGATTCTGATTTTGATATTGGTCTTTCGAACGAGTGGGTCCTCCAACAGTTTCTCCGTTCCCTCTTTCCTTCCTCAATTGTTCCACTTTTCTACACTTCTCTACTAAGGCACGGAAATTCTGGATTTCCAATGGTAGTACCGATTCCTTAATTTTGAAACGCAGTCCTTTCTCAAAATGATCGCACTTCCAATCTTCACTTGGGTGGTTCTGGAAAAAGTGAAAGTACTTGGCAAGAGATTTAAACCTTGCCGCGTACTCTCCAACAGTTAATTCTTTCTACTGAAATTATAGAAATTCTTGCTCCTTCTCAGCTCGTGCAATTTGAGGACAATACTTGTCTATGAACCTGGTTCGGAATGTTCCCCAAGTGATCTCCTGATTCTCTGCTTCCATCAGATGTTCGGTGCCCTTCCACCAATACTCAACATCACCAACCAACATAAATGTGGCATAGGATACCTTCACTCCCTCAGGACTGTGAATCAACTTAAAAATTTTCTCCAACTCCTAAATCCATAAGTCAGCTTTCACAGGATCCACATCTCCATGAAATTGGGATGGGTTTTGGCATCTAAAAGAATTTAAATTTTTGCCTTCAATAGCCTGCTCAGCTCGATCTTGTTCATGTTGGTTCTGGGTAGCCATCATGGCAGTTTGATGTGCAATAGCCGCTGCCACGTTTTCCATAACCTGAGCAGCATAGTCCACTCCATCATCATAATTTTCATTCATGTTGGCACGATAGCCAATAGGACCACCTCTGCGACCACGTCCACGACCACATCCACGTCCATCTTCTGGTGCTGGTTCCATAACTGACCTGCCGAAAAAATCAGTCAGGCCACAACCCGGAAATGAAACGTGTAAAGGCATATCAACACACATTACTTCTAAGAAGTAATCCAAATAAAACTTAATTCAGAGAAAACACAACGTCAACACAACTGACCTATTTCCCAAAGATCCCGAAAGACTCAACCAGCTTTGATACCACCTGTAACACCCCCCTGGGTATTACTACATAACACACACAGAAGTAAATTAAAAGGATAATTTGCTGGTTGCTTTTGGAAAATAGTTTTCTTTTTAGTCAGAAAACTGGGGTGTAAAATTTTTCTTTAAGGATAACTCTGAAATCCATAATACATACATTAAAAACGTAAAGTCACATTTGTAACAAAGTTACCATGACACACAACATTTCTCTAAGTTTCCATTTTAGAAAGAAAAAGTTCAAACTGCAGATGGATGTATATACACTACATTTACCGACCTCTTTAGATATACAACCCAACATAGACTCCTAAGCTAGTCATTCTATCAAATATTCATTAGAGAGACCCCACAATCAGAATACTTTCCCAACCTCTAACACTAGGTCTTCAAGTGACTTATAAAGACTCCTCTGCAACATCGATCTTTGGAGTACCAAGGTACTACAGCAAAACCCGAAGAGACCTGATATAACTGTAAGAGTGAGACACCGGCAAATGGATATATCATACAACAACCATATACATGATACATACAACACATTGGCATATTAGCATTTAAGCATTATTCATAGATAAAACAACAAGTGTTATATCAGTGGGTCTCATACCCGAATCAATCAGTTTTATAAAGATAATGCATGACACTTCAATCATCAGGTTCTAAACTTAATCTCCGGAGATCCCAACATCCACAGAATGAGTTGATCAGGCTCGATACACCGTCTCGTTGGCTAGCTAAGCACAACGATAATACACCATCTCATTGGCCATTTAGGTACAACGATTATGCACACTGTTTCATTGTCCATTTAGGCACAACGATACACGTACACCGTCTCATTGTCCATTTTAAGAACAATGATAATACATCGTCACATCATACCTTTCATGTTAAGGTCTCACATTAAAACCACATCGGGCATGTCTGCCGTAAATGTAAATGTAAATGTAAATGTAAAACATTTAGTTCTCGATGTTTTCTTTGTGTTCGTTCTCATTAGTTGTCGAAGCTTAAAGGCTAGCGAATATTCATAAATTTCATCATCACCTGAAAATCAATAACACAGGACGCGCAGTCCGAGTGCTCAATCACAACACCTTAGACTGATGCCGCAGTCAAGGTTTGTGGTCATAGAAATCATTTATGATTTTATCCATGTTTTATTGTAACATGATAAGGACTCCTAGTCCGCAGCAATGAAATCAGGACGCACAGTTCTCAATTCCGAGATTTGGACTATTAGACCATAACATGATGATTAGGACCCTTGGTCCATAATTCTTGACACCATAATTCTTGACACAGATCCTAGATCACTTGCATATCAAGGAAAACTAGAGCGACGTTTCGTGACTAGATTCCTTTTCACATGTGCTTACTTTTCGCTCAGTGAAAATCAAATCCAAAAGAAAACTTCGGTCACTCATCCAAGTAACCAGAACGTTACCAAATCATTTAGGAGAAAATCCTTTTCCTTTTCAAAATTTTTTATCAAGCAATTAGGAAATTCGTTTGTTTTTGAAATCCTTGATGGAATGAAGTCAAATATTTTCAAAGGGTTTTTCTTTCATAAAACACATAGTTTGAAAAAGGTTTTCTCTTGTACAAAACTTTAGATCATGAAAGGGCAGTTTCCGTTGACTTAAAATCACTTCAACATTTTTTAAAAAAACGAGAATCTTATTCTTTTTGAAGTAAGAACTTTAAACACGAAACTTTTATAAATGAAACCAAAACTTCCAAAGTTCTATTCAAGGCTTATTAAGGCTTTTCATCCTTATAATCATTGAGCACATACTCAAGTTCGGCTTCTCAAACTTCAATCAACAGTAATATATCTCAAACAGTAATATCACAGTTAATGACAATTCATCACATATATATAATTCACAATACTGTAAAGCAAGCAATAATCAACTTCAAATAATAATAATCACAATAGCTCAAGTAAACAAGTGATTCGAGTATTGGCTTCAAGTCATAATAATATTCAAATCACTCAAGTTAAACACATACACACATGCATATAGGCATTGAATATCCCTAGGCAATCCCCTCTTACCTTTGGATAGGTAGAGATATGAGATGTTTGGATAGAAGTACCGCGAACGTCCTCGCTTTATCCGCGATAGAAGTCTAAGGTTATAAACACAAGATCACAAGTTAAAATCAACCAAGAACACTAAACCAGAAGGTATTAGGTTCTGCCAAGACAATAAATTAGGGTTAGAGATACCCGAAAATTATACAACTCATGGATTTATGATCCTTAAGTGTTGGGAGTTCATAAAATATGATCATTTAACAAGGTTGAATTAAAATCACACTAAGTTATAAACTCAAACACATGATCATATTCCAAAAGTTGAAGCAAAAACCTCTTAGGCCATATATGCTTAGCATTCGGCCTTCATAGGAAGAGATAGGTAGAGATTTTTTTTACACAAACTCTTAGTATGTGAAAATATAAGTTAATACAAGACTATAGAAAGTGGTGTCAACTCAAAAGGAGTTTTCTACCATTTTACAGAGATTTTAGAAGTTTAAAGCATATAAAGAACACATAAAGTAAACTAAGAAATAAAAATGAAACTTGCAAAAAGATTCTTATGAGAGCATTATCCTTAGTATAAGGAAGAACTTTAATGAAGAACTCAAGTGGAAAAGACTAATAAAAATAGAAGCTTTAAGTGTTTGAAAAAAAGAAGAAATGGAAGAAGTTGAAGAAGTATGAAGATGGGGGAAGAAAATGAGAGAATGAAGATGAGTGATGATTATATAGAGGAGGGAGATGGGAGCACGAAATTTTGGAGAGAGGATGAGCTTGGAGAGCAAGTTTTGCCTTTAAGACTTGTTTGGTTGAAGAGGAAAGAGAAAATTAGGTTTTTAGAATATAATATGATATAATTTGAAAAGTGTGATGATTACACTGGAGTGTGTCATAAACCTTTCCCATCATGTCCCATCAAGCCACTTCACTTTTTTGTGCTCCCTAATCTCCTCCATTTCGTACCCGGTTGCATTTCCGATCATATTTCTTCCGACGTTTTCACCCGAATAAAATATTATATTCTATTTTTGAACGAAAACTTTTAAAATAACCAAAGTTGAAGGAAACATAATAAAAACACTAACCGTCTCGTTCACGGGTCGAAATTAGGTTTTCTGCATAGTAAACTTGTACCGGCAGTGAAAATGCAGACCGGCTTCCGTCTGAATTTTCAATCGAAAAACAAGGTGTTACAATAGCCGAAGACTAATCTATTTGAAGACATAGAGAACACCAAAGTGAGTAATGTATTTGAGTATATTGGGATGTATGGATTGTCTTGTAATGAGGTAGTCATGTAATTTATAAAAATTAAATGGTTAAAATGCACTTTTAGTCCCTCAAGTTTTTTACTTTGACGAAAATGGTCCCTCTAGTTTTTTTTAGCGATTTTAGTCCCCATAGTTTTTAACCATTGCATTATTCGTCCCTTTGTCTAATTTCCGTCAAAAAACTAACGGAGTGTGCCACATGACTTATCGAGCTGGCATAAAAAATATCAAATTAACAAAATTAATTAAATAATAACATTTAAAATACTATAATAGTAATTTAATTTAACATTTATCATAAAAAATAATATCAAATCTACTTCATCTCCTATCTTCTTAGACCCACGACCTCCCTTCATCACCACCGCCAACTCTTCCACTTTTTCCTTCACCTCCCCAGCCTCCCTCCTCTACTCCTTTATCGCCCCTTTTTTCCTCTTCAAATCTCGAGTCTGCTCAAGTCATTGGACTTGCTGAGAAGCAGGATGCAGCATTTGATGTCTGGTTCTATCAGGCAGATGAGGTTACTACCTCTGTGCTTAGCGTTCTCTCAGCAAACAGCCAAAAAAGCTCTTCAGATCCCATTCATATGTTCATCACAGGAGTTTAACCATTAATCATTGTGTGCAGTGAATTATCTCCCTGAAAAAAGTAAAAAATGAAATAACGTGCGTGTATTCAGTTCATAGTGATCAAAAGTGCTTTTTAGCCGAGTTGTTATTGCATTTCTTTTGACTTTATGTTTAGTGGTTTAAGAAAATTTATCATAAAAGATGTCTCTTAGCCTAAATGTGTGTGTATCCAATTTTATATCACATACTATGAGAAATAGAGTGTTAAAGTCCACCCATTTAGTCAATTTTGATGAATAACAAAGGTGCTTCTTATTTCATGGCATATCTTCAATTGTACAACTAGAAAAATCCGTATTCAACCAAAAAATTACCAAAAACATAAAACCATGGCGCATTGAGAAGAGAGTAACAAAAAACTCCGGCCATACACCTTTTAGCTATCGATAATTAATTATATTAGCTATTTATCAATCAGGAACCTTAATTGATATGTGGTCAAATTAAGTGATAAGGCCAATCAGATTTCTGATTTGATAATTGATTATCATTAATTATCTGATATGGGCAAAATATGAGTGGATGTCACTGATAACCAATTTCGGAATAATGGGAACCCTAATTGGTCATCACCCTACATATAGGTTATAGTCCCCAATACACCGGATATAACGCACACCGCCTCATCTCCCCATCTGAAGAGCGACTAAGGCATAAAGAGTACACAGGTTGAGGAAGAACCACAAGCCAACGGGTGTTCATTAACCGTCTCTCTCTTTCTCCTCCCTTCTCTATTTTTTCCAGGTTACCGCACATTGATCGTTAGCAATAGATCCAGAAAAATACATGGCCTGGCCATGTTGAGCAATACGGTCATTGTGACACCCTAACTCGGGTCATCACATGGTTGCCCGTTTGCGGAAATAAAACTTAATTTACTGGTTGCTTTCGGAAAACTTATTTATTTTATGCTAGAAAACTCGGGTGTAAAAATTTTGTTCCGCGGAACACTCTGGAACACCATGATACATACACTAAAATAGTAAAATCATATTCTTTACGAGGTCACTACGGCATACAATTTTTCTCACAAAGTTTCAATTTTCAAAAATTATAAAATTAAACCAAAGACTAATTACAACCCCATAGTTACCGGCCTTTTCAAACTTACAACCCAACCAAGACTCTTAAGCTGGTAGTACTAACAAACGCTACAACCGATAGAAGCAGCAACATCATGCCCCGAACTACACAGCCTTCTTCTTCTTGTAGAGATCATACCCCTTGTGCGGCTCTGATATGTTTGTAAGGGTGAGACGCCAATATATGGATTTAACACAATAACTACAAGCGAGACATAAAAGAAAACATACACATATACATTTTCATAAAAACATAAGCATTCATAATAAGGCAAATAATTTATCACTGGTTTCATACCCCAAACATCATCGTTTGAAAACTATGCATGAACACTTCATATTTGTAATCTAAATTCATACCTAATCTCATGAGATATCCCAACCTCGAGGTGAGTTGATCAAACTCAATAGCCATGCAGGCAAAAGGCACGAAGCCAAAACCATAGCACACTGTCCAACACGAGGCACAATGATCACCGAATATGGTTACCATAACACACTGTCCAATTTAAGGAGCAGTGATCACCGAATATTGATTTTCATTGTCCAACCAGGGCACAATGATACGTCGATTCATGAATATCACCATGATATTATGATTTACAAATAGGCACGTCTGCCTAACATGCATGAAAAACATTTTGTTCTTGTCATTTTTCTTGATGTTCAATATTTCCTTGTCGAAGCTCAAAAGCTTACGACCAGCCATAGTTTTAAACATCTTAAAACATTCATTAATAACACAAGACCTCAAGTCCGAGTGCTCAATCACGAAACCCTAGACCGATGCATCAGGCTTAGGTTCATGGTAATAGAAAACAATATTCACTTTGGATTACATTATTTAGTCCGAATTCAGGACACAAAGTCCATAGGACACGCAGTCCAAAAAACACCAAAATTAGGACACAAAGTCCATAGGACACGCAGTCCAAAATACACCGAAATCAGGACACAAAGTCCAAAACACCGCAAGAACACTAGTACTCCGATATCTCGGTTACTAAGTTCAAAATCACCGCCTACAATGTTTGCGTAAAACTTGATTTTGGAAAATCATTTCAAATGGGAAATTCTTTCGTAAAATTATCAGTTACTAAAATATTTTCTGAAAACTTCATGTTTCAAAAAGAGAGTCGCTTGAGGCTCAAACTTAGTTTAAAATACGTACTGCCGTTTTAGAAACACTTGCCGTCGATACTTTTCCAAATTACCGTCGTTAGGAATTTTTAAATATAATATTATAATATTATGGAATTCCTTACATAAAAATTAGCAGTACAAAAATAATTTCAGGGTTACGCCCTCACCGTGACTCATAAATTGCTTTTACACTAATAAATCATTAAAATAATAATATTTTCAAATAATTCCTTGTTTTATCAAATAATTATTTAAATCATAATATCTTCCAATATTTCTCAATTAACTATTGAATATTCCTCGTAAAGTCTTCTTAAAGATTTTATCCGATTAATTGATTGGGCACTGACCACTGTCAGGCTTCTCAAACAACAATCAACAACATCATAACAATATTCCCAGGCAGATCATGCATCACAATATCATAATATATAACTGTGAATAAATAATTAAATACAGATAACCAAACACAAACAATTAACACAACTCTAATCAAATACCACAATCACAACCAAACACCACAACCACAGATAAATCATACAGACCACACACCAATCACAAATAGTTATTGGGAAAAATCCCTCAGGTAAGCTCCCCTTACCTCTCGAAGAACTTAGCTTCCGATTTAAAACTTTGTCGTGAATCCGGAAACCGTTAACGCACGTACACGACAATCTAGCTTGTCCTTCATCAAAAATAACACTCAATCAACAAATAAACAACTAAATCAAGCCTAAAATCCTACATGTTGGTTTCGGTCAAGGGCTGACTTTGGGGTTCAAAATCCTTAAAATTTATAAACTCTTGGATTAGTGATTTATAATCACTTAAAACCCTAAATCAATGATCATGGCATAAAGATTGAAATTAAATCTTCCAATCCTTCAACAAATGATTTTCGGCCATGACCATTAAAATGGTTTGGGGACTCTAATTTAACTCAAACAACATAGATGTAATACCTATATAGCTTATAAGATTGAATCTTGTAAAGAAAATAAACAAAATCCTCCCTCCCACAAAACCCTAGGTTCTGCCTCCTTAGGTTAAATAGGTTCGAAAATTTTGTTTGATGCAAACTTCTAGATCTAGAATATAGAGGTAATAATAGGATTATAGAAATTGGTTTCATATTTTTTGGATTTTTCTATGATTTATGGTGATTTTTCAAAGTTCTAGATCTAGAAACTTAAAAGTGATGAACATAGATGAAATAGACTTTGAATAATAAAACTTATTGAAGAACATAGACATGATTAGGGAAGGAGAATAGGATTCACCTCTTTAAGATCAAAAACAAGTGAAGATCCAAGGACTTGCTTCACAAAATCAAGCTATGTAACTTAGGAGTTTTAATGGAAAATGGCAAAGTTGATGAAAAAGATGAAGATGGTCTTTTATAGAAGTGAAATGGGCTCACTTGGGAGGGTTGGTCGTGGTTTTCAAGGGCATAAGGGTCCAAACATAATTTTTTAGGGACAAAGGAGTAATCTTACACAATGGCACTTTTGTGATAAAATCCAAAATGAAGGACAAAAAAGGTAATTTCCAAAAAAAAAACCATCATGACAAACATGTGGTGAGGAGTGGTTGGTGATGTGGCTTATTTGTGTCCACAATTTGTAGGGACAAACTTGGCATTTCAATGAAAGTTCAAGGGTAAAATCGTCCAAGGGTAAAATAGTCTTTATACTATTTTAAAGAAATATCTAGATTTTTATTTAAAAGCAATCATGACATGAGTGAGTCATCCATATGACTCGCCACCCTAGGTGGCAGGAGGTCTCAGCATCCGATGGGTCACACAGCGGTCAAGTTATGCAATTTTTTTTTTGTTTCCACGCTTAAATATATAAGTTTTCACGTTTAAGTGTGGATTGAGTAGATTTTAGACCCCCCATTTTGATAAATTATCTGGTAATTTTGGTTGAGTTGGTTGAAACAACACATTGCCGAAGTAACCTTTGTTGCCTAAATTTGATTCAATTGAATTTACAAAAGATATAGTATGGAGTTATTCATGCGAACTGCTGTCGGCCCGAAGGAAGGCGCATCTCGACTGGATAATTACATGCCTATGATGATAAATATGTGGTGATTATAAAGGTATTTTCCATGTGGATAATGGGATGACCAAAGGTGAGCATTATTTGACAGGACTTATCACCAATATTTGATCATTACGTTGAGAATACCGCTAGCAGTTAATTCTTACAATCCGGAGATTAGGAATTAATGGTGCCCTTGGTATCTTGTTTGGGTCTTTAATTTGCCAATTTGGATTTTGAGTGAGCCAATTAAAGTATGAAGTCACCAAGGTGACCTCTCTGGTGTAAATTGCTCATAAGATATATTGAATGTTGTGTGAGTGTATATCCATGTGGGTATTAATCAACCCAAAGGAAGGTTAATATTTGACCGGATTGCATTCACATATTTGATGGTCAACACTTGACGATTATAAGGTTTACATGTGAATGATAAATCAATCAAAAGAAATATTTATTATTTGACAAGATTAATTGTTAGTGTTTGACCATTATAACAAAATACCACTAGCAACTAATGTTACTGTCCGAAGACTTGATATTAATGATGCACTAGGTATTTTGGTGAGTATCTTTACGATAATTTTGTTCTCTTTAAGGATTAATATTAATCATGTATCTGCTAGTTTAATCCTCAAAAGTTTTGACTTTTAATATTGAAAAGAAAACAATAAAGTTTTTCTTTGATCTAGACCTTGCATAAAAAGTGGAACCGCTCCAATCGTTTGGGTCTTACGATCATAATGCATAATATTCCAGAAATCTTTAGGGGTGTTATTTCATAATTAATGCCAGAGATTTCCTTGCTAAAGTTGAAAAGTGCAGCTTTCTAAAAGCAATACAGGCGAAAACAAGCACTCATTGGAGAGCTAGATTTTTATCAAGTATAAAGGTAACAGAAATTTAAGGAGCATATTATGGAAATTTCTAATATTGCTTGTAAACTTAAGGCGTTAAAGCTTGAGATGTTTAACGAGATGCTCATGCAATTAGCATTTGGTATTCTTTCCTACACAATTTAGTCAATTTAAGTCGGATTATAGCTACCGAAAAGATAAATGATATCTCAATGAATTCATTTCATAAGGTGTGCAAGAAAGGAAAGAATGAAGCAAGAGAACACAAATGGTTCTCATTTGCCGAATACCTCTAAAGATAAGGGCAAACAAAATAAAATTAAAGATGAAACTGCTAAGGGCCCATCTTAAAAGAAACAACCAAGGTCGCAATTGTTTCTTTTATAAATACATCGGGCATCTCAAGAAGAAATGTCCCAAATATCATGTTTGGAATGACTATAAAGAATTGTCTAAACTGATGAAGGTTAAGTGGTGCTGAATGATGCATCTATATTGGAGTTTACCAAGTCAGTAAAGGATAAGACTACTGACATTTCAGATTATTGTTACTGGCTAATATTTGGAATTTAAAGACATTTTGGTTTAGTCATCATTTAGATGAAATTTGGTTTTGGTTTCTTATTGAACAAATCAAGAATATTTTTTGTTCATTTAGAAACGATGGATTTAATTTGTCTTTTAAATTCAAATATTGTTGGAACCAGTTAAGCTATGGACTGTGATGATCTATAATTGCTTGGTATTGAAATATCTTGTGGGAAAACATTGAGTGAGGATTCATATGGCACCAAGAATAAAGTTTACAATAAAAAATTAAGGAGCATTTTGATACAAACATTCAGGGCATATCTCTATAAATAGAGTTGAGCAACTTGTATAAGGGAATCCTAGATTCTATTGGCCTTATACATTTTATTATTTGTATCGAATGCATTAAAGATAAATAGATCATAACATGGTTATAAAGAATACATTTAAGTCCTATTAATGACTCTTAAAGATATGGTGAGGAGTATGATTAGTCATTCTACCTTACCAGATTTACTATGGGAGTAACACTAAAGATTGCAGCTTAAATGCTTGACAGAGAACCAACTAAAGTAACCGACGAATCACTTTAAGTATAGGAATATCCCAACTAAGGCAAGGCCTTATAAGCCTCGCAAAGGAAATTGGAGTCCCAAACAGTGAGTGGCTACCTTATTGGTTACTCTGAAAGGTCAAAGGGGTATGAATTTTTTAAATCCCAAGTTAAAGATACCTTGAGACGGGAACTGACTAGTTCTTTGAGGATATTGAGTTTGGGGGGAGATAAGGTTAGAGACATTATCTTTGAGGAAGAATTGGTTCTAATCCCCGAACCAATTCATATAGTTGCTATTTGTGTAGCAAATTCGGATCCTCGTGAGGATATTGTTGTTATTCTTCCTATTCAAGATAAGGAAATTATTCCTAAAGGTCAAACTCAACACCCTCAAGGACTAGACCATCGAGAGTCATTGCATGTTGCCATGATCCACTAAAGAAAGGATGAATACTATTTTGGATAATTATGTAGTATTTCTCTAGGAACATAAGGTAAATGGTGTAATGGAAGGTGATTCTATCAACTCCCATAAAACCATATGAAGTTTCCATTCGGAAAAGTGGATTGAAGGAATGAGTACAAGCTCAAGCTAGACAATAAGGTTTGAAACTTATCATATTACCTGAAAGTTTCAAGGGGTAATATTGAGAGGTATAAGGCTTGTCTAGTGTCAAAAGGCTATACTCAAAAGAAAGGATTGATTGTAAGGAGACCTTCTTTTCATTACCATTGAAGGACTCTTTTAAGACAATGATGGCTCTCGTTGTTCGTTATAATTTGGAGCTTCATAAGATGGATATCAAGACGGTGTTTTTCATTGGTCACATTGATGAGACAAATGTATATAATGCAACCAGCAAGTCCCATCAGGTGATTGTCTTATTTGGTATTGAGATAAATATCATGGATAATTGTGGGTATCACAATTTCAGTGGGAGTAAATTTATATTCCCGGTGTTATATGTTGACATTTTTACTAGCCAGCAGCGATATAGACTCGTTGTGCGAAACCAAGAAATTTCTAATCAATTTTTTCAAGATGAATGATCTTGGAGACACCTCTATTGTCTTAGGAATTCAGGTACTTAGAGATCACCCTCGAGGTATCCTTGGATTATCACAAAAGAGCTATATCGATACAGTTTTGGATAGGTTCAACATGAAAGATAGTAAATCAGGGAATACCCCGATAACTAAGGGAGACTATATTGGTCTCAATTAATGCCCAAAAGTAAATTTGGAAATTTAGGAAATACAGAAGATTCATTATGCTTCAGCTGTGGGAAGTCTGATGTATGCTCAGGTTTGTACGCATATGGACATAGCGAACATAGATGCAGTGTTAGACAGATACTGGAGCAATCCAGAAAAGGATAATTGGAAAGCAGCCAAAATGGTCATAAGGTACTTGAAGAGAACAAAATGATATATACTCACGGATCGGAGATCTGATAGTTTTGAGATCATAAGGTATTCTAATTCCGATCTTGTTAGGTTCCAAGATAGAAGGCATTCAACCTCGGGACATGGCTGAGGAATTTTGTCATTGGGTTGTGTATAATAAAAGGAATTGATAGACCACTCAAGTTGTAACACCCTGCTTTTTCGTTAAGTGTTATTTTATAAGTTTGTTTGGTTAGTTAAGGGCTTAGTGGGATTTTTGGTTCAAAAGTCCCTTTCTGGTGCATGAGCACGCCCGTGCACATTAGCTAGCATGCCCATGCTTAAAGACTGAAGCGTGCTTCAGTCTTTAAGTTGAGCACGCCCGTGCTCACTATGCGGACCACGTCTTGTTGACGCTAAGTCCAGCACGACCGTGCTCAGGTGCATCCTTTATATAGTTGGCACAGAAACCGAGGGTTATGTTTTAACCCTAGTTTCTGACGTCGTCACCTAGTGCAGCCATAATAGTCTTCTTCCCTGTTTCCACCAAACTCAACCAGTTCTTAGAGTTTTGGAGACCTTTGGGAGACCTTTGTTTATCAGTATCAACCAGTGTTGGTAATGGTAACGTTCCTTTTCTGTTTCCTTTCTCTTATGAATTGGGAACTGATTAGTTTATGTTTTTGGTTAACCAAGGCGTAGAATCGGACTGAGATGCTCGTGGGGACGTGACCAGTTGTTGTTAGGAGCTAACGTTTGGAACATTCAATCTAGGTATAGGGAGAAAGGTAGTGTATATCATAGGCATTGGGGGTAGTGTAAGGTAAAGGGGTTCCCATAACCCCGGTTTGTTATGTTTGATGATATGATTAATATGTTGGTTGATTTGCTATGATAATAGGTTTGATTGTTAATATGTTGTCTTACATACCCATGTTCATAATATGTTCTTAATGGTTATGCTGTTATTGTTAATATGAACATGATGTTGTGTTGTTGGTTATTCGCATGATTATGTTGGATGATTGTTGAGATATGACTGTTGAATACTGGTTGATTCCTGATGTTGTTGATTATGTTGGTTGAATGGTTGATGACATGACTGTGATGATGTTATGATTGAGTTGATGAGGATGTGGGATCTGGAAAATATGTTGTTAAAATGGATTAGGACTAATGGACTTAATCATTGAAATAATTGGCTAAGAACTGTGTTTTAACTCTGCCCAGAACAGTACTGTCGTGCATTGAGCACGACCGTGCTGAACAGGGTGCACGCTCATTCTCCCAGTTTGAATTATGGAAAATGACAGTACATTAAGCACGATCGTGCAGCAGAGGAGCACGATCGTGCTTTTGAGCACAACCGTGCCTAATAGGAAGCACACCCGTTCTTCACTTATGTGGCCAGCACGACCGTGCAGGGGATCAGCACGCCCATGCTCCCCTACAGACTAGAGATGGAATTAATGACTTTTAAGGGGTTTCTAACCCCAATTCCCCAATGATGAAGAGATAACACAATGAATTAATGTGATGGATTAGAAACTCGGTCAATGATTAACTAAGGTGATTAAGATGATGAGTTGGTAAGGTGCTGAGTTTGATAAGCCGGTACCAGTTGGGTTACCGCACACTGATGAGTTGTGCCTTAGTGCTTTTTTGCCAAGGGAACCTTGACCACTTAGTTTAGGTCTAAGGAGTTGTTGATGTTGTACCTTGGAAGCCGAAATTTTTCTCCAAGGGGGCCTTGACCCGGTTGGGTTAGTGTTGCGGTAGATTCCGCGGTTAAAGGTTTTACTGTAGATTCCGCTGTTATCTTCGGTTTATTCCGTCGAAGCAAAGGCGGTGGCGTTTGTCTGTTGTTTGCTGTTATGCTGCATGCATCATTGGAGTTGTTGTTGTTGGTGGATGTTCGACATATGGGAGGTCGTCCTAGAGTACGACGATCTGACCATCCACGATAGGTTACCCAAGGTTTGGTAACGGTGCGCCCCCGTGACGAGGCATTCATTGGTTTGATGCGTTGACTATCCGAGGAGTAGATTTTCCGGTGTTGAGTAGATTCTCAATGTGGATATTTAACTCCGAAGTTGTTCATCCTAAGTCAGTGTGGATCCACATGCATGTTGGAGTAGTGGAGTAGTGTTGCATTGCACTGCATAGCATACTTAGTTGATATGATGTTGATTGGGTGTTGATATATATATATATATATATATATATATATATATATATATACGTTGATGTATCTTATGATGATGCTATGATGTATGTTTTACCTTGCTTCCTATCTCCATGCCATATATGTTTACATGATTCTTCCTCCCCGTCCTTAGTTTGTTTGTTTGGCCTGATTGGCACCTTGCAGAGGATGGCGAGCAGTCGAGAGAGGAATGACTCCGAGGAGCCACCACTCATAGTTATGACTTTTCCTTATGTTTAGTTAGTTCAGTTGTATTCCGAGGATTTCATTTCGGAACGGTTATACCAGCTCTGTTGTGACATCGGGTTAGGTTATGTTGTTTATCTTTTGGTTTATTTGTTTTAAACTTGTTTTATTTTCCACGTTTTGAGAACTCGTTCATGTGGGACCTTTCTACCCATGGACAAATGTTTTATTTTATCTAGTAAATGCATGGTTTATATCTTTGTCTTTAAGTTGCTTTATAACATTCGGGGTAGCAGGGTGTCACACAAGTTATATTGTGAGAATAAGTCAGTCGTGTTGTACTCCGATAACAACATGAGTTAAATGAAGTCGAAGGTTATCGACATCAAGTTCCCAATTATCTATAGAACACAGAGGAACAAACTTTATGCTAGCTAACCCACTAACAAAAGGCTTGACACCTAAGGTCTTTCATGAGAATGTTGCTCATGGGTGTTGGTTTTGATATTGCCTAAGATTAGTGGGAGTTTTCCTTTTTTTTTTTATTTTGTTATATGTTCTATGTTTTGGATTTGGTATAGACTTTATGTTATGTTTGATTTTCTGCAGAAATAAATTTTTTAAGGTTATTATTATAATAACTATCTTAAGTTTTGGTTATGTGCAAATATTTAATTTGCACCTAAGGAACTTCAGTATGATCTCACTAAAGAATAAAGTTGGACCAGTTGGAAATAGGCATGACTTGGAGATCACATTGCATGAAATTTCCATGACACTCATCCTTATCGATCTATGTCATCAAGTGCATTGATATGGTGGTCGTCGGGGTTTAGTCAGGATATATGTTAGTGGCGACAACCGCAATGGTCCCATTATTGATGTATGAGGTGGACAAGATTGTAAAGTGGAAGTCTAAGGATAAATAACATTCGGATGTGTGCCTAAAGAACTTTGATATAATTATTACGGTATATTTCCCTAGTGGGAGATTGTTGGAATATTTTATTCCAATATCATAATGTGGGCAGATATCGGTAATTAATTATATTAGCTATTTATCAATTAGGAGCCTTAATTGATAAGTGATCAAATTAAGTGATAAGGCCAATCAGATTTCCGATTTGATAATTGATTATCATTAATTATCTGATGTGGGTGAAATATGAGTGGATGTCACTGATAACCAATTTCGGAATAATTGGAACCCTAATTGGTCATCACCCTACATATAGGCTATGGTCCCCAATACACCGGACATAACGCACACCGCAGCCTATCCCCATCTGAAGAGCGGCTAAGGCATAAAGAGTCCAAATTGAGGAAGAACCATAAAGCCACCACTAACCATCTTTGTTATTATCATCATCTATGTTGATCAACAAGATATTCTGCACAAGAAGACGACCAACCTCCTTGTTCGTGATAGATTGCTGGTGAATGTTAGTGATCAAGTTCATCATTTAAAGAACACTTAAGATAAGGAACCCCTATAGATCCAGGTATTTTCATAACTTTAGAATCCTAGTAATCTGGAATGATGTAGATCCTATGCTATGTGGTAAATGTTCTCTAGGTCCATAGATTTAACACTTTCTCATAAAGAACCTAAAGAATTAAAGAAATATCTAACATTTAACCATTAATCCTAGTGTGCAGTGAATAATCTCCCTGAAAAAAGTGAAAAATGAAATAACGTGTGTGTATTCAGTTCATAGTGATCAAAAGTGCTCTTTAGTCGAGTTGCTATTGCATCACTTTTGACTTTATGTTTAGTGGTTTAAGAAATTTTATCATAAAAGATGTCTCTTAGCCTAAATGTGTGTGTATCCATTTTTGATATCACATACTATGAGAAATAGAGTGTTAAAGTCCACCCATTTAGTCAATTTTGATGAATAACAAAGTTGCTTCTTATTTCATGGCATATCTTCAATTGCACAACTAGAAAAGTCCGTATTCAACCAAAAAATTACCAAAAACATAAAACCATGGAGCATTGAGAAGAGACATAATATCACCGGATTTCCACTAGCACAGAAAAGTGCATTTTTGCCAAATCCCAATGCATAAACACATTCAACAGAGTAACAATAACTCTGGCCATACACCCTTGGTACTGCCAACAACCAGAACAACCACCCATGAGGTCTCAATACCCATTCATTTCCACCATTATTGGAAAACATGGACATTCGACGGACCAAACCATCAAAATCCTAGCACCCATAGTCACTGCCAACTGTCACACACCAAATCATGAACCATGAACCCACAAAGTCACCCAGCCTCCACCACCATCCGAAGTAGAGCCCCACCTTGGTTTATCATACCAAGTTTAGCTCCTCACCACCAAGAAGAGGTACATTCCATTGTTCCAGTAATATGCGCTACTATAACGGGCAGCAGGCTCTTCAGAGCATCAAAATTCCACTCACCATCATCCCTTATGAAAGCTGAGATTGTTAGGAGAACATTTTCTGGCAGGGGTAAATGATGGTGGGACGCCACTGGACGACGTCGAGTCCGGCACGACTGCAGGGTGTGGGTAGTGATGTGGTCGTATTGCCGAACCAGTGGGAGGGGCAGTGGGAGGAAGGAGAGTAGGGAGGAGAATGGATGTTTTAGTTGATGAAGGAGTGGTGGATAATTTTGTGGGATCACGAAGGGGTGAGGGAGTGGGACGATGGAGGGAGCCTGACCTCGAAGAAGACAAGTTATGAATCATTTATAAAATAATAATAATAATAATAATAATAATAATAATAATATTAAATATTAAAATAAATTATTATTATTTTTAGTTTTTTTAATTTGTATTATTATTTTAATATTTCTTGATGCCAGATGAACGTGTCAAATGAAGACACATGGCAACACATTTTTCACACAGAGACTATCTGTTAGTTTTCAAACAGCAAGTTTACGGAGCGATGAATAATACAACGTTTGAAAACTATGAGGACTAAAATAAATTAAAAAAAAACTAGAGGGACGATTTTTGCCAAAATGAAAAACTTGTGGGACTAAAAATGCATTTTAGTCAAATTAAATATTTCATATGGAGGCATATTATTAAGTACGAAAATTATTCTGAGAAAATTTTGACAACTCCAGCTTGCACAAATCTAGACACTCGTTTCAAGTTTTTTTAATAAGTTAAAACAACAGAAATTACAATCAACAATGGTTAAGTTTTTGTTACATATTTGTCTCGTACTAGTCATCATTTCTGTCATGGAAAGAGGCATGCTATTAAGTACGAAAAGTATTGTGAGAAAATTTCGACGAACTCAGCTGACACAAATCTAGACACTCATTTCAAGTTTTTAAAAGTTAGAATAAGCATGATTTAAAAAAAAACCTTCTAGAACAAGCATGAGTAACATGACACCAAAAGCTGGAATGATCATTAACCTTCAAGCTAAAAAAACTTAAGAGGTCACATTGAAAGGTCAATAAGACACTTTTCGTAATAATAATAAAAAAACTCTTTTCATTATTAAACAACTAAATAAGAGAGTGAAATGTATCTCATCATCCCATTTCTTGCCTACTAACTACTAAGGTTGTCTTTGTTATCAAAATGAATTATTTTTATGTAAGTCTTTATTTAAATTATATTTAAGTGGCCATACATATATATATATATATATATATATATATATATATATATATATATATATCACCCTGTTCAAACATGTAGATATTATAACAATAAGGTGGTTAATAAAAACCCCTAGTGGTGCATCCCTCCACCCCAATTGGTATATCTTATCATCTTGTGTTAGACAAGATAACATTACACAACATTTTATGTGCATCAATATGCAATTATGGATGGACATTTTAAGAGAAACCTAAAACATAATTAGCAGTATAATTTAAATACAGTACACAGACCCACGATATCAAGCACTAGTAAATTTAGTAGAGAGACATGCATCTACAGCTTCTCCAACAGTAAGGAAAATCCATTATTTTCCAATCTTGTCCACAATATGTGCAAGCTTAAGCTTGTGAATTACTAGCCACCTCGGGTTGACCATTGCTAACTGTAAAAACAAAAATCACAAAGCACTAGTGTTGGAGATTATGACTTACAGGCTAGAGCAAACCACAAAATTAACATTACAAATTCCAATCCATATAATATAAATTCATGGTTGCTTGACTTCTACTCCACGTGAATGCAACCTCTTGTGAAGTTCCTCAAGTTCTAGAATTCTGGAAGTATCAACATTCATTAGGTCTATTAAAGAGAAAATAACAATATCATTGCATAATTAAGAACTTTGTAAAATTTATGAATGTTTAGGCATTATAATTCTGAGTTCTGAAAAATGTAACAACACTCACTTGTCATGTCTAGGATTACTGCTTGGACCTTTCCCTTGGCAATTTATTTAAGGCCATCATCTTCCATGACCCACTTTAGAATTCTGGAACAAGTGAACAAATTCATACGTAGTTCTTATTTGGGCTAAAACCTCTCTCTAAATCATCATATGATGCCCGGAGTGCTTGTGGCCAAGGGATATTGAGTAACATCACAAAAGGCTTATGTTCTTGGAACTCTACCTAGAACTTCTACCCCAGGTCGAATTGATTGTATTAGTATCTTTGCAAACGAGATTGTCACCTGGAATCAAACAAACATCTAAGTCATTAATGTCATTAGGCCTTGTTTGGATAAACAACTTATTTAAGTGTTCATATAAGAACGGCTTATGTGAAAAGTTTCATGTCATAAACTACTTTAAAATTAAGTTAACTAGTGTTTGGATACATACTCGAAGAAATACATTTAAAATATATAAAATATGTAAACCAGCTTCACGTATAATGATTGTTAGTCCATATTCCGGTAGCAATCCGAGCGTGAGAATCAATGACTGTCAAGGATGCAAAAGCATCACAATAACATCACTGAAGCCCCTTCTAATTTTATGGCATTCCAAGACTCAAGTATAGATCCCAAAAGTGTGTGAATATGTGATGGTGGTGTGTGTGCTGGGAGCAAACAAACCTGCACAAAACCTAAAAAAAAACTATCCCCAAACCTACAAAAGAACAACCAACATTTAAAAGAGTTCTCTATCCTAGGATTGCAAGAATATACAAAGACATTTATAAGAACAAATAAAACTATTTACGAAAATAAACAAAAAGGGTAAAGTTAAAACTTTTAAATCTATTAAAAGCAATTGTAAAAACAACTATGATAGGCCTGACTCTCAAAAATCCCCAGTGGTGTCGCCAGCTGTCGCAACCGTCCCGTTCTGGAGCCGCGAAAAGAAGGTAAAAACAGAGGAGTCGCCATCAATATTTTGTTTAGGAAAAACCATTTATTTAAGGAAACTGGTCTGAAAAAAAATATAGAGATTTGAGTCCGGGAGTCGGTTACAAGTAGGGAAGATGTTAGTACCCTACATCACCCATTTAAAAATGGTACCGCAAGTTAATTGTGCCAAACAATTTTAATAACCTTTTAAAAACGGTTACGAGTGCTTATGGCCATGGGATATTGAGTAACATCACAAAAGCCTTCTATTCTTGGAACTCTACCTAGAACTTCTACCCCAGGTCGAATTGATTGTATTAGTATCTTTACAAACGAGATTGTCACCTGCAATCAAACAAACATCTGATTCATTAATGTCATTAGACCATGTTTGGATAAACAACTTATTTAAGTACTTATATGAGAACGGCTTATGTGAAAAGTTTTCATGTCATAAACTCCTTTTAAATTAAGTTAATTAGTGTTTGAATACATACCCTAAGGAATGCTTTTAAAATATATAAAATATGTAAACTAGCTTAACGTATAAGCTATAGTACAAGGTTTTTCAAGAAGCTGAAAAAGTTGGTTTCATGAAATAAGATAAAAATAGCTTTTGGAGTTTAATAAGTTACTTATTTAAGCTTATCCAAACACTCATTTTTGACATAAGAGCACTTATACGAGTAGAGAAGTTCCAATAAGCTGTAAGTTAGTGCTATCCAAATGGGACTTATAAGGATGCTATTTAGCATGCAATAGATTAAAAAAGTTTGAAAGTGATCAACAACTTACTGCAACAAGAAGACCAATCTCTACTGATGCAAACAAGACACCAAGAAAAGCACCAATACAAGCAAGAAAGTCTAATTTGTCAACCTTCCAGATATAGCAAGCTTCACTTATGTCAATTAGTCCAGGAAGAGCAGAGAGAATGATAGAAGCAAGTATAGCCACAGGGGTGTAGTATAACAGCCTTGTAAGTAATTCCAATGACACAATCACAGTAATTGCCATCACAATATTTGACATTGCTGTTTGACATCCTGCATTGAAATTCACTGCTGTCCTTGAGAAAGAACCTGTAAGTTTTCAGCAAGAAACTATAAACAACTTTGATACAAATCAAACAGCCTTTTAGCTGCATGCAGTTTTCTGCAGCCATATACAAAAGAATTATAGATTAATTTCACAATTATTATTAACAAAAGAGTTCACCAGTTGCAACATAGCATGAAGTTAAAGATCCTGCAATGTTCATGAATCCCATTGATAACATTTCTATGTTCCCATCAAGATGGTATCCCTTAATGGAAGAAAAAGATCGACCAACCGCTATAGCTTCCTGAATCAAAAGTTTTGATTGCCATCATCAAGAGAGAACTCATAACTTAGATAGTATTAAAGATAGCAAAGCTATACGATGAACCCTTACAATTCATACGACACTCGAGGATGAAAAAAATCCATACATCGTAGATGGTTGCGTGAACTCAAAAGTTATTTTTTTATTTAAGGGTTTTTTTTTTGTTTTTTTTGGAAAGAAAGAGACAAAATGACTTTTTAAGTTACCTACTCATTAAACCCAACCAAAAACAGATTTGGCCCAAATCAGTAAACCCAAATAAAAATAAAAATAAACTGAAAATAAAAAGACCACATCTTAAACCAAAAGCACAAAACACTTGTAAAATAAAAAATTAAATCTAGGCCTGACAGAAAAAGCCCAAAAGGTTTTTTTTTTTAGACAGAAACTCCTTCCCTTTTTTTTAAATTTGATCCACTGGGCAAAAGAAGAAAAGACCCACTCACTTGTCCCTAAGAAAACTAAGCCCACATCCAGACCCACATAATAACATATTGATGATAAAAGATAAAAATAAATAAGGAAAGCAAAGTAAAGTTCAGAAGGAGCTTTCATCTTCATCATTTACCAACAAACAGGGGAGAGCAAACAGAGGTTTGGGCGTGAGAGGCGGAGACGAGGGCCGGCGGTGGTGCAGACGATGGCGAGCTGTACGATACTGGACAACGAAGATTCGGTTCGATGGGGAGAGGCCGACACTGTAACGCCCCCCTTTGGGCATTACTACGTAACACATGCGGAAGTAAATTAAAAAGATAATTTGTTGGTTGCTTTCAGAAAATAATTTATATAAATGCATAAGCGTCTGAAATTGGGTATACAAATTTGGCACGACTCCAAACCTAAGCCTTGATCGGCAGACCGACTTACAATCCTAGCCTGGCAAGCATATTTAATTTAGAGATATACTTGAATAAAAGCTAGTATTTTTACAAAAATTTCGACAGAGTCTCCTCTGTAATTCGAACATCCCAGGTAAAAGAACACCTGCTAAAATAATTACATTTTCATTCCAGAATTCCAGTTACACCAAATATAACCGGGCAGTAATATGTTAAAAATAGTTATATCAATAAGCTATACATGATCAAAAGGAAAAGCTTAGGTTTTCATTCAAAAGATATGCTCTCCGAGTCATAAACATTCCATTTTAAAATAAAGACTCTCTAAGTCATACCCATACACACTATCAAAATCTAAGTCTCAAACCCTAAGCTGGTCATTCTAAAAGTTATTTCTGAGGAAAACTCACGTGATCATTCCACAATCAGGTACTTCATCAAACAACTAGATCTAAGTCTCGGAGTGACTTAGGAAGACTCCTCTGCACCATCTGTATTAAAGTACCCAGGGTACAATAGCGAACCAGAAGAAACCTGATATATTTGTAAGGGTGAGATACCGACAAGTGGATATATCACACAACAACCATATACACGATACATACATCACCTCAGCACATTAACATTTAATTATTATTCAGAGATAAAATGACAAGTGTTATATCAGTGGGACTCATACCCGAACAATCAATTTTATAAAGAAAATGCATGACACTTCAATAATTAGGCTCTAAACTTAATCTTATGAGATACCAACACCGTTTTATCATTAAGAAAGAAAGAGCTGATCAGGCTCATACGCCCCGTTTGGCAAGTTGTCTCCGTCACCTGATGCGCCCGGATCAACATCATCACGAATCCCTTATAACGGCCATTCGGATGTATACCTCATCGAATACCACATCTTAAGCGGGTATTCGGATAACTCAAGAACGTTTGCTAAGGGGAAATGCATATGAATAAAAGACTTTTCATTATCGAGACTTTTCTTTGTGTTCACCCCTTTTCTTTGTCGAAGGCCAAGGCTAACAACTATTCACATTTTTCATTACTTGAAAATCAATAACACAGGACACGTAGTCCGAGTGCTCAATCACAACACCTTAGACCGATGCCACAGTCCAAGGTTGTGTTTGTAGAAACGATTATAATTTTATCCATGTTTTATTTCAACATGATAAGGACTCCTAGCCCATAACAACGAAATTAGGACACACAGTCCTCAATTCCAAAATTAGGACTCCTAGCCCATAATATCACGATTGGGACCCCTGGTCTATAATTCTTGACATGGATCCTAGATCACGTGCATACAACTGAATACTAGAGGCGACGTCTCACAAACTAGTATTCTCTTTCATGTGTGCTTAATTTTCGCTCAGTGAAAATCAAAAACCAAAACAAAACCTCGGTCACTTATCCAAGTAACCGGAACATTTCTAAATCATTTAGGAAAAAATCTTTTCCTTTACAAAGTCTTTTATAAAATATTTGGAAATTCGTTTGCTTTTGAAATCCTTGATGGAATAAAGTCAAATATTTTCAAAGGGTCTTTCCTTCATAAAACATACCGTTCGGAAAGGTTTTCTCTCGTACAAAACTTTTGATCATAAAAATGTAGTTTCCTTCAACTCAAAATCACTTCAACATTTTTCTAAAAACCAAGATCTTATTCTTCTGAAGTAAGCACTTTAAACAAGGAACTTCCATAAGTGAACCCAAAACGTTCAAAGTTCTATTCAAGACTTATTAAGGCTTTTACTCCTTATAATCATCGGGCACAGACTCAAGTCTGGCTTCTCAAACTTCAATCAACAGTAATATATTCACAACAATAATAATATCACAGTTAATGACAATTCATCACATATATATAATTCATATCACTTTAAAGCAAGAAATGTTCAACTTCAAGTAATAACCACAATAGTTCAAGTAAACAAGTTATTCAAGTATTGGCTCAATATCACAATAATATCCACAACACTCAATTACACACATACACAGATGCATATAGTTATTGAATATCCCTAGGCAAGCTCCCCTTACCTTTGAAGACAAGTAAATGATCCTCATCTTAATGCTCATGTTAGCTCCAAGAGTGTAACTATCTACTCCATCAAGCAAGCATAGCTGTGTTCAACATCACAAAGACACAAACCAAGCACGATAACAAACAAACAAATTCACCAATTCAATTTTCATCCTCAAAACATATAATCAAAAGAAACCATACATTTAATTCAATAAATAGAATCGATTTCACAATAACATCGATTTGGGCAAAAAGGATCCATAATTAAAATTGGGGAACATTTGATTCGGTTTGAGAAACATGAAATTGAACTTAGAAATCTCAAATTAAATGTCCTAATTTGAATAAAACATAGTTAATTTTATAGAAACACAATCGATTTCAAATAAAATCAAATTGGGGTTTAGGGTTCCTAAACACAATTTGGGGAAAATTCATTTGATCAAAGGATGGCAAAATTAGTTTAATAAAACACTAATTTATAGTCCCAATTTCATAAAATAAGGTTTAATTTCAAGATTAAAATCTGAAATCAAAGGGTTAGGGTTAGGGTTTCAAAATCAATTTGGGGATTTTTGAATCTAATCAAAATAGATGAGGTTTTTACTTACCCAAGGAAGAAGAAGTTGTGGTGGTGTTTTGATGCGGCGACGCGGTGATGGACGACAGCGGCGCTGCGGCTAGTGGCGTTTCGTGGTGGTTCTGTTCCAACAAGAGAGATAGAGTAAGACCAAGGAAAAGAAGAAGGAAGAAGGAGGTAGAATATGAAGTTGGGGAGAAGGAAGAAGAAGATGAAGTTGGGGAGAAGGAAGAAGAAGATGGGTGAGAAGTGAGTTGTGATAAAAGAAAGAAGGAAATGAAAAAAATAAAAGAAGAGGGGATGGGTCTGCTACAAAATAAAAGAAGAAAGTGTGTTGGGGGGCGTCGAGTGTAAAGGAGAGAGGAGAGAGAATTTCTGATTTTTTTTGTACTAGTGGGTACAAAATGAGTGATAGATATTAAGTATAAAATAAACCTGCTTTTACTTTTTGAAATCTAAAAATAAAGATTGATAAATATATGATTTCGAAATGCAAATTAGATTAAAGATTAATAGTTGAACCGATCAACTAAGAAAATACTCGGTCCAAAATTTAATATCTGATAAATGTCAAACCAGTTTATTTTCAAATCTAAAATTATATAGAATGAAAATATGAAAATGATTTTCTCTTAATCATATTATTTAAAACATTTTTTTGTACTGGTAATAATAGTGACAATAACATAAATTTATTGTCTAGTAAGCATGCATTCACTGAAATAAGTCAGTGCTAACGCACCCGATAAAATAATTTGAAGAGAGTAATTTAATTACTCAAACTAAACCACATAACAAAATAAACATGAACATACAAAAAAATAATTAATCGTGTGTGTAAAAACTAGGATGTTACAGACACTGTGGCGGGTTTGTGCGAATCTGGTTTGAGGGGTGTCGACGAAGGAGCACGCAACAGCTCAAGGCGGAGGAGATAGCTGACGACTGCGGTGTGGTGGTGTGGTCGTCACGGAGATGGGTAGCGTTGTGGTTCTGGGTTGTCTCGCGGAGGTGAATGGCGATCATGGCGGAAGACCGAGCGCGGTGACGAGGCAGTGGCGTACGGCGACGATTCCGTGGTACGCAGGCGGAGGAGATGGCGGATGTTAGACTCAATGACTTAGAGATTTTGATATATGACAAGTACAACTTAATGTGTATGCAAGTAATTTTAGTGTCAAATTATGAAGACAGGTATCAAGAAATAATCAACAAGTTCAGTGAGCAATTAAATGAGAATATTCAAGGAAGAACTTGAAGGAATCGAAAGACCTACATGGAGGAGTCAAAGAGCAAAGACAAAGATCAAAGGAATCATCAAGACAAAAGCTTAACGGAGAAATTAGATTTAAGTCTTAGATGATTTGTAAGAGAGAAATCTCTTAGTCATAAAGAAGCTCAATCAAAAAGATGCATGAAGAAAATCATTTTTCACAACCTGCATTAAAAGGAATAAGTTTTCGTTAAAGAAAATGATTTTTGGAAATAAGATTTAATAAGAAGCGGTCGTCCAACACAAGGAATAGAAGCGCACGTCCAACACAAGTGATAGAAGCGCACGTCCAAACACAAGTGATAGAAGTGCTCGTCCAACACAAGTAACAGAAGCGCACGTCCACTAAAGTGACACAAGCACCCGTCCACTAAAGCGACAGAAGTGCTCGTCCACTAAAGTGATACAAGCGCTCGTCCACTAAAGTGATACAAGCGCTCGTCCACTAAAGTGACAGAAGTGCTCGTCCACTAAAGTGATACAAGCACTCGTCCACACATGTCTTTGGACTTGCTAAGTTCTTAAAGGAGTATCAGTCCAATGATGTGGCATATGGAGCTCGTCTACTGGCCCATCTGAATGTGAAATCTTAATGGCTAGCTGGACGCCGTTATTTTCAAGATGGACGCGAATTCTATAAGAACTATCAGAATCTTATTTCAAGAACCAGAATCAAGAAAACAGATTCTGTTATCAGATCCAAATCTGTTTTGATTGATCCCAACGACTATAACTTGTTTTATATATAAAGAGGGATCAAAGGAACACTTTTACGAATATCATAACATATCACAGTTTTGCGAAGTCATTTTTGAGAAATCAATTGTGAAAATAATTCATCTTCTTTCTTGAGCTTATTGTGGAAAAGAGTGTTTCGTTCTCATAAGTGCTTCAATTTGTTTATCTGACTATTGAGAGTTAGGAATCAACTTTTGTTTTATTTTTTATTGTAAAGAGAGAGGGAGTCTCTCTGAGTGATTAGGGTGAGATATCCCTAAGGTTGAACATTGAGGCTCTTCACAAGAGTGTGGTATCTCGAGGTGAAGGAGTGCTCTGTGGTGTGAAGGTTTTTCAAGCTACCTGGTAAAGCTTGTGTGTTAGTGTGTGAAATCCCACAGGTGGAGTGGGGACTGGATGTAGGTCACAAAGTGGAGGTGGCTGAACGGAGAATAAATCTGGTTGTGTAGTATCTCTAAACTCAAACTCCTTTACTCTTTTTTTATGATCAAGAACCTGTGATTTTGATGTTTAAAGTTTAATATAATTTCTGTTCTTGATCTGTATAAACTATATTGAAACCTGAGTTTGATTGTAATCAAGATTGTGTTATCTGTGTTCAAAACTGAGTTGATCAAAACCATTCTTGATTGCTGAAACTGAACTATACTGAAACTAAAACTTGCATAACTTGTTCCTAATCTTTAAAGGTTTAATCAGTTTCTGTATCTTGTTATTACTGAGTTATTAAACCTGAATCTATTCTGAATTAATCCTTCTTATCTTCATCATCTTCCAATTCAAGATTTTATATAAACCCTTCATTGATTTGGTAAAAGATCCTGAGTCCACAAATCCGCAACTCTGATTTGAAAAGATTTGTTGAGGGAAATATTTTTAGAAGACTCAATTCACCCCCCTCCCCCCCTCTTGAGTCGTTGAAGCCAAAACAACAACGGATGCGCGATAGACAGGGGTGGTGAGGAGCGGTTCACGACGGCAGTGGGTGACCGAAGAGAACGGTATGGTTCAGGACTAGATGGAGGCTTAGCGGATCTGTGATTGTATTTTTATTTTTTTTGTTCTGAAGATGATGGAGATAAGAATAGGATGAGATTGAGAGGTATTTTTGGTTGAAGATGAACATGGGAGGCTTAGTATGGAGGTTGGGTGGAAGCTATTCTGAAGAAAGAAACCTCCATCTCTGATGCCTTTTTTCAATTTTCGCCCCCCCCCCCCCCCCCTCTTTTGTTCACAGAGCAGGAACCAATTTAAAGAAGAGTGGTTTTCTTTGTTTCAAACCCTTTCAAAATTCAAAAAAACCCCATCTTGGATGCCCCAAAGCTGTACTAGCTGGAGTCCTTTTCAAATCCCTGTCTTGGTTTTCTGCTTATGATCCTTTTCTCTTCATACTGCATATTTCCTTCCTTTTGCCAAGTCCCTTTTTGGCTCACCTTTCATACTCTACCTTCTGAACATTGGAACAGGGAAGCAGCTGCACCATTCCTCTTTTCATGCTATATTTCCAAACTCAAAATTCAACCAAAGTTGACTTGCCTATCTTACCAACATGCATTAACTTAGATTGTCTTTTGCTTTTGGCCATATGCACGTGATTCTCTCAGAGCTTGGCATTTTCTCTTTTCATTTTTTTTTGTTATTTATTTTTTCATTTATTTATTTATTTATTCATTTATTTTTTCTTGTTGGATGACTTGGATCATGGGCTTAAAGACACTTGCAACCAAAAAAGAACATGGGCCAAGAACATGCACAAAGATATTTTTAAATATTTTTGCAATTTTATTTTATTACTTTTTTCAAAATTATTAATTAAAAGGAGAAAATACTTGGACAAAATTAGGTGTTCACACCCCCCATGATGACCAGAAGCGACGATACTGCGCCTTGATGGCATAGGTAACATGCTTCGATCTCATTTTCAATGGGATGAAGCTGAAAAATTTATAATTTAATTAATTCAACAAAATGACAACCAACAAATATATACTTATTGAATAGTAACTATTTTTAAACTACATTAAATTAAATTAAACTTACGATCCATAAACATATCGGATCCATGGTCGATCCTCAAGTGCGAGAACCCTGGCCAACTCAGGCAGATCCTCCGCCGCGGTCGACTGCTGCACGGATGATAATGATGGAATGGTTGTGTCATGACCGTGTGCGGGCGCGGATGATGAGGATGGAATGACCGTGTCTGGCTGTGGCATCATCCCAGGAGTCAGCATAAATGATAATCCTGCTGGATGTTTGGCCGCCGTAGCTGATGATGATGGTGGTGCTGGGTGTGGGTGTGGTGTGGGTCCAGTAGGGGGCTGCGAGTAGCTGGCTAATACGCGTCGTGGCGCAAAGCAAGTGGAGGTCTGGACATGGGTGGAGGATGGGGTAGTGTGGGTCGGGGATAGTGTAGTATGGGTAGGGGATGGTGTAGCATGGGTCGGTGAAGGTGTAGAATGGGTTGTGTAACGCCCTTCGTTACATTAGTAGCCCAAATTAATTTTCTATAAAAACCTTCAAAACATTTAAATTAAGTAGTCGAGTCATAAAATTTTGCACAATATATTTAAGTCCAAAGGTATCTCGTATGTTCAAAAGAATTAAATAAAGTAATGGTGCTAAATAAACCATTATATCCAAATAAAATAAAATCCCATAAATATTAATTATTAAAATCACATAACTTTTTCACAGTTGTTTTTGCCTCAAAATACGAGCGTCTAATAAACCCCAAAAGAAATAAATAAAAAGAAATAGATTAGAACTAATATCTTCAAGACTCTCTCAAGACGCTACATCATCTATCTCATCACCTGTAAACTATGAAAGACAACACCACTAATAAGATTTATAATCCCAGTAAGTAAACACAGTTCTAAAAGGTTTTTTGAAAAGACGTTGCTTTCAGCCGGTGCGGTAACCGGAAAAACAATCATGGTAATCCGTTATTTCCAACATAATATAACTCAATATTTTATATAAGGTAAGGGAAATCAATACAATCACATGAAATTCATGCACAAGTCATAACATCATCAATAGATATAATCCATCACTATAGTACGTCTAACATAAATAAAATCATACAAAGGACATCTCTTGTGTCCAAATAATATCAATTTATCATCCAAGTCTCTTTTATTTAATTACCTAGTTTTAGTCTATGAGCTCATGACAAATGCAATGGCGTCCCACTGCCTTCCCCTTCTTAGAAGGAGGTATCTGTCTTCCCCTCTAACGAGGAGGTATCTGTCATCCCCTTCCCAGAAGGATGTATCTGACTTCCCCTCTAATGAGGAGGTATCTGTCATCCCCTTCCCAGAAGGAGGTATCTGTCATCCCCTTCCCAGAAGGAGGTATCTGTCTTCCCCTCTAACGAGGAAGTATATGTCTTCCTCTCTAACGAGGAGGTATCTGTCATCCCCTTCCCAGAAGGAGGTATCTATAAACGACATTCCCTTCCTGGAAGGAGGTATCCGTCTTCCCCTCTAACGAGGAGGTATCTGTCATCCCCTTCCCAAAAGGAGGTATCTATAAACGGCCTTCCCCTTCCCGGAATGAGGTATCTGTCATCCCCTTCCCCGAAGGAGGTATGTATAGACGACATTCCCCTTCCCGGAATGATGTATCTATCTTCCCCTCTAATGAGGAGGTATCTATCATTCCCTTCCCTGAAGGAGGTATCTTAACAATCACATTTCGCACACTTCGTACTTTGATCCGTGTTGTTCCACTCTTCACTAACATACTTTGATCCGTGTTGTTCCACACCTCGCACTACAACTGCAAACAACCCCACAATAACCTTTTTCTCTCTATACATATATTTTCTTATAACTCATAAAACATTGATGCGGCAGCGGCAGCGGCGCTGAACACGCTGTCATGAAAAAAGGGTTAAGTTTTCTCTCTATTTTTTTAAAAAGGAAATCCTTCTCATCTCCACTTAAAGCACATGCCTCCCATCTTTCTTTTTATTACACAAAGCCCTTAAGCCACAACCACTAACATTATCACGGGCTTTTCAAGTTTGTTTTTTTTTATTTATATTTATTTATATTATTATTCTCTCTCTCTCTCTCTTTTATATCCTTTTGTACTTTTTAAACAATTCCTATCAATTTTTATACTACTAATTTTCTACACTAAACTTTATAATAACATAACAAAAAATGTACACTAATTTTCTTTACTAAAATTTTAGGATGTTACAGGTGGGGGATAGGGTAGAATGGGTGGGGGAGGCTCCTGTAGGTGCTGATGGGGTAGGTGCGGTAGGGATAGGGGTGGGTGCTGATGGACCTCCAGGAATGCGAGCAAGCACTTGGGACTTGACGGTGTATCATCCCCGCCTAGCCTTATCCTTCCCCTTATCACCGCTAGGCGGTGGGGGGCGGGGCAGCTGTCCTCTTAATACTGACATATATATTTTTATAGCACAACTATAAATCAATGTAAAAACAATAAGTAGTCGACATCTAACAGTCTAATCTAAGAAAATATTTAAAATACAACAATATTTGTCAAGTCTTACATTTAATTGCATAAGTAAATATTTAAAATACAATAAAAATAACTTAACAGTAAACTTCCTATTCAGACTCCATATGGTCATCTGATTGTAAGTCTGACTCTTCTTCTTCTTATATTGAGTAATCACTTTGGATTTCTTCTTTTGATGATGCATGCATCGATGACTGATTACCAATGACCACTTTTTCCCCTTCATTTACAGATCCCAACATGTCAGTAATACGCTCGACCTCAATTACTTCATTGACATGTGACTATTCATCCGCTTGGAAGGGCGTCTCATCCTCTACATCGTTGATTACTATGTGACCCCTAGGCTTGGTAGTGACAGTGTAACATCCTAAAATTCTAATATAATTAATTTAAAAAAAAAGGATTAAGTTAAAAAAATAATAATAAATAAAAAATGATATAATAAAAATAAAGTATAATTAAAAGGTTTAGTGACGAGAGTTTATTAGTATAAAGTTTATTAGGATTGGTTAGTAACTAAAAAAGAAATATTAAATTAAAATAAATATAAAAAAAAGAAAAAAGAAAGAAAAGAATATATATATATATATGTGAATGGTGTACTGGGCGTAAGCCCAAGTACACCTGAAAATCCCTTAAGTTTTTTATAAAAAAAAAAAAGAGAAGAAGAGAAAAAGAAAACCTAAAAACATGCCTATTTCACTATATGTAAATATATGTTGCGCACGGGGAGTTTGGGACGCGCCGCGCACAGGAGACGCAAGAGAAAGACATTCCCTTTCCTGCCAGTACAACCTAACAACAATACAGATCCAGGAATATCACTAAATGGGAGAAGAATTTTTAGGGAAGCACAAATCCTTATCATGAATAATTTTTAGAGTGCATTGGAGGTCTTCGAGAGGTGAGTAACAATACTTTTTACGAACCCTTTCCATGGTATATATATATAATTGTTTGTGTTGACAATGAATTATTACATGAAATTGGGGGTTTTAATTGATTTGATGCATACTGCCAGTAACCTAATTTCTAAAATTGGGGGTTTTTGTTAAAAAGGGGAATGTGTTTTAAATGATGTTGTAAGATGCTTATTGTGATATATTGTGATATTCGTGATTGCTTGTTGTTGGGGGAATTTTATTTGTTTAATTCGTGAAAAATAACTTGTTACATGTATGTGACATGACATATTTGAATTGTAATGTGTTGTATGATGTTTGCCGCAATACCACCTATGATAGGGGTATCGAAAAATAATACCACCGTAATGGGGTATCGAAAGTAACATCCCCATATAATTGGGATGTCGAAAATAAGTAATACTACCTAAAAAGGAGTATCGAAAGTAACACCGCCACAAGTTGGGGTGTCGAAAAAGGAGAAATACCACCATGTGCACATGGGAGGTATCGAAATGGAAATGTCCCCAGGAGAGGGTGACATCGAAACACTCCTCGTGAGTAGGGGTGGGCAATGGGACGCCATTGTCGTGTGATGTGTGAACATGTGGCATGCCGGCAAGGAGCCAATTTGATTAGGAGGTCTTCGGACCGCTTGGATTAAACTTGAATTTATCTGGTATATGAAATGTGATGTATTGAGACGAGTTTGTTATTAATGTTAAAAGTATTTTCTTTATATATATTATTTTGAAAAATTAGCGGGTACCATGGACAGTTTTTCCGGTTACCGCACCGGCTGAGAACAATGCTATTTTCGAAAATGTTTTTATAAAATTGTATTATTAATCACTGGGATTTTATATCTCATTATTAAGCATTGTTTTCAGAGCACGAGGAGGACGTCATTGAGGCTGAAGAGGCGTGAAGACTTAGTGGACACCATTAGATAATCTTTCTAGTTTGGTTAGTCTGTTCTTGAATAAGGAGCCGTATGTGGCTAGACGCAATTATTTATTGTTGGGATTGTAGTTAGACGCCCGGTTTTGAGGCTTTGATTTTTATTTATTTATTTATATCTATATTCATTACATGGATAATCCAATACTATATTATTTAATATGAGGCATTTTCAGACTTTAATGTTTTTTTCTAATTTTTCGTTACGAGATATATGTTTTAATTAAATGTTTTAAAGGATATTTTATTGACTTTATCTTGGGATCACTAATGTAACGAAGGGCGTTACATTTATGGTATCAGAGCAGTTCGATTCTAAATCGGACTGTGGCATCGGGGCTTTTTCTAAAATAAAACTTGGGTGCATAGGATGCTTGTTAGAGTTATAGATGCTGCATGTTATTCTTTGGGATATTGGACCTGATCAACCCAGTATTTCATTGGTAGTGAGCAGATTTATGGCGACTAATAGGCGAGGGAAAAATGTTGCACTTGGAGCAGCTTGGATCGTATGGTCAGAGCTATGCAAGGGTAGACGGAGACTCTCCGTCAACTGAAAGGGAATGGAGGCCAGCCACTAATGAAGTGGTGGCAACCTAGGACCCTTAACACGTGGGGTTTTTCGAATTCGAGAAGAACAATCCGCCATCATTCTGAGGCAGCTTAGATCCGAAGGAGGTTGAATTCCTTCAACTCGGAGAGGAGAAAAATTACTCTATGGTTCGATTCGGGAGCGACACGTTCATTCATTTCATTTAAATGTGTTCAATTCTTAGAGTTACCAATTACTAAATTGTCATATGATTTGTCTGTTCTACTCCTGCTAAAGATAGATTGATTACTTCTTCTGTCTGTCGGCCATGTCCCTTATTGTTTCAAGACCTGACTTATATTGTTGATTTGATATGTTTACCTATGTGTGGTCTAGATATTATTTTGGACATGGACTGGTTGTCTCGTAACAATGCTATTAATGATTGTGCTAGTCGAACTATTTCTTTCATTCACAGTCCATGTCTGTTAACTCTCCTAGGACAGAACATCTTATCTCTGTTGTCACTTGTCATAAGTGCTCAGTTGAGGGAGCTCAAGGATTTGTACTCCTATTCTCTACTAAGATAGAGGCTGACAGTGATGTGACAGCTATACTTGTGGTGTGTGAGTTCCAGGATGTTTTCCCTAAGGATGTCACTAGTTTGCCTCTGAATAGAGAAGTTAAGTTTAACATAGATCTAGTGCCAGGGAGTGGACCAGTATCGGTTGCGCCTTATAGAATGACACCTTTAGAATTGAGCGAGCTTAAGAAAAAGTTAGAGGAGATGCTAGGGAAGGGGTTTATTAGGCCTAGTGTGTCACCCTGGGGCGCACCTGTCCTACTGGTGAAAAAGAAGGATGGGACCATGAGGCTATGTGTTGACTATAGGCAGTTGAAAAAAGTGACCATCAAGAATAAATACCCTTTGCCGAGGATAGATGACCTCTTAGACCAGCTGAGGGGAGCGCTAGTGTTTTCCAAAATAGATCTAAGATCGGGATACCATCAAATTAGAGTCAAGAATGAGGACATTCCTAAGACAGCCTTTAGGACAAGGTATGGGAACTATGAGTATGTAGTGATGCCCTTTGGTGTGACCAACGCCCCAGCCGTTTTCATGGACTACATGAATCGGAACTTTAGGACCTTCTTGGACAGGTTTGTGGTGGTGTTCATAGATGATATATTAATATACTCTAGGACACCAGAAGAACATGGAGAACACTTAAGGTTGGTGTTGCGAATCTTGAGAGACGAGCATCTTTATGCTAAACCGAAGAAGTGTGAGTTTTGGCTAGATGAGGTAAAGTTTTTAGGACACACCATCTCAAAGGATGGTGTAGCGGTTGATTCCTCTAAAGTTGATGCGGTGTTGGGACGGGAACAACCGAAGACGATGGAATGAAGTGAGAAGTTTCTTAGGCTTAGCTGGTTACTATAGGAAGTTCATAGAGGGGTTCTCTAGATTAGACTTACCTTTGACCCAGTTGACTAGAAAAGGGAAACCTTTTGTGTGGGACCAGGAGTGTGAGGACGGGTTCCAAGAGCTTAAGAGGAGATTGGTGTCATCACCAGTCTTAACTATACCTAGGACCCCTTAGTGAGTTTTGTGGTATATCGCGACGCATCCAAGAATGGCTTGGGATGTGTCTTGATGCAGGAGGGCAAGGTGGTAGCATATGCCTCTAGGCAGCTTAGGCCACATGAGGTGAATTATCCTACTCATGACCTTGAGTTAGTAGCAGTAGTCTTTGCTCTTAAGATTTGGAGGCACAATTTGTATGGTGCAAAGTTTGAGGTTTTTAGTGATCATAAGAGCCTTAAGTATTTGTTTGACCAAAAGGAATTGAATATGAGGCAAAGGAGGTGGATGGAATTTCTTAAGGACTATGATTTTGAGTTGAAGTACCATCCAGGGAAAGCCAATGTGGTGGCTGATGAACTCAGTAGGAAAACCTGCCTGTGTCAAGTTTAATGGTCCGAGAGATGAATATGTTAGAGGAGTTCAGGGACATGAATCTAAATGTGTTTCTTAGTGCCCTAAGCTTGAAGTTGAATATGCTGGGAATTTGTAGTGACCTTAAAGAAATGATTAGGCGAGAGCAGTTTTTAAACCAGGAGTTACAATCTCTCTTAGATCAAGAGAATTATGTGTTGTCTACTGATGGTCTAGTGCTGTTTAAGAATAAAATTATTGTTCCTAAGGAGGGGAGCCTTAGAGGGAAAGTTTTAGAGGAAGCGCATAAGAGGAAGTTCACCATACATCCAGGAATAACTAAGATGTACCAAGACCTTAAGAGGATGTATTGGTGGCCAGGAATGAAAAAGGATGTGGCTAGCTTCGTGACTAGGTGTTTAGTGTGCCAAAAGGTTAGGATAGAACATCAGAAGCCTTCGGGGTTGTTGCAGTCCTTGGAGATTCCAGAATGGAAGTGGGAGAGAATTTCTATGGACTTTGTGATGGGGTTATCTAAGACACGTTTGGGCTTAGATGCCATTTGGGTGATGGTAGATAGGTTGACCAAGTCTGCCCACTTCTTGCCGATTAAGGCAACCTATAGCTTAGACAAGTTGACATACCTCTTCATGGGATACCCACATCTATAGTGTCGGATAGAGACCCGAGGTTTACCTCTAGATTTTGGAGAGCTTTTCAGCAAGCCTTTGGGACTAAGTTGAAACTTAGCACGGCCTATCATCCCCAAACGGATGGTCAGTTAGAGCGGACCATTCAGACCCTTGAGGACATGCTTAGAGCGTGTGTCTTGGATGAAGGAGGGAGTTGGGATAGATTCCTACCTCTCATTGAGTTTGCGTATAACCATTGTTATCACGCTAGTATAGGTATGGCACCCTATGAGGCCCTATATGGGAGAAGGTGTAGGTCTCCTTTATGTTGGTGTGAGGTAGGTGGGAAAACCTTGATAGGACTTGAATTGGTCCAGGAAACCTCTGAGAGAATCAAAATGATTAGGGAGAGGATGTGCACGGCACAAAGTAGACAAAAGAGAGAGAATCAAAATGATTGGGTAGAGGATGCGCACGGCGCAAAGTAGACAAAAGGGTTACGCCGACAAAAGGAGATAGCCTCTGGAATTCCAGGAAAGTGAGCATGTATTTTTGAGAGTCACTCCTAAGACAGGGGTAGGGAGGTCGATGAAAGTCCACAAGCTAGATCCTCGTTTCATGGGACCCTTTCCAAATCCTTGAAAGAGTCGGGCCTGTTGCTTATCAATTGGCTCTTCCGCCACAGTTGGCAAACCCTCATGATGTTTTCCATGTGTCACAACTCAGAAAATATGTGTCTGATGAATCTCGCGTGATAGCTCCCGAGTCTGTACAATTGAAGGATAATTTTGATCTATAAGTCAAAGCCTAGTCAATCCTGGACAAGAGCACTAAGACTCTAAGGAACAAGGCGATTCCATTGGTGAAAGTGTTAGGGAACAGAATGACTCCTGAGGAAGCCACTTGGGAGATGGAGGAGGACATCGTGCGTCAATACCCAGATTTTATTATCTAAGGTATGGTAACCTTTAAGTTTGAATATGCCATATGTTAAAATAAGTGCGTGAGTATGAGGCGAATTTCGGGGACGAAATTCTTTAAGGAGGGGAGAAAATGTAACATCCTAAAATTCTAATATAATTAATTTAAAAAAAAAGGATTAAGTTAAAAAAATAATAATAAATAAAAAATGATATAATAAAAATAAAGTATAATTAAAAGGTTTAGTGACGAGAGTTTATTAGTATAAAGTTTATTAGGATTGGTTAGTAACTAAAAAAGAAATATTAAATTAAAATAAATATAAAAAAAAGAAAAAAGAAAGAAAAGAATATATATATATATATATATATATGTGAATGGTGTACTGGGCGTAAGCCCAAGTACACCTGAAAATCCCTTAAGTTTTTTATAAAAAAAAAAAAAGAGAAGAAGAGAAAAAGAAAACCTAAAAACATGCCTATTTCACTATATGTAAATATATGTTGCGCACGGGGAGTTTGGGACGCGCCGCGCACAGGAGACGCAAGAGAAAGACATTCCCTTTCCTGCCAGTACAACCTAACAACAATACAGATCCAAGAATATCACTAAATGGGAGAAGAATTTTTAGGGAAGCACAAATCCTTATCATGAATAATTTTTAGAGTGCATTGGAGGTCTTCGAGAGGTGAGTAACAATACTTTTTACGAACCCTTTCCATGGTATATATATATATATATATATATATATATATATATATATATAATTGTTTGTGTTGACAATGAATTATTACATGAAATTGGGGGTTTTAATTGATTTGATGCATACTGCCAGTAACCTAATTTCTAAAATTGGGGGTTTTTGTTAAAAAGGGGAATGTGTTTTAAATGATGTTGTAAGATGCTTATTGTGATATATTGTGATATTCGTGATTGCTTGTTGTTGGGGGAATTTTATTTGTTTAATTCGTGAAAAATAACTTGTTACATGTATGTGACATGACATATTTGAATTGTAATGTGTTGTATGATGTTTGCCGCAATACCACCTATGATAGGGGTATCGAAAAATAATACCACCGTAATGGGGTATCGAAAGTAACATCCCCATATAATTGGGATGTCGAAAATAAGTAATACTACCTAAAAAGGAGTATCGAAAGTAACACCGCCACAAGTTGGGGTGTCGAAAAAGGAGAAATACCACCATGTGCACATGGGAGGTATCGAAATGGAAATGTCCCCGACAGGAGGGTGACATCGAAACACTCCTCGTGAGTAGGGGTGGGCAATGGGACGCCATTGTCGTGTGATGTGTGAACATGTGGCATGCCGGCAAGGAGCCAATTTGATTAGGAGGTCTTCGGACCGCTTGGATTAAACTTGAATTTATCGGTATATGAAATGTGATGTATTGAGACGAGTTTGTTATTAATGTTAAAAGTATTTTCTTTATATATATTATTTTGAAAAATTAGCGGGTACCATGGACAGTTTTTCCGGTTATCACGATCCGGTGAGAACAATGCTATTTTCGAAAATGTTTTTATAAAATTGTATTATTAATCACTGGGATTTTATATCTCATTATTAAGCATTGTTTTCAGAGCACGAGGAGGACGTCATTGAGGCTGAAGAGGCGTGAAGACTTAGTGGACACCATTAGATAATCTTTCTAGTTTGGTTAGTCTGTTCTTGAATAAGGAGCCGTATGTGGCTAGACGCAATTATTTATTGTTGGGATTGTAGTTAGACGCCCGGTTTTGAGGCTTTGATTTTTATTTATTTATTTATATCTATATTCATTACATGGATAATCCAATACTATATTATTTAATATGAGGCATTTTCAGACTTTAATGTTTTTTTCTAATTTTTCGTTACGAGATATATGTTTTAATTAAATGTTTTAAAGGATATTTTATTGACTTTATCTTGGGATCACTAATGTAACGAAGGGCGTTACAGACAGCAACCCACCAACCTCGTTTTTCTGTTCACATTGCTGGATAAGGGACATAATAAACTTGTTTTGCATTCTGAGCAATTATAAACGAAACAAACTATTGATATCTTCTATCCATGTGAATGTCCACAGTTCCATACTTGGGATCCACCTTTGTGCCTGTCCTCGATGGATCAAACCAGTTACAATAAAATAAGACTACTTTTTTTGGGATAATTAGTAGTATTGTATTGTAACTTGTATATGTGTTTTATGACCCCATGAAAATCACCAGTACCTTCACCCTGTACGATAACCCCGCTATTAATTGTCTTTTTGCCCTCATTCTATTCATCTGTGTGGAATTTGTACCCATTAACAAAGTATGTATGCCATGATCTAACACAGCTATAGGGCTCGTACGCTAAATCTCTCAAGTGTTGAGTAGTCACGTTTAATGCTTATACGGGTAATTTTGACACACCTGCTTCAGTGACTTTAGAAAGATCCCTAACCCGACCACATATCTGTTCAGGAGTCAACAAAGGCGGGGGACCTTCCTCTTCTGTCTGATTCTTTTTGAATACTCGGATATTCCTTCGGAAGGGATGGTCATGATCTAAGAATCGATGATGAGAATCAAACCAGGAACATTTGCCACCATATCATAGGGTAAAAGCCTTTCCATGTTCCATGCAATACGGGCACGCCAATTTACCGTGAGGTACGGGAAGGGTTTTAGGTGTTAATTATTAAAGATTTTCCGATGGATTACTGACGGCTTTTCCATCGGTAATTCAAAAAAATGATTACCGACGGACAGAGCTGTCAGTAACTTTAACAAGATTTCCGACGGCCTAGCCGTCCGTAAGTGTTGTCCCATATACCGACGGAAAAGTCTGTCGGTAAACTCTGGTGCAATTTTTTTTTATTTCGGCCAGCTTTTTCCACGGACGTACCATCGACAATGTTAACGACGACCATTTCCGTCGGAAATTGATGAAACTGATGATCTTCGAGTGTACCGACGGAAATATCTGTCGGTAATCTCTTAATTACCGATAGAAAACATGTCCGTCGATAAATAGTTTCTTTCTGGTAGTGCAAGTTGAATCTTTTAAAACAAAATGAGTATCAAATATAATTACGACAAATTCTAAGAAAGCTCAATATAAATTTTCTTTAAGCATTTTTACGAGGATCAGGCCTATGCTAGAGACCTTATATCTAGCTAGAAAGAAACGGATATTGGGGTTGGGTGGATGAGTTGAGTCTAACATCACTATGGCACAAATCCTTAATGGTTTGTTTGGATAAGGAAAGAAGTGTAAAAGAAGAGAGTGTTGGTAGAAAATGAGTAAATTTTAGGTTGTTTGGATTGAAAGAAGTATGAGAGAGAAAAAATTAAGTTTTTTTTTCTTCACTCATTTAGTTTGATGGAAAAGTAGAAAGAAAGAAAATAAGTGTTTCTTATAAAAAAATATTTTCCCTTGATATGATATATAATTTAATTAAATTTTAATAATTCAAAAAAATAAAAGATGCAAACAACATACATTGAGGTAAAGAAATGGTTAGAATTGTAATTTGATATAACATTCTTTCATCTCTTCTACTTTTCGTCTCATCCATTCAGAGATTTTTTTTGTGGAACCCACACTATTTTTTTTCCTCTCCCCGACCCACCAAAAAATTATATTTTTATCACGTACCCACTTCTCTTCTTATTTTCTCTCCTCATTTTCTCTAATGTTGTGTTTTTTTAAGCGAAAAGAGAACAAAAGAAAAGGAGAAGAACAACATTTTCCTTTGTTTGGTTGGCAAAAGAAAAGAGAAGGAAATATAAAAAAAAAATTCGGGCATTACATTTTAAAAAATTTTCCTTCAAAATTGGAATAAAAGGAGAGAGGAGAGAAAAATGTCAAAATTTATATCTAATCTTGTTACATCTTATTTTTGTTTACGATATTTGTGTCATTTAATAAATATGTTTTTCATTCTTTTTACTCTCTACATAATAAAAAAAAGTTAATTATTTTTTAATTTATTTTCTCTCCTAATAAACAACTGACAAAACTGGTAAAATTCAATGGAAATAAATCATTTATTGAATCATAATTAAGAAGCCGGTACAAGGAAAATAAAAAATGAACATATATCAGGAGCGAGTTTTACGCCTTTTTGTTTATTACATCTTGTACTTTTGTTCTCCAAAGTCAATCCATTCTCATGTCAACTGAGACTGAGACTTTAGCTTTCTACCGCAACCACAACCTGACACGTTTGCTACATGCACGAGTTTGACAAATATCAATAAATTGCAATAAAGAAAAAAATATACAGTTTTTTTTATCTAAACCAAGTGTATCCCAACATTGCAAAACTAAGGACTAATCACTGTTTGTTGGGTGTGGCTTCCGCTGGTAAATAATATTTTAATACCATCAGGAAACGAATCCATGAGCAAATCAAGTCGAGCCCTAAAATATCCTAGGATAGATCTTACAATCACTGGATCAAGAGGCTCAGTTAAAAAAAATATACAGTGATTTTCCATTTTTTTGACTTTTTTGAATAATCCATATATTATATTATTTTTCGAACAATATTTAAAAGAGTCCACTCGTGTAACTGATTTGATGCTTTATACAAAGGTGATGTGAACTTGTGAAGTAAGTTCGCTGAATAAGAATTTTTTTATAAAAAATATCATTTTTAAATATTAAATATATTTTTTAATCTATTTTTTTAGTTTATTTTTTTTTAGACTAATGTTAATAAGTTAAATGTTATGTTAGTTTTTTTTTTCTTTATCATGGTTTGAAGACCTCTTGCTTCTTAACACCTCTATACTCTTAATTCAAATCAGTTGAGCTACTCAACCCCTATTTAATTTTAATATATTATTAATGTGAAGTCTTTTATATCATCGAATAATGATAAATTATCACATATGTCACTTTTTAATATTTATAATAAAAATAATTATAGAAATCAAACTCAGGTATTTTGTATAATATCCCCAGCCTGTGACCACTCGAGCTGCAGTCTGAGGCGGATGAAAAATTACACATTTATTATTTCTTTTATATCCTTTTACCAACGTCTCCAAATGTTTTGTTTGTGGCAGATTAAATTTTTTTTGTTAATCGAAAATATTTAATAACTTTAAAAAAACTACGGTATGTAATTCCTTATTATAAAATATTTTTCCTATTTGGATAACAAAAAAATTTATAAATTAAAAAATTATTGATATGCATTGTTTGTGGAAAGATTTCTTTTACAATATCAACCGATCATAAATTGTCACATCATTAAAAATATTTGACTCTTATCCTAATTAGAGTTACTTTAAATGTCGCTTATATCATGATTTGTAATTGGTTGAGAATGTAAAAACCTTTAAATTGACCATGAATATATCAAATAAACTCAATAAAAAATAGGTGTTTGTCGGTGTTAGTAAGCTTAACTGTGTCTTGCTAACGAGTGTCCTTAGGACACTGATTAAGGAATCCAAAAATAGCACGATTTCATTCAAAAATCAAGCGTTTATATTCTCAAAGCATCCACTTTCCAATGAGATCTTTCTTTTTTGCTTCTTTAATCAGCGTCCTAAGGTTACTCGTTAGCATTCTCCTTTTTGAAAAGCAAAAATTACTTTTATTACTTTCTACAAAATCACTTGTGATATTTTCAATGAGGTTACTTACATGCACTTAATTTCCTAGGTCTCTAGCTAGTAGTTCGTCACCATATTGCAGCTTCACCTTGATCCTCTACTCTCAATGAGCGCTTTCAAATACACTTTTCTTCCTCTTGTCAGTTCTCATTTCACATCTAAATTATTTAGCATTTCGAAGGAAATCTCATATCCATTGTTTTTCCTTCCTCTTTATCAATTTTCGTTGCTGTAGAAAAAATTCTTCTTGCTTTTTGATTTTGAGTGATGAAAATCACTTGTGCCCATACATATATTATGACTTGTGAATGAAATATTAATTTCTTTTTGTGCAGCTAATTTTCACCACAAGCTATTTCCAATAGATTTATTATTTGTTTGTTTTATCCATCAATGCAGCCAGGCATTTGACGGCTAAAAAAGTTCAGAGTTATAGTTAAATCATTTTCATTAATTTTGTTTATTTATTTAATAGGTCCAATGTGTGATGTAATGAATAGGAGATGGACCTGATGATCTAGTTAGCCAATGAACTTTTTGAAGATGAGGAGAACATCTTTGATAGCTTTGCGATGCTATACAACAATTCCTCCCATCTAGGACTGCGTAATTATCTCTCTCTATTTTCTCCAACTTAATTTTTTTTTGTTAAGGATAGTTTCATATTTGGTTCGATTTGAGTTTGAAAGTTAAAAAGTTATTAAATTAAATTAATTGGTTTTCTTTATTGTTTTGATTTTAATTAAAGAATTCAACTAAATTAAATCAATCTTAATGAGTTTGATATAGTTTAATCGAATAAATATTTGGAAACTACTAGCGAGTTCAGTTGATAAAGACATATGCTAGTTTTTTTTTATAAGCAAGATATATGCTAGTTAATTGACAACAATATAACATCAAACATATCTTCAACGATACTATTATGCACATCGTATGTGTTTTACCATTTATAATAATTGTTTGAATTAGTGATACACATATGTACTTACCTAACTTACATATACATAATTTTCAACATTTAATTGTAACTTACTAAATATATATTGTTTTTCCCACACTTACAATCTCACTCTATTACATAAGAAGATATGATGGAGATATGTGTATATGATATGATTTAAGTAATATTTTTCATGCTGTTCGACCAGATTCAAGACTCAGTGGGATCAATAACGGCAGCAACCAATGATCAAGTCCAAACAACTGAGTCTTATGAAAACCCAGTGGTTCCACCGATTGAATTAGATGTTCCGAATCCACTGTCCCAATCACCAATCGCTTTAGATCCATTATGGAATGGAACACTACAAGATGTGGTAAAATATATATAATTCTTAAAACAATATATTTGCTAATATTCATGTGTCTTAATTAATATGCATTTACCTTGTAAAATTAATGTACACCAACATGATGATCATTTTGATTAGGTGGGAGGATTTATCTCAGAAGGAGCAGCTTCTTCGATTCAAGGCCAACATATGGCCCCTACAGGATGCTATAATCTGTTTTATCAATTTGAAACCCAGAATTTGCATATGTATGTTTTCCTATCATTTTATGAATACTGTTACTCCATTTAATTTTTAGTATATATACTATACAAACATTTCTAGCTTCTTGTCATTCTTTTTTCTTGTGCTAATCTTGGCATATACATTCCACATTTCTATGTTGTAGGTTTCAAGGTTCGAATATACCTAACGAGTGCACCACAAGCAATCAATTGTTTGAGCCAAATTTCACAGCAAGCAATGCTTTCAATGCTATCAATCAACATTCATCATTTCAAACAGCTTTGTTTCCGCAATACCCCGTGAGTACAATCACCCTAAAATATATTTTTTTACAACTAAGGTTGCCATGAATGCATTGATTGTGTTGTTGTCCATCGTTATTCAATTGCAGGTAGAGGCTGCAACAGGATTTGGAATAGGAATATCAAGTGGAAAATTCATGAGTAACCAAAGGTCCATGTTTTCGCCTCTTCAGAATGACCACTTCATTAGTCCTCCTATTGGGGGGAACACCAGGTGGCATAAGAGATATATATGTTTGTTAGAGAAATTCTTAGGAAATAAAGTTTTACATTTTATATACCCTTCAAAAATGTTATTAAAGAGCATCTGGCACGTAATAAATAGTAAAGAGCAATAGTTTTTCTTGGTCCAAGAGTGCATATTATGACTTTTGAACTATAGGGCACAACACAACCAATTCTCTGCTATTAATGCATATGATTGACAATATGCTCCCAACTACAAGCAGCATGACTCCAATCACTACTAGAAAATTGTTATTTTCAGACGGATTCACGGACGGATTTTAGATGGAATTTGGAGACTTTTCCCACGGATTTTGGACGGACAATTAATTTCAGACGGATTTCAGATGGAACATCCCCCGTCCGAAAAAGCCCCGTTGCAAATTGAAAATTTATCCGAAATTTTCGTCCAAATTAGTTCCAGACAAATTTTGGACAGCTTTCAGACAAACACAAAAAATCTGAATTTTGGTTATATTGGCTTAATTTAAGACGGATTCAATATTGCCATTCATGCAAATTCTGGACTGATTTTAGACAAATGTTATGATATTATTTTGGACTGATTTCCCACTGATTAGATAATCATATTTAAATAATATTTTTTGATAAACAAATCATGTTTGTTAATAAAAAAAAGGGCCAAACTTAAATAATTATGCATACCAAATTAGGTACCTGAACTTGGAATCTAATATAATAATATAATAAAAAATAATTATTATTAAGGTACCACTCTAGACAAGTATCAAGCTTCAAATTAACAAAACCACAAAGTATCTTGAAATACAAGAATGATATATTAAGATTCAAAGCATTAAAATATCATTACAAACATCAAAGACATAAATTTATTCCTCATGGTTACTTAGATCACAAAACTCTTCATCTTCATCTAGCATATCATCCATCATCTCCTCCTCATCATCATCATATCATCGTCGTTGTCATCTAATCATCGTCGTCATTGATTAATTCGTGGACACCATCATAAACAAAAAGGATGTTACTATAATCAAATAAAAGATAGTGAGTCCTTCCGAGAAAGCATTCATCACACTGTGACAAGATAATAGACATTATAACTAATTTAAATAACAACATAGAAAATATGGATATTCAGGGCATACACCAAATTACATTCGGTAAATAAACATAGGAAAATACAGCAGAGACCATTTACTGACACAAGATAAACACAAAAACCAACTTTTCAGATAACTAACTAGTGCATCATTGTGTCAATTTTAAAAATAAAATAATAGAGAAACAAAAATTGATATGCATCGGAATCTTGGGAGTGCATCACCCATGATGTCTTGAAGGGGAATCCGAGTAACTCATCTTATGCATAGATTAACAGAGTATACATTCAAGTGAACAAAACAAATAATAGGTCATGCAAAAAGATCTAAATAATTGGAGTGTAAAATTCAAAAACATTACAAAGGAAGTCTAAATAAAACTAAAAGCTTTTAAGAATAGTTTTATATAAAAAGGAACCCAATATATATAAATAATTAATAAGCACAATTAATATACATCAATAAGCCTGCAAATGCTAAGAGTGACAATAAGAGGAAATAGTCATTGAAATTATATATAGTAGATAACACCACAATAATGACAATAGACTACATAAATATATTAAATAACTTGACAAAGAAATAGCAGAATCGCACTATTGGAGTTGAAAAAGAAAATATTAGATCAATGCAAAAAGCTGTTGCACAACCAAAAAAAGAAGAGTTAAATCCACAAGTCCTTCTTTGAGGGCATACTTGACTCAAATTTTTGACACAGAAATATAAGGAAAGAATGAAAATAATATTAAATAACTAGAAACAAAATGTGAAATGCATAACTCTCTCTTAAATTTGTCAAGAAAATTTATACTAACAAAATGTGAAATGTATAACTCCTTGGACCATGAACCAAACTTATACAACACCATGTGCAGCTAATGGTCTATACTATACAGCTAATTGGTAATGAATTGATGAGCCAAAAATTTTCAAAAATTAAATAGAGTAAACTGAAGGTATTCTCTTTTAAACAAGTCAAGTTCCAGTGGTTTCAATACCTTGGCTAAGAGATATGTAATTTTGTTTTTAATCTAATTAAGACTTAGTTTTACAACACTTGGTCTAAATTCAAAACCGAACTAGTACTAAAACAATGAGCCAAAAATTCTAAAAATTTAACCATGTACATTTTAGGACATAGTATGACTAATGAGACAAGTATTATATAATTTGGAAGCATGTAAAAAAAGTTAAGCAATCTGCAACACAAACTGCCATAGTATTTAGTTCAGCAGGATTTAATCAGAGTTCAAAGTAAAACTGGTATTAATCTACAGGCCCAAAAATTCTGAAATTTTAAACCTTGGAATGTTACTTTTCAAATGGAACTAGTTTCACTTGATTTGGATAAGTATAAAGTAAGTTATGAAGAAAAACATACATGCTGTTAGGAGCCAAATTCTGCAGAATTTCTGTTGTGTTCAATCTGCTACTGGAAACAGACCCTATGTCCACAATTTCTGAAACTTTTACTAGACTTAGATGAGGATTTTAGCTTTCATTTGAGACCAGTTTCAGTTGATATTGATATTTATGGTAAAAGTTATGCTCTTTGGGCTATAGGCTGATCCAAAAAAATTATCAACAAGCCTTCCCACTTCTTCTCTTTTACTCTCAGTCTTTTAAAACCAAAAATGATATTAAACTTGTATTATAATTTAAAATAAATAATGAAGTTTGGCAGAACAAGATCAAATCTAAGATAACTAATCATGGGGAAAAGAGTCAAAGAAGTGATAGTGCCAATGAAGTAAAATGTTCAGAGCACCAAATGAATACCTACCAAGACATTACCAATCTTAAAGATGAATAAAGAAAAAGAAACATATACAATAGCAGACACTGAAAAAACATTAAATATAGCATTATCACTCACTTCAACTTCAGTAGATGTTACTCTACGTACTCTCCGTAGGTTTAATTGTTAAGCTCATTTCCTATTGCATTTGTTGTTTTAAGTATTAATTAAATTTCCTATACAAAATAAGTGTCTCTTCCAATTTTTTTTTTCCATTTGCTTAGAGCACCTGAATCTTCTTAGAACAAAATAAAAGAGTGCCTTCAATGTCTCACTGTGTGTCTTCAACATATTCCTTCTAAAACCAAGAATGAAGAATTCTTCAAAAAATTGAAACACAAATTCAAATGGACAAAATAAAAAATTCCATGAAGTTCACAACATTATCAGACAAACAAATATAGTTTTCAACCCCTTAACTGATAAGATCCATAAAAAACCATGGAAGAGTGATCATCAATATATAGCATTTGATGTTTAACACAGAACAACAACACTATCAAACTATACTATCAAACACAGATTAGGCAGGTTAGTGCACCAGTCAACATCACAACTGAGTGGGATTAATAGATAAAGGAATGCATCAACATTTCAAATTCATAAAGTGTTCCAAAAAAAGGGGTTATAACTTATATGTAAGGTCCTTTTTCCTATCACCTACTTTAGTATCAAAGAAGCTCCTTTCAGCACCAAAAAAGGGTTATAAGTAAGGTCCTTTTTCCCAATTGGCTGCCTATATGTTTTCCTTTCCCTCTTCTGGACATTCGAATGAATATAATGATTCAAAAAATTTATTAATAAGAGAGGCATCATATAAAAAATTGATAGGCACATCTTCTGGTCCAACGTTAGCCTCCCTTCTCCAATGTCAAAGAAAGTTGAAAAAAGAAAATTCAAAAAAGGAACACCCTAGTAAGAACACCCAGGCAAGAGAGTTGGAAAAACAAATCATAAACCCTTGGACAAGAGAAGAAAGAAACTTTGAAATTCAGAAAAGGAACTCACATGTATACGAAATTGATTTAGGGAATGCTTAATCATGCTTCCAATCTAAGAAAACACCAATTAATTTCAAATAAATTAAAATCTGAAATCAAAACCTTGGTTAGGGTTTGAGGAGAAATTGGGGTTTTTGCAAATGTACAAAGGATGGTGAGAAATCACTCACCCAAGGGCAGAAGAGGACTTGTGGTGATGCTGTGGTGGCTGACGTGGCGGCGGACGGTGGTCATGACGGTGGTTCTGTTCAACCATGAACCAAAAGTGAGAGAGAAAGAGAGATTAAGATATATAAATCCAAGGGAAGAAGAAGAAGAAGGAGCTCACATGGTGGAAACCACCATGGGGGCGACGGCTTACCATGGCGGAACCACGTTCGCACGACGGCGTTCGTTCAGTGGAGCTCGACCAGACGCGAGCAAGCGGCGATCAGAGCAAGAACCAAGAAACGGTGGTCACGCAGCTCCGGTGGTACAGGTGCGGTGGTCGCGGCCTTGGAGGGTGGTCGCGCGCTGTTCCAGGGACGGAAGGAGGAAGAAGATGAAGCTTAGGGAGGGAGAAGGAAGTGAGATGTGAGGAAGAAGGAGAAAGAAGAAATAAAAATAAGAAGAAGAAGAAAGGAAAGAGAAAATAAAAAATAAAGAGGGCGTTGTCGCGTGCGTACGAGGAAGGGAGGGACTTGGGTTTTATTTATTTGTTTTTCAAGTATTTAGTGATTAGGTACCAAATAAGTGGTTGAGATTGAGTTGAGAAAAAAGGAAATTGTATTACTCATTAGATCTAAAAATAATGAGTGATAAATATATACTTTAAAAATTAAAATAGAGTAAAGATTGATAGTTGAATTGATCAACTAAGAAAATCAACGATCCAACATTTAATCTCTGATTAATGTCAAACCAATTTATTTTCAAATCTAAAATTAAATAGAATGAAAATATGAAAATGCTTTCTCTTAATCATATTATTTAAAACATTTTTCTGTACCGGTAATAATAGTGACAAAACGTAAATTATTGTCTAGTAAGCGTGCATTCACTGAAATAAGTCATTGCTAACGCACCCAATAAAATAATTTTAAGAGAATAATTTAATTACTCAAACTAAACCACATAACAAAATAAACATACACATCCAAATAAAATAATTAATCATATGTGTAAAATGTTTTGTACGTACAGGGACCATTTTAATAATTTTTTGTACGTATAGGGACCATTTTAATAAATTTTTATGTATAGGGACCAAATCGAGAATTCATATCACGTATAGGGACTAAAGTATTACTTTAACCGAAGATTTTTTACAAGGAGGGAAGTGAGAAATTTGACTAAAAATTCCCCTGCCCCCAGTGTAAATATGTTTTAAATTAGTCTAAATATGTTTTTTTTTTCCATAAATCTTGTTTACTTTTAAATTTATTAAGATCAAATATTTTAATCATATTTGTAAGATAAATTATTTAATCTTTTTCAAGAAAAATATAAAAAATGATAAATCCGTGTGAAATCTGACTCAAATTTTCGGACAGATTTCAGACGGATGGTTAAAAAGACCCAAGATAAAAAAATATATGAAACCGATCCGTGCGAAATCTGTGGAAAATATTTTGGAGCGTTATTGGAGCGAAAGTTTGGGACAAAGTAGAGACGGATTTGAATGAAATCTCATTGAAAATTACATTCGTCTCAAATCCGTCCGAAATGTTCATAAAATTTCATACGAAAACATTTCCATCCGAAAATTCCATCTGAAAATCCAAGTTTTCTAGTAGTGAATGCCTATTATTCACAATACACTCCTAACTACATGCAGTCTGATGCCTCTGCTTCTTATAGGTAATATTGTTTTTTTTTTGTTAAGAGTTACTTGATTAACAAATGAACAAGTAAATTCATGAACCATAAGTTTTTTATAGGCCGACCCAGCTGTTCACTCCTCCACTGCATGAAATTAGTCGCCCCTTTGAAATGCAGATGGCTTTTGATTCACAGTCTCAACAGTTTATTCAACATATCTCCCCTTCTAATCCTTGGTACTATCTACTATATTCTTCTTTTTAAAATAAATTTTACCATTCGATTATAGTGTATTATATGGTGGTGTTATCCTTTACATTGTATTAAAACTTGTGTAGCTTCACTCTAAGTTTGTTTTTGTATATGGGTTGGAGTTCTTCTTATACTCTATTTAATAAAATTTTCTCATTAAAACTAAGCATTTTGTCCCAAAGCTACCAAATCATTTTCATCATCAACTTAGTTATAGATCCTGTTTTACTAGCTGTTATTCTTTTGGTTACTCATTCTTTCAATTTAAATTTTAAGAGTTAGTTTGAAAATTTAAGTCGACTCTCAGTTCAATTTATTATCTGATCCAGCAATTGGTACTAAACTATATATCTAATTTATTTTCGGGATATAGGCATACATATCAGAATCATCCGCATAGCCAACAATTTGTTACGACATACAATTCCTTTGCCACTGAATCTTTGGTGCCTCCTAGGTATCAAATCATTTACTACAGACTTTCTATTTTGACATACCCTTTTATTAAATGAACATGACAATACACTTTAACTATCAAATTTTCATTTTGGATTTTTTTTTGGTTCGGGATTTTTCTTCCAAATCCATGCGAGATGACTAAGATAATGCTTACGTTACTGATCTTATTAAGGCTTCATTGTTTTACAATTGCTTCTTTCCTTTTAATGCTACTAATTTATTCAATTTAATTAGGCCTACAAGAGCAATGGGTATACCAACTCAGCAAGGAGCCCCTATTTCTGGAAATACAGTCACTGGACAACATGACAAAGCGCCAATGCTTCAATCTTCATCTTTTGGGTAATAGTTTACTTGAAACTATCTACAATTTCTTATACTTTAAAAGCTTTCTAAGTACACAACTGGTCAGCAACTACACAACTTACCTATTCATATCAATAAAATACAGATAAAGTGAATTAGTATATGTTATACAAGTTATACACACAAGTTGTTTTGATTTATTGGTTTTAACTTCACTACTACATAAAAGGGTTTTAGCAGCGCACTTTCAGTAGCACTTCAATGAAAAACGCTACTAAAAAATAGACGGAAGGTTTTTAATAGCACTTCCTTAAGAGAGGGCTATCTATTCCTTATTCTAAGACAGCGCTCCTTTAAGGAAACGCTATTAAATGTAGATTGATAGGAATAGATAGCGTTTTCTTGAGGAAGCGCTACTATAAGTAAGATAATAGAGAGTGTTTCCTCAAAAAAAACGCTATCATAGGTAAGTAAATAGATAGCTCTTTTTCAAAGAAGCGCTATTTATTCCCCGTCTACTAAATATTTCCCTCACAGCCCTCTTTTTCTCGCGCGACTCTTTCTCAAACCCTTCATCACGGGACTCTTTCTCAAAACCTTCATCGCGCCTTCTCCCTCTATCGTGTCTCCCTCTCCTCTGCCGTCGTTTTCTCCCTCTGCTCACAAAGGAAGTCAGAAGCGAAATGGAACGAAGCGTGTCTCCCTCTCCTCTGCTGTCGTTTTCTCCCTCTGCTTCATAACGCAGCTTTCCTTCAAAATCTCAAACACCATGGGCAACCGGATCTCAGATTTCGCCGCTGATCTTTCCCTCTCCCCGATTGCGATCTGTTCTTATTCAGATCTAGTTTTTCCATGTTTACTGGTTCGTATCATTCTCTTGGTCAGGTTGGAGATGCCATTTCCAATGAAAGCTGGTTACGATTTGGTTTTTGATGGAGTTTCTTGGCACTTCGTGGTCCTTTCTTTTGTTTCTGGTATGACAGATCTGGTATGTGGTTCGATGTTCTTCCATTGGAGCGGGTGTCACCATCTCGATTCTAGATTGTGATTGCACGGTGATGGTTGCTTTCCTTTGTTGGTGTTCTTTGGTGTTTGTTCTTGATTCACTGATGACTTCACAAATGCGGATATTTTAGAAGCTACCTATCCTGTTGTTGCAAAGAGGTTACATGGTGATTGGGTCTCTGATCCTGCAATTCCAATTGTTACAGGCTTCCTTGGAAAGGTTTTTGAGATGCCTTTCTTTTTGAATCCTTTTCTTTTGTTCTTCTCCCTGCTTTTGCGTTGCTAAAATGAGAATTCTCAAATTTGAAAATGTTTTGACTTAATTTTCTTCTTGAAGGCCCGTAAATCATGTGCAGTCACGACACTGGGTAGAGGAGGCAGTGATTTGACAGCTACCACAATTGGGAAAGCGCTAAGGTTGCCCGAGATCCAGGTTTGTACATAAAACAAATTTGTGCAAGTCAACATGGAGACATAAAGGGTGCAATTAATTTCCGTCACTTAAACAGGTATGGAAGGATGTTGATAGTGTTCTAACCTGTGATCCAAATATATGCCCACAAGCAAAACCTGTCCCATATTTGACATTTGATGAGGCTGCTGAACTTGCTTACTTTGGTGCTCAGGTATCTTACTTTCACTTATCTAGTTCTATTGACTATATGCCTTATACAATTTCTCTTATGGTCATAAATGTTTTTACATATTCTTGCATTCTATGTTCTTTAGTGTTGAATCATGGTTCTCAATGCTTTTATATCAAATTATCAGAACGTTTTTAAATATGTTGTTACTTATAAATGTTCTGTGGTTTTCTTGATTTATCTGATAGAAAGTGAAATTTATTAGACAGAAGAGAGAAAAAGTACAAGTTTAGCACTTGGGGGAGGACAAGGTATCCTCCAAAATAGAGAAATGAAAGAACAGAGACCAAGTGTCAGAAAAAGGAACTCAATACTATGAATTGTGTTTTCTTTTTCTATGTACTTTTATACAACACAATCTGGTTGATTAACATACGAAAGTTGCTTTGTTAGGATAGCTATGAATGTTTGTTATTGTCTTTTGACATGTGCAATTAATTTTTTACAAATTCTTACTTATTGATTTTGTTTATTAGGTACTACCCTATGACCAACTAATGCAGGAGTTAGATGTGACAAATGTTCGTGAACTTGAAGATTTTCTGATTAATGAATCCATGTATGCGGTAGGCACCATTCCCTTCAAGATATTATATTAGTAATCAAACTCGACATGATTAATGGAATGTGCATTTACAGTATTATTTTGATTATTATTAGTTGTTGTTATTGCCAATTTTTTTTATAGAAAAAGAATTTAAGGAAGAAGATTACAGCGAAACAAACAAAACCCAAGATACCAAAACATGGCATAAAGCACGTCAATCCCTAAAGAGACCCCTCTAAAGATGCCATGAGTAGAACACCAGAGGTAAGATAAAAACATAACTATATTCCAAATGAAATGTAGGCTAGAAAAGGTGCCCTTGAAAATTCTAGCATTCGTTTCTATTGAGAAAAATCCAAGTCTCACATTGACTAGAGATAGTGTCTAATAAAAGCTTATAAGTAGTGGACAATCCTCATCCTATGAGCTAGCTTTTGGGATTGAGTTAGGCCCAAAACCTAATAGTTTCCAACCATAAACACTAGGAAACTGCAAACACAGAGCACTTCCGCGGAATCTATGGTTTGAACCAAGTTCGGTTATAGTTGGTTTAAACTTCCAACTACCTAGTTGGCACTTGGCACAATTTTGTATTAGATTGAAATCTTTTAATTTAGAGATTTTTGTTTTGTAACTGTTAGTCCTGTTTTTTGCTGTGTCAAAACTTCTCAAAATGTTATTTGATAATATGATAATTTTTTGGGATGCGATGTGATATAATGGAGTTTCTTCAAAATATTATGTAAGTTTAATTTTTGACTGGGAATGATAGGTTGTCTACATCAGAAAATCTTCTTGTTACAATTCAAGAGAAGATAAAATGGGCTGATGCTATGAGTGAAGTTGATAAGAAGCACAGGAAGGATGTGGAAGAGAAGGTGGATGAAGTAAAGAAGTCCCTTCTCAAGGTCGGTTGAATTTATTTTTGGACTTTTCTTTTTCACTACATTTTTATTAAATTCAGTGAAAAACGTCCTATAAAAATGCTCGTGTCTCACTTTGGTCTTGTATAGAATTTTCCCTTATATGTGGCTCTCTATCACAGAATTTATGTTTTCTGTGAAGTACTAAATATGTAGAAGTTTTCATTTATCATTTTTTGTATGTGTGTTCTGGATATCTATTGACTATCTAGTGGATGTAAGTTGCAAGCTGGAATTCTCATGTTGGAACCATCTGCCAACTTAATATAAATATGATGCGAATTGACAACTTTAAATGGTTAAATTCCAATGAGGCCTTTGAATATCTTTTTGTCCAAGGTTTCGCGTTCATCCTTCAATCCCTGCTCAAGAATCTATGGTTTGAACTTGTTCTTGTATCTGAGCCTGTTATTTGATCGTTATGTTTGGTTGGAGTGGAAGCCGAATCCATATTTGTCTTTCCTCTTAGCTCCTAGCAAGTGATGCCAAGTACTTTTTTCTTTCTAATGTTATTCATGGAAATAACAACCCTTCCAAGCCACCACATGTTTACCATCATACGCCAAAGTTATCATAACTACTATCTAGGAAAACTTCTTTTAAGGCCAATAATGCTGCACTACAGCCCCAATTATTCTATAGGGGTCAAAATAATATACCGTTACTTTTAGCCCCAATTAACAGAAAAGTATCAGCCTTGTTTATACGCACATATATTTGCTTGTTCTTTATTGTTGGGATATATTGGTCAACGTGTCTTACTTACATCGTGGCAGAAGTTACACACTGTAAGCAGGCCGACGTTGACTTCAGAGGCCATGAGTAGATCTACTCTGAATTTGGTGGAGTGATGGATTTTGAAGATCGTAGCCGACAAAAGAGGTAATTTGAGACTGCTTTGTGTATATCAAAGTCAAGTGTTTGATATAATTGTCTTAACAAAAATTGGTTTTCTGCGTTTAAACTGGCAATGAAGTCACCACTCACCAATGATTATGATTCCTGAATGGCCCATCATCTTCAATGGATGAAGCTGGTGTTACTTGAATATCGAGTCTTATTTGTATAAATATTTGGTGACTTTAATGTCCAGATACTACTGTATTCTGGCCCATCATTCTTTTTCACTGGCGGCTTTTGGATCCTACACTTGTATGGCATAATAGTAGTCTATCAGGGAACCAACATTGAATATGGATTGTAAACGAAGCTGGATTATAAATTTGTTCCGTAGCTAGAATATGATTATGATGTGTATTTTATTTAGATAATAATCGATTTTTCCTTGTATTGAAAGACTCATGTCTTGGTTAAATTGCAGGAGTTGGCAAGAACTGGCTGGTATGGTAGCGCGGCTTAACCTTTGGGCACATATCAAGTCAACAGGTGAAAGGTGGTTTTTGATTGTTGCTGGCATTTTTCTATTGCAGCTGGCCCTTGTTGTTGTACTAAAGATCTACCTCTTCACAGTGTCAGTTTAAGAGATATATAACAAAGAAATAGCTTTTTGGATTCTTAGGTTATACATATTTATTTATTTCTGTTCCTAGGTGGATTTGTGTAAGGACTCTGTAATGGCAATGCTAGGCAATTTGGAGTGTAGCATTTTAGTCACAGTGATTCTTTCTTATGTTGTTAGGTTATTATTGTATACGGGTTGGGGTACCACTTGTATCATTTAATCAATATACTTTTAGCTTATTGAAAAAAAATATTGTATTTAAGCTTTTGTATGTAAATGTATGGTTTGTTGAGTTTTGCTAAGTACAATGGGATGGATAAACTGTTTAATGTCTTAGTTTTTCCTAGTGCATGTGGGAAATATAGAAAAACAATGTAAATAATTAAAAAAAAGGGAGAATAGGTAGCGTTTTCTTGAAAAAACGCTGCCTAAAGTTAAAAATAGATAGCGCTTCCTTGAGAAAGCGCTATCTATTTCAAACTTTAGACAGCGCTTTCTCAAGGAATCGCTACCTATTCCTACTTTCAGTATGTAATAGATTGTCTTATTACCAACTTTAGACAGTGCTTTTTCAAGGAAGCGCTACCTATTCCTACTTTCAGTAGCACTTTTTTAAGCGCTATTGAATCTCTCCCACCTTCAGTAGCGGGTGAATAGATAGCGCTTTGAAGCGCTACTAAAGGCAAAAAAAAAAGCGCTACTGAAGCCCTTTTCTGTAGTAGTGCTGGAGTTAAAAAAACAGAAGGGAAAGCAAAGTTTTTATTTTAAGTAAATATTTCTTTATTTTTTATTTTATTTTTTTTAATGAGAAGAGTGAAATCAGATCTTTAGATAAATTTCCATTAATTCCTTATTCATATTTTTAAACAAGTTATAATTCTCTAAATAAAAAGTTAATCGTGTATTTAATTTCTTTCCCAACCGAATCCTGACATAAAGGAAACAGGTTCAATAGGGTTTCAATTAGAGACTTCATGTTCTTAATTATTTATACATATATGGTTGAATCGTGCATGATAGGGCGCAACCATCACAGCCAGTTCTCAATATGCTGATCCAGAACAGGTTTCCTATTCCAGTCTACGGTCGGTATTACTTTTGGACAAGAAGCAGGATATGAGACATATTCAAGGTTGTTTTATACTGCTCGAATATATACATAATTCTCAGCTTCTCTTGCTTACCATATCTTTTAATACCAACTTTCATGATTTTATGTTTTCAGTGATGATGAAATAATTAAGAATACAATGTATGACAAAAAATATAAGGAAACTGGTGAACCACTTGACCCCATCTGAGATCATACCTAGCATTAAAAGGTAATTACAATTAATTTCTTTGAGGCCTTTTTTTCATAAATGTTTCCCACTTGATAATATGCAAAAAATATTAGTATTTTAACCTGCCATTAAGTGATATTCTATCATCACTATTGTAAGATTACTTCATTAAAGAAAATTTAAATTATATTACAAGAAAGCATTACATTTTAAGCTAAATTTTTATGTTTGTGACAAGAATGCTATTGTTATTAATGCAGCGAAATCTAATCCGTCTTACTTTCCCCAATGAGGAGTGCGCGTAATTCTCAAGACCGGATGAATCAAATTGCATGTGTTAACTGATCAACTCTCTTTAGAATCGTTATCGTTCAATCAACTTTTAAATATGACATTTTTCCTTTATGTTTTCATTGAGATCTATTGAACTAGATGAGACCTGTCTTATTTCTTTTCTATCTGGTACATACCCAACTACATTGTCTGATAAGAGTCTTTATCCTTTCAGTATTTTATAAATTGCAGAACCTAATTCTGGTGCACTATCTACACCATTTTGACTGTTGCATAGGCTTTTTTCTTGCTTTCTTTTCTTCTGTTTTTGAAAAAATGGTTCGTAGAGACCACTTTTTGGTACACCATTTTTGTACCATTAAACTATTAAACAAGGTTTAAATTAATGGACTAACAATCTACTTTCAACTCGTATTTTGAATATCAAAGCAGTTGATGGACTTTTTTTTTGCTATGCAAATGTTAGTAATTAGTATGGTATGTTAGTGGGCAGTTGATGGATGTTCATTAGAGCCATCAACATTTATTTTCACCTAGTTTTTTTTTTGTCGGGAGCATTGAGGTCCTCTTTCTTAGAGTGCTTCATCAAGTTAGCTTTTTTCCATTTTTTGCATTCAAATATGTAGCCTCTCATAATATAGTTGGTTGTGGTGAGAGTGAATTGCAATTCAAGACTAACTTCGGTTAGGATTTTAATTACCTAATCATCACCTTTAATGCAGAATTTCTGAGCAATTAGTAATTAAAAAAGAAATTGTAGTCTCTCTCTCATTTGTTGTATCCCTGCAGATAATAAATCCTTATTCATAGTCTATCCATTTTCGAAACCTATCTCATTCCTTTGCTGTCAACCTTATTATGCTCCAAAGATACAAAACAATGCTCAGCCCATATTCCTCTTCTAGATCTGCCCGAGTCATTTGGAGCTTATCGACATCCCGGTATATGGAAGTAAATTTAGTTGGTACAAAACGGACGGCTCAGCTATGAGTAGACTCGATCGTTTCTTAGTATCCGAAGATTGGACTGCAGCTTGGAGTAATTCAACTCAATGGATTTTGGAGAGGGATTTTTCAGATCATTGTCCGATACTTCTAAAGACTGCAATATCTAATTTGGGGCCTAGGCCTTTTCGGTTCAACAACTTTTGGATACAACACAAGGGGTTTGATGACATGATAAAGAAGATGGGGGAATAAAATCAAAGTCGAGGGATGGGAAGCCTATGTCTTGAAAGAAAAATTGAAAATAATTGAGGTGCAACTAGTTATCTGGAACAAGGATGAGTTCGATCATTTGGATACTAAAATTGCAACCTTACAAGATAATGTCTCATTTGCTTGATTTGAAGGCTGAATCGTTTGGTTTGGAGGAATTAGAGGTCCAAATTAGAAAGAGTCACCTAACTGAGCTTTGGGAAAAGGTTGTGATGAAGGAGAGTATGTTGGCCCAGAAGGTATGATCAAGATGGTTAAAAGATGGGGATTGTAACACCCTTTCTCAAGAGTATCTTAACTTCTATAACTTTATCACGGGTGTTTTGAATCTTTATATATATTACATAAATGTACAATCTATAATTGATTTATTGGTGAAATAATAAACTTTCTTTATGTCATATACCAATTTTAGAAGCGGGATAATTATTATTAAACTGTTTAATTTAGTTTGTACAGTGATAATTATTTGTGTTTGATAATCATAAAATGATATTTTATAATTTAGTTTCAAATCATATTATTTGGCTAAGAGACATTTTAGTAAGAAAATATAATTATTTTGAGATTAATAAAGGGTAGAATTTATTTTATGAAATTACCTAACTCTAAGATATCGCAAATGTTTTATTTATTTCAAAAAGCTGATTTTATTAAATTGCTAGTCACACCCCCTATTTTACTATGCATACCCCTCTCCTCTCTTAAATAAATCACGAAGCTCCCTCACTCTCACTTCCCATTTTCTGAAAACACTGACCCTCTTCATTTCTACAAAGCAGCAGAAGCCATCACCATCTCTTCATCATCTCTTCTTCTTATTCTTCTCTTTTCCTTCATCAATCTTTCATTGCACCACACTAGAGCTTGATAACCCCAATTTCCTTAGCCTAAACCCTAACTTCAGCACCTAAAACAGTACAAGAAAAAGAGGAAAAACTGAATCTAAGGGAGGGGAAAGGGACTGGACGAATTTGGCACCTTGGGTCTTTGAGAGCAGGTGAGTTTCCTTAGTTAGTGCTTGGTAACCATAAATCCAAGCTTAGGAATTTTGATTTGCTTACTTTTATTGTTTGATTTGGTATCTGCATGTTGATTATATGAAGTAAATTGAGTACATGTTGATGATATAAATTATTTCAATTGCATGCATCTAATCTGTTTGTGAAAATTTCAAAATGAAGTTCTTGGGTCGAAAACCCGTATAAACATATGTGCAGTATTTTGCCTATAATTATTTCTATAGGGCTTTGTTTGGTATGATTCTTGCTTTAATAGAAAATAGACTCGAAATGCTACAATTTTGGCACTTATTTTACTGTTTTACACTGAGTATTGATGAAGAAAAACCTGTTATAATTTGGAGTATTGTAACTGCCCTATTTTTCTGGGTACAGAAACTTGCGTATTAAAACTGTAAGTTTTAGTAAACTGTATTCCAAAACTAAAATCTTATTTATAAATTAGACTTATTTAGATTTCCAGGGAGTGGTCTTTTGTCCAAATCCGACTTCGTTTGGTATTTTAATAAAATCATCTAAGTTGACTAAAAACCGTATGAATTCTGCATATGTTGCTAATGAATGTTGATTGTTGGGTTTTGGGACCTTAGGGTGTAACTTACATTTGTTTGTAATACTGTGATTTCAATTGGGAATTACCTATTAATAGTAGTACTATATTCTAATTGAGAGATTATAGAATGCTCATGTGAATGGTTTATGTGTTTTGTTTTATGTCATTAGTTGTTAAGCGATAGATTGATTTATGAGTTAAGTTATTCAATCTTATGATGAAATGATTGTGAAACACCATTTGGCATCCAAAGGTAGTAACCATGCTAATTCTGTTCATGATTTTCGAATTAGAATGGTTATCATTGACATTTCAGATGTCAAGCACTGAAGTCCTTTCAGATTGAAAGGCAAGTATAGAAGTCCTTCCAGTTAGGAAAGGCAAGCAAGTAAGTGCAAAGCAAGTGGGACGCCGCTTGTGATCATAGACGTATGATCTGCCTTATCTCCAAGAGCTATTTCCTCTTAAGTACCTTGGTGCGCGGGGAGTAGCGAAGTGTTAGTTCCTCTTAAGTACTTCGTTGCGCGGGGAGCAACAAAGTGTTAGTTCCTCATAAGTAACTCGGTGCGTGGGGAACAACAATGTTTTTCTCTAACAAATTAAAAATGGGATGTCCAAATGAGTGGTTCGCAAATATTATGAATGTCATGATAATGTCAGGATTGAACCCAAAGCTAGTCCCTCTTAAGTACCATGGTGCGTGGGGGGCAGCAATGATGTTTATACTTGATGATATGTATAAGTTTACTAATATATGTATATATGTGGGACTGAGTCCACTGTTTGCAGGGAATTCACTGAGATTTCATATCTCACCCCCTCACCCTTTTGTTTCAGGTTTGTCCCTCCTATGTTGGAGAACTGTAAAGTATCCCCGGAAATACTTGGCAGTTGTTCCAATGTAAGATGTTATGTTTTTGGAGACGTTGCCGTATCGGAGTTAGGTGTCATATTGTCATTATTTAGTCTTTAAGTATGATTTTTTTTAAAATGAATGACATGTTTAGCGAAAAGCTAATTTCTGTGTATCATATGTCAGTGAGGCTACCGAGTAAAATATTTGGGCTATGAAGGCCGTTCTTAGGTGCTACGAATTAGCATCGTGCTTGAAAGTGAACTTTAGAAAGAGCAATATTAATGGCATCAATGTGGAGGAGCATTTTCTAGAAGCTGCAGCGATTTTTTTTAATTGCAAGATTTTTTCCATTCCTTTCATCTACCTAGGAATCCCTTTAGGAGCTAATCCAAGACGTGCAGACACTTGGAAGCATATGATGGAAAAGCTTAGTTAAAGTCTGTCGACTTGGAAAATAAAGAGCCTCTCTCTTGGGGTAGGATCGTACTAATCAACTCGGTACTCTCGAATCTCCCTATTTATTATTTATCTTTCATGAAAGCTCCTAAAAAAGTGATTATGGAAATTGTACCTATGCAAAGAAACTTTTTATGGGGAGGGAATTATCAAAGGAGGAGAATAGCTTGGGTCAAATGGAGTGTGGTATGTAAACCAAAAATAAGACAGGGGTTGGGAATTAAAGACATCCAGTTATTCAACTTATCTCTACTAGGTAAATGGATTTGGAGAATTGCTATGGCAGAAAAATCACTATGGTTTGAGGTTCTGGACCATAGATATGGATTGAGACATTCATGAATCATTGAATTTTTGTCAAACCGTCCTGCCAACTCCAATTCTATTTGGTGGAGAGACTTGTGCAGTGTTGATGATGGAAGACTGATTACTGTGGGATGGCTAAAAGAAGGACTTTACAAGAAGGTGGGTGATGGGAGGGATGTGTCTTTTTGGAAAAAGCCTTGGCTGGATAAAAAGTGTCTAGGAATGAAATATCCAAGACTTTTTTCTATGTCAGTAAATCAGGAAGCAAAGGTGGGGGATATGGGTCAATGGAAGAATAATGTTTGGCATTTGAATCTACAATGGAGAAGAGTCCTCTTCATCTGGGAAGAAACTTTACTGACCGATCTGCAGGGCCAGCTGTCAAAAGTGAAATTAAGAGAAGATGTCTTTGATGAGTGGAGGTATAGTCACAGTAGTGATGGTGTTTACTCTTGCAAATCAGCATATATGGCACTCTCTAACAGCATGATGCTCTTTATGCAACCTGATATTCCTGCTGTGGATGAAATATTTAATAAATTTGGGATCCATATCATTCCATCAAAAGTTCTAGCTTTTGGATGCCAAGTATCATTGGATAGAGCTCCATCTAGAATGAATCTTTGGAAGAGGAATATAATCAATGATCTGCAAGAACTAAAATGTGTTTTTTTTTGCAATGAAGGGGTATAGATTATGGACCATTTGATTTTCGGCTGCAGTAATTCTATGCTACTATGGAAAATGGTCTACAAGTGGACAGGATTTGAGGTGGTTCTGCCAACTGTTGGAAGGTCACATTATCTGTATCATAGGGGGATGGTTAGAGGTAGGGGATTGAAAAAATTATGGATGGTCATCTGGTTTGCTACAACATGGTCGATATGGATTTCTAGAAATGATGCAATTTTTAATGTGGTGCCTTTTGATGCTATTCAAACTTTGGATCTCATAAAATTCAGAGCTTGGTGTTGGTTCCAATTCAGAGGTAAGGGAAGCCCCTATAACTTCAATGACTGGTGCACTTCACCATTAATCTGTATGTTGTCTGCTTCATAATTTGATGGAGGTATGAGCTGGCTGCTACTAATCAAGCCTCGACGCAACAATTCTACAAGTACAGGAAATGTGGAAATGTGTGTGCCGATTGGAACTTTTTTGGGGCATTTAACTTTCAGGTTTGCTAAGGCTAGGACAATGATATGGGCGCATCATCTCTGAAGATGGTTTTACCTCCTATGTTTCAATTCTGCTAGTTTGAAAATTGACAATTGTGTCATGACTTTTTAAGTAGTTTTGCTGTTTCTATTGGGGTTTGGCTTCTGTAATCAAAATGTTGTGTTCATGTGCAGTATTGAATTTACAGTTTGCCTCCTTTCTATTGATTTTTTTGTATTTGGGTAGAGTATCCCTTGTACTCTTTCATTATACTAAACATTCTCTTTGCTGATAAAAAAAAAATCTGATGTCATTTAACACATTAGCGCTAGTGAGGAAGGATTCGAGGAATCTTTACATGTAGATATGCTGCAAGCATTTACTCATCCTTTATTAAACTCTTAAAATGGACCTGTTAATATCATTATTTTTTTCCTTGCATGTAAAGTACTCCATGAATCATGTTCGGTGAATCATATCTGTCTCTCTCTCCCATTGCCGGGGAAAGATAATAGCAACTTGATTTGCTGGCGCTTATTTTCGTCGCTGGTCACTACGAGCGAATATTTGAAAGATTAGGTTTTCTCATTTTAATCACTCACATCTTGTCTTGTGTTCTCTAAACCTTTAAAGAGATGTTGGAAGGAAAAGAAAAGCATAGAAGGTAAATTACCGAAAACCTCCTTTAACTCGGATTCATCATACTTCCAAGTGATGCAATTAGTCATTTAGTCCTTCAAACTTGTAAGAATATGTAAAATATTATATTTTTACTATCAGATTTGTTTTTTTTAACTGCTCTATGTAACAAATGGGCGAACATTTAACTATCAATCCCCCATGGTGGGGGCTATGGAATAGTGAATGGTGTTTTTGAACGTGTGGGTGGGTTAATAAAGTTGTGAGAGACTTGTAAAATTGATAAAGGGAATACTTCAGATTTGGTGGGTATGCTAAAAGAAACAGGTTACCATGATATGCAAGGTACGTATATGGTAATAAGGCTCCTACGATTGAAACAAAAATGATGAAGACTTTATTGGGTGATCAGGATGTAATGGACATTGTTATGATATGATTTGATATGATCATACGATATGATTTGATTATATAATTATTATGATTGATATTGTAATCATATTAAGATATTAGGTTTGATTAGCCTCTATTTCTCTATCTCTTTTTCTGCTCTATAAATAGGAGCACTCTTGTAACATTGTAACACACATCAAATATATTCAAAGCCTTTTTCTATATTCTTGTAGAGGAGTGTTATTTTGACAACAAAACCAAACACCGACACCTACTTTTATACTTTTCCCATATATTTATTCATTATTGCTCTCTCATCTTTCATCAATTTATTTTCTAAACTCATCATGAATGGTGGTGTCAAAAGTTGGTGTCAAAATATCATTTCTCATTCTTATGTTTCTTGTCCAAACATTGAACATGATTTGATTAGACATGTTCAGTGTTTGGCCAAGAAATCAGAATGTAAAATTATATGTTGTACAGGGAACAACTATTGCACAAGACAAGCTAAGTAGGTATTGCTGGACCTAATGTGAGAAGGGGGAGGTCATTTTGGTGGAGGTCCTATTATTGGATCGAATGTGGAAAATGGTGGTGATTAGACATAAGCAGAGGTATAGTCTGAAAGTGAAGATAGTGCTTTGAGTTGGATCCCGTGATAGTGATGAAGAATATGAGGGAGATGATGGACTGATTAACGTTAGTTTGGAAGAGGAGGATACAAAAGATACAAGAGCGAGGGAGGTGCAAAAGAACAGAGAAAACAATATTTTAATTCATTACCAAGACTCAACTTATTCCTTAATTCATTATTCTACATCTCAATATTTTAATTCTATTTATTAGAATTTAATTGGATCATTTTACTTTTTATATACAAAAAATAACCTACAACATATAAGAATCAAATCCAGTTATCAACAAAAATCATACCATGCCTTTAAGTACACAACAATCACAACACAGCTAAAAACTTTACACAATTTCAGTTTAATTTACACACTTTCCAAAATAAATAAATAAAACTCAAAAAACCTGTTTGGCGGTGGCTCCTAGTGGTGTGGCTCCTCTAAAATTATGAATCTCACACTGGTGACAAAAAAAAATAGTATAATATTATGGTCGTAACACAACAGAATCAAAAAACACACCATAATAAAGACTCCCCAAATATCATCAACAAACCAAAAAACAAACAAAAATAAAAAGCTATTATTAGTTTTTTATATTGGCAAATAAAAGGAAAGACATCATTCACTAGTGCAGTAAGGGCTTTTTACGTCAGTTAAAATTGATTTTATACGTTAGAATATTGTCTGAGGTAAATACAGCTGACGTTAACAGTTTTATATTTAACGTCAGTTGTTTAAACAACTGACGTTAAATATAAAACTGTTAACGTAAGTTCTTTAATACAACTGACGTTAATATTGTTAAAACTAACGTCAATTGTGTTAAAGAACTGACGTTAAAGGTTTTATTTTTAATGTCAGTTTCCTAATACAACTGACGTTAATAGTGTACTGTATATTTTATAAAATACTATTAACGTTAGTTTTTGATACAACTGACGTTAATAGATTTTTTTTAAAATTCAGTTTTAAAATATCACTCCCCTCAGCTATCCCTGCATTCAGTAAATATCCCAGTAACACAGAATATCACACACATTACAGAATCAAACACTACCCTTAAATTTCAATATTAACAAAAAGAAAAGAAATATACAAAGGAACAATGGGGGGACTTAAAACCAAAACCCATGTATAGGAAAAACATAACTATCTACAAGTATATATATATATATATATATATATATATATATATATATATATATATATATATAAATTTTAGTCTCTAATGTTTAAAAACAAAACTACCAATCTAAGGATATATATATATATATATATATATATATATATATATATATATATATATATATATATATATACATGTTATTAATTAGTTTCTAATGTCTAACAAAAAAACTATTCATCTAAGTATTGCGGAGGTAACTTGTCAATTCCTTTTTCAGCCGCATACTTGAAGAAGAATTCAGTGAAGCGCATCCTCAAGTCTCTAAACTCATCTTCTTGAAGAGGCGATTGGTCGTTAAATGCCAACACACGTACAAATAATAACAATAACATTAACGTAAGTCATATTCAAAACTATAATATATAATTTAACAAGTTGTTTAAATATTACCTTATTCCATCCATCCATAATAGATGCAGAGACTATGTTCAGCATATGAAGCATCACATAATAGCCGCACGACCACCCGTCTATTTGAAATCGAGACTATAAACAAAATTAATTTCAATGTCAGTTGAATATACATATAAATTAGTAATTATAATATTAATTATTTGATAAATAAACTACCAAACCTTGGGGTAGGTCCATTCAGGATTTGCTTTAGCCTTAGAAGCCCTACTTCTCCCGTTGGCGCAACTTATGATACTCGCCTTCAGCGCGCTATCATAAACAAATAATCATGTCAATTAACAAATTCATATATCATGTGTATAATAAACTAAAAACATCTGATATTAAAACGTAAATTCAATTTAAGATTAGTTACTTACTTATTTACAGCTTCCACCACCTCCTGTGGCGGCCTTTGGTGGAGAGAGCATAAGAATATGACAGTATGCCTAGATGGGTGAAGTACGAACAACTGCCAATGGTTTTTAATAAAGTAGGGAGCCAGATATAATTCTTTCCGATTGTCTCCCAACAAGTTCCCTATGTATTTACTAAATGCATCGCCAGCAAAGAATTGGGGCAGAAGGACTGATGGCTCTAAGAAGCCGTAAACTGATGCAACGCCCTTATCAAGCTGAAGACGATGGAGATACCTAAGATATGAAAAGGTGTGGATGTTAATTACATAATATATATATTGAAATTAAAATAAATTATTAAATGGAAAATACCAAAAATAAATAAGTTGTAAATTTAAAATTAACTTACGTGCACCAGAGACTCAAAACCGTGCTGGTCATCCAGACGTTATTTCTATAGGCGTTCCCGAGATCTTCACCACAGAAGGAAAATATCCTCTGTTGATCTGGGCGTGCCACCCATCCATCTTGATCCAATGGACATTCAAAAATCTCAAATGCACAATCCTCATCAAGTGAGAACAAACGAGTGACAGGTGACAGCGACACCGACGTCGACTTGGCCTTCAATTTAGGAAAAATAAAATAGATAAGTTGTTGATAATTAAAAAAAAACACAAGTAATTATTTGACTAATTTGGACATTAATAATGAATACATACCTTTGTTAACATTTCGAGCTCATGTCGTTTGAAGTACAACTCAAGCTCGCGCCTTTTCATTTCCAACTCATGCTCATGGCGTTGGACTTCCAACTCCCGCTCCCAAGATGCCAACTCATCGTCCTCCACATGTGCCCTACTATAACTCTCTTTTGTGCTCACATGTGAAGGGTTGGCATGACCTGCGGTGTCCTGGGGTGAACCGATGGAGGAAAGCTCTCTGGAAAGCGCCTGTTTGAATTCTGGGTTGGATATTAAGCTTTGCATCAGATGTGTTGTAATAGCAGGGTTGGACATGAGGTGCTGAGTAATGTCATCCAAAATTGATGCTTCATTGACCACCCGCTTTCGTGAAGCAGACTTGCCATAATATTCTTTGATGGTCACGTTCCCAGGAACACCGATAACCCGACCAGGATGGTCTTTCTTGCCTAGAGCAGTCATCAAGACGTCCCGCCGTCCAGAAAGGACGAATGAGCCCTGGGAGGATTGTTCTTTAAGATCCACCTACAATGAAAAAATGAAAAAACGTGCAAGTGAAAAGTGTTAAAAATATCTATACAAATATCAATTGAAATCAAGTTAATTATTTACTTACAATCTTATCTGCCACTTTGCGAGTGGCATCAACTTTAAAAGATCCCGTCTTTGTAATGCGGCCGGCTAACCAGACATCCTCGCAGTCGATGTCTGATGGAGGACTTGATGGTGTACCCTCAGACACCTCTCTTCTTTCAATCCTAGCAGAGTGCTCTTCCTGCTTCACCCTCATCCTATCCGCCATCATCTCCTTGATCCGAGTCTGGTACCCACCCTGAGACATGGTGTGGCGATGGACGTTCTTCGCCTGATTCTGTCGACCCTTATCTGCCTTAGCCTATTCAAACAAAAACACATAATTAAATACGATTAAATGATCTATAAGAAGCATACAAAATTAACTTAATCAACCAACCTGAAATTCTCCATCCTGTCGACTACTAGCAAACATATCCCAAGTATCCTGATCAATCCAGGGATAATCCGAGAACATTTTATCAAGCCGCTTCTTCCCAGATACATAGTACCTGGTAAGATCATGCTTGAACCCATTCCATTGCTTTGATGCCATTTTCATACATTTATGACGATGATCCTCGTCATTTGGCACAGTCCAAGCTACCTACACATTAAATACATAACAACTGGATGGATTATAACTCGGATAATTATCTAATAATGTAAATCAAATGAATGTAAAGGTAAAATTAATATCATGATAGCCTCCCAAATCTGATCCTTAACGTTCTGTGGAACGTCATTCCAGTGGTTGTAGTTGATGCTTACGTGCTGCTTCGCTTGTAGAAACACCCACTTATTAAATTCTTTAGCACGGGGTCCCTGGGCATTTAGATTAGCATCGAAGGACACCTCAAGCTTCTGTCCGCTTTGCTGTCCTTCTCTAGTTTCTTCAACGACGTGGCTCCTCTACCCCGTTTCCTATGAGCCTATGATGTCTGTATGGACAAAAAAAATGATAAAATAAAGGGTTGTAACATTATAAACTTACATTAAAAAGAAGGACTAAAGATAGTATATAACATGTAAACTTACACTAGAATCAGGCGTAGGCGCGATCGGGTCCTGTGTAGGCCCCACAGTGTCCTCCCGTGCATGTGGGCTATCCGACTGATCCATATGTATGCCTGTTCAGAAACAATATATATTTATTAACATAGGTTATAACTCAAAATAAATACAGAATTATAACTCAAGTAAATCCCTTCACAAATCAAATTAGTATGTATATCCTTCATCGTACATTTCCTCGTATTCAAACACTTGACACAAGGACGACAGAACATTCCATTACTATTAGGAACATTCCTTTGAGAAAATTCTATAAATTCTCCCACCCCCTTCAAATACTCAGCACTAGTGCGCTTACAAACCATCCAACTACGATCTATAACTAGATAGGTTTTGTAGATATACAAAACATATATCCAAGGCGTTTAAAAATTATTTCAAATTTACACCATTTTCAGGATTCTTAAGACAAAAGAAATAAGCAGATGAAGATAAATTAACAAAACAGAATTCCAATGAGCAATATATTGTTGATGTCACATGCTACAAGCAACTCTAAATTTCTTCCCTTTTTGAAATAGGTCATGATAGCAGAAGAAAAACAAGAGAAAACACAAAATCCACGACCAGAAATAGAGACATTCCAAACAACTCAAACTCACAGTTTCAAGTTTCAACTACAAGAGACTACAATTTGAACATACACTCAAAACCAAACATAAAAAAATGTGTCCTAAAGAATCACCGGAAATAGGTGCTCGCGTGGTGGCCAACGTTCGATGTGGTTACTGAGAGCAGAGGGACAAGGAGAGTTAGTGTGCGGGAAGGGGAAAGAGAGATGTCAAGTTATTGCAAAGAATGAGTGGGAAAGACAGAGTTAGGGTTAAGAGTGTACCTCACGGTGGTGGGGAAGAAGCCCTCGCGGTGGTTGCAGTGGAGATGAGCTCGTGATTAGGGCAGAGTGAGAGTGAGAGTGAGAGTTGAGAGTCAGAGTGAGAGTTGTGAGTGAGAGTGAGCGTGAAAGAGAAGAACAGAAACGTACAGAGAGAAGTGCAGAAGGCGGGTGGATGTAAACGTTATAATCAAAAACCAAAAATAAAACAACATTTTACGTCAGTTGTTTGTAGCAACTGATGTTAAAGGTAATCTATTTAACGTTAGTTGTCTTAAGCAACGGACGTTAAAAGTCATTGTTTACGTTATAATCAAAAATCAAAAATAAAACAACATTTTACGTCAGTTGTTTGTAGCAACTGACATTAAAAGTGTATAAGTTTCTGCAAAAACATTAATTCCTTTGACTACTGTGCTACTTACCCATATTGAGCATTAAGTTTATAGATCAGTTTTCAAGAAAATCAGCTAGTCTCTCTCTTCTCTATATATAGTATCGTTCTTTCAGATCAGTCTCATGTCTGACCTCTTCTTTTCCTCTATATTTAGTGTGTTTTCTATTCCTTCACAAAATGACTCTGAGACTTTTGTTATTTCTTCCTATACCTAGACTTAAAGGTCTCAGTCCTAATGGTTAAAAAATTTATGAGTTTGAGTAAATCACGTAACATGGATGGTAAGGTTGTGTAAATCACGTAATGTGATTTACTCACTTTATTTTATTCCAGCCATCCCTTTCACTCTGCTTTGGCCCCAAGTGACTGTGGAATCAAGACGATGCATCAAGGAATTCCAGTGAAGGAGGTGATGCAAAGATCCCTTTCACTTTGCTTTCGCTGCTAGTGATGTGGATTCATGATGCATCATGGAATTCAAGTGAGGGAGGAGATGCATTGATCCATCCATTGGAGTTTCTGAGGACATGACTGAGAAGAAAATGATGTTGAAGCTGAAACTTTGCATCCATTGGAATTTCTGAGAACAGGACTGAGAAGAAAATGATGTTGAAGCAGAAACTTTTTTATATTTTAGGGCTATGTTGCAGAATTTTTTTATCTTTTAATCATGTAATTGTAACTTATGAATCGCTTCAATGAGATACAATTTGATTATACATATATAACTCGTTTTCTGTTAAGTGTTTATTTATTTTAATTTGCACAAGAATTTGCTTACTAATTCAAGCTAATTAATTAAGATAAAAAATAAACTTGTTTAAAAAAAAGTTTAGAAATAAACTGCACTATATATATGGAGTGACCTGCGTTAAGGGTGACAACAGGGCAATTCGGATAGGGATATAGGATTATTTACGTCAGCTATTTATTTAACTGAAGTAAAAATCACACTTTTAACGTCAGTTGTATAAAAAACTGACGTTAAAAATAAATATTTTTTATTTTAAAAACAATTTTAACGTCAGTTGTATTAAACAACTGACGTTAAAAGTGTATAAGTTTCTACAAAAACATTCATTCATTTGACTACTGTGCTACTTACCCATGACTGCTGTGCTACTTACCCATGCACATTGTAACCTATAATCCTCTTAATGAGCATTAAGTTTACTAATTCAAGCTAATTAATTAACATTAAAAATAAACTTGTTTAAAAAAAAGGTTTAGAAATAAATTTCACTATATGGAGTATCTGCGTTAAGAGTGACAACAGGGAGATGACAACGAAAGAAATGAGTTTCATAATTATTTACGTCAGTTATTTATTTAACTTCCGTAAAAATCACACATTTAACGTCAGTTGTATAAACAACTGACGTTAAAAGTGTTAAAATCACTTTTAACGTCAGTTCTTTATACAACTGACGCAAATAGTGATTTAATATTTACAAAACTACCACCGCCTCATTTTTAACGTCAAACATATGGTCAACTGACGTAACACGTTCCCGTATATTACATTATTTACACTAGTGATTAACTTATAGAAAAAAAACAAACAAAACAGATTAGAAACCTAGTAACATACCAATATTATCATATCCCTTAATTAATCATAAAAAAAATAAAAAACAAAATAAAAAAACAAAACAGCCATGAACCAATTTTTGAGTTGCCTTGCTTCTAATTCTAGGATATTTACCATCACAACAGTCCACATAAAAATTATTGCTAACAATGAGGTTAAAAATGAAGGATAAAACTTATATAGATATCAAAGGAAAGATTTCACAAAAAAAGACTAAAAATTCTCTGACATTCTTTTCCAAGAAATAATAAATCTCAACCTTGAATTATAATTCACTTTTAATGTGGAGAAGACTAAAAATATCAAATAATAAAATTACAATACGAAATGCTTACCCAAAGAATGATCCACCCAAATCACTCAAGATAGTACAAAGAAAAGAAGAGTTGAGCTATAGGATTTGAGTTTCCCAACCAGATAAATAAATCAAATAAAGAGAACTGCGTACAGGTTACAATAATAGGAGTTGGCAACTTCATTTGTTTGATTTCATTATGAAACAGGTGAAGAATTCTGAAGTGCTATCAGAATTTTATGATCTTCAGTCTCATTGTTTGCATAATCAACCCATATGTTACTCATTTACTTTTAGATTCCATCACAAAGCATGCTAATTCTAAAAGTAAAAATAAATTCTCTAAAAAATGTAAAACTAAATAAATAACAAAACTTAAACTTTACCAAAACATGACTGCATACATTATGTCACATTAAAAGATTAAATAGCATCAAACATTTAAAACGTAGCAAATAAAAAGTCAAATAGAAAAGCAATCCAAGTATGGTAATGGAATTTAACAATGAGTTACAACCATGCATACCTGTCAGGGGTGATGGCACGCGGTGGACGGTGGCGACAACATGCGGTGGTTCTGGACAGAGACGCGGGGCACACGGAACAAAGAGATAAAGAGAGGGAGGAAGAGAGAGAGAGAGAGACCAGCGACACTGGTGGTGGGGGCGGTGGTGGGGGCGGCAGTTCACACAGCTGAGAGAAGAGAGTAGAGAGAACATAGAGAGAAGAAAAAAGGAAAGTGAGGGAGGGGAAGGGTTTTCGGTGTTAATTATTAAAGATTTTCCAATGGATTACCAACGACTTTTCCGTCGATAATTCAAAAAGAATGATTACCGACAGACAGATCCGTCAGTAACAATAACATGATTTCCGACGGCCTAGACGTCGGTAAGTACTGCCCCATATATCGACAGCTTTTTCAACGGACGTACCGACAATCATTTCAATCGAAAATTAATGAAACTGTTGATCTTCGTGTGTACCGATGGAAAACATGTCCGTCGGTAAATCGCCTCTTTTTGGTAGTGCAAGTTGAATCTTTTAAAACAAAAAGAATATCAAATATAATTACGACAAATTCTAAGAAAGCTCAATATAAATTTTCTTTAAGCAGTTTTACAAGGATCAGGCTTATGCTAGAGAACTTATATCTAGCTAGAAAGAAACGGACATTGGGGTTGGGAGGATGAGTTGAGTCTAACATCACTATGGCACAAATCCTTAATGGTTTGTTTGGATAAGGAAATAAGTGTGAAAGAAGAGAGTATTAGTAGAAAATGAGCAAATTTTAGGTTGTTTGGAGTGAAAGAAGTACTGCGACACCCTACTCTAGGGTCATCCCATTAATACCCAATTATAAATCATAATTATACAACGCTGGTTACTTTCGGAAAATATAATTTAAGGTAACTAACCTTATATAAAAATAGTGCTTAATTTTTTTTCTCCTTACATACAACATATAACTATTATAAACATAAACCACATATATGTACATCCATATATATACATATGCTTCATCGTTTACATATACAACTCCTATACTAGGAGATTACAAAAAGCCTTTAGAAGCATAGACCATTCTTCATCAAACTAAACAAAGAAGATAAAGATATATATACATATCAACAACAACTGGTTAACAACCATTTCAAAACTAAGGCTCTAAGAAGCCAAAATAAAACTATCAAGACTCACTACCCCGGAAACTATACCTAAGCTGGTCAAGCTAATGAAACCCATTGGGAAGACCATAAGGATCAATCCCACCTACAGCTGACGAGTCTGATGATGCCTCCGCTTCCATTGCTTCCTCTGAAGAATCACCATCATCTACTGCAGGAGGTTGAAACTCCGGATCGTCCTCTAGGTATTCTTCTGGATCTTCTTCACCTTCTACTAGCTCTTCTTCAACTGGAAGTTCTCCATTCCCTAATATCTGAAGAGGTTGAGGTTAAGGTAAAGGATCCATCATTCCATGCTCCTCCAGATATTGAAGATACAGCCAAACCGGTGGTAACGATATCTCGATTGTTTCTACTACATGCGCCCTCCGATTGGGTCCTTCTTCTATCGTACCAATAACTTCAGTACTAGGGCCATGGTAGGTGGCGCTAAGTGCCCCAATATTTATATCCCAGGCACCACCATATCGTGCCCGATCAAAAGTGAGTGTACGAACCCTCGATCGCACTGCTGGTACGTCCGGATTCATCTGAATATGTTGTAAGAGTGAGAAACCAATACTTGGATCTTACTCAATAATCACACTCTAGCCATCAAATACCACATCAACATTTATCACATACAATTAATTATAAACTAACAGTTTATCAGTGGGTTCAACACCCCAAACATCATCCATAAAATTATGCATGACACTTCTATTCATCATCTAATTTTCGTCCTAATCTCATGAGATATCTCCAACCTCGTGGTGAGTTGATCAGACTCCAAAGCCACACTGGCTAACTTGGCCAACTGCCAACAGGTCCGCGACCTCTTCCCATCTTGAAAACAACAAAGGTATACACAGCCAGGCACTCACAAGGCCAAACATTGCTAATGCCCACAATCAGTGGCTCTGCCATTAGCAAGTAAGATGGGGATCTCAAGGTCCTCCAAGGCACAATGAGATAATGCACGTCGTAATTACCTTTCGCCGATGGTAATTGATGCATTTGTGTCACAAACCACAAATCGCAGGCACGTCTGCCACATGCATGCAAAACACTTTTGTTTTCTTCTTTTCTTTGTGCTCAATCTTTCTCTTCCCGAAGCTCAAAATGGCTTACGACTCACATAGTTTTAAAACACTTTTAAAACTTTCATTACAACACAGGACCTTACTGTCCGAGTGCTCAATCACGACACCTCTCGACCTGATGCACCAGTACTAGGTTCGTGCTTCTAGAAAACATCTTCAATGTTTTATCACAGTATACCTCATGTATACCTCATGTATACCTCATGTATACAACATAGGCACTCCAAGTCCAAATGACTGAGTCCATCATAATCACAGAACATTAGTACCCCGACGTCTCGGTTACTAAGTCCAACTGTATTTTCAACGTTGTTAAATCAACTTTCGAGTTTTAGAAATTCTTTTCTAATGGTAGAAATTCATTATAAAAAATTCTTAACAAATAAAACTTAGTTTTCACAAACCAATGAGTCACTTGAGGTTTAACTTTCTCAAAATAGGCACTGCCGTTTCAAAAATACTTGCCGTCTAGATTTTCTAGATTCGCCGTCAAATTTTGTTTTTAAGACTTTTAAGTCAAAAACTTAACTTTTTCCACTTAATTAATCTTCTAAAATCACCCTTAACTTGTTTTCATCAATTAATTTAATAAAAGAATATTCTGTAATATTCTGGTTTTCTTACGTAAAATTTAACAATACTAAAATATTTTCACCGTTTTGAACTCATTGTGACTCATAATTCACTTTTCCAAAAACAACTTATTAAAATAATAATATTTTTCAACACTCTTTATTCTTCTCAAAAGAAATTCTATTTGATATCACATACCAATAACTTGCCACTAAAACCTTGAATATAATTCAATACAGTTCCTTAAAGCTTTTATCCAACTTTCTTAATTGTGCACTGACCACTGTCAGGCTTCTCACACATCAAACAACAATTATATCACAGATATTTCCCAGGCAGATCATGCATCACAGTTCATAATATAATTGCCAATAAACAATTAACGCAAAATAAACCACACAGATATCAATAAAGCAACAATAAACAACATAAATAAACACTAACAAACAATTAATTACAAACAACAATTGGATAGCATATAGCCATTGAATAGAATCCTTCTCGGTACTCCCCCCTTACCTCTTGAAGACTCCTTATTCAACTTACAAACTCCTTCCGAATTTCCCGTTACCTTGTAAACTTGTAGTCAACTAACCTTCAATTATAACCAAAGTGTTACAATTCAAGAAACTAAAACATTCTAAACCCTAATACATAGTCACGGCCTCTAGGGTTTTTGAATAACTAAAACTTCTAATCATGATTAAGTTATGGATTAATGATCCTTAATTAACCTAAATCATAGATTATCAACTAAACAACTAAGTTTTAAACTCAAAACTTCCTAACCCTTTTATACATAGGTTCGGCCTTACTAGGTTCATGAAGCTAGGGTTCTTAAGTTAACAAATCATCTTGGATTTATAAAGCATACTTACTAAACACTTGATTTCTAAGATCATTTATGAAAATCATGAACAAAACTCAACAAAACTCACCCACTTAGGGTTCGGCCAACATGAACATTTTTTAATAAAATAGTCATTTTAAGAAACTAACATGGATTAGAGTGTGTAGTCATACATGCCATATAGAATACATGATCATACATGAAAACACATGAACAAAACTCTACCAACCCTAAGGTGATAGATTCGGCCAAGGCTAGTTTTTCAAGAAAGAGATTTTTGATTACTTCATGCTCTTGGATTTAGATAGTAGACATGATATCTAGAAGATAGAAAGTAGTTTCATCATCATTAGATTTTCCTAGGATTTATTATGATTTTTCAAAGTTCTAGGGTTTGAAACTTGAAAATGATGAACCTCCATGATATAAGTCTTGAATCAAGAAACTATCTAAAGAACATAGACATGATTTAAGACAAAGATTAGGATTTACCTCTTGATAATCAATGATGAAGACAATCCAAGAACTTGCTTTGAGAAACTTAGAACTAAGAACTTAGAACTTTAGAGTTTTAGAAGACAACTAACCAAAGAACTAAATGAAAAGTGAGAGAAAGGTATTTATAGTGTAAGTGGCGACATCTCAAGAAGGATCTAGATGAGATGAGTTGTCATGTTAAAAGGATTAAAGTTCAATTAAGTTCCAAGGACCAAATTGCAAAGATTCCAATAGTTGAAGGACTAGTTTGCGAATAGACAATAGAATGTCATGATGATGAGTTTAATCACATTAAATGCCATCTTATCTTTGACTTACTTGGTGCAAGACAAGTTAAGAAAGTAGATAATTCAATGTATTAGAAGAATCAAGAAACTTGTAGACAAATCTAGGATAAGTAGAAACCTTTAGAAAATTCTAGAATCATCTTGACAATTCTAACTAAAATGGGCAGCCACAATTTAAATGGGCTTTCATATGGGCTTGAAACATTTGGGCTTGATTTCATTTTCTTATTGGTTGTGGGACCCACTTTGAAGATTTAGGCCTTTTAACATAAGATAAGAAAACTTGAATGGCTTTATGGACTCAACTATGGACTAAAAAGATTTGGGCTTATAGGCCACGACCATTTAGGATTAGAAACAAGGATTCTAGCCCAATCCATTTGAAAAAAACGAAAAAACTAATTTAGGGACAAAATGGTAATTTACAGAAAGTTCAGGGACTTAACCGTAAATTTCAAATTCTCTATTTAATCCTGAAAAACCTTCTAAACTTAAAAATATGATTCATCCCCTTGAATCATCTCAAAATCCTAAAATAAATCCTCTTACTACTCTTAGAAACTCTAATCTCCTTTCCGTCGTCTACCCGATCACGCTTTCCGCCCGTAATACTCAAATTATTTTATTTTTTTCTGAAAAAATTCTAAACATACAAAGTTGTAGAAAATAAAATACTAAGCTTAAGTCTCTCGTTCACGAATTAAAATTAGGTCTTTTGAGCAAGATATTATACTGTCAATGGAATTCGCAGACAGGGTTTCACCTGAATTTCCAACCTAAATTTTAATCGTAGTTTCCTACGGTCAAGTAGGATTAAATACTATCCTCCGTTCACTTAGATTAACTTTATAAAACTCTAATAAACTTATAAACATATTTATATGTATTTACTGTTATTTAAAACAGTAAAATACAGGGTGTTACAAGTACGAGAGAAAGAAAAATTAAGTTTTTTTCTTCACTCATTTAGTTGGATGGAAAAGTAGAAAGAAAGAAAATAAATGTTTCTTGTAAAAACATATTTTCCCTTGATATGATATATAATTTAATTTAATTTTAATAATTAAAAAAATAAAAGATGCAAACGACATACGTTGAGGTAAAGAAATGGTAAGAATTGTAATTTGATACAGCATTCTATTATCTCTTCTACTTTTCATCTCATCCATTGATGGTTTTTTTTGGAACCCGCACTATTTTTTTCCTCATTTTCTCACGTACCCACCAAAAAATTATATTTTTATCACGTACCTACTTCTCTTATTTTCTCTCCTCATTTTCTTTAATGCTGTGTTTTTTTAAGAAGGAGAAGAACAACATTTTCCCTTGTTTGGTTGGCAAAAGAAAAGATAAGGAAATAAAAGAAATTACGGGCATTACATTTTAAAAAGTTTTCCCTCAAAATTGGAATAAAAAGAGAGAGGAGAGAAAAATGTCAAAATATATACCTAATCTTATGACATCTTATTTTTGTTTACCGGTATTTGTGTCATTTAATAAATATGTTTTTCTTTCTTTTTACTCTCTACATAATAAAAAAAATTAATTATTTTTTATTTCATTTTCTTTCTTACTAAATAACTACAATTGTATATATTTTTTCTCCTTCTACCTTCTTTTCTGTCATTTTATTTCATAAACCAAAATAAGTTTTTGTTGTGAGGGCCACGCCTATGCTACAGGGATGAAAATCGTCTGTGCCATTCCCTCACATTTCCTATTACACTAACCAAATTTTGACATCTAAAAGCTATAGACGTTACTGAGAAATGAGTTGTGAATTGAGTAACTTAGACAATAAATAAATGTTAAAATATTTTTCAATTGTCAAAATTTAAAATGGTGTGACAAAAATTGTAATAGGAAACAAGAACAGAGGATCTCTACCCATGCTAGAAAACTATATAGCAAGTAAATGTAAATTATTGTGACTTGTAAGGGCCACATCTATGCTAGAGAACTATCTAGAAAGGAGCAGTGTTGAAGTAGATTGGATTAAGTTGACTCAAACATCACATTGGCACAATTCCTAGGATATATATTTATTTTTTTTGGCAAAAATTCCTAGGATAATAAAACCTCTGATTTTTTTGAGTCGGGAATTTTGTGGTGGTCCCCCGGAATTTCCGCAAGTTAGTTTCTGACAAAACTGGTAAAATTCAATGGAAATAAATCATTATCATAATTAAGAAGCCGGTACAAGGAAAATAAAAGATGAACATATTAGCAGGAGCAAGTTTTACGCCTTTTTGTTTATTACATCTTGTCCTTTTGTTATCCGAAGTCAATCCATTCTCATCTCAACTGCGACTGAGACTTTAGCTTTCTATCGTAACCACAATGTGACACGTTTGCTACATGCATGAGTTTGACAAATATCAATAAATTGCAATAAAGAAAAAATATATTTATTTTTTTTGTGTAAATCCAGCGTATCTCAACATTGACAACGAATGATTAATCACTGTTTATGGATCGTAGCTTTCACTAACCAAATATTATTTTAACACAGCCAAGAATCGAACTCGGGAGTATACCGAGTTGACTCCTAGAGTATCTCAGGACAGGCTTTATAACTACTGGACCTAGAAACTTGGTTAGAAAAAATATACAGTGATTCTCGATTTTTTTGAATTTTTTCAATAATCCATATATTATATTATTTTCCGAACAATATTTAAAAGAGTCCACTCGTGTAACTGATTAGATGCTTTATGTAAGGGTGATGTGAACTTGTGAAGTAAGTTCACTGAATAATAATTTTTAAAAAAAAATATCATTTCAAAATATTAAATATATTTTTATAATCACTACAACATTTTTCACTTTAGGCAACACTAAACTTGCCACCGGTTGAAAAACCGTTCCTAAAACATAGAATAGACAACAGTTTTATGATCGTAGATAATATTATCGGTATTTTACATCTCTTTTAAGAATATAATATAAAACCATTGTTTATCTATATTAGTCAACACTTTTAAAACCGTAGATGTATTATTGAGAACGGTTTTTATTTTGGTGTTACATTTTAGAGAACGGTCTAAATAATTTTGATTCCCGCTAATAAATTTTACCGGGTTTTTGTTTTTTAATTTTTTTTCACACTCTCTCTCAAAACACTTTACTGCGAATTTGATTCCCAAACCTCTCAAAACACGTTCCAAATCCCTAACCCCTTTCTCTCCATCATCTCACTCTCTCTCGTAACTCTAGAAGCTATTTTTGGTTTCTCATATATTTTCATTCAGGTGTGAGCTTCATTTCTTAATTCCTTAATTTTTGTCCCTTAACTCTGTAATAAAAAGAATCAACGTTTTTCTTTTTTCTTTTACTGCAATAATAAGAATTGATTTTTGATTGCAATAATCTTCATTTTGTCAACACTTCGACGGTGGCTGGGGTTTCGTGTTTTGATTGCAATGACACACTGGACTCGTCACTTCGACGCAAACGGAAAGACATACCGGAATCGTCGATGATGAAGAAGTGGCAGTTTTGGAAGGATGGGGATCGGCGATGACGAATAAGGTTGAAGGTTTCTCGAGTGTCGGTAGAACGGTGGCGAGGATGAAGAAGAGTATCATCCCTTGTTGCTATCAATTTATAGTATCTTCTCAATCTGTTCTTGTTGCTATCAGTCGTCCCTACTCCATCTGTCTCTGTTGCTAGTCGACCATCGTCCGTCGCTGCACGAGTGGTGTTCTATTAAGATTTGAAGTTTTCATAATCAAACCCTTGTTTTCTAGTTCTTGCCTTTATCTTCTTATTCTCTGTTTGGCCATTCTTTTCTGCAAATTGAAAGGAACAAATTTTCATAATCAAAGTTGGATCATTTTTTTTGGGTATGGACCCTTCTCATTCTTATGTGCTATTCTAATAAACTTTGAATTTAATTATTTTCTGTCTCCTTGAATGCCCTTTTTTTAGCATTTACCATTTTCAGTAGCCATTGCCGTTTGAGCACTTGTTCTTCTTGCCTTCAAGGTAACTTGACTTCTCTGTTTCATAGTAACTATTGTTTAAGAACTATTACAACTGAACTTATTTATGCCTTGTATGCTGCAATTTATATACTGTATATTGATGTTTGACGTGATTCTGCAATCTGAGATTTAAAAGGTTTATAGTTGGATGCCAATTGTTTGTAATGTATTGATGGAAGAAGTATTTTAAATTCACTTACACGGTGCTAACTATGTATCTTATGAATCTTATCCATTTTTTTAGTTTGTACTATTGGATTACTTTAGCTAAATGATGTGACCAATTTTTGAACTGACAAGGTTTGGCTGATGAATCATTACAAAATCATAGCCCTTTGATACAGTACAATACTTTGTCCATTCCTATCTCTTCTTCCCTTATTTCCTCACAACCATTCTCATGGCTGAACAATTCCTCTTCTGCATCGCTGAGTCACTTATAGCAAAGCTTGCTTCTTCTGTATATGAAGAAGCTTCTTGAGTTATTGGTGTATACAATGATCCATGAGTTTAAATAGACCTTGTCATACATTAAATCTATGTTGTTGGACGCTGACCAAAAGAAAGAGCAGAACCATGAGCTGCAGGAATGGATGAGGCAAATCAAACATATATTCTCTGATGTTGAAAACGCTGACCAAAAGAAGGCATTTAATTTATCATGTCAAATAATGATAAGGCATTTAATTGGTATTGGTATTCTAAAATGGTATTTCCATAATTTGTTTTCTTATCATAGAAAGAATGTGTCAAATCAAGGTTGACCTAGCATAGATTTATCTCAAGCTAGTTCTTTCCCCTGTTTTTCTAGTTACATTTTAAACGGCATGGTGGAGTGCTTGTTGCTGTATGACAGTTTGACAATCTCCAAAAGCATGTCAAAGCTTGTGGACTTTCGAGAAGAATTGAACTAGTTATAGTTTCCCCTTGTTAAGGTATGACTTTATTGTAATTTAGAATTCTGCTAAGACTTGTATTAATCTAACTTTGTTAGGTTTGTTACTTCTTCTATCTTTTCTTATTAAAATTAATTTAACCACACCTGATCAAGATACTTATTGGTGATGAGTTTCAATTATGTTTAATATTACTCACACAAACAAATAATAATGTTTATAAGTTGTGTGAAAAGTTCTTTATGAATCATGGACTGTATGATAAAACCCCAAAAATTAGGCTAGAATTACTATATAGAGTCCATTTCACCTTACCATTCCATCACTCTACCTGAGACTTTTTATCTTGATGATTTTCATCTGCTAGATACTGACATGTTTCAAGGGTTAGTTCAAAAGCATTTGATTATCACCTTACTTGAAGCACTGCATCTCTACCTTGTTTTTTACTTGATCATTTGACAGTACTTGATGGTGATTTTCTCTGATCTAATGAATTGGCTTTTTTCTTGGCTTTATCATATGATTGCTATAATAATATTTTCAGTGAAAGTATAATTTTGCTTTCTAGTTTCAAATCCTTTAGTGGGTTTTGTTTTCTCAGAATTAGTATATTCTAGAATTTAAATGTTGATTTACGCAGTGTGATTAATGCACAAGATTGATTCTCTGGTTTATTATATATTTGTTAATAATAACTGCGTTGATCACCATGTCAGTACAAGGGAGCATATTACCCTGCAAGATACCATTGAGAGTGTTTTGCACCACTTCACTATCTGGATTGGATGATGAAATTTTATAAGATAATTACAAAAAAGACGTTATAGGTGAAAATATTTAGTTTCAAAACAATTAACCCATTTTTCTCGGTAGTGTAACAAATTAGTTACATCTCATTGTCGTTACTCCTTTCACTGCCATTGCTTCTAATCTTCAATATCGACATAGGCCAAGTGTTTATTTTGTGAACCAAGGTGTCAAAGGTGTCAAATGCTAGGTTTGAATAGTTGATGTTACTATGCCCTTCAATAAAATGTAGACGTTGGTCTTGATTGCATCTCCTTTAGTTGATGTAAACTACATGGTTGCTGCCAATTGTACTAAGTAATTTAGTTATTATGTGTCTTTGTGTGTTTGGCTAATATTATATTGTTCTGAATGTATAATAACAATGGGAAAAATTCCAAGGAGTAACATAAATCCAGAGTATGTTAACATCTACTTGACCCAACAGTGAGGCAAGAGGAAATTGCTCCTTCAAAAGTTCACCGACCTATGCGTTTCTTCGAAGGTAAATAATTCCCTGCTTGGAAAACATATCTCATATGACTTCTTATGGACTTTATGCTTATGCAAATTTGAGGATAGAAATATTACTAAACATACAGGTTAAGGTGGAGGTGATGCTTATTGAGGGTGACAACATTGCCAAAGCCATCGTGGACGTTGTTGGGAATCTTAATATAAGCAGTATGTGGCTTCTCAATTTCTACAACTTGTTAGTATATGTTTCCTTATCAGCATTGCTAATTTGATGCATAATTCATTAGTCGACCTATTAACTAAACTACATTCCTGATATAATGATTATATAATGCAAATCTGTTAGTTGTTTATTGTCTTGGTCTTTAAGATGCTTTTATTCTCGTGCACAGCTCACATACTTTTCCATGTATAGTGCAGACAATGAGTCTTTTTAATGTTGCAAAAGAACGTATGAAGATTTAATCTTTTTAGGTGATGATTGTAGGTTTTATATTATTTGATAGGCTAGTCCTCACAGAATGCACGTGCTGTTGAGTTGGGCCAAAAAAGACTTGAAATTATAAAATGTGCAAAACCTCTCATTTTAGGCTTCTTTTTTCCATCAAATTTTTATATGGATTGTGGTTGTGGACCAAAAGTTGAAATTTTATACTAAACAAAAGATGGTTGTGGTTGTGTTTTTCTTGTTAGAAAATGAATGAAGCAAGCTTAAAGCAAGCCAATGGAAGCAGCCATCACTCAACCTAAAGGATCTAGACAAAATCATGACCAAAGAGCCAATTTGTGAGTATAAATCAAAAGAAGTTGTCAATGGACTATCAACATGGCTTATTTTGCTTTGACATATGCAATATCATGCTTGAGACTTGTTTCCTTGGCATTCCCCTTGGTATAGGATATTTTGTTCCATTTCCTTATCATTATACTTAAAACTTGTTTTCTTAGCATTCCTTGCAATTGTGGCATTTTTCTTGTCAAATGTTGCTTGTTGTCATGTGTTTGTAAAATGGTGGAGAATTACCAATCATTTTTATTGGTTCATCAATTACCAATCTTGCTTGAAACTTGTTTTCTTGTACCATAGGGAACTAAGAGGCTAGGTAGCTTATAAAGGATCTTTTTATATTACTGGGAGGAAATAAATAAATTAAGCTAGAGATATCCCCTTCTCACGAGCTCATTGAAGCAAGTGGAATAGCATGTTCTCATTTTATCCTCATTATTATCTACCTAATTTTACTAAATAACTCATCTTCTAACTTATATATCTGTTGTTATATGCGCAGGAAGATCTCCTTGGTGAGCTCCTTGGTGAGGAAGAACAACAACATCAAGACATGGAAGAGGAATGATGATATTAACATGCATGGATGCATATAATCTTCATGAATGTTTTTTCTTTTGGATTTTAGAAGAAAACTATGATGTTTACTTTTACTACTTGATGAATATAATTTTGTCTTCTATATTTTGGAGTTATAAATGTCAGATTTGTGACAAATTGATGCAATGACACATGATAGTATTTTATGGATACGTAAGTTGCAGTGTTATAGTAGTGTTTCAATGTAAACATAGTAGTTTCACTTTATTTTAATTTATAATTAAAATAATATCCCTTTAAGTTGTTTTAACTGTTTCCTATAATATTCGCCAACATTAAAGCTTTGCCTATATTATCTACCAATCATTAAATAAATGTGGTTGAAACGTCTTGCAACAACCATTAAATCGTTCCTTATAGTATCTACCAACAGTTAAATAAATGTTCCCTCTATTACTTGCCAACATTTAAATAAGTGTTGCTCAAATGTCTAGCAACAGTCTAAAAATCGTTGCCTAAATGTGAAACAGTGAAAACCGTTGCCAATAGGTGAGTCAAAAAACCATGGCCTATTCCCCCAATTTAGGCAACGGTTATTGATGTTCCGTGGCCTTAAGCGAAAAACCGTTGCCTATGGGAATAGGCAACGGCCACCTAGAGAATGCTTATATAATCGTTGCCAAACCGTTGCCTAAAGTTTAGGCAACAGTTTTCATACTTTTAGGGACGGTTTTTTGTTGTTGTCAAAAGTACAAAATGTTGTAGTGAATATAGTTTTTTTAGTTTAATTTTTGTTTGGCCAATATTAATATATTTAATGTTATGTTAGTTTTTTTTCTCCTTTTGTTACCTTTCATCACCATGAATAAAGCTTGATGAATGAGATGCAGAAAATGAGAGAACATCAGAGGAAAACTTGAGTATTTAGAAGAATGTAAATTCTCATTCATAGATAAAATTAGTGGGTACATAGGTATATATATACATGTGCAAACAGAAATAGAAAAAAAAAACTAACTCTGCACTAGCTGCTGCACTAACTGCTAAGCTAACTGCTAAGCTAACTTAACTAACTAACTTGCTAATTAATTAACTAAACCCTTTTAGTTAACACCCCCCTTCAAGCTGGAATGAATGTCAATCATTCCAAGCTTGGATTGAAGTGTTGTGAAGGCGCCAGGATGCAGTGGTTTAGTGAGAATGTCTGCGATTTGCTTTTCAGTGGAGATGGGAAGAAGGTGTGTGACTCCTGCTAGCACCTTGTCACGGACCAAGTGGCAGTCAAGCTCAATGTGTTTAGTGCGTTCGTGAAATACCGGATTAGCAGCTATATGTAGGGCAGATTGGTTGTCACAGTAAATGGCAACTGGTTTTGGATGAGGAATGTGTAGATCTTGTAGAAGATAGAGTAACCATTGAGCCTCACAGGTTCCTTGAGCCAATGCCCGATACTCAGCTTCAGCAGAGGAGCGTGAGATGACATTCTGTTTCTTGCTCTTCCATGATATAGGAGCATTGCCAAAGAAGAAACAGAACCCTGTGATGGAGCGCCTAGAGTCGAGGCAAGCCCCCCAGTCAGAGTCAGTGAAACCTCTGAGATAAAGATCAGACGTTGAGGGGAAGAATACACCAGAACCTGGAGCCTTTTTGAGGTATCGAATGACTCTAAAAGCTGCTTGTTGATGGATGTCTGTGGGAGAGTCAAGGAATTGACTCAATCTACTCACTGCAAAATAGATATCAGGACGTGTGTGGGTTAAGTAGAGCAGTTTTCCAATGAGGCGTCTGTAAAGAGAAGAATCTGAAAGTTGATTGCCTATTTCCTTGCTTAGCTTGAGTTTTGGGTCCATAGGAGTGGAGCAAGGCTTGCATCCCAAGAGACCTTTGTGTCTTTGTAGCAAGTCTAATGAGTATTTTCTCTCGATAGAGTGAGATACCTAAGTTGGATCTTGCTACTTCAAATCCCAGAAAATACTTCAAATCTCCAATGTCCTTGATGCTGAATTTCTGGTCCAGCAAGACTTTGATGGCATTAATTTCAGTAAGGTTGTTGCCTGTGAGGACCAGATCATCCACATAAACTAAGATAGCTGTGAAGCCCTTGGAATCTTTCTTTGTGAACAAAGAGTAATCAGCTTTAGATTGCACATATCCCGATTGAATCAAGGTTTCTGTGAGTTTGGCATTCCACTGTCTGCTGGCTTGCTTCAACCCATAGAGGGATTTCTGTAATTTGCATACAAGATTTGGACCAGGCACCTCTAGGCCAGGTGGGATCTGCATATAAACATCCTCCAGCAAATCACCATGCAAAAATGCTGTGTTTACATCTAATTGCTGTAAGAACCAGTTGTGAGAGGAAGCTAAAGCCAATATCAACCGAACTGTAGTCATCTTGATTACTGGACTGAAAGTTTCAAGATAGTCCAGCCCTGCTGTCTGTGTGAATCCTTGAGCTACTAATCGAGCCTTGTGCCTTTCTACTGTGCCATCCGCATGATGTTTGAGTTTGAATAGCCATTTACAACTTACAAGTGGCTTATCGGGTGGCCTCTGTGTTAGCACCCAGGTGTGATTCTTGTGTAAAGCTGCCAGTTCTGAATTTATGGCTGCTTGCCATGCTGGATGTTGTATTGCTTCATGGTATGACTCAGGTTCAGATGCAGTGGAAATAGCTAAGGAGAAATGTTTATGTTTTGGTGATAGATGTTCATAAGAGACATAATAAGAGATGGGGTATTTGGTGTGTGAGGTATTGGCATTGGTATTAAGAAGTGAACAATGATAATCTTGAAGGTATGAAGGTGGTTTCTTGGGCCTATTAGATGTTCTGATGGGAATTGAAGATGGTTGGATTGGTGTAGGATGAGATGAAGTTTCAGTTTGAGGTGATTGGATAAGAGGAGTATGTGTGGATGAGGGAACATGATCAGTTTGTGCAGGTTGTGCATTTGAGATTGGAGTAGGTTGAGAATCTGGGATTTGAGCAGGTTGAGAATGGCTTGTTGGGTTTGTTGTGGTGATGGTGGGGTTCGGGTACCAAGGGTCATAGGGTGAGTTATTGTCATTTGTAGTGGCAATGGGATAAGGTCTCATGATACTGTCATGATTAAGGGGTGTGGAGTTGTCACTGAAAGGGAATTTGTCTTCATGAAAGACAACATCTCTAGAGAGAAACAGCTCTCTAGTTTTAAGATCAAACAGCAAATATCCTTTTGTGCCAGTCTTGATTCCAAGATGAACACATTTTCTGGATCGTGTGTCAAGTTTCTTCCTATGATTTGAAAGAGTGGTGGCATAACTCAAGCATCCAAATACCCTTAACTGATCAATCTCTGGGAGCTTATTGAACAATGCCTGATAAGGGGATTTGTTTTTCAAAAAAGGTGTTGGCATCCTATTAATCAGGAACACAGCATGGCTTATGGCTTGTGTCCAAAAACATTTGGGAACATTAGATTGGAACAAAAGAGCTCGAGCTACTGCCAGTAAGTGTTGGTGTTTTCTTTCCACAATTCCATTCTGCTGAGGAGTTTCTACACATGTGGTTTGGTGTAGAATTCCTTTTTGGGCATAGTAATCATGCAACATGAATTCTTTTCCATTGTCTGTCCTGATAAACTTGACATGAGTGCTGAACTGTGTTTCAACAAGAGCAATGAACTGCTTGATATGATCAACAGTCTCTGACTTTAGTTTCATGAAGAAAAGCCAAGTATGTCTTGTACAATCATCAACAATTGTCAAAAAATATCTATGTCCAAGCAGCGAGGAAACCAAAATTGGTCCCCATATATCCATATGTAGCAGATTAAAAGGAATAGTTGATCTAGTAATACTATCTGAGAAAGGAATCCTTTTCTGTTTTGCCATGTAGCATATATCACAAGGCTCTGAGAGTTTATTACCTTTAACAAATGGAAAACATTTGCTTAACTGTGCCAATCTTTCATATGATGGGTGTCCTAATCTCATGTGCCATATGCAATTTTTATTGGATCTAACTACATTTGCATAAGGGGAAGTAAAGGATAAACCTGCCCTTGAGTTAAGAGAGTATAGGCCTCCTTGCAATCTAGCTGTACCAATCGTCTTCAATGTAATGCTGTCCTGTATATGACAGGCATTACAATCAAAAGTCAGTTTGCAGTCATTGGATTTAACCATTTTTGAGACTGATATCAAATTGAATGTGAACTGAGGTATGAACAACACATCTGTGAGGTACAATTTATCAGACAAAATTACGGCCCCAAGCTATGTCTGTGGACACTTTAGATCCATCAGGGAGCTTGATGAGAATAGGTCTTATCCTTTTATGGCATTGAAATAAGGATATAGTGTGACACACATGGTCTGTAGCCCCAGTATCTAATATCCAATTGGCAGAAGCATGAGAGTTCATAGCAGTGCATACAATACCTGTCTTTTCTGCAGTGTAAGTCACAATCTGATTTGCATTGTGAGAGATGGCATTCTGATGCCCTGTTGGATGCTGCAGCATAGCCAGAATGGCTTTATGTTGTTCAGGTGTGAAGCTCATTTTAGAGTTATCCTCACCTTCTTCTCTGATTCTCAAGGATCTCACTGATCTGTCATCATCTTCTATTTCTTCTTCTAGTGTACAATTATTGGCACTATTGTTTCTTTGGAAGTAGCCTGGGGGGTAGCCATGCTTCTTATAGCATGTATCCATTGTATGTCCTGTTCTGTTACAATATGTACAATACTTAGAGCTCTTGCCTCTGCCATTTCCTCCTCTGCCATTTTCTCCTCGGCTCCCAGAACCATTTCCTCTGCCACGATAACCACCTCCTCTACCTCTAAAATTGCCATTACTAGGACTCATTAGTACTTTAGGTTCATCAAACATCAATTTCATTTGCCTTTCTTGTTGAATCAACATAGAGAAAACTTCACCAATATCAGGAAGTGGTTTCATAAGCATGATCTGTGATCTCACAGCTGAGTATTGCTCATTCAATCCTTTTAGAAACCTTATGACATAATCATTCTCAATATATGTTCTAATAGTTGGAACCAATTGGCATGAGCAAGTGATTTGGCATGTACATGAAGGAATAGGCCTAAAATTTTCAATTTCCTGCCAAAGTCCTTTTAGATGTGTAAAATAAGCAGTGATAGAGGCATCACCTTGCTTGTACATGTAGATTTCTTCTTGTATTTCTGAAATTCTGAATATATCTCCCTGATAATACCTCTTTTTGAGATCTTTCCAAACTTCATGAGCATTTTCCATCCAAAGCACAGTCTGTTTGACCTCTGGCTCCAATGAGTGTATGAGCCAGGCAAACACCAATTTGTTGCATCTACACCAAATCTTATAATCAGGATCATTAATTGGAGGTTTTGGTAAAGTACCATCCACAAATTGTTCCTTGTTCTTGAACTGAAGTGCTACGATCATCGATCTTGACCACTGGTGGTAATTATCACCATTCATCTTTTTGAAACCAGAATTGCACCTGGACTTTCATTCTATATCATGTAATATGGACTAGTGAAATCTGCAGTGACATTCACTGGAACAATTTGATTCGCATTTGCCACATTTTCTTCAGTTTCTGCCATTCTTCAAAAAATCAATAAGGATGCAAAAGAAACTCCACAAATCAGAGGCGAATAATCGCGATTGGATTCTCAAAGAAAAACTCAAGCGTATCGCAAATCGGCGATAGCAAACAAAGATTCTCTGCAATTCGACTGAGATTGAAACAAGAATTGCTATGACCTCAATGATTAGGTCAAGAAGAAAATCGACTTTCAGAAATTGGAGAAAATCGATTGAACAAACGATTAGGTCAAGGAAGAATCAACTTCCAGAAATCGAAGAAGATTGATTGAACAATCACACAATTGGCGATTGATTCAGCAAGCGGAGACTGAGAAATGAAGGAAGAAGAGTTCGCAGCGGTAACAGAGCCCCTAGGAAAGGAGCTCTGATACCATGTTACCTTTCATCACCATGAATAAAGCTTGATGAATGAGATGCAGAAAATGAGAGAACATCAGAGGAAAACTTGAGTATTTAGAAGAATGTAAATTCTCATTCATAGATAAAATTAGTGGGTACATAGGTATATATATACATGTGCAAACAGAAATAGAAAAAAAAAACTAACTCTGCACTAGCTGCTGCACTAACCGCTAAGCTAACTGAACTAACTAACTTGCTAATTAATTAACTAAACCCTTTTAGTTAACACCTTTATCATGGTTTGAAGACCTCCTGCTTCTTAACACCTCTTACCCTTAGCTCAAATCAATGAACTATCAAACCTCCTATTTAATTTTAATATATTATTAATGTGATGTCTTTTATATCATCGAATAACGATAAATTATCATATATATGACTTTTTAATATTTATAATAAAAATAATTCTAGAAATCAAACTCAGGTATTTTGCCTAATATCCCCAGGCTGTGACCACTCGAGTTGCAGTCTATGGAGGATGAAAAATTAAACATTTTATTATTTCTTTATATCCTTTTTCCAACGTCTCCAAATGTTTTTTTTGTGGCATATTAAAAATTTTTTGTTAATCGAAAATATTTAATAACTTACAAAAAACTACTGTATGTAATTACTTAATATAAAATATTTTTCATATGATAACAAAAAAATTTATAAATTAAAAAATTATTGATATGCATTGTTTGTGGAAAGATTTCTTTTACACTATCAACCAACCATAAATTGTCACATTATTAAAAATCTTTGACTCTTATCCTAACTAGAGTTATTTTAAATGTCACTTATATCATGATTTGTGATTGGTTGAGAATGTAAAAACCTTTAAATTGACCATGAATATATCAAATAAACTCAATAAAAAAATAGGTGTTTCTCGATGTTTGTAAGCTTAACTGTGTCTTTCTAACAAGTGTCCTTAGGACACTGATTAAGGAATCCAAAAATAGCAAGATTTCATTTGAAAATCAAGTGTTTATATTCTCAAAGCATCCATTTTCCAATGAGATCTTTCTTTTTAGCTTCTTTAATCAGTGTCCTACGGACATTCATTAGCATTCTCTTTTTTGAAAAGCGAAAATTACTTTTATTACTTTCTACAAAATCACTTGTGATATTTTCAATCAGGTTACTTTCTACATGCACTTCATTTCCTTTGTCTCTAGCTAGTAGTTCGTCACCATATTGCAGCTTCACCTTGATCCTCTACTCTCAAGGTGCTTGCTTTCCGATACACTTTTCTTCCTCTTGTCAATTCTCATTTCACATCTAAATTATTTAGCATTTCGAAGGAAATCAAATATCCATTTTTTTCCTTCCTCCTTATCAATTTTCGTTGCTGTAGCAAAAATTCTTCTTGCTTTTTGATTTTGAGTGATGAAAATCACTTGAGCCCATACACATATTCCTTCTCCACGTAAACAATTTTAATGTCAGAGCCAACATCCTTTTTTTCTTTGGGTCAGTGAATGTGTGTTTTGAGTGCTTCGAGGCATACGCATCCTCGGAGGAGTCATTATATGCCCAAAAAGGATAGACTAAACTCATTAAAATTTTCCTAATTTTGGCCAAAATATATATATATATGTATATATATATATATATTCCTTGAGTAACTTTTTTTTTTGGTTAATTTATTATTACCTTTTTTTCTTACAGGATCATTCTCGGTGCATCTGTTTCTAGGAGAGAACTGCTTAATTTTGATGTAACCATAGAGGGAAAAAATTATAATTCTCATCACTAAAAATTCATGAATTCCTTATGGATTTTTTGCAGCGAATTTTACTACAACTTTTTCAAAAATATGATCTTTTTCCCTATAGATTTAAATTCATAGGAAAAATTGTAAAAAAATTGAGCATATCTTGCAAATTTTCGTACAAATTTAAATTTTTTTCCAACAAAATCTGAGAACTTTTCTACATATTTTAAAATTTGCAGGAACAAATTACTCACAAAGTTACCTGGGAAAATAAATTTGTAGAAAAATCCACAGAAAACATGTTTCTTGTAGTTTTTTGAGCAAAATCCACAGAAAAAATATGCAAGTAATTAGAGAATTTCTAACAGTATTGTTGAGTTCCCCTTATTCATGCATCGGTGATATATGATATCGTTACTTTTTAGTATGATGATTTCATTTTTAAAGAACTATGTCCATATCTCGTCGGATATACCCCAAAAAGAACCAACAATCATCTTGTAATCATTTCTTTATCTGTGTTTACAAATCTATTTGGCAAAAGCGTGAAGAAATGTCTTAAATTTCATGGCTTTTTGAAAAGTTGCTTCAATTTTAATTTTTGTCTTAATCAATTCTTAAACTCTAATTACAATTGTTAGATTGGGTCATTCTGTTAACGTATAGTTAACTTATTAATAATAAATAAATCATGACAATTCATTTTTGCTAAATATAAATCGTTGATTTATATATTTAACTAAAAGTATTTTATCTTATTTGTTTAATTTTTAAATAAAAAATAGAATATAAGAAATAAAAAATATGTTGATTTTAATTTAAGAAATTAAAAAACTGAAAGATAAGATGTTTTTTTAAAGTAAAAAAAGGAATTAAAGGTTTACATTTAATAAGGATGAATTATTAGGATTTATTCATTTGATTTCAAGCTATCATAAGGACCTATTATAACAATAATCAGAGTTTAGGGACTAACTGAAATGAAATTAAAATTAAAGATGTTTAGTTTCAAAAGGCTTAATATGCAATCACAGATAATATATACACAAGCAGCTGATCAATGTAATAATTATGATTACTTCAAAAAATTTAATTACATCTCCTTGATAAAAAATACATATATATGGTAAGTTAATGTCAACCATATTATACTATATTATAACAAAAGACAATTTTCAGCTTAAAAAAAAAATACAATTTTCCCTCTTTTGAATGAAAGATTAATTTCTTTTTGTGCGGCTAATTTTCATCACAAGCTATTTCCAATAGATTTATTACTTGTTTGTTTTATCCATCAATGCAACCAAGCATTTGACGGCTAAAAAAGTTCAAAGTTATAGTTAAGTCATTTTCATTAATTTTGTTTATTTATTTAATAGATCCAATGTGTGATGTAATGAACAGGACATGGACCCGATGAACCAGTTAGCCAATGAACTTTTTGAAGATGAGGAGAACATCTTTGATAGCTTTGCGATGCTATACAACAATTCCTCCCATCTAGGACTGCGTAATAGCACTGTAAGAAGCATAACAATTATCTTCTCTATTTTCTCCAACTTCAATTTTTTTTTGTTAAGGATGGTTTCATATTTGGTTCGATTTGAGTTTGAAAGATAAAAAGTTATTAAATTAAATTAATTGGTTTTATTTATTGTTTTGATTAAAATTAAATAATTCAACTAAATTAAATCAATCTTAATGAGTTTGAGATAGTTCAATCTAATAAATATTTGGAAACTACTAGCGAGTTCAGTTGATAAAGATATATGGTAGTATTTTTTTTTGTTGATAAACAAGATATATGCTAGTTAATTGACAACAATATGACATCAAACATATCTTCAAGAATACCATTATGCACATCGTATGTGTTTTACCATTTATAATAATTGTTTGAATTAGTGATACACATATGTACTTACTTACCTAACTTACATATACATAATTTTCAACATTTAATTGTAACTTACTGCATATATATTGTTTTTCCCACACTTACAATCTCGCTCTATTACATAAGAAGATATGATGGAGATGTTTGTATCTGATATGAAGTAAGTAATATTTTTCTTGCTGTTCGATCAGGTTCAGGACTCAGTGGGATCAATAACTGCAGCAACCAATCAAGTCCAAACAACCGATTCTTATGAAAACCCAGTGGTTCCACCGCTTGAATTAGATGTTCTGAATCCACTGTCCCAGTCACCAATCGCTTCAGATCCATTATGGAATGGAACACCACAAGATGAGGTAAAATATATATAATTCTTAAAACAATATTTGCTAATATTCACGTGTCTTTACCAATATGCATTTGCCTTGTAAAATTAATGTACACCAACATGATGATCATTTTGATTAGGTGGCAGGATTTATCTCAAGGAGCAGCTTCTTCTATTCAAGGCCAACATATGGCCCCTACAGGATGCTAAAATCCGTTTTATCAATCTGAAACCCAGAATTTGCATTTGTATGTTTTCCTATCATTTTATGAATACTGTTACTCCATTTTATTTTTAGTATATATACTATACAAACATTTCTAGCTTCTTGTCATTCTTTTTTCTTGTGCTGATCTTGGCATATACATTCTGCATTTCTATGTTGTAGGTTTCAAGTTTCGACTATACCTAACGAGTACACCACAAGCAATCAATTGTTTGAGCCAAATTTCACAGCCAGCAATGCTTTCAATGCTATCAATCAACATTCATCATCTCAAACAACTTTGTTTCCGTAATACCCACGTGAGTACAATCACCCTAAAATATGTTTTTCTACAACTAAGGTTACCATGAATGCATTGACTGTGTTGTTGTCCATCGTTATTCATTTGCAGGTAGAGGCTGCAGGAACAAGATTTGGAATAGGAATATCAAGTAGACAATTCATGAGTAACCAAAGCTCCATGTTTTTGCCTCTTCAGAATGACCACTTCATTAGTCCTCCTAGTAGGGGAACACCAGGTGGCATAAGAGATATATATGTTTGATAGAGAAATTCTTAGGAAATAAAGTTTTGCATTTTATATACCCTTCAAAAATGTTATTAAAGAGTAACTGGCGCGTAATAAATAGTAAAGAGCAATAGTTTTTCTTGGTCCAAGAGTGCATATTATGACTTTTGAACTAGTGAACAAGCAAATGCATAAACCATAAGTTTTTTTAGGCCGATCCAGTTGTTCACTACTCCGCTGCATGAAGCTAGTCGCCCACCTGAAATTCAAATGACTTTTGATTCATAGTCTCAACTATTTATTCAACCCATCTCCCCTTCTAATCCTAGGTACTATCAACGATCTATTCTTCTTTTTAAAATAAATTTACCATTTGTTTATCATACAGTATTGTTGTCCTTTATAGTGTATTAAAACTTGTGTAGCTTCACCTTGAGTCTGTTTTTGTATATGTGTTGGAGTACTTCTTATACTCTATTTAATAAAATTTTCTTATTAAAAAAACATAACCATAAAAATTAAGCATTTTGTCCTAAAGCTACCAAATCATTTTCATCATCAACTTAGCTATAAACTCGTTTTACTTAGGTTGCTACTCCTCTTGGTTACTCATTCTTTCAATTTAAAATTTTAATAGTTAGTTTGAAAATTTAAGTCGACATTTAGTTCAGTTTATTAAATGATCCAACAATTGATACTTGATTATTAGTTCAATTTAATATTGTATTTTTTAAGAGTTACTTGATTAACAAATGAACAAGTGAACAAGCAAATGCATAAACCATAAGTTTTTTCGAGGTCGAACCGGTTGTTCTATTCTCCACTGCATGAAGCTAGTCACCCCTCTGAAATTCAGATGGCTTTTGATTCACAGTCTCAATAGTTTATTCAACCTATCTCCCCTTCTAATCCTAGATACTATCAACTCTATTCTTCTTTTTGAAATAAATTTGCCATTTGATTATCGTATGGTGTTGTTGTCCTTTATAGTGTATTAAAACTTGTGTAGCTTCACCTTGAGTCTGTTTTTGTACATGGGTTGCAAGATACTTCTTATACTCTATTTAATAAAATTTTCTTATTAAAAAAAACACATAACCATAAAAACTAAGCATTTTGTCCCAAAGCTACCAAATCATTTTCATCATCAACTTAGCTATAGACCCGTTTTACTTGAGGCTGCTACTCCTCTTGGTTACTCATTCTTTCAATTTAAAATTTTAATAGTTAGTTTGAAAATTTAAGTTGACTCTTAGTTCAGTTTATTATCTGGTCCAACAATTGATACTTGATTATGAGTTCAATTTAATATTGTATTTTTTAAGAGTTACTTGATTAACAAATGAACAAGTGAACAAGCAAATGCATAAACCATAAGTTTTTTTTAGGTCGACCCATGTTGTTCTCTATTCTGTTTGCATGAAGATAGCCGCCCCTCCGAAATTGGGATGGCTCTTGATTCACAGTCTCAACAGTTTGTTCATCCTATCTCCCCTTCTAATCCTAGGTACTATCTACTCTATTCTTCTTTTTAAAATAAATTTACCATTTGATTATCATATGGTGTTGTTGTCCTTTATAGTGTATTAAAACTTGTGTAGCTTCTCCTTGAGCCTGTTTTTGTACAAGGGTTGCAGTACTGCTTATACTCTATTTAATATAATTTTCTTATTAAAAAAACACATAACCATTAAAACTTAGCATTTTGTCCCAAAGCTACCAAATCATTTTCATCATCAACTTAACTATAGGCCCGTTTTACTTGAGGCTGCTACTCCTCTTGGTTACTCATTCTTTCAATTTAAAATTTTAATAGTTAGTTTGAAATTTTAAGTCGACTCTTAGTTCAGTTTATTATTTGATCCAACAAACGATACTTGATTATCAGTTCGTTTAATATTGTATTTTTTAAGAGTTACTTGATTAACAAATGAACAAGCAAATGCATAAACCATAGGATTTTTTTAGGTCGACCTAACTGTTCTCTACTCCGCTGCATGAAGCTAGTCGCCCCTCCGAAGTTTAGATAGCTCTTGATTCACAGTCTCAACAGTTTGTTCATCCTCTCTCCCCTTCTAATCCTAGGCACTATCAACTCTATTCTTCTTTTTAAAATAAATTTACCATTCGATTATCATATGGTGTTGTTGTCCTTTATAGTGTATTAAAACTTGTGTAGCTTCACCTTGATTCTGTATTTGTATATGGGTTGGAGTACTTCTTATACTCTATTTAATAAAATTTTCTTATTAAAAAAATTAAATAACCATAAAAACTAAGCATTTTGTCCCAAGGTTACCAAATCATTTTCATCATCAACTTAGTTATAGACCCGTTTTACTTGAGGTTGCTATTATTTTGGTTACTCATTCTTTCAATTTAAAATTTTAATAGTTAGTTTGAAATTTTAAGTCGAATCTCAATTAAATTTATTAACTGATCCAACAATTTAATTGAGCTAAATATCTAATTTATTTTCTGGATATAGGCATACATATCAGAATCATCCACATAGCCAACAATTTGCGACAACATACAATTCCTTTGCCACTGAATCTTCAGTGCCTCCTCGGTATCAAATCATTTACTATAAGACTTTCTATTTTGACATACCTTTCATTAATTGAACATGAAAATACACTTCAACTATCTGATTTTCACTTTGGATTTTTTTTTAATCCATGTGATATGACTAAGATAATGCTTACGTTACTGATCTTATTAAGGCTTCATATTGTTTTGAAATTGCTTATATCCTTTTAATGATAATAATCTAATTCAATTTCACGGCCTAGTAGAGCAATGGGTCCACCGATTCAGCAAGGAGCCCCAATTTTTGGAAATACAATCACTGGACAACGTGACAAAGCACCAATTCAATCTACATCTTTTGGGTAATAATTTACTGGAAATTATCTATGATTTCGTATACTTGAAAAGCTTTCTAAGTACACGACTTCTACACAGCTTACCTACACATATCAATATACAGATCAAGTGAATCAGTATATGTTATATGCACAATTGTTCAGATTTATCGGCTTTAACTTGGTCCCCAAGAGAAATTTTTTTAGGGTATATATTGGATGGAGGAGTTGGAAGAAAAACCGAAGGGAAAGCAAAATATAATTTTAAGTAAATATTTCTTTAATTGAAATTTTTTTTAGATAGAAGAGTGAAATAAGATCTTTAGATAAATTTTCATTAATTCCTTATTCAGTTATTCATATTTTTAAACAAGGTTGTCTTCCTTCTCGAATATATACATAATTCTCAGCTTCTCTTTCTTACCATCTGTTTTAATATCAACTTTCATGATTTTATGTTTTCAGTGATGAAATAATTGAGAATAGAGTATATGACAAAAAATATAAGGAAACTGGTCAACCACTTGACCCCCATCTGAGATCATTCATGGCATTAAAAGGTAATTACAATTAATTTGTTGAGGCCTTTTTTTTAAATGTTTCCCACTTGCTAATATGCAAAAATTCATTAATATTTTAACCTGTCATTAAGTGATATTCTATCATTACTATTGTAAGATTAGGGTCGGGCTATGGTGCATCACCCACATTTTACACCACTCAAGATGCAAAGACTATGACGGCTGTTTGTTTTGTTTAGCCGCTATAGGTAACAAATTGGCGAACATTTTAGTATCATTCCACCATGGTAGGGGCTATGGAACTGTAAATGATGTTTTTAAATATGTGGGTGGGTCAATAAAGTTGCGAGCGACTTGTGACATTGATAAAGGGAATAATTTGGAAGTTACCACGATATTAAGGCTACGTATGTGATGAAATTGGGTGATAAGGATGCAATGGATGTGTTCCATTTTGGGACAATAAATCAGAATGTAGACTTGTATGTTGTGCAGAGGACAAGTATTGCACAAGATAAGCCAAGTGGGTCAAACGCATAGGAGGGTATTGCTGGACGTAAGTGAGAAGGGGGAGGTCATTTTGGTGGCAGTCCTATTATTGGATCGAATATGGAAAAATGGTGGTGATTAGCCAGAGGCAGAGGTAGAGTCTGAAAGTGAAGATAGTGCATTGAGTGTTAAATTTCGTGACAGTGATGAAGAATACGAGGGAGATGATGGACTGATTAAGGTTAGTTTGGAAGAAGAGGATGTAAAAGATACAAGAGCAAGAGAGGTGCAAAAGAACAGAGAAACCAATGGGTGAAAGAGCAAAGAAGGGTTCATCGCGAGTAACCTATCCTATTTTGTGACAGGAAGGCAAGTCAAGCAGCCTAAAAAAGTAAAACACAAAAGAAGGGTAGGTTGGTGGGTTACTGCCTAAAAAGTGGATAGAAAATGTACAGATGATAACTAAACTGCCCAACTCTATGGAAAAGCTAACATCATAGGTAATTCTCAAATGCAACCAGCAAGTTTAGAATACATTTATCTCTTATGCATCCTTCTACTACAAGGGAGAGAAGCAGCTACTAGGACTAAAATCAATGGCATATGCAAATTCAAGCATATCTTAGAGCAAACAAACAAATCAAGGAAGCCATATTCGGGTAATCAATATGTTTAATTAATGTTAACTTGTTAAATCATTGGCAGTGGTAAAAGTATTAACTACCAAATCAAGCTTTATCAAATACTTGGGGTCTAATCTCACTCCGAATTCCAGATTGTGCCAAAAATTAAAAAGGAAAAAAGAAATCAATGCATAAACTAAACATGTTATCGAGGTATGTTGAGAGTTGTTGTTCAAAAGAGAGGAATCAGACTATATATCACAATAAACAAAATAAGATAGAAAAACCCTAATTGAGTAATAGGAAAAGTGAGAGAGAGATTGGAGAATTCTACCTTGTGGCGCTTCCATGAGAGGAACTGATGGTGTGTGAGAGTAGTGGGAGTAGGCATTGGCCTCTCTTGTGTGTTCTGCTTTTCCTATGTTCATTCGGTTTTTGCCCCCATCGTTTTGTTTCCGACCAAATCACCATTTGTTCTTGTATAAAATGCGGATCAATTAGGCCCCTAACGTTGTTCGTTTGTGGCTTTCTTCCCCTCCCCTCCCCTTTATGTTTTTTTTTTGTTTCTTTAACTTGGTATCGTGACTATTTTAGAAAAGTTTAATTAACATGTTCATCCCTAAATTTATTTAGAAATTTTTAAGTAGGTTCATATATTTTATAAAATTGTAATTCAATCCCCAAATATAAAGAAATATTGTAATTGGATCCATTACATATTTTTCTGTTACAATTTCGTTAAATATTGATTAGGTTTCGTTTAGTGATTCACTCATCATTTGTGGTTCCTAGATTTTTTGAAAAATTCAAATATTCCCCTATGCTTCTTAAGAAAATTCAAATCGGTCTTTATACTTTTTGGAATCCTAATAAAATCTTAGCGGAAAAATATATGAGGACGCAATTACAAATTGTTTATGTGTTCGGGAACACTAATTACAAACTTTTAAAATACAACAAGAACCTATTTAAAAAATTTTAAAACAGTCCAGGGAACTTCAGATTAATTAAACCTTTTAAAAATTACATCGATTCAATGGTTGAAGCCTTGAAGTGGTTCCATCGTGAACAAGTTATGATTCTAATTTGAATTTGGTTAAATATTAAACTAATAAATTTTAAAATAAGTTTAGAATATTTAAAATAGTAGTTAAACAATATATGAGTTAAGTAAGTCAAACTAAAATTTATATTTTTTTTGAATCATAAAATTTATATTTTAAATTTTTTCAAAAAAAAAAATTATATTTTAAAACCAGTTAAGTTTAAGCTTTAGAATTGACTCATTTAAATAAATGAGTCAAAGTTGAATAATTTTTTCTCCCACAAATCAAGCCTGAACATCAACTCGTTTATAATTCGTCATTTAACTATTAGTTTACATTCTTTTTTCTTGGAGCACCTCAAATCGTTTATACTCCTAGGTTTAACTATTAGTTTAACTTTTCATTGTGCCCAAAGGTATTTTCTAGTCAATAGCTGAAGGCTAATCTATTTGAAGACATAGAGATTGCCAAAGTGAGTTATGTCCCTCTCAACAAAGATCACAACTATATACCAACTATATTGACCTTTTTGTAGTTTAACTTTTAGAATAAACATGATTTTAAAAAAACTTTTAGAATAAGCTTAAGTTGGCGAAAAAAAGAGTTCGTTTTAACTTTTAACATATAATTATATTGGGAGAAATGACAATTTAAAATAAATTTAATTGTAATGTATTTGAGTATGTTGGGATGTAGGGATTGTCTTGTAATGAGGTAGTCGTGAAATTTATAAAATTTAAATATTTCACGTGGAGCCATGATATGAAGTACGAAAATTATTGAGAAAATTTTGACAAACCTAGCTGGCACAAATCTAGACACCCATTTCAAGTTTTTTTTAATAAGTTAAAACAACAGAAATCACAATCAACGGTGGTTAAGTTTTTGTTGCATATTCATCTCGTACTTTTCATCATTTATGTTATGGAAAGAGGCATGCTATTAAGTATGAAAAGTATTGTGAGAAAGTTTGGATGAACTCACCTGGCACAAATCGAGACACTCATTTCAAGTTTTTTAAAAGTTAGAACAACCATGATTTAAAAAAAAAAAACCTTTTAGAATAAGCATAAGTAACATGACACCAAAAGCTCGGACGATCATAACCTTCAAGCTAAAAAAAACTTAAGAGGTCACATTGAAAGGTTAATAAGACACTTTTAGTTTAAAAAACAAAGTCTTTTTTTCTCTTATTAAACAACTAAATAAGAGAGTGACATGTATCTCATCGTCCCATTTCTTGCCTAATAAGGTTGTCTTTTTTTATTCTCTCTCTAATTTCAAACTCTCTCCCTTCTCTCTACACACAGCCGCATGCCATCATTAGAGGGGGTGGTTTTGGACTATTTTTTGGCCTGGAATCACCCATTTACTTCATTTTTATTCACTTTTATCTAAATAAGTGGTTTTTTCACACAGATCTGGTTTTTTTTTTCATGTTTATCATCATCTGTATGCGGCGGTATTGTTGGTCATCGTCTTGGTGAGGCGTTGTTTGGTTTCCCGTCTTGGTGCGGTGTTCGTTTGGTTCAGATTGGGAGATTAGCTTCGATGCATCACAGATTTGATCAACAATTGGGCGTCAATGTTACAGATCCGGAGACATGGGTATTCCGGTGACTTTGATTTTGTCACTTTTGTAGGCATTTTGATTTTGCCGTGTTATGCTATTAACCTGAGTGTCGTGAGTTTGTTCGCAGATTCATCCTTTTTGGTTTTTAGCGATGTTGAATTTGTGTTGTTTTTTATGTAGTTTACCAATTTGAATGAATCAATACCTTTTTATAATAAAAAAAGGTTGTCTTTTGTTATCAAAATGAATTATGAAAATATTTTTCAATTTGTTTTAATATTATGAATTAATTGTAAGTCTTGTTACAGATCACCAATCAAGCTGCTGCCACAAGTGCTAGCTCATAACTGTCTAACAGTTTACATTTTTGTTAGTTATTTAGTTAATCAGTTAACTTGTAAGTTAAGTTAGTTAGTTGGTAGTTGATAGCAGTTAGAATGTGTATATAATAGACACACTAGTTAGCTTTGTAATCGTTAAAGAATTGCATATTTAAGTGGCCATATATATATATATATCACCCTGTTCTAAAATGTAGATATTATAACAATAAGGTGGTTAATAAAAACCCCTAGTGGTGCATCCCTCCACCCCAATTGGTATAGCTTATCAGCTTGTGTTAGACAAGATAACATTACACAACATTTTATGTGCATCGATATGCATTTATGGATGGACATTTTAACAGAAACCTAAAACATAATTAGTAGTATACTTTAAATACAGTACATAGACCCACGATATCAAGCACTAGCAAATTTAGCAGAGAGACATGCATCTACAGCTTCTCCAACAGTAAGGAAAATCCATTGTTTTCCAATTTTGTCCACTATATGTGCAAACTTAAGCTTGTGAATTACTATCCACCTCGGGTTGACCATTGCTAACTGTAAAAACAAAAATCACATAGCACTAGTGTTAGAGCTTATGCCTTACAGGCTAGAGCAAACCACAAGCAAAACATCACAAATTCCAATCTATATAATATAAATTCATGGTTGCCTCACTTCTACTCCACGTGAATGCAACCTCTTGTGCAGTTCCTCAAGTGCTAGAATTCCGGAAGTATCAACATTCATCAGGTCTATTAAAGAGAAAATAACAATATCATTGCATAAGTAAGAACTTTGTAAAATTTATGAATGTTTAGGCATTATAATTCTGAGTTCTGAAAAATGTAACAACACTCACTTGACATGTCTAGGATTACTGCTTGGACCTTTCCCTTGGCAGTTTCTTTAAGGCCATCATCTTCCATGACCCACTTCAGAATTCTGGAACAAGTGAACAAATTCATACATAGTTCTAATTTGGGCTAAACCCTCTCTCTAAATCATTTGTAAAGTGCTTGCTTGCCTTTCTTTAACAAAATTAGCATTTGCAAAGCAGAGTGAGCCTGAGCTTATGCGAATCACTATGATGCCTGGAGTGCTTATGGCCATGGGACATTGAGTAACATCACAAAAGGCTTCTGTTCTTGGAACTCTACCTAGAACTTCTACCCCATGTCAAATTCATTGTATTAGTATCTTTGCAAACGAGATTGTCACCTACAATCAAACAAACATCTGATTCATTAATGTCATTAGACCATGTTTGGACAAATAACTTATTTAAGTATTTATATGAGAACGGCTTATGTGAAAAGTTTTCATGTCATAAACTCCTTTTAAATTAAGTTAATTAATACTGTTTGAATACATACTCGAAGGAATGCTTTTAAAATATATAAAATATGTAAACCAGCTTCACGTATAAGCTTCAGTACAAGGTTTTTCAAGAAGCTGGAAAAGTTGGTTTCATGAAATAAGCTAAAAATAGCTTTTGGAGTTTAATAAGTTACTTATTTAAGCTTATCCAAACACTCATTTTTAAAGTAAGAGCACTTATACGAGTAGAGAAGTTCTAATAAGCTGTAAGTTAGTGCTATCCAAATGAGACTTATAAGGATGCTATTTAGCATGCAATAGATTAAAAAAGTTTGAAAGTGGCGTGCAGCGGCGGTTCTGTGAGTCGTAGGCGGCGGAGATGGCGGTTCACAACGGTTCACACCGTAATGGGTGGCCGAAGATAATGATATGGTTCATGACTAGATGGAGACTGAGCGGATCTGTGATGTATTTTTTTTTTTTTTGTTCTGAGGATGATGGAGATTTGAATAGGATGAGATTGAGAGGTATTTTTGGTTGAAGATGAATATGGGAGGCTTAGTATGGAGGTTGGGTGGAAGCTAAAAAAAAACCCCCTAAAAAACTCCATCTATCCTCCCCCTTCCCCTTATTGTTCATAGAACAGGAACCAATTTAATAGAAGAGAGGTTTTTCTTTGTTCAAACCCTTTCAAAATTCAGAAAAACTCCATCTTTGGATGCCCCACAGTTGTTCTAGCTGGAGTGGTTTTTCACTCAATAAATCTTCCCTTCTTGGCTTTCTGCTTCTGATTCTTTTCTCTTCATACTGCACCTTTCCTTCCTTCCCTCTTTGGCACACCTTTCATACACTACTTTCTGAACATTGGAACAAGGAAGCAGCTGCACCATTCCTCTTTTCATGCTATATTTCCAAACACAAAATTCAACCAAAGTTGACTTGCCTATCTTACCAACATGCATGAACTTAGTTTGTCTTTTGCTTTTGGCCATATGCACGTGATTCTCTTAAAGCTTGCCATTTTCTATTTTCATTTTTGTTTGTTATTTATTTTTTCATTTTTTATTTATTCATTTATTTTTTCTTGTTGGATGACTTGGATCATGGGCTTAAAGACACTTGGAACCAAAAAAGAACTTGGGCCAAAAACATGCACAAAGATATTTTCAAATATTTTTTCAATCTTATTTTATTATTTTTTTCAAAATTATTAATTAAAAGGAGAAAATACCCGGACAAAATTAGGTGATGACACCCCCCAATGATGGCCAGAAGCGACGATACTGCGCCTTGATGGCGTAGGTAACGTGCTTCGATTCCATTTTCGATAGGATGAAGCTGAAAAATTTATATTTTAATTAATTCAACAAAATGACAACCAACAAATATATACTTATTGAATGGTAACAATTTTTAAACAACATTAAATTGAATTAAACTTACGATCCAGAAACAGACCGGATCCATGGTCGATCCTCAGGTGCGGGAACCCTAGCCCACTCAGGCAGATCCTCCGCCGCGACCGACTGCTGCACAGACAATAATGATGGAATGTCCGTGTCGTGAACGTATGCGGGCACGGATGATGAGGATGGAATGGTCATGTCCGGCTGTGGCATCATCCCAGGAGTCGAGATAAATGATAATCCTACTGGCTGTGTGGCCAGCGCAGCTGATGATGGTGGTGGTGCTGGGTGTGGGTGTGGTGTGCGTCCAGTAGGGGGTGGCGAGTAGCCGGCTAGTGCGCGTCGTGGCGCAAAGCGAGTGGAGGTCTGGACATGGGTGGAGGATGGGGTAGTGTGGATCGGGGATAGTGTACTATGGGTGGGGGATGGTGTAGTATGGGTCGGTGAGGGTGTAGAATGGGTGGTGTAATGTCGTTCGTTACATTAGTAGCCCAAATTAATTTTCTATAAAAATCTTCAAAACATTTAAATTAAGTAGTCGAGTCATAAAATTTTTCACAATATATTTAAGTCCAAAGGTATCTCGTATGTTCAAAATAATTAAATAAAGTAATGGTGCTAAATAAACCATTATATCCAAATAAAATAAAATCTCATAAATATTAATTATTAAAATCATATAACTCTTTTACAGTTGTTTTTACATCAAAACGTGAGCGTCTAATAAACCCCAAAAGAAATAAATAAGAACTAATATCTTCAAGACTCTCTCAAGACACTGCACCATCTATCTCATCACCTGTAAACTCTGAAAGACAACACCGCTAATGAGATTTATAATCCCAGAAAGTAAACACGGTTCTAAAAGGTTTTCGAAAAGATGTTGCTTTCAGCCGGCGCGGTAACTGGAAAAACAACAATGGTAATCTGCTATTTCCAACATAATATAACTCAAAATATTTTATATAAATTAAGGGTAATCAATACAATCACATGAAATTCTCGCACAAGTCATAAAATCATCAATAGATATAATCCATCACTAAAGTACATATAACATAAATAAAATCATACAAATGACATCTCTTGTGTCTAAATAATCTCAATTTATCACCCAAGTCTCTTTTATTTAATTAATCAGTTTTAGTCTATGAGCTCATGACAAATGCAATGGCGTCCCATTGCCTTCCCCTTCTGAGAAGGAGGTATCTATAATGGGTCTTCCCCTTCCCAGAAGGATGTATTTGTCTTCCCCTCTAATGAGGAGGTATCTGTCATCCCCTTCCCATAATGAGGTATCTGTCTTCCCTAATGAGGAGGTATCTGTCTTCCCCTCTTACGAGGAGGTATCCGTCATCCCCTTCCTAGAAGGAGGTATCTGCCATCCCCTCTAACGAGGAGTACCCGTCTTCCCCTCTAATGAGGAGGTATCTGTCATCCCCTTCCCAGAAAGAGGTATCTATAAACGGCCTTCCCCTTCCCGGAATGAGGTATATGTCTTCCCCTCTAACGAGGAGGTATCTATCATTCCCTTCCCCGAAGGAGGTATCTTAACAATCACAAATAACAATCCAAAACAATTTTTGGGCATATGTCATGACCCCAGGACATGACATATGACCTCATGCATCAATATCAATGGTATAACTCATGTCAAAACAACTCATAGGCATTCCAAAATAACATCAATACATAACATCATGTCACATGCATTAATATTCATCAGGTTCATATCAAAACAACAATAAGGCATCACATTCCACAAAAAGCATACCAAATAATAATAATCATATAATGCATTATGTAAATATTCATTCTCATAAATAATTAATCACCAATAAAATATCAATTTTATTTAAAAGACAAAACCTCAAATAATTATTCTTTAATTTCATAATCAAACCCTTCAAAATCTATACCAGGAAAGTTTAAGAAAATGATATTTACTTACTTCTTGTAGACCTCCAAAAAGCTCTAAAAAATTTCTATGATAAAAGTTAGTGTTTCACCAAGAATCTTTACTCTCTTCACTAACGTACTTTGATCCATGTTGTTCCACACTTCGCACTACAACTGCAAACAACCCCCACAGTAACCTCTTTTTCTCTATACATATATTTTCTTATAACGCATAAAACATTGATTCGGCAGTGGCAGCGACACTGAACACTTTGTCATGAAAACAGGGTTATGTTTTCTCTCTATTTTTTTATAAAAAGAAATCCTTCTCATCTCCACTTAAAACATAGGCCCCATCTTTCTTTTTATTATGCAAAGCCCTTAAGCAACAACCACTAACATTATCACGGGCTTTTCAAGTTTGTTTGTTTGTTTTTTTTTATATTTATTTATATTGTTATTATTCTCTTTTTTTTAATATTCTTTTGTACTTTTTAAACAATTTCAATCAATTTTTATACATCTAATTTTCTACACTAGACTTTATAATAACATAATAAACAAATTACACTACTAATTTTCTATTCTAAAGTTTTATGCTGTTACATTTCTCTCCTCCATCAAGAAATTTCGTCTCTTAAATTTCGGCATCTAACACTCATAATAAAAATAAACAAACAAACAAACAAACAAGTAGAAAATAAATTGATTTACATATACCATAAAAACATGAATTATGATCATCAAAATAATTGTTCAGCACAACAAACATTCTAAGGTAAGTTCAATCACAATCATAATTAATTAAAATTAATAGCATATATAGAACAAGTTTGTTCCCAAAGAAAAATTTAAACAGGAAGTGGAGGTAAACTGTGACACCCTAACCCGGGTCATCACATGGTTACCCGTTTGCGGAAATAAAACTTAATTTGCTGGTTACTTTCGGAAAATAATGTTTTCTCAACGTTCATCTTTTAAAAATATGGTGATAAATTTTTTTCTTTCTTTCTTTTAACCTCACAACCACAACAACATAATCAAATCACACTTAAATACATAATGTATATAAGTCATACAACTATACTGCCTCATATGTCTTCACACCTAGATCATTATCATATTTATTCTCCTAAACACCATATATCAAAATAGGACCTAAGCTGGTCGTAACTAACAGACACTACCACCAACTGGAGCAGCACAACATGCCTTGAACTAGATAGCCTTCTCCTTCTTGTAGAAATCCTACCCCTTGTACGTCTCTGAAAAGAAGGCACATGTACAAAAGAAGGCACAAAAGAAGGCACATGTACAATTTCATGTTATAAAAACATAAGCATACATACTATAGCATACAATTTATCAATGGGTTTCACACCCCAAACATCAACGTTGGAAAACTATGCATGAGCACTTCAATACATCATCTAACTTTTTCCTAATCTCCGGAGATCTCACAACACCGCGTAAATGAGTTGATCAAGCTCAATAGCCAAATATATTAGGCACTTCGTGGCATGGAATACTTTATTCATCAAAGCACCATACATACTTCGTAGCCAAAATACCCTATCATCAAGGTATCCGACATACGACATAGCATGAATACCCTATCATCAAGGCATCGTACATAACTTCGTAGCCAAAATACCCTATCATCAAGGTATCCGACATAACTTCGTAGCCAAGATACAAGATACCCTATCATCAAGGTATCCGACATAACTTTGTAGCCAAGATACCCTATCATTAAGGTATCCGACATAGGACATCGTGGGCACGTCTGCCAATGCATGCATATAAAATATTTTGTTCTCGTCGTTTTCTTCGTGTGTAATCTTTCCTTTGCCAAAGCTCAAAAGCTTACGACCAACGTAGTTTTCAATGTCTTAAAGTCTTTCATTAACAACACAGGACACGCAGTACGAGTGCTTAGTCACGAAACCCTAAACCTTGCAATCAGTCTTAGGTTCGCGGTAATAGAAAACATCATAAATCTTTTACCGTCGTTTATTACGTCGTGAAGTAGACACACAGTCTACCTACTAGACACCAAGTCTATAACATCATAAGAACACTAGTACCCCGACGTCTCGGTTACTAAGTTCCATATCATCGTTTTACATCATTTTTGTCTGTGAAACACAAATCCAAAATAGGATAACGTCATAAGAACACTAGTACCCCGACATCTCGGTTACTAAGTTCTATATCGTCGTTTACATCGTTTTTCGTCTATGAAAACAAATCCAAAATAATATCTCCGCAACTTATCCAAGTTACCGGAAATACGTCATTGAGTAAACTCATTTACAGAAAATCCTTTCTACTTGAAATTCGTTTATAAAACGTCCAATCATCAAAAACTTTTTACTGAAACTTCAACTATAAAATTTAAATCAATTCAGATTAAACTTCTTCTCAAAACAAGTACTGCTATTTTTAAACTTTCACCGTAAATAATTTCAAAATTTGCCATCATTTATCATTTTCCAAGAAAATATTTTTAAAGTCAAACTTTGACTTTTCATTTTATATTATTATTTTATTATTTTTATTTTTATAAAGTATTTTTGATTATTAATTTCACAAAATAACTTGTTATAATATTTCGGAATTTCTTGCGTAAAAATTAGCAGTACTAAAAAAATTTCACGGTTACGCTCTCACCGTGGCTCATAAATTTCTTTTACACTAATAAATCATTAAAATAATAATATTTATCAAAACTCATTACTTTTACAAAATAAATATTTTCCCCCACTATTATATTCCAACATTTCCCATAAAACGTTGAATATAATTTTCACAGCTTATTAAATCTTTTATCTGATTAATCGGTTGTGCACTGACCACTGTCAGGCCTCTCAAACAACATTCAACAACATCATTCAACAACATCATCATAATTATATCACCAGGCAGATCATGCATCAGAGCAACATAATATACTACTGCAGATAATTAAATCAATTAAAAGCAGATAAATCACTGATATACAGATAAAACAACACATCGTAAACAACATAAACAAATAACCACAACCACATATAAATCACACTACACGCAAATAGTTATTGAGAAAAATCCCTCAGGTAAGCTCCCCTTACCTCTTGGAGACTTGAACTAACGGTTTCAAATAATCTCCCGATTTGATCTGGCTTCCTCCGTCGGCTTTAGGTCAAACCAACCCGATCGATTCCTTCATAACGAATTGCAACCAAAATAAATCAAATCAAACAAAAACATACTTGACTCATGGAGGTTAAGGTTCGACCTCAACAACTTTTCTAGGTTAGGAAAGTTAAAATTTTGTTAACTTAGGGATTTATGATCCATAAGTAACTTAAACATGATTAAGCACTTAAACCAAGATTATGAACCAAGAACATGAACTAAAACTCATCTAGTTCCAAGAACTAGGGTTTCGGCCAAGGGCTGAGTTTGGGGTTAGAAATCTCTAAATTTTCTAAACTCTTGGATTTAATCAACGTACAAAACCTAGAGTTGGATTAAAGTGTTACTAGACAGCATTTGAATCAAAAATCCATCAAATATTCATAGCTAGGGTTTCGGCCTTAATGAAACAAATAGGTTAGGGTTTGATTGTTGATCTTATATATACTTAATTACAAGAACTATCAAGATATAATCATGAATCAAGACATGAAAATGAAACAAAACCTAAGAACACAAATTTGACCTAGGTTCGGCCATGACCAGAAATTAAGGAAAGAAATTTCTCATGATCTTATGCTTCTAGAGAATGAAAATAGAGATGATTATAAGATCATAGCAATTGGTTTCATGTCAAAAGGATTTTTCTAGAATTAGTTATGAATTTTTGAATCTAGTTCCATGAACTTTGAACAAATGAAGAACATATGGATTTAAGTCATAGATCTACAAAAGTTGTGAAGAGAAATGATTTAAATTACAAGATAAGAGGTTGTTACCTCTTGATGATCCAAGAAAAGAAAGATTTGGATGATGTTCTTCACAAATTTCTCATGGTGTTCTTGAGAAACTTAAAGAGAAAGATGAACATGATTAGGGTTTAGAACAGTTTTAGTATTTTGGTTAGATCTCTCAACATACTTATCCGTTTTGGATGATCTTTATGTCGTTAGAAAGAAGAGAGAAATATGAACAACTTTCATGTTGAAAGTTTTCCGAGATTCAAAATAGAAACTGGTCAGAATTGCTAGGCAAAATCTGACGAATTATGAACACTTTGAAGAAGCTTAGGTTTTCAAGAAGATAAACATGGAAATGAAAGAAAAAGTGCCTTAATGAAAAAGACAACACAGTTAATGAAGAAGGCAAAAGTGAGCCGTGAGTTTTGGGTAAGTTTGGTCAAATTTTCCAATGGCATTTGCTTGTAATTGTCATAAAAAGACAAGGGCAAAATGGTCATTTCATAGCAAAATTTCACTTTATCATAAATGTGCCATTATGACTCGGATAAACTCGTCATAAATGCTCGTCAAGTCGGTCAAATCCATCATCTCTGCTACGTTGCCGACTCCGGGTTTTCATCTGGCGCAAGCTTTTCCTAGAGATATCTCGACGTATACGCCCGCAACAAATATAATATTTTAATTTTTTTACCAAAATTTTCAAAACTTCCAGTATCGTAGTAAATACGATAAAAACATTTTTCATCTCATTCACGAATTAAAATTAGGTCTTCTGAGCAGTAAACTTTTACTGTCAGTGAAAACACAGAAAATGCAGACCGGTTTCCGTCTGAATTTTCAACCAAAAACTTCCCCGTAACCTTATGAAAATAAGTATAACAAGGAAATGACCTTGGTTTATCCAAAATCATTTTCTAAGTCTCGGATAAAAATATATATTTATATATTTATTGCCGATATTACAAAGCAGCGAAAATCGGGGTGTTACATAAACAATACAAAAAAAAAACATACAATCAAGCACAAGTCAACTCCAATGTTTCTCACACACAACAAATTTAAAAAAGATATTTTCACACTAACAAAACTCATACACATGCATGTTAGTCGTCATAAATATGTACACCACCAATACAATATTGGGTTGGCCACACCCAACATTTAAAAGAATAATATGCAATCTTTATAACTCTAGCATCATTCATATGCGCCCAAGTTTTGTTTTAGAAAAAGCCCCACTACCACAATCCGATTTAGAATCAAACTGCTATGATACCATAAATGTAACACCCTTTGTTACATTAGTAGCCCAAATTTATTTTCTATAAAAACCTTCAAAACATAAATTAAGTAGTCGAGTCATAAAATTTTTCACAATATATTTAAGTCCAAAGGTATCTCGTATGTTCAAAATAATTAAATAAAGTAATGGTGCTAAATAAACCATTATATCCAAATAAAATAAAATCTCATAAATATTAATTATTAAAATCACATAACTGTTTTACAGTTGTTTTTACCTCAAAACACGAGCGTCTAATAAACCCCAAAAGAAATAAATAAAAAGAAATAAATTAGAACTAATATCTTCAAGACTCTCTCAAGACGCTGCATCATCTATCTCATCACCTGTAGACTCTGAAAGACAACACCACTAATGCGATTTATAATCCCAGTAAGTAAACATAGTTCTAAAAGGTTTTCAAAAAGATGTTCCTTTCAGCCGGTGCGGTAACCGAAAAAACAACCATGGTAATCCACTATTTCTAACATAATATAACTCAAAATATTTTATATAAGCTAAGGGTAATCAATACAATCACATGAAATTCTCGCACAAGTCATAACAATATCAATAGATATAATCCATCACTAAAGTACGTATAGCATAAATAAAATCATACAAAGGACATCTATTGTGTCCAAATAATCTCAATTTATCATCCAAGTCTCTTTTATTTAAGTACCCAGTTTTAGTCTATGAGCTCATGACAAATGCAATGGCATCCCACTAGTGGAAATAATGTAATATACGGGAACGTTTTACGTCAGTTGACCATATATTTGACGTTAAAAATGAGGCGGTGGCAGTTTTATAAATATTAAATCACTATTTACGTCAGTTGTGTAAAGAACTGACGTTAAAAGTGATTTTAACACTTTTAACGTCAGTTGTTTATACAACTGGCGTTAAATGTGTGATTTTTATGGCAGTTAAATAAATAACTGACGTAAATAATTATGAAACTCATTTCTTTCGTTGTCATCTCCCTGTTGTCACTTTTAACGCAGATCACTCATATAGTGCAGTTTATTTCTAATCCTTTTTTTAAAACAAGTTTATTTTTAATGTTAATTAATTAGCTTGAATTAGTAAACAAATTCTTGTGCAAATTAAAATAAATAAACACTTAACATAAAACAAGTTATATGTATAATCAAATCGTATCTCATTGAAGCGATTCATAAGTTACAATTACATGATTAAAAGCTAAAAAATTTCTGCAACATAGACCTAAAATATAAAAAAGTTTCTGCTTCAACATCATTTTCTTCTCAGTCCTGTCCTCAGAAACTCCAATGGATGCATCTCCTCCCTCACTTGAATTCCATGATGCATCGCCCGTGAATCCACAGTCACTAGCAGTGAAAGCAAGGTGAAATGGATCTTTGCATCACCTCCTTCACTGGAATTCCTTGATGCATCATCTTGAATCCACAGTCACTTGAAGCGAAAGCAAAGTGAAAGGGATGACGGGGATGAAATAAAGTGAGGGAATCACATTACGTGATTCACCCAACCTTACCATCCATGTTACGTGATTTACTCAACCTCAGAAGTTTGTTGACCATTAAGATAAAGACCTTTAAGTCTAGGAATAGGAAGAAATAACAACACCTCAAATATGATAGAGGCATATTGTGAAGGAATAGAAAAGGCACAAAATATAGAGGAAAAGAAGAGGGGGGTGTAATACAGATCGACTGATACAGAAGAATATGGTTCTTTATATAGAGAAGAGAGACTACCTGAATTTCTTGAAAACTGATCTAAAAACTTAATGCTCATTAAGAGGATTAAGTTACAAGGTGAATGGGTAAGTAGCACAGTAGTCAAAGGAATGAATGTTTTTGCAGAAACTTATACACTTTTAACGTCAGTTGTTCAGTTGTTTAATACAACTGACGTTAAAAGTATTTTTAAAATAAAAAATATTTATTTTTAACGTCAGTTTTTTATACAACTGACGTTAAAAGTGTGATTTTTACTTCAGTTAAATAAATAGCTGACGTAAATAATCCTATACCCCTCTCTGAAATGCCCTGTTGTCACTCTTAACATAGGTCACTCCATATATATAGTGCAGTTTATTTCTAAACTTTTTTTTAAACAAGTTTACTTTTAATCTTCATTAATTAGCTTGAATTAGTAAACAAATTCTTGTGCAAATTAAAATAAATAAACACTTAACATAAAACAAGTTATATATGTATAATCAAATCGTATCTCATTGAAGCGATTCATAAGTTATCATTACATGATTAAAAGATAAAAAATTTCTGCAACATAGCACTAAAATATCAAAAAGTTTCTGCTTCAACATCAATTTCTTCTCAGTCCTGTCCTCAGAAACTCCAATGGATGCATCTCATCCCTCACTTGAATTCCTTATGCTCCATTTGCTTTATCCACAATCACTTGCTGCAAAAGCGGAGTGGAAGCTAAGTGATGAGGGGATGAAATAAAGTGATGGAGTCACATTACATGATTCACCCAACCATACCATCCATGTTACATGATTTACTCAACCTCAGAAGTTTTTTGAGCATTAAGACAGAGACCTTTAAGTCTAGGTATAGGAAGAAATAACAAAAGTCTCAAATGTCATAGAGCCATATTGTGAAGGAATAGAAAACGCACCAAATATAGAGGAAAAGAAGAGGGTGTATTACAGACTGATACAGAAGAATGACACTTTATATAGAGAATAGAGACTCTATGATTTTCTTGAAAACTGATCTATAAACTTAATGCTCATTAAGAGGATTAAGTTACAAGGTGAATGGGTAAGTAGCACAGTAGTCAAAGGAATGGATGTTTTTGCAGAAACTTATACACTTTTAACGTCAGTTGTCTTCAACAACTAACGTTAAAATTGTTTTTAAAATAAAAAATATTTATTTTTAACGTCATTTGTTTATACAACTGAGGTTAAAAGTTTGATTTTTACTTCAGTTAAATAAATAGCTGACATAAATAATCCTATATCCCTATCATAAATGCCTTGTTGTCACCCTTAACGCAGATCACTCCATATGGTGCAGTTTATTTCTAAACTTTTTTTTAAACAAGTTTATTTTTAATCTTAATTAATTAGCTTGAATTAGTAAACAAATTCTTGTGCAAATTAAAATAAATAAACACTTAACATAAAACAAGTTATATATGTATAATCAAATCGTATCTCATTGAAGCGATTCATAAGTTACAATTACATGATTAAAAGATAAAAAATTTCTGCAACACAGACCTAAAATATAAAAAAGTTTCTGCTTCAACATCATTTATTCTTATCAGTCCTGTCCTCAGAAACTCCAATTAATGGATGCATCTCCTCCCTCACTTGAATTCCATGTTGCATCGCGCGTGAATCCACAGTCACTAACAGCGAAAGCAAAGTGAAAGGGATCTTTACATCACCTCCTTCACTGGAATTCCTTGATGCATCGTCTTGAATCCACAGTCACTTGCGGCCAAAGCAGAGTGAAAGGGATGACTGGGATGAAATAAAGTGAGGGAATCACATTACTTGATTTACACAACCTTACCATCCATGTTACGTGATTTACTCAACCTCAGAAGTTTTTTGACCATTAAGACAGAGACCTTTAAGTCTAGGTATAGGAAGAAATAACAAAAGTCTCAGAACCATTTTGTGAAGGAATAGAAAACGCACGAAATGAAGAGGAAAAGAAGAGGCTCTATTATAGACTGATACAGAAGAATGGTACTTTATATAGAGAAGAGAGACTAGCTGATTTTCTTGAAAATTGATCTATAAACTTAATGCTCATTAAGAGGATTAGGTTACAATGTGCATGGGTAAGTATCACAGCATGAGTAAGTAGCACAGTAGTCAAAGGAATGAATGTTTTTGCAGAAATTTATACACTTTTAACGTCAGTTGTCTTCAACAACTGACGTTAAAAGTGTTTTTAAATAAAAAATATTCATTTTTAACGTCAGTTGTTTAATACAACTGACATTAAACAATGACTTTTAACGTCAGTTGCTTAAGAGAACTGATGTTAAATAAATGACCTTTAACGTCAATTGTTACTTACAACTGACGTAAAATGTTGTTTTATTTTTGGTTTTTGATTATAACGTTTACACCCGCGCGCCTTCTGCACTTTGCTCTGTACGTCTCTGTTCTTCTTTTTTCATCACGCTCACTCTCACTCTCAACTCTCACTCTCACTCTGCCCTAATCGCGAGCTCATCTCTACCGCTACCACCACGAGGGCTTCTTCGCCACCACCGTGAGGTACACTCTTAACCCCTAACTCTGTCTTTCCCGCTCATTCTTTGCAATAACTTGACATCTCTCTTTCCCCTTCCCGTGCACTAACTCTCCTTGTCCCTCTGCTCTCAGTAACCACATCGAACGTTGACCACCACTCAAGCTCCCCTCCCCACCACCACGCGAGCACCTATTTCTGGTGAGTCTTTAGGGCACATTTTTTTTATTTTTGGTTTTGAGTATATGTTGAAACTGTAGTCTCAGTAGTTGAAACTTGAAACTGAGTTTGAGTTGTTTGGAATGTCTCTATTTTTGGTTTTGAGTGTATGTTGCTCTGCTAGTTGGTCTGTCACGGCCGTGATGCTCATCACGGCTATGCCGTGATCAGTTCTGCCTGTGAGGGTCTGGTTCAGTTGGCATGTTACGGCCGTGATGGACATCACTGCCAGGCCGTGACCAGTGCTTGGCAATCTTCAAAAACTAGTTTTCAATCTCCCGTATTGTCCTTATATTGGATATATGTTTTGTATATCTACATAACCTATCTAGTTATGGATCCTAGTTGGATGGTTTGTAAGCGCACTAGTGCTGAGTATTTGAAGGGGGTGGGAGAATTTATAGAATTTGCTCAAAAGAATGTTCCTAATAGTAATGGAATGTTCTGTTGTCCTTGTGTCAAGTGTTTGAATACGAGGAAATGTATGGTGAAGGATATACGTACTCATTTGATTTGTGAAGGAATTTGCTTGAGTTATACAAGATGGATATGGCATGGTGATGTGTTGTTGAGTAGTACGGCAAGTGTCTCCCAAAGTGAGGACGTTGACGTCGATATGGAGGATGATCGAGTAGAGGACATGATCCGTGATATTGGACAAGAATCTTTTCATCGAGCTCATGTGTATGATAGGTTGTGCGATGATGCGGATAAGCCTTTATATCCAGGGTGTACTACTCATACACGGTTGTCGGCGGTGCTAAAATTGGTTTGTGTGAAGGCGAGAAATGGTTGGACCGATAAAAGCTTCACGGAATTGCTTGAAGTGTTGAAAGACTTGCTTCCGGAGGACAACACATTGCCTGACCGTAACTATGAGGCCAAGAAGGTATTGTGTCCGATGGGTATGGAGTATAATAAGATACATGCATGCCCCAATGATTGCATATTGTACACCGGTGTTCATGAAGACAATCACGATTGCCCCAAATGTGGGTTATCACGATACAAAGTGAAGGGTGGTGATGACGATGATGATCTTGATGATGAAAGAAAAAAGGGTCCTCCTGCGAAGGTGTTGTGGTATCTTCCAATAATTCCAAGGTTCAAGTGATTGTTTGCCAATGCGAAAGATCCGAAGAATCTTAGATGGCATAATGATGAGAGGAAACGTGATGGAAAGGTTCGTCTTCCTGCTGATTCTATGCAATGGAAGAATATTGCTACTATGTTTCCGGATTTCACCATCCCCTTGGTTGTGCATGAAGCGCAAATACATGATGTTGTCTATGATGATTTCGGGCCCAAAACAACCGGGAAATGACTTAGATGTTTATCTAAGTACCTTGATTGAAGACTTGAAAACGCTGTGGGTGGAAGGTGTTGATGTAGTTGATGGGTATTCTCATGATACTTTCAAGCTTCGTGCCATGTTATTTTGCACCATCAACGACTTTCCATCATACGGTAACTTGTCCGGGTACAGTGTCAAGGGGCATAAAGCATGCCCTATATGTGAAGAAGGCACATGCTACACTCAGTTGCATCATGGAAAGAAGACGGTTTACCTTGGGCATCAGAGATTTCTTAGACGTGATCACCCATATCGTAAGATGAAAAAAGCTTTTAATGGATGCCAAGAGACATAAGAAGCTCCGACGGCCTTAATTGGAGAGCAGGTTTATCAGAGGGTAAAGGGCATCGATGTTATATTCGGCAAGTCCAAAAAGAAAGGTAAAGCTGCTGGGAAAAACATATGGAAGAAGAGGTCGATATTCTTTGATCTTCCATACTGGCGCAAGCTTGACATCAGACACTGCATTGATGTGATGCATGTGGAGAAAAATGTGTTTGATAGTGTGATCGGGACGCTTCTCAACATTCAGGGCAAGACAAAGGATGGTGTCAATGCTCGTCTCGACCTCGTTGCTATGGGTATACGAGAGCAGTTAGCTCTAGTTGTTGAGGATGGTAAGCGGACTTATTTGCTGCCAGCATGTCATACTTTGTCAAAAAAAAGAGAGACAAAGTTTCTGCGGGTGTCTTCAGGACATTAAAGTTCCACATGGTTACTCTTCAAATATGAAGAGGCTTGTCTCTAGTGATCTTAAATTGGTTGGCTTAAAGTCTCATGATTGTCACATCTAGATGCAACAACTTCTGCCCGTTGCTATTCGTGGTATTGCTCCAAAAAATGTGAGACATGCCATTACTTGGTTGTGCTCATTCTTCAATTCTATATGTAGCAAAGTCATTGATCCCCGTATGTTGGATGACTTGGAAGTTGAGGCTGCTACAATCTTGTGCCAATTGGAGATGTATTTTTCTCCTTCCTTTTTCAACATAATGGTTCACTTAATTGTTCATTTGGTGAGGCAGATTAGATTATGTGGGCCGGTTTTTCTGAGATGGATGTACCCAGTTGAGCGCTACATGAAGATCTTGAAAGGGTACGTGAATAATCCTCATCGTCCGAAAGCATCTATTGTTCAAAGGTATGTTGCAGAAGAAGCTATTGAGTTTTGTTCGGACTACCTTCATAACACGGATCCTATAGGGGTTCCTAAGTCTCGGCATGATGAGATCAGATGTCAAGGTAAGGGTACACATGGCTTAAGAATTAATAGCAAGGGTTGGGAGGAAGTGCTTCAAGCACATTTGTATGTATTGAACAACATCGATTGTGTTCAGCCTTTCTTATTTGAACATAAAAGAAAAGTCAATCAAGAAAACCCTCGAATGAGCGTAAGGTGGTTGTTGAACAATCATAACAAGACTTTCTTACCATGGTTCAAGGAAGAAATTCTTAAGGATGGTAGTACTGCTTTTGATGACGTAAGATGGCTAGCACGTGGGCCTAGCTTCAACGTCATATGTTGGAGTGGATACGACATAAATAACTTTTCCTTTTATACAAAGGAACAAGATAACAAGAGTACCATGCAAAATAGTGGGGTTATGATCGTGGCCGAAGCAATTCACTTCTCTAGTGCAAAGGACACAAAACCCGTTAAAGCACCGACACCTTACTTTGGATATATTGAAGATATTTGGGTGCTCGATTACACTAAGCTTACGATGCCAGTTTTTAAATGTAAGTGGGTTGATAGTAACGATGGTGTACAAACCGACGAATTGGGGTTCACATTGGTAGACCTCAACAAGTTAGGTCATATAAATGAGCCTTTCATAATGGCTTCCCAAGCAAAACAAGTGTTCTACATCACTGATCCTTCTAACAAAAGGTTGTCTGTGGTTCTCCAAGGAAAAAGCATGTATAATGGTAGTGATGAAAATCAAGATTCAAATCTTGATATTCCTGAGACTCCTTCTTTTTCAACAAACATGCCTAGAACGATGTACATGCCACTCGTGATGATCATCACAAAGGGATATTGATAGGTAGTTTAAACTTAGTATACATTTATTTTTATTTATAATTCTGTATTTATTTTGAGTTATAACCTATGTTAATAAATATATATTGTTTCTGAACAGGCATACATATGGATCAGTCGGATAGCCCACATGCACGGGAGGACACTGTGGGGCCTACGCAGGACCCAGTCGCGCCTACGCCTGATTCTAGTGTAAGTTTACATGTTATATACTATCTTTAGTCCTCCTTTTTAATGTAAGTTTATAATGTTACAACCCTCTATTTTATCATTTTTTTTGTCCATATAGACATCACAAGCTTATAGGAAACGGGGTAGAGGAGCCACGACGTTGAAGAAACTAGAGAAGGACAGTCAAAGCAGACAGAAGCTTGAGGTGTCCTTCGATGATAATCTAAATGCCCAGGGACCCCGTGCTAAAGAATTTAATAAGTGGGTGTTTCTACAAGCGAAGCAGCACGTAAGCATCAACTACAACCACTGGAATGACGTTCCACAGAACGTTAAGGATCATATTTGGGAGGCTATCACGGTATTTTAACTTTACATTCGTTTGATTTACATTATTAGATAATTATCTGAGTTATAATTCATCCAATTGTTATGTATTTAATGTGTAGGTAGCTTGGACTGTGCCAAATGACGAGGATCATCGTCATAAATGTATGAAAATGGCATCAAAGCGTTGGAATGGGTTCAAGCATGATCTTACTAGGTACTATGTATCTGGGAAGAAGCGGCTTGATAAAATGTTCTCGGATTATCCCTCGATTGATCAAGATACTTGGGATATGTTTGCTAGGAGTCGACAGGATGGAGAATTTCAGGTTGGTTGATCAAGTTAATTTTGTATGCTTCTTATAGATCATTTAATTGTATTTAATTATGTGTTTTTGTTTGAATAGGCTAAGGCAGATAAGGGTCGGCAGAATCAGGTGAAGAACGTCCACCGCCACACCATGTCTCAGGGTGGGTACCAGACTCAGATCGAGCAGATGATGGCGGATAGGCTGAGGGTGAAGCAGGAAGAGCACTCTGCTAGGATTGAAAGATGAGAGGTGCCTGAGGGCACACCATTAAGTCCTCCGTCGGACATCGACCGCGAGGATGTCTGGTTAGCCGGCTGCATGACAAAGACGGGATCTTTTAAAGTTGATGCCACTCGTGAAGTGGCAGATAAGATTGTAAGTAAATAATTAACTTGATTTCAATTGATATTTGTATAGATATTTTTAACACTTTTCACTTGCACGTTTTTTCATTTTTTCATTGTAGATGGATCTTAAAGCACAATCCTCCCAGGGCTCATTCGTCCCTTCTGGACGGTGGGACGTCTTGATAACTGCTCTAGGCAAGAAATACCATCCTGGTCGGGTTATCGGTGTTCCTGGGAACGTGACCATCAAAGAATATTATGGCAAGTCTGCTTCACGAAAGCGGGTGGTCGATGAAGCATCAATTTTGGATGACATTACTCGGCACCTCATCTCCAACCCTGCTATTACAACACATCTGATGCAAAGATTAATATCCAACCCATAATTCAAGCAGGCGCTTGCCAGAGAGCTTTCCTCCGTCGGTTCATCCCAGGACACCGCAAGGCATGCCAACCCTTCACATGCGAGCACAAAAGAGAGTTATAGTAGGACACATGTGGAGGATGATGAGTTGGCAGCTAGGGAGCGAGAGTTGGAAGTCCAACACCATGAGCTTGAGTTGGACTTCAAACGACGTGAGCTCGAAATGTTAACAAAGGTATGTATTCATTATTAATGTCCAAATTAGTCAAATAATTACTTGTGTTTTTTTTTTAATTATCAACAACTTATCTATTTTATTTTTCCTAAATTGAAGGCCAAGTCGACGTCGGTGTCGCTGTCACCTGTCACTCATTTGTTCTCACTTGGTGAGGATTATGCGTTTGAGATTTTTGAATGTCCATTTGAGCACGATGGATGGGTGGCACACCCAAATCAACAGAGGATATTTTCCTTCTGTGGTGAAGATCTCGGGCATGCCTGCAAAAATAACGTCGGGATGGCCAGCACGGTTTTGAGTCTCTGGTGCACGTAAGTTACTTTTAATTTTATAACTTATTTATTTTTGGTATTTTTCCATTTAATAATTTATTTTAATTTCAATATATATATTATGTAATTAACATCCACACCTTTTCATATCTTAGGTATCTCCATCATCTTCAACTTGATAAGGGCGTTGCATCAGTTTACGGCTTCTTAGATCCGTCAATCCTTGTGCCCCAATTCTTTGCTGGCGATGCATTTAGTAAATACATAGGGAACTTGTTGGGAGACAATCAGAAAGAATTATATCTGGCTCCCTACTGTATGAGAAACCATTGGCAGTTGTTCGTACTTCACCCGTCTAGGCATATTGTCATATTCTTATGCTCTCTCCACCAAAAGCCGCCACAGGAGGTGGTGGAAGCTGTAAATAAGTAACTAATCTTAAATTTAATTTAAGTTTTAATATAAGTTGTTTTTAGTTTATCACACACATGATATATGAATTTGTTAATTGACATGATTATTTGTTTATGATAGCGCGCTGAAGGCGAGTAGCATAAGTTGCACCGACGGGAGAAGTAGGACTTCTAAGGCTAAAGCAAATCCTGAATGGACCATCCTCAAGGTTTGGTAGTTTATTTATCAAATAATGAATATTATAATTACTAATTTATATGTATATTCAACTGACATTGAAATTAATTTTGTTTGTAGTTTCGATTTCAACCTGAATGGTGGTCGTACGACTATTATGTGATGCTTCATATGCTGAACATAGTCTCCGCATCTATTATGGATGGATGGAATAAGGTAATTTTTAAACAACTTGTTAAATTATATATTATAGTTTTGAAGATGACTTGCGTTAATGTTATTGTTATTATTTGAACGTGTGTAGGCATTTAAAGACCAATCGCCTCTTCAAGATGATGAGTTTAGAGACTTAAGGATGCGCTTAGCTGAATTCTTCTTCAAGTATGCGGCTGGAAAAGGAATTGACAAGATACCTCCGCATACTTAGATGAATAGTTTTTTTGTTAGACTTTAGAAACTAATTAATAACATGTATATATATATCCTTAGATTGGTAGTTTTGTTTTTAGACTTTAGAGACTAAAATTTATATATATATACTTGTAGATAGTTATGTTTTTCCTATACATGGGTTTTGGTTTTAAGTCCCCCCATTGTTCCTTTGTATATTTCTTTTCTTTTTGTTAATATTGAAATTTAAGGGTAGTGTTTGCAATTCTGTAATGTGTGTGATATTCTATGTTACTGGGATATTTCTTTGAATGCGGGGATCATTGGGGAGTGATATTTTAAAACTGAATTTAAAAAAAAAAATCTATTAACGTCAGTTGTATCAAGCAACTGACGTTAATAGTATTTTATAAAATATACAGTACACTATTAACATCAGTTGCAATAAAAAACTGACGTTAAAATTAAAACCTTTAACGTCAGTTCTTTACCACAACTGACGTTAGTTTTAACAAAATTAACGTCCGATGTGTTAAAGAACTGACCTTAATAGTTTTATGTTTAACGTCAGTTGTTTAAACAACTGACGTTAATTTTAACAAAATTAACGTCAGTTGTGTTAAAGAACTGACGTTAATAGTTTTATATTTAACGTCATTTCTTTACAACAACTGACGTTAAAATATTAACTATTAACGTCAGTTGTATTTACGTCAAGCAATATTCTGACGTATAAAATCAATTTTAACTGACGTAAAAAGAACTTATTGCACTAGTGTCCCACTGCCTTCCACTTCCCAGAAGGAGGTATCTATAATGGGTCTTCCCCTTCCTAGAAGGAGGTATCTGTCTTCCCCTTTAACGAGGAGGTATCTGTCATCCTGTTCCCAGAAGGAGGTATCTGTCTTCCCCTCTAATGAGGAGGTATTTGTTTTCCCCTATAACAAGGAGGTATCTGTCATCCCCTTCCTAGAAGGTGGTATCTGTCTTCCCCTCTAACGATGAGGTATCTGTATTCCCCTTTAACGAGGAGGTATATGTCATCCCCTTCCCAGAATGAGGTATCTACAAACGGCCTTCTCCTTCCTGGAAGGATGTATCCGTCTTCCCCTATAACGGGGAGGTATCTGTCATCCCCTTCCTAGAAGGAGGTATCTATAAATGGCCTCCCCCTTCCCGAAATGAGGTTTCCGTCTTCCGCTCTAACGAGGAGGTATCTGTCATCCCCTTCCCATAAGGAGGTATCTATAAACGGCCTTTCCCTTCCCGTAATGAGGTATCTATCTTCCCCTCTAACGAGGAGGTATCTATCATTCCCTTCCCTAAAGGAGGTATCTTAACAATCACAAATAACAATCCAAAACAAGTTTTGGGCATATGTCATGACCCCGGGACATGGCATATGACCTCATGCATCAATCTCAATGGTATAACTCATGTCAAAACAACTCATAGGCATTCCAAAATAACATCAATACATAACATCATGTCACATGCATTAATATTCATCATGTTCATATCAAGACAACAATAAGGCATTACATTCCACAAAAAGCATACCAAATAATAATAATCATATAATGCATTATGTAAATATTCATTCTCATAATAATTAATCACCAATAAAATATCAATTTTATTTTAAAGACAAAACCTAAAATAATTATTCTTTAATTTCATAATCAAACCCTTTAAAATCTATACCAAGAAAGTTTAAGAAAATGATGTTTACTTACATCTTGTAGACCTTCAAAACGCTCTAAAAAATATCTATGATAAAAGTTAGTGTTTCACCAGGAATCTTTACTCTCTTCACTAACGTACTTTGATCCGTGTTGTTCAACACTTCGCACTACAACTGCAAACAACCCCTACAATAACCTCTTTCTCCCTGTGCATATATTTTCTTATAACGCATAAAATGTTGATGCGGTAGCAGCAGCAGCGCTGAACATGTCATGAAAACAGGGTTACGTTTTCTCTCTAATTTTTTTTTAAATGAAATCCTTCTCATCTCCACTTAAAGCATAGGACCCACTTTTCTTTTTATTACGCAAAGCCCTTAGGCCACAGCCACTAACATTATCACGGGCTTTTCAAGTTTGTTTGTTTTTTTTATATATTTATTTATATTATTATTATTCTCTCTTTTTTTAATATTCTTTTGTAATTTTTAAACAATTCCAATCAATTTTTATACTACTAATTTTCTACACTAAAATTTATAATAACATAATAAAAAAATTATACTACTAATTTTCTATACAAAAATTTTAGGATGTTACAGGTAGGGGATGGTGTAGAATGGGTGGGGAGGTTCCTATAGGTGCCAATGGGGTAGGTGCGGTAGGGATGGGGGTGGGTGCGGTGGGTGCTGAGGGACCTCCACGAATGCGAGCAAGCACCTGGGACTTGACGGTGTATCGTCCCCGCCTAGCCTTCCCCTTCCCCTTATCACCGCTAGGCGGTGGGGGGCGGGGCAGCTGTCCTCTTAATGTTGACATATCTATTTTTATAGCACAATTATAAATCAATGTAAAAACAATAAGTAATCGACATCTAACAGTCTAATCTAAGCAAATATTTAAAATACAACAATATTTGTCAAGTCTTACATTTAATTGCATAAGCAAATATTTAAAATACAATAAAAATAACTTAATATTAAACTTCCTATTCAAACTCGGCATCGCCATCTGATTGTAAGTTCGACTCTTCTTCTTCTTGAATTGAGTCATCACTTTGGAGTTCTTCCTCTGATGATGCATGCATCGATGAATGATTACCAATGACCACTTCTTCCCCTTCATTTGCAGATCCCAACATGCCAGTAATATGCTCGACCTCAATTACTTCATTGACATGTGATGATTCATCTGTCTGGAAGGGCGTCTCATCCTCTACATCATCGATTTCTATGCGACCCCTAGGCTTGGTAGTGACAGCAACACACCAGCCTCGTTTATCCGTTCGCATTGCTGGATAAGGGACATAATAAACTTGTTTTGCATTCTGAGCAATTATAAATGGATCAAACAGTTGATATCTTCTATCCAAGTGAATGTCCGCAGTTCCATGCTTGGGATCCACCTTTGTGCCTGTCCTCGATGGATCAAACCAGTTACATTAAAATAAGACTACTTTTTTTAGGATAAGTAGTAGTATTGTATTGTAACTCGTATATTTGTTTTATGACCCCATAAAAATCACCAGTAACTTCACCCTGTACGATAACCCCGCTATTAATTGTCTTTTTGCCCACGTTCCATTCATCTGTGTGGAATTTGTACCCATTAACAAAGTATGTATGCCATGATCTAACACAGCTATAGGACTTGTACGCTAAATCTCTCAACTGTTGAGTAGTCATGTTTAATGCTCGTACAGGTAATTTTGACACACCTGCTTCAGTGACTTTAGAAAGATCCATAACCCAATCACATCTGTTCAGGAGTCAACAAAGGCCGGGGACCTTCCTCTTCTGTCTGATTCTTTTTGAATACTAGGACATTCCTTCAAAAGGGATGGTCATGATCTAAGAACCGACGATGAGAATCAAACCAGGAACATTTGCCACCATATCTTAGGGTAAAAGCATTTCCATGTTCCATGCAATATGGGCACGCCAATTTACCTTGGGTCCCCCACCAGAAATCATGCCATATGCAGAAAAATCATTGATAGTCCACATCAGTGACGCCCTCATCATAAAGTTTCGCTTCTTGGAAACGTCATACGTCAACACACCATTCCACAACTTCTTCAGATCATTGATCAGAAGCTGGAAATATACATCTATCCTAGACTTTGGATTAGATGGTCCCGATATGAGACAAGTCAGAAACATATAAGGTTTTGACATTCACATCTCGGGAGGAAGATTGTACGGTGTAACAATCACTGGCCAACATAAATATGGAGAGGCTGACACATGAATGCACGGGGTAAAACCATATGAGCACAGCCCAAGTCGTACATTGCGAGGATCTGCTGAAAAATCATGGTGTACCCAATCGAAATGCTTCCAAGCTTCACCATCAGAAGGGTGGCATATAATGCTAGTAGTTACTCTATTTTCATAATGCCCCGTCCTCTGTCTCGTAGTTTGCGTTGATGCAAACAGTCTCTTTAACCTTGGAATTATTGGCAAATAAACCATTGCCTTCACAGGAACTGATTTTTTCTTACTACGGTCACTACTTTGAACGCGGTACCTGGGTGTCTGCCAAAATTTACATTCTTCCGGTGCGCTATCGTTTGTGGCCAAATCATTGTCATAATATATCATGCACCCGTTCGGACAACAATCAATCCTCTTCGTCCCCCAATCCCAGTTTCGACACCAACCGTTTCGCGTCATAATAAATTTTTGGTAACAACTCTTTGAAGGGTGTTACATCTTGAAGCATTTTACAAAAAAACTGCAAACATTGCTCGAGGACATTCCAATTGGACTTGCAAGCTAGAAGCCTAACACAAATTGATAATTTTGAATCAGACGCCCCTTCAGACAATGGCTTATTTGTCTCTAACAATAGGTTGTGGAATCTCTGTGCCGATTCATTAGGAGGCTCTTCCACGTCATCAGACTCATTCGCCTCAAAATTCCGACGTTACCCCAGACAATCATCCACCATCATATGCATTGATTGGAGTTGTTCGACATAGTCGTCGTGTAAGCCACTGCCTGATGCATCCATGTCAAGATCGTCACCACCGACTTCACTTAGATCAATATCCGGAAACTCCTCGCCATGATTAGTGCATATCCAATATTTAGGCTTGAACACATGTCGGTACAGGTGTAACTTCACGTCATCATCACTCAAAACCATTATACAATTACACTTTGCGCAGGGACATCTAATCCCCCCCCCCTCTTCGGCATAATCACAATGTTGCTTGGCTTTTGATATAAACTCCTCAACTCCATCTACAAATTATTGTTTCGGAAGTCGTCTCCCAGACTCGTTCCTATCATACACCCAACTATGGCTCAAGGGATAATATTTTATCCTTCTACATTTTCAGATAAATTGACGTATTTTTAAACATGATACTATGACCCTGAATCGCTCCCTTTCCTTAAAAGGTGTGGCCCTATCCCATTCGACGAAAAACTTTTTCACCACTGTATTACACAAGTAACTCATTACTTCTCATGTGTTATAGCTGACGAAATTTCGGCAGCATTTCCCATTGGTCTCCAAGTACACGACTTGATCTCGGTAAGATACCACAATCAAGTATGGACCCGGAGATCAAAAGGAAATGCTTCGATATGAAATTTCATCAATTATTTAACAAATGAAAATCAACTAGTAATTAGTATCTCAGTGGACAAAAAGTTTCTTCCCAAATTGTCCTAATTGGACAATTCAAGATTCAATAAAATGAGCGATATCATGACCACGAGTACACATGCTCAATAATATTGAATCTTTAATGGGAAACTAAGGTTTTTCTAGATTACGTATTAACTATATAAACTCTAAGATAAAATAAAACTTTAAGTAAACAAGATTGAAAAATTGATAAATAAACACATAAGGAACTATTATAAAAACATGCTATACACTAGTGTTATTAAATTTTAAAATTTTATTGATTATTAAATTATTGTTAATAATATTGTCTCAAGTCTTATGAAACTTAACACATGTCATAACTGTTAAGCAAAATTCGCATTACAAGGTGTATGGTCTTGTAAATTTTAATTTTAATTTTTTTACTGCTAATAATTAATTAATTGTTTATTTATTAATTAATTTTAATTATTTAAATAATTTATTTAACTAGTGAGATATTAATATTACTTCTCATAAGTCTTTCCTAAGCTTGATTTTAAATTATTGATTTATTCTGATTCCATTTGCACTTCTGCAAACCACTACGAGATCCACGAGATATTATCACATCAAATGTATCACCATTGTGAGTGTCTGTTGCTCCATTCTTCCTTTGTCACTTCCTCTCATCACTAAGACTCAACTTATTCCTTAATTCATTATTCTACTATCTCAATATTTTAATTCTATTTATTGGAATTTAATTGGATGAGTTTATTTTTTATATACAAAAAATAACCTACAACATACAAGAATCAAATCCAGTTATCAACAAAAATCATACCATGCCATTAAGTACACAACAATCATAACACAGCTAAAAACTTTACACAATTTCAGTTTAATTTACACACTTTCCAAAATAAATAAATAAAACTCAAAAAACCTGGGTGGCGGTGGCTTCTAGTGGTGTGGCTCCTCTAAATTATGAATCTCGCACTGGTGACTACAAAAAAAAGTATAATATTATGGTCGCAACACAAAAGTACCAAAAAACACACCAAAATAAAGACTCCCCAAATATCATCAACAAACCAAAAAACAAACAAAAATAAAAACTATTATTAGTTTTTTATATTGTCAAATAAAAAGAAAGACATCATTAACTTATAGAAAAAAGACAAACAAAACAGATTAGAAACCTAGTAACATACCAATATTATCATATCCCTTAATTAATAATAACAAAAGGAAAAAAACAAAATAAAAAAACAAAACAGCCATGAACCAATTTTTCAGTTGCCCTGTTTCTAATTCTAGGATATTTACCATAACAACAGTCCACATAAAAATTATTGCTAACAATGGGGTTAAAAATGAAGGATAAAACTTATATAGACATCGAAGGAAAGATTTCACAAAAAAAGACTAAAAATTCACTGACATTATTTTCCAAGAAATAATAAATCTTGACCTTGAATTGTAATTCACTTTTAATGCGGAGAAGGCTAAAAATATAAAATAATAAAATTACAATAGGAAATGCTTACCCAAAGGGTGATCCACCCAAATCACACGAGATAGTATTTCAAAGAAACAAAGAAAAGAATAGTTGAGCTACTTGATTTGAGTTTCCCAACCAGATAAATAGATCAAATAAAGAGAACTGGGTAAAGGTTACAATAACAGGAGTTGGCAACTTCGTTTGTTTGCTTTCATTATGAAACATGTGAAGAATTCTGCAGTGCTATCAGAATTTTATGATTTTCAGTCTCATTGTTTGCATAATCAACCCATATGTTACCGAGCCATTTACTTTTAGATTCCATCAAAAAGCATGCTAATTCTAAAAGTAAAAATAAATTCTCTAAAAAAAAGTAAAAATAAATAAATAACAAAACTTAAACTTTACCAAAACATGACTGCACACATTATGTCACATTAAAAGGTTAAATAGCATCAAATATTTAAAATGTAGCAAATAAAAAGTCAAATAGAAAAGTAATCCAAGTATGATAATGGAAGTTAACAATGGGTCAGAACCATGCATACCTGTCAGGGGTGGTGGCACGCGGTGGACGGCGGCGGCGGCACGCGGTGGTTCTGGACAAAGATGCGGCTGCACACGGAACAGAGAGATAAAGAGAGGGGGAAGAGAGAGACCAGCGACAGTGGTGGTGGGGGTGGCGGTTCTGGCAGCTGAGAGAAGAGAGAATAGAGAGAAAAGAGAAAAAGTAAAGTGAGGGAGGGGGAAGGGTTTTCGGTATTAATTATTAAAGATTTTCCGACGGGTTACAGATGGCTTTTCCATCGGTAATTCAAAAAAATGATTACCGACGGACAAGAGCCGTCGGTAACTTTAAAAAGATTTCCGACGGTCTAGCCATCGGTAAGTGCTGTCCCATATACCAACGAAAAAGTTTGTTAGTAAACTCTGGCCCCAATTTTTTTTGATTCCCGCCAGGTTTTTCGACGGACGTACCATCGGTAATGTTACCGACGGCCATTTCCCTCGGAAATTGATGAAACTGTTGATCTTCACGTGTACCGACGGAAAACATGTCCGCCGGGAAATGTCCGTCGGCAAATCATTTCTTTCTGGTAGTGCAAGTTGAATCTTTTAAAACAAAAAGAGTATCAAATATAATTACGACAAATTCTAAGAAAGCTCAATATAAATTTTCTTTAAGCATTTTTACGAGGATCAGGCCTATGCTAAAGAACTTATATCTAGCTAGAAAGAGACGGATATTGAGGATGGGTGGATGAGTTGAGTCTAACATCACTATGGCACAAATCCTTAATGGTTTGTTTGGATAAGAAAAGAAGTATAAAAGAAGAGAGTATTGGTAGAAAACGAGCAAATTTTAGGTTGTTTGGATCGAAAGAAGTATGAAAGGAAGAAAAATTATGTTTTTTTCTTCACTCATTTAGTTGGATGGAAAAGTAGAAAGAAAGAAAATAAGTGTTTCTTGTAAAAACATATTTTCCCTTGATATGATATATAATTTTATTTTATTTTAATAATTAAAAAATAAAAGATGCTAACGACATACATTGAGGTAAAGAAATGGTTAGAATTGGAATTTGATATAACATTCTATCATCTCTTATACTTTTCGTCTCATCCATTGAGGGATTTTCTTTGTGGAACCCACACTATTTTTTTCCTCTCCCCGACCCACCAAAAAATTATATTTTTATCACGTACCCACTTCTCTTCTTATTTTCACTCCTCATTTTCTCTAATGTTGTGTTTTTTTAAGCGAAAAGAGAACAAAAGAAAAGGAGAAGAACAACATTTTCCCTTGTTTGGTTGGCAAAAGAAAAGAGAAGGAAATAAAAAAAGTTTTCCTTCAAAATTGGAATAAAAGGAGAGAGGAGAGAAAATTGTCAAAATATATACCTAATCTTATTACATCTTATTTTTGTTTACGAGTATTAGTGTCATTTAAGAAATATGTTTTTCTTTGTTTTTACTCTCAACGAAATAAAAAAAAATATTTTATTATTTTTTATTTCATTTTCTCTCCTACTAAACAACTACAATTGTATATCATTTTTTCTCCTTCTACCTTCTTTTCTCTCATTTTATTTCATAAACCAAAAGAAGTTTTTGTCGTGAGGGCCATACTAGTGCTAGAGGGATGAAAATCGTCTGTGCCATTCCCTCGCATTTCCTATTACACTAATCAAATTTTGACATCTAAAAGCTATAGAAATGAGTTGTGAATTGAGTAACTTAGACAATAAAAAAAATTTAAAATATTTTCCAATTGTCAAAATTTAAAATGGTGTGACAAAAATTGTAATCGGCTCCCCAACCGAGTTGTTACAGTAACTTTATGCGTTTGGGTACGAAACTCAGTTGAAAATAATTGATTTCTGGAGGGTCAAAACAAAGTTTTGTGAAAGCAAAATTTTTTAGCTTTTCCGTTGAAAATAATTGATTCTAGATGTAGGACCCACAAAGTTCTACTTATTTACCCCTCAAAAGTGATTTTACTTTATCATCCAAACAAAATCAATTCTTCTAAACCTACTTTTAAAATATTGTTACCAAACACAAATCAATGTTTTTAACCTTGATTTTTCAAAATCAATTCTTTCAAAATTGATTCTTACAAAATCAATTCTATCAAAATCTAAAAAAATCGCACCTTAAATTGTTGTGACTTGTGAGGGCCACACCTATGCTAGAGAACTATCTAGAAAGGAACAGATGTTGAAGTAGAGTGGACTAAGTTGACTCAGATATCACCTTGGCACAATTCCTAGGATAATTTTTTTTTGACAAAAATTCCTAGGATAATAAAACCTCTGATTTTTTTGAGTCGGAAATTTTGTGGTGGTCCCCCGGAACAAAACTGGCAAAATTCAATGGAAATAAATCATTTATTGAATCAAAATTAAGAAGACGGTACAAGGAAAATAAAAGATGAACATATAGCATGAGTGAGTTTTACGCCCTTTTGTTTATTACATCTTGTCCTTTTGTTCTTCAAAGTCAATCCATTCTCATCTCAACTGAGACTAAGACTTTAGCTTTCTACCGCAACCACAACGTGACTGTTTGCTACATGCATGAGTTTGACAAATATCAATAAATTGCAATAAAGAAAAAATATACAGTTTTTTTTATCTAAACCCAGTGTATCCCAACACTGTCAACGAATGATTAATCACTATTCGCGGGGAGTGGCTTCTGCTGGCCAAACATTATTTTAACATCATCAGAAATCGAATCCGATAGCAAACCGAGTCGACCCCTAGAGTGTCCAAGGACAGTCCTTATAACCAATGGACCAAGAGACTTGGTTAGAAAAAATATATAGTGATTCTCCATTTTTTAACTTTTTTGAATAATCCATATATTATATATCGGTCGTTTTTGTCCAAGACGCGCCAAAAAGCGAGCGGTTTGCAAAATATGTAGTTAAGGGCGACAACTCGGATATCGTCTCACAAGGACTCTTGAATTGTTATTTACCACAAAAATCAGTTTTTTTTGGGGGGATGTGGGGGGGTTGTTTTGAAATTAAACAAAGAAAACAACGCAATAGAAAGCAATAAAAAAACAAAGCAGTTTAAAAGATTATCAAATAGCTAAAGACGATTAATCTACTGTTCTCGATTTCCCAACTATCATCGGTTCACGTAAATTCCAAGCCCTAAGCAGATTCTAATCCCCTTTCGGTTGTAGCAACAATTAACAAACGAAATCGCTACTACGAGATATATGTTCCTATTCTCGAATTAAACAAACGGGGTTAATCCCTCATGAACTAAACGAACATGAACGAACACACGCGAATTAAACAAACGTGATTCAATATAGGAACATAACATCACCGAAATAAATCAACACAACACTATACACTCCTGAATTAAACAAACAGAAATATATAGTATAGTATTGAAAAGGGAAAAGCATACAAAACAGGAATTACAAAACCTCAAGTGTGGTGGAAATCGATTACAGTAGACTAATCCAAGAAAATTAGTTCTCCATAAAAATGAAACACAACCATAAAATATGTAAAAACAATGGAGAATCAAAAGTTCTTTCTAATCTGCCCAGAACAGCCATTTATATCTATCAGGAACTGCGCCTACTCGCGAGGTGAACCCTCACTCGCGAGGCGAATATTATGAAGAGTCTGCAACGTTTGGTCTTCTCGCGGGGCGAAGTACGGCTCGCGTGGCGAGGAATGGAAGAGTCATGGCTTCTGGTCTTCAGTCTCGCGAGGTGAGACATGGATCCGCGAGGCGACACAAAAAGGGTTACATTTTCTGGAACAGTCAGCCTTCAGGTTCGCGAGGCCAGAAGAGGATTCGCGGGGCGAGCCAGAGAGGATGACATTCTACTATTCAGCTGGCTTTCAGGTTCGCGTGGCGAGAAGACTCTCGCAAGGCGAACACCTCCAGGATTGAAATTTCCCTGCTTCTTTATTCCCTTAACTTCTAAGTTAACCTGAAAACAATAAAATAGCCATAAGTGCTTTATTTGACTCAAAACTGACTAAATTAACCTAAAACTACTTTAGAGACTCAAAACCTTGATTGAGGACAGTCTAATCTAATTTGGGTGAAAATGAGATATAATTAGCACAAAACCATGGTCATACTAGTCATAAAACTAGATGAGCCAGAGGCTTATCAAAATACCCCAAACTTAAACTTTGCTTGTTCCCAAGTAAACTAAAACTCAAAAACTCAAAAAGACTCAAGACATGGCAGGCTTAAAAGATTCAATCAACTTCGCACAAATTTCAAGCAATTTCATCAAAACAGTTTTCTTCAATGTTCCCCCCCTTTCAAACAAAGCAATCCCCATAATCATTTATTCTGAACAATTGAGAATTTCATCATTCAAACAATCATTAATCTAAGCAAGGGATCCAAGTTACACACAAGAGGGAGATCACCAATTTCAAACAACCGCCTTCCTCACAAGGGAGTTTAGTGTTTCACTCAATCGCTCAGTTTTTGTCAGGCAATCAACAATTCACTCAATTCACCTTTCAGAAGCACTTCCCATAAATTTGATTTTCATCTCCAAATGATTCCCACAGAAAACATGCATGCAACATCAAAAGGTCTTTGAAGGTTGTAATGGGGCCTGGCTAAGGGTAGGATATACAAGGGTACTAGGCTGAAGACCCTAAGAACTAAGAGAGCATGAAACTTTTTACACTTTTGAATTTCCACTCAAGTTCCTTTTTCCATTTTTCCTTTATGCTTTGGGTGACTACAGCCATTTCTTCTAATACTTTTATTTTTATCATTCTTACACTTTTATTTTTTTCTTTTTTTTTATTTTCCTTCTTTTTTTTTTGGCCTTTGGCTCCAACCTTTTTATTATTATTTTTTTTCACCCCAGAATGACATGTCATATCCTTGTAGCCACCCCAAACTTAGTTTCTTGCACCCATTCTCTTGCTAAGCATCCATGCCCTCCTAATCCTAAGATTGGGTTAACATGGTTTTTCAGATTTTAGGCTCATAATATCAGGTCATCAAGAATTAACAGGCTAATCAGGCTCAATGGGGCTAACTAGGGAACATGCATTAGGAAGGGTTCAATTTAGGCTAAGTGGTTATTTACAAAGAAAATGCCTAAATCATTTGATGCAAACACATAAACATGCAAACCATAAAGAGATTCAAGCAAATTTGGGAAAGTGCAGCTTGAAAGTGATTCACACAATTAAAAACATGCTGGAGGCTCAAATCCTCACCTGGACATTTTTGCAAATTTTTTGACAGAGATTCTATCCCTAGTGTGTGCTTCCCTTCACCCCAAACTTATCATAAATCATACCATCACAACAAAAGATCTCAAAGTTCAGTTTTCAATCACATGGGGATCACTTTTCAAAAAAAAAAAAATTCAACCTATGGGGAATCATCACATAGATCATGCAATCAATCTGTGCCAAATCAATCAAAACCAATCAAGCTCACCGACCAAAGACTCACACCATTTATTCAAGAGCTAAAAGAAAAACAAGACCAACCAAACACAAAACAAAGCTACAATTAGTTCCCTCCCACACACTTAAAACATACATTGTCCCCAATGAAACAACATAACTATAAAATCAGAGTGAGGGAAAGGAAAGGGTGCTCCCTGATCAGGTGGCAGTGTAGGTGGGAGCTTCCAAGGAAAGCTCCTCAACATTAGCATCCGCAGGCACCGAACTCTCATGGAACGCCTTCAGCCTCTGCCCGTTAACCTTGAAGGACTTGTTGCTACCTGCATCTTTAATCTCTACTGCACCATAAGGAAAAACATTAGTAACAACAAATGGGCCCATCCATTTGGACCTAAGTTTCCCAGCCATCACCTTCAGGCGGGAGTTAAACAAAGAAGACTTTGGCCCACAGAAAATTCTTTTCTAGCAATCATCCTATCATGAAAATGTTTTGTTTTCTCTTTATAAATCCGGGAGCTTTCATAGGCTTCTAGCCTAAGCTCCTCAAGCTGTTACAACTGGAGTTTCCTTTCAATACCAGCTTTTTTCATTTCCAAGTTACAGCACTTGACTGCCCAATATGCACGGTGCTCAACTTCCACGGGGAGATGACACGCCTTACCAAATACAAGCCTAAAGGGGGACATACCTATTGGCGTCTTGAAAGCGGTCCTCTGAGCCCACAGTGCGCCTTCCAGACGACGGCTCCAGTCCTTCCTATTCGGCTTCACCATTTTCTCTAAGATCTGCTTGATCTCCCTGTTTGATATCTCAGCCTGGCCATTGGTCTGGGGATGGTAAGCAGTGGAGACTCTATGTACAACTCCATACTTCCGGAGTAGAGCTTCCATGGTGCGGTTGCAGAAGTGAGTGCCCTGGTCACTGATAATAGCCCGAGGTATGCCAAACCTGCAAAAAATATTGGACCTAACAAATTTTGAAACAACTTTAGCATCGTTAGTCCTAGTGGGGATAACTTCCACCCACTTTGAAACATAGTCAACAACCAAAAGAATATATAGAAAACCAAAAGATGCAGGGAAAGGACCCATAAAATCAATTCCCCACACATCAAAAACCTCACAAAAAAGCATGGGCTGCTGAGGCATTTCACTCCTACGAGTGATGGCAAGGCCTGCTGTTTGACACTCCGTACAAGTCCGGTAGACCTCATAGGCATCTCTAAAAATGGTGGGCCAGTAGAACCCATAATCTAGGACTTTTCTTGCCGTCCTTTGTGGCCCAAAGTGTCCCCCTACTTGAGAGGCATGAGAAAAGTGCAAGATGGACTCTGTCTCATAATCGGGAACACACCTCCGAATAACCTGATCACTGCAAAACTTCCAAAGGTACGGATCATCCCAAACATAGTATTTTGAATCACTCTTGAGTTTGTGGATCTTGGATCTACTTGCACCTGCAGGAACAACACCAACAACAAGATAGTTAACTATGTCAGCAAACCAAGGAGTCACCCCATGCAGATGTAGAAGTCGCTCATCAGGAAAATCATCTTGGATGGGAGAAGGATCCTCATCCCTTGCTATTCTACTCAAGTGACCAGCTACTAAATTTTCAGCTCCACTCTTGTCTTTTATCTCCACATTGAACTCTTGGAGCAACAGCATCCACCGAATCAATCTTGGCTTCGCTTCTGGTTTCTTCAACAGGTACTTCAGAGCTGCATGGCCAGTGAAAACAATAACCTTGGAACCTAGCAAATATGACCTAAATTTATCAAGAGCAAATACAACAGCTAGAAGTTCCTTTTCAGTGGTGGTGTAATTAGATTGTGCAGCATCTAATGTCCTAGAAGCATAATGAATGACATGGGCAGCCTTGCCCACCCTTTGAGCCAGAACCGCTCCCACAGCATAATTAGAAGCATCACACATGAGCTCAAAAGGGAGGGTCCAGCCAGGGGGCTGGATGATGGGGGTAGAGGTCAATGCCCTTTTCAGGTAGTCAAATGCCTTCTTGCAGTTGTCATCAAAATGGAACATGGCATTATTCTTCAGCAAGTTTGACAAAGGCAGATCTATCTTGCTGAAGTCCTTAATGAAGCGCCTGTAGAAACCTGCATGGCCAAGAAAAGAACGGATCTCGCGAACGCAAGATGGGTAAGGCAATGTTGAAATCTCATCAATTTTTGCAGGATCTACTGAAATACCCTCTTTAGAAATAACATGCCCCAAAACAATCCCTTGTTCAACCATAAAGTGATACTTTTCATAGTTCAAAACCAAATCAGTCTCAATGCATCTTTCTAGAACTAAACTCAGACTATGAAAACATGCATCAAATGAGGAGCCATATACAGTGAAATCATCCATGAACACTTCCATGCAATTTTCAATAAATTCAGTAAAAATGCTAAGCATGCATCTTTGGAAAGTGCCAGGAGCATTACAAAGGTCAAATGGCATCCTCCTATAGGCAAACGTGCCGAAGGGGCACGTGAAAGTGGTCTTTTCCTGATCCTCTGGGGCAATATGGATCTGGAAGTACCCGGAAAAGCCATCAAGAAAACAGTAATGAGATTTACCAGTCAGCCGTTCGAGCATCTGATCGATGAACGGCAAAGGAAAGTGATCCTTTCTGGTGGCCTGGTTCAACTTCCTATAATCTATACAGACTCGCCAGCTATTCTGGACTCTAGTGGGAACAAGCTCATTATTATCATTTCTTACCACTGTAAGGCCGGACTTCTTGGGTACAACTTGCACTGGACTTACCCAAGTACTATCAGAGATGGGGTATATGATACCCGCTGCAGAAGTTTAGTCACCTCTTTCTTCACCACATCCGAGAATCAATGGATTGAGCCGCCTTTGGGGCTGGTCTAACTGGTTTAGCCCCATCCTCCAACAGAATTCGATGCATACATCTGGAGGGGCTAATTCCTGGGATGTCTGCCAAGGTCCACCCAATTGCCTTCTTGTGCTTCTTCAGAACCTCCAAGAGCTTAGCTTCCTGGTCAGAGTCAAGGCTGGAGGAAATAATAACTGGAAGTTTTTCATTCGTCTCCAAGTAAGCATACTTCGGGTTCCCGTGAAGTGGCTTGAGCTCTAAGGAGGGTGTCTGCTCTATGTATTGTACATTTGGAGTAGCCATGTTGTCAAGTACTTGGTCTTTTCAGTCATCTTCACTCACACTATCACCCTGCAAAGTTGAATCAAGAAACTCAGCACAAACAGCACAAGGGTTAGTGTCAGTACAGTCAGTACATGAATATATATCATCAAAGCCAGAAATAAATGGAAAATCAGAAACAAAGTCATCATAGGTGTCATCAATAATGTCAGAGAGCAACTCTATTTGGAAAACAGAGTGCTCTTCCAATGGATGCTTCATAGCATCAAAGATGTTAAACTTTGCCACAATGTCACCAAACTCCATAGACATGGTCCCATCATCAACATCAATCTTAGTCTTTTCCGTCTTCATGAACGGTCTGCCCAGGATGATTGGTGATCTACTTGAATTTGTTTCCCCAGCCATGTCCAGGATGTAGAAGTCAGCAGGGAAAATCAACTCATCAACTTGTACCAGCACATCTTCTACCATTCCCATGGGGCGGGCACTGGTCCTGTTGGCCAACTGGATAGTGAGACCTGTATACTGCAGGGGACCAAGATCAAGGTTATTGAAGATAGAGGTGGGCATGACATTTATGGAGGCTCCCAAATCCAACATGCAATTTTCAAATTTGATGTCCCCAATAGTGCATGGAATAGTAAAAGTGCCCGGATCCTTGCACTTCTGTGGTAGTGCCTGAGTGGGGACTGAAACAGTAACTCTTTCAAGTGCATGCTTAGACTGGATAAGAGCTGAAACATTTCTTCCCAAATTAACTCTCTCATTACCCTTCAACCTCCTCTTGTTGGTGCATAAATCCTTCAGAAATTTAGCATACTTAGGAACCTGCTTGATCACATCCAGAAGGGGAATGTTCACCGCCACCTTTCTGAACACATCTAGAATTTCCCTCTCCTTGTCTTCCCCACCAATCTTCTTATTTTTCTTCACTCTGTGTGGGAAGGGGATCGGTGGTATGTATACTTTCTCAGCTTCAACAATAACAGAAGGCTCAGGAGTTACCTCAACAGTTTCTTCATTTTTTTCAGGGGTTGCCTTTACCACTCTTCCAGATCTCAAAGAAATGGCACTCACATTAGGATTGGAAACATTGGGATTCATCACTGTCTGTGCAGGTAGTTGGTTTGATCTATGAGATTGCTGTATGTTATTTATGGATGTGGCAAGCTGTCCAACTTGTGTCTCTAAATTTTGAATGCTAGCATCCGTTCGCTGCTGAGATTGTCCAAATTATGTCTGCAAATTATGAATGCTAGCATCTCTTCGCTGCTAAAATTGTGCCTGTGATGCCTGGAACTGTCCAAATTGCTGCTGCAACTGGAGATTCATTTGTTCAGTCACTTGTGAAGTTATTTGTGAAGTCGTTTGCTTGAACATGTCCTCTAGTGAAGGTCCAGAAGGTGCAAAAGTGGTCACTTGAGGAGGATTCTGAGGTGATGCCATCGGTTGTTGTTGGGATGAGTTCCCATACCGAAGATTAGGATGATTCCTCCAATTGGGGTGGTACTTATTTGTGGAGAGGTCGGGAACGTTGTACCGGTTCTGATTATTGCCTTGATTATAGGGATGGACTGCATAAGCTTGAGGCAAATCAGTAACTGACCCTTCCTTCAGAATGAGGCATGCATCATACGGGTGCTCAGGAGAGTTGCACATGCCACACAACATTGCCGGTTGAACCTTATCCATTGCAAATTTCTCCACCAAAGAAGTGAGCCTATCCATTCTATTCTCAAGGGCTTGGATAGAAGAAGAGCTATGGACCTCATTCACACCCCTTGTCTCAACAGAATTTCTCCTTGTTGTAAACTGTTGGGAGTTCAGTGACATATTTTCAATTAATTGCTTGGCAGCAGCTGGAGTCTTATCAACAAGTGCTCCCCCACTAGCAACATCCAAAATATTTCTATCCATCGGTAGTAACCCCTCATAAAAATACTGAATAAGGAGCTGCTCGGAAATCTGATGCTGAGGGCAACTGGATACCAACTGCTTGAATCTCTCCCAATATTCAGCCAATGACTCATTTCCTTGTCTGATGCCACATATTTCCTTCCTGATTGATGCAGCTCTGGAGGCAGGAAAATATTTCTCTAAGAAAACCTTCTTCAAATCGTTCCAGGTGGTAACATAGTTTGGCTCAAGATATAACAGTCAATCCTTTGCAGCTCCCTGTAGTGAAAATGGGAAGGCTCTCAGCTTGATGTGATCTTCAGTTATTCCTTCTGGCCTCAAGGTTGTAGAGCAGACAACCTGGAATTCCTTGAGATGCTTATGTGGATCCTCACCTGGAAGACCACTAAACCTTGGCAACAAGTGAATGAAACCAAATTTTAATTCAAAGGGAGTAACAGCACCAGAATATTCAATACACAAGCCATTATAATTAATATCAGGGGCAACAAGTTGTCTTAATGTCCTTTGGTCACCCATGTTATCAAAAACAGTTTCAGAATTAGAATCACCACTAGTACTAGCCCGAATTGCTCTACGGCGTGTGTGCAGTGTTCTTTCAATTTCAGGATCAAAATCACACAATTCAGGGCAAGTAGACCTAGTAGCCAGACTAATTCAAAACAAAAAACGAAAATAAAGGAAACAAAAAATGCGAAAATAACAAACAAGAGTCCCCGGCAACGACGCCAATTTTTGGTCGCGCTGTCGCGCACGCGCCAAAAAGCGAGCGGTTTGTAAAATATGTAGTTAAGGGCGACAACTCGGATATCGTCTCACAAGGACTCTTGAATTGTATTTACCAGAAAAATCAGTTTTTTTTGTGTGTGTGTGGGGGGGGGGGGGGTTGGTTTGAAATTAAACAAAGAAAACAACGCAATAACAGAGCAATAAAAAAACAGAGCAGTTTAAAAGATTATCAAATAGCTAAAGGCGATTAATCTACTGTTCTCGATTTCCCAACTATCATCGTTTCACGTAAATTCCAAGCCCTAAGAAGATTCTAATCCCCTTTCGGTTGTAGCAACAATTAACAAACGAAATCGCTACTATGAGATATATGTTCCTATTCCCGAATTAAACAAACGGGGTTAAGCCCTCATGAACTAAACGAACATGAACGAACACACGCGAATTAAACAAACGCGATTCAATATAGGAACATAACATCACCGAAATAAATCAACACAACACTATACACTCCTGAATTAAACAAACAGAAATATATAGCATAGTATTGAAAAGGGAAAAGCATACAAAATAGGAATTACAAAACCTCAAGTGTGGTGGAAATCGATTACAGTAGACTAATCCAAGAAAATTAGTTCTCCATAAAAATGAAACACGGCCAGAAAATATGTAAAAACAATGGAGAATCAAAAGTTCTTTCTAATCTGCCCAGAACAGTCATTTATATCTATCAGGAACTGCGCCTACTCGCGAGGCGAACCCTCACTCGCGAGGCGAATATTATGAAGAGTCTGCAACGTTTGGTCTTCTCGCGGGGTGAAGTACGGCTCGCATGGCGAGGAATGGAAGAGTCATGGCTTCTGGTCTTCAGTCTCGCGAGGCGAGACATGGATCCGCGAGGCGACACAGAAAGGGTTGCATTTTCTGGAACAGTCAGCCTTCAGGTTCGCGAGGCCAGAAGAGGATTCGCGGGGCGAGCCAGAGAGGATGACATTCTGCTGTTCAGCTGGCTTTCAGGTTCGCGTGGCGAGAAGACTCTCGCGAGGCGAACACCTCCAGGATTGAAATTTCCCCTGCTTCTTTATTCCCTTAACTTCTAAGTTAACCTGAAAACAATAAAATAGCCATAAGTGCTTTATTTGACTCAAAACTGGCTAAATTAACCTAAAACTACTTTAGAGACTCAAAACCTTGCTTGAGGACAGTCTAATCTAATTTGTGTGAAAATGAGATATAATTAGCACAAAACCATGGTCATACTAGTCATAAAACTAGATGAGCCAGAGGCTTATCAATATCCTTAAAGCATCCACTTTCCAATGAGATCATTCTTTTTTGTTTTTTTAATCAGTGTCCTAAGGACACTCGTTAGCATTCTCCTTTTTGAAAAACAAAAATTACTTTTATTACTTTCTACAAAATCACTTGTGATATTTTCAACCACGTTACTTTCTATATGCACTTCATTTCCTTTGTCTCTAGCCAGTAGTTCGTCACCATATTGCAGCTTCACCTTGATACTCTACTCTCAAGGTGATTGCTTTCAGATACACTTTTCTTCCTCTTGTCAATTCTCATTTCACATCTAAATTATTTAGCATTTCGAAGGAAATCTCATATCCATTGTTTTTCCTTCCTCTTTATCAATTTTCGTTGCTGTAGCAAAAATTCTTCTTGCTTTTTGATTTTGAGTGATGAAAATCACTTGTGCCTATACATATATTCCTTCTCCTCGTTAACAATTTTAATGTCAGAGCCAATATCCTTTTTTCTTTGAGTGAGTGAATATGTGTTTTGAGTGCTTCGAGGCATACGCATCCTCGAAGGAGTCATAGTATGTCCGAAAAGGATAGACTAAACTCATTAAAGTTTTCCCAATTTTTACCAACATATATATATATATATATATATATATATATATATATATATTCCTCGAGTAATTTTTTCCCCTAATTTATTATTACCTTTTCTTCTTACTGGATCATTCTCGGTGCATCTATTTCTAAGAGAGAACTGCTTAATTTCGAGGTAACCACAGAGGGAAAAAATTATAAATCTCTTCACAAAAGTTCATGAATTCCTTATGGATTTTTTGCTGCGAATTTTACTACAATTTTTTTAGAAATATGATACTTTTCCTTATAGATTTAAATTCGTAGAAAAAATTGTAGAAAAATTTAGCATTTCTTGAAAATTTTCTTAAGAATTTAATTTTTTCCAACAAAATCTGAGAACTTTTCTACGGATTTTAAAATTTGCAGGAACAAATTACTCACAAAGTTACCTGGGAACAAAAAATTACTTGCAGATTTTTGAGCAAATTCAACAGAAAAAATCTGCAAGTAATTAGAGAATTTCTAATAGTGTTGTTGAGTTCCCCTTATTCATGCGTCAGTGATATATGATATCGTTACTTTTTAATTTGATGATTTTAATTTTAAAAAACTATGTCCAGATCTCGTCGGATATACCCCAAAAGGAACCAACAATCATCTTGTAATCATTTCTTTATGTGTTTACAAATCTATTTGGTAAAAGGGTGAAGAGATATCTTAAATTTCATGGCTTTTTGAAAAGTTCCTTCAATTTTAATTTTCGTCTTAATTAATTCCTAAACTCTAATTTACTATTGTTAGATCGGGTCATTATGTTAACGTATAGTTAACTTATTAATAATAAATAAATCATGACAATTCATTTTTGCTAAATATAAGTCATTGATTTATATATTTAACTAAAAGTATTTTATCTTATATTTTAATTTTTAAATAAAAAATTAAAAATAGAATATAAGAAATAAAAAAATATGATGATTTTAATTTAAGAAATTAAAAACAGAAAGTTAAGTTGTTTTTTTTAAAGTAAAAAAGGAATTAAAGGTTTACATTTAATAAGGATGAATTATTAGGATTTATTCATTTAATTTCAAGCTATAATAAGGACCTACTATAACAATAATCGGAGTTTAGGGACTAACTGAAATGAAATTAAAGTTAAAGATGTCTAGTTTCAAAAGGCTTAATATGCAATCACAGCATAAATATACACAGGCAGTTGGTCAATGTAGTAATTATGATTACTTCAAAAAAATTAATTACATCTCGTTGATAAAAAATACGTATATATGGGAAGTTAATGTCAACCATATTATACTGTATTATAACAAAAGACAATTTTCCTCTTAAAAAGAACAGAGACAATTTTACCACTTTTGAATGAAAGATTAATTTATTTTTGTGCAGCTAATTTTCATCACAAGCTATTTCCAATAGATTTATTACTTGTTTGTTTTATCTGTCAATGCGGCCAGGCATTTGACGGCTAAAAAAGTTCAAAGTTATAGTTAAATCATTTTCATTGATTTTGTTTATTTATTTAATAGCTCCAATGTGTGATATAATGAACAGGACATGGACTCGATGATCCAGTTAGCCAATGAACTTTTTGAAGATAAGGAGAACATCTTTGATAGCTTTGCAATGCTATACAACAATTCCTCCCATCTAGGGCTGCGTAATAGTAATGTAAGAAGAATAACAATTATCTCTCTCTATTTTCTCCAACTTCATTTTTTTAAGGATTGTTTCATATTTGGTTCGATTTGAGTTTGAAAGATAAAAAGTTATTAAATTAAATTAATTGGTTTTCTTTATTGTTTTGATTTTACTTAATGAATTCAACTAAATTAAATAAATCTTAATGAGTTTGATATAGTTCAATCTAATAAATATTTGGAAGCTACTAGCGAGTTCAGTTGATAAAGATATATGCTAGTTGTAACACCCTAGTTTTTACACCTATGATTAATTATTTTATTTGGATGTTTATGTTCATTTTGTTATGTGGTTTAGTTTGAGTAATTCAATTACTCTCTTCAAATTATTTTATTGGGTGCGTTAGCACTGACTTATTTCAGTGAATGCATGCTTATTAGATAATAATTTACGTTATTGTCACTACTATTTCCAGTACAGAAAAATATTTTAAATAATATGATTAAGAGAAAAGCATTTTCATATTCCTATTCTATTTAATTTTAGAGTTGAAAATAAACTGGTTTGACATCAATCGGAGATTAAATTTTGGACCGAGTATTTTCTTAGTTGATCTGTTCAACTATTAATCTTTACTCTAATTTGAATTTCGAAATCATATCTTTATCAATATTTATTTTTAGATTCCAAAAAGTAAAAACATGTTTATTTTAGGTCTAATATTTATCACTCATTGTGTACCTATCACTAAGTAATTAGTTTAAAAACTCAACTTTTACACTTTTCTCTCTCTCTTTCTCGACGCCCTATCCCTCACTTTCTTCTTTTCTTCTCTGCTTCTTCTTTCTTTCTTTCTTTCTTTCTTTCTTTCTTCTTCTTTCTCTCTTCTTCTTCTTCCTCCCACCTCAACTTCATCTTTATCAACCACCTTCCTTCCTTCTTCTTAGTCGCGCGACCACCCCCTGAGGCCACTGTTCGGTCACCGCACGGCGAGAGCAGATGACCCACGACTCGCCACCGCCCTCCTGGCACGCACAGCTGCGGTTGCACTGTCCTCTGCCACGGTAAGGTGGTTTGACTTCCATTCTTGGTGGTTTCTCACCTCTCTTTGTTAGTTTAAGTTCCTTCCTTCATCTCCTAGACTTACCTTCAAGTTTTGAGTACATGGGTGTTACATGAACATTGCCACCGCTGTTGGATGCCGTGTCGTCGCCGCGAGGAGCCCCACAACACCACCACAACTTCTTCTTCTTCCTTAGGTGAGTCAAAACCCTCTCTTGTGTCTCAAATTCAAAACCCCCAAATTGATTTGAAACCCTAACCCTAACCCTTTGATTTCAGATTTTTAATTTTAAAATTAAAGCTTTTTTTTATGAAATTGGGACTGTGAATTAGTGTTTCCCTAAACCAATTTCATTATTCTTTAGTTAAAATGAGTTTTCCCTAAATTGTATTTAGGAGCCCTAAACCCCAATTTGATTTCATTTGAATCTGGTTCTGTTTTTATGAAATTAATTATGATTTAGTGCAATTAGGACTCTTAATTGATGATTCCCAAGTTCTTTTTCATGATCCTATAATCAAAAAAATGTTTCCTTAAAGGGTATTGTGAAGCGTGAGCTTCAAACACGATTTTCTTTGAAAATAACCTTGCTTGGTAATAAGATAAAGTGTTTAGATCAAATTAGAATGTGTGTTCGACCATGTGTAATTGATTTCTTAATTTCTGGTTGTTGCGCGTTGTTGGATTCCCTCTCTGAGACGTTTGACACGGCTATGCTTGCTTGATGGAGTAGATAGTTACACTCTTGGAGCTAACGTGAGCCTTAAGACGAGGATCCTTTACTTGTCTTCAAAGGTAAGGGGGGCTTGCCTGAGAGATTTTTCTCAATAACCATTTGCTTGTAGTGTATTATGTATAATTTATGTGGTTGTGGTTATCTATTTATGTGGTTTATGTTGTGTTGTTTATCTGAGTATCGGTGTTTGATTTGATTTTAAATTATTTGATTATCTGTAGTTGTATATTATGTTGCTATGATGCATGATCTGCCTGGTGACATAATTCTGATAACTGTTGTTAAATGTTGTTTGTGAATGTTGTTTGAGAAGCCTGACAGTGGTCAGTGCACAACCGATTAATCAGATAAAAGCTTTAACAAGCTGTGTAAATTATATTCAACGTTTTATGGGAAATGTTGGAATATAATAGTGGTGGAAAATATTATTTTGGAAAAATAACGAGTTTTGAGAAATATTATTATTTTGATGATTTATTAGTATAAAAGTAATTTATGAGTCACAATGAGAGCGAAACTGTGAAAATGTTTTTGTATTGCTAATCTTTATGTAAGAAAGTTTGCAATATTATACAAAGTTATTTTATGAAATTAATTGTTGAAAAGAAGTTAATGATGATTTTAGAAAATTGTTTAAGTGGAAAAAGTTAAGTTTTGGCTTAAAAAGCTTTAAAAGTGATAATTGATGGCAAAATTGGAAAAGTGTAGAAGGCAAGTGTTTTGAAACGGCAGTACATATTTTAAGAAAGTTAAAACCTCAAGTGACTCACCTTTGTGAAAACTAAGTTTTATTATTTAAGGATTTTATTAATGAATTTCCAATTTGGAAAAGAATTTCTGAAAATTAAAAGTTAATTCAACAGTGTTGAAAGTGGTGTGGAACTTAGTAACCGAGACGTCGGGGTACTAAGGTTCTGTGTTGTGATGGACTCAGTCATTTGGACTTTGAGGGCCTATACCGTATACGTGAGGTATACCGTGTTGAAACACTGAAGATGTTTTCTAGTGCCACGAACCTAAGACTGGTACACCGGTCGAGAGGTGTCGTGATTGAGCACTCGGACTGTGAGGTCCTATGTTGTGATAAAAGTTTTATGGACTGTGAGGTCCTGTGTTGTGATGAAAGTTTTAAAGGTGTTTTAAAACTATGTGAGTCGTAAGCCATTTTGAGCTTCATCAAAGAAAGATTGAACACAAAGAAAAGAACAAAACAAAAGTGTTTTACATGCATTTGGCAGACGTGCCTGCGGTTTGTGGTTTAATGCATCAATTACCAGCAGCGAAAGGTAATTACGATGTGCATTTTCTCATGTGCCTAGTGAGGACATGGAGACCCCATCTTACTTGCTATTGGTGCCCTGATTGTGGACATTAGCAATGTGTTTGGCAGTGTGCCTCGAGGAGCCACACCTTGTATGCCTGGCCTTGTGTGCCTATGTGGATGGGAAGAGGTTGCGCACCTATTGGCAGAGTGCCAAGTTAGCCAGTGTGGCTATGGAGTCTGATCAACTCATTATATGTTGGGATATCTCATGAGATTAGGACAAAAATTAGATGATGAATATGAAGTGTCATGCATAATTTTTAAACGATGATGTGTGGGGTGTTGAACCCATTGATAAACTATTAGCTTATAAATGCTCGTGTGATAGATGTATATATGTCATGTGGTGTCGTGCATTTAGTTATTGCGTTAAATCCATATATTGGCGTCTCACCCTTACAGATATTTCAGGTTTCTTCTGGTTCGCTATTGTACCTTGGGTACTTTAGTACCGATGGTGCAGAGGAGTCTCCCTAAGTCACTCAGAGACTTAGATCTAGTTGCTTGAAGAGGTACTTGATTGTGGAATGATCACGTGAGTTTTCTTAGGAATAACTTTTAGAACGACCAGCTTAGGGTTTGAGACTTAGATTATTTTTGATAAGTATGTATGAGTATGGCTCAGAGAGCCTTTATTTTAAAATGGAATGTTTATGGCTCGGAGAGCATATCTTTTTAATGAAAATCTAAGCTGTTCCTGTTGGTCTTGTACAGCTTATGGATATAATATATTTTTTTTTTAGCATATTAATGCCTGGTTGTATTTGGTGTAACTGGAATTCTGGAATGAAAATGTAATTATTTTAGCAGGTGTTATTTTTCCTGGGATGTTCGAATTACAGAGGAGACTCTGTCGAAATTTTCGTAAAAATACTAGCTTTAATTTAAGTATGTTCTTTAAAGTAAATAGGTTTTCCAGGCTTTGATAGTAAGTCTGTGTGTAGATCAAGGCTTAGGTGTGGAGTCGTGGCAAAATTTTTATACCCAATTTCAGACACTTATGTACTTATACAAATTATTTTCCGAAAGCACCAGCAAATTATCCTTTTAATTTTATTTTCACACGTGTTATGTAGTAATGCCATAGGGGGTGTTACACCAGTTTTTTTTTTTTTTTTGATAAGCAAGATATATGCTAGTTTATTCACAACAATATAACATCAAACATATCTTCAACAATACCATTATGCACATCGTATGTGTTTTACTATTTATAATAATTATTTGAATTAGTGATACACATATGTACTTACTTACCTAATTTACATATACATAATTTTCAACATTTAATTGTAACTTATTGCATATATATTGTTTTCCCCACACTTACAATCTCACTCTATTACATAAGAAGATGTGATGGAGATGTATGCATATGAAGTAAGTAAGATTTTTCTTGTTGTTCGATCAGGTTCAGGACTCGGTGGGATCAATAACTGCAGCAACCAATCAAGTCCAAACAACCGAGTCTTATGAAAACCCAGTGGTTCCACCGCCTGAATTAGATGTTCCAAATCCACTGTCCCAGTCACCAATCGCTTCAGATCCATTATGGAATGGAACACTACAAGATGTGGTAAAATATACATAATTCTTAAAACAATATGTGCTAATATTCACGTGTCTTAACTAATATGCATTTGCCTTGTAAAGTTAATGTACACCTACATGACGATCATTTTGATTAGGTGGGAGGATTTATCTCAGAAGGAGCAGCTTCTTCGATTCAAGGCCAACATATGGCCCCTACAGGATGCTATAATCCGTTTTATCAATCTGAACCCCAGAATTTTGTTGACGAATCTGGGCAAGTATACCCAGTCGTGCAAGTAATACGGTGGTGAGACCGGTTATCGTATCCATGGGGACTGCAACAAGTACTAGCACGTACCAATTCAATTACTATCTAAGCGATTCTTGGATTGAAGAGAGTTCTATGCTAACAAAAGTTAAAGTTAACAAAATAAGAAAGACAGACTCTTTTTGTAATTTTCTCAAATACTTGGAAGACAATAAAAGAAGGTTTTCAAATATGATAAAAGTAGCTGGGGTTAGGTTCACTAAACTTCATCCTCATGCAATGAAACAACTCACAAATAGTTTCTACTTCAGTTATGACAATCAATCCACTAAATTACTCAAGCCCCGATTCCTCGAATGACAAGAGCCTAAACCCACTAATAGACCCTAATTCCTTAGGTGGCCTAGATTAATGAATTTGCATTAATATTAGGGATCATGCGATTGATAATAAACCCAGTTCCATTCCTAGATACAAGGCTTACTAGGTGATTAATCTCAATTCCGGTTTCAACACGAATTTTCCAATTGCATATTAAAACACAAATCGAGTCATGGGGGTGCTAGCCACAACAAGCATTAAGTACAGAAATCAACCACTCAATAACAAAGCAGAAACTGTATTGCAAAATTAAATCAAATACATGAGAATTCAGAAATAGCTACCCTAACCCCAACAATGGAGGTTTAGCTACTCATAGTCATAGATACAACCAAAGAAAGATGGATGAAGGAGAGAAGGGATTCCATGGGGGCAATCCTCTGCAGCTGCCTCTGCTTCCAAAGAGCCTTTAGGGTTTCCAAAACTCGTAGCCTCCAAGCCTCCAAAGTTCCCCCACCAATTCTGCCTTAAACAGCTTATAACAGTGGTTCTGGTTTTCGCTCACTCGCGGGGCGAGAGGTATCTCGCGAGGCGAGTATTAAAATCCTGGTCTTCATAGAATTGGTCTCTCGCGAGGCGAAAGCGGATCGCGAGGCGAAATCGAAAGGTCCGTCTCAAATACGCCCGTGATGAGTATCAGGGCCTGGGCGTGATAGCTTCTGGTCCTCATTCTCGCGCGGCGAGACACGGTTCGCGGGGCGAACCAGAAAGGCTGACTGTTGCTGTTCCGCTGGGTTTCAGGGTCGCGTGGCGAGCTCCATTATCGCGGGGCGAAGGTCCAGAATTCTCCATATTCGCGTGGCGAGAAATGGTTCGGGGGGCGAAAATTCCCAGAATTGCATTCTGCACTGTTCCTTCATTCCCTTGACTTTCAAGTTAACTAGATTATTCATTGATTCCTGCAAAACAACACATAAAACCACCTTATCCGTTCCAAAGGAAAAACTAACTAAAATCAAATAAATAATGCCTAATCTATATAAAAAATGCATGAAAAAGTGTACAGCAAACATCATGTAAAATCACACTATCAAATCACCCCAAGCTTATTCAATTGCTTGTCCTCAAGCAATCACTAAGGCCAGAAGAATAAACAGAATGTGGATAGTGAACTAAGAACCCGAGTAAATGATCCAAGCAATAAGCAATTCAAACAATTCAGCAAGAGACAATCAATTCAAGTCCAATTAGAGGTTTAGGTTCCTTAGACTCATGTTCTCACTGATTTGGGCACTCTTTCTCACCTGAAGCTCACCCCAAGCTTGTTCATTTGCTTGGCTCTCTTTTCTCACCTGACTCAAGTGTTTAGGGGATAAGACATTTCACTCAATTTTCCTCAAGGAATGAATCCTACCATAGGCTTGACTATCAACCAAATCTCTACTTTATTAATGAAAACAATTTAGAATCAAGAGGTCTTTTATTTGGTTGTAACGTGGCCATGGGATTAATCGTTAGGTGGGGAAATCAATAAAAGGACATTTCAAAAGGCTAACAAAATCAAGCATTGCAAAGCATGCACCTTCTAAAATACCTTCTTGGGTTTTCAATTCACTTTTTCCACCTTTCTTTTCTTTCTTTTCATTTTATTTCTCATTTCTTTTTGTCATCCCCTTCTCTATATATTATTTTTTTTTTCTTTTTCTTGGAGAAGGAGAGATTTTTCAAATCAAGAGAATTATTTTTTTTTCTGATTCTTTTCCCAAACTTTTTCAACTACCTTTTTACCCTTTTGTAATACTTTAGAAGGTCCTATCAAACATCATTCAACAATATATTTCAAGGTACCAAGAAAAGTATTTTTTTTCTTTCAAGCTCAAAATTGGGCAACTAAGGGGTAGCATTTCATCATTCAAAGCTCAGAAGGCCAGAAAAATACCTATTGCCTCAATCCTTTTCAAAAATTGTTCTCAAAAATTTTTAAGCTTCGAAATGGTTTCAAGTCAAGTTCTAGATAAAACAATCCAAGAGGAATAACACTCTGACACAAGAAATGGGGTAAAATTTTGTGAGTACCCCTTTATGGCTCAAAATCTCACATTTTAGTTCAAAAATCAATGAAAGACACAAATCTTCAGAACCCTATGCTAATTATCAACTATCACAGATCATCTCAAACATTTTCATTTGCATCCATATCACAAGAATGAAAAAATTGGGTTCAACAATTCACTATCACAATTTTAATAGGCACTTAGTTCTCACAATTGGATACAAAATCTTAGCAAGGGCAATCTAATTGTGTGATCATGCAAAACTATCATGCAAAACTATATGAATGCAACATGCAAAATGCAAATGCAAAATACTCCTACCCCAAGCTTAAAAATTTACATTGTCCCCAATGTAAACAATCAAGTTGGAGAGAGGAGAAGAAAAATAAAATAAAACAAAAAAAATTGGAACGGCTTACCGAGGCGGTAGCGGATGTTGACTTTGTTGACTCTGCCCCTTTTTCTCTTCTCCTTGTCTTCTTGCTCTCCCTTCCTTCTTTCCCTGCAAACACTTGGCAATTCTCAATTTATTATTTTTCCTCTTGAGCTTCTCAAATTATTCAAGAGGTTAAAATCAAAAACAAAATTATTAAGAACATGAAAATAACTAAGGAGAAGGGTTAAGAAACTTGGGTTGCCTCCCAATAAGCGCTTCTTTAACGTCACTAACTTGACGGGCTTCTTTCAATTAACCGGGGTCTGCTGGGCATATAAGTTCAAGAGCACTTTTCTTCCATGGAACTCCTGTAAAGAGCTGATTTTGCTTATAGGACCAACAGTTGTGCTTCCCTTTTGCCCCTTTCACTCTGGGCCTCTTGCCCTTTTTCTTACTCCTTCCCGGCGGAGGTTGCTTTTTACAAGAGGAGCAGATCCTACTTCATCACCAACTGATACCTCATTTGTCTTGCAGAGCTTCAGTGTTGCTTTCATGTTGTGCTTTTCCTTCTTCTCAGGAGTAGAGGGGTGGTTCTGATGTGCAATGACTTCCTTATCTACTGTATCCACCATGTCCATGCGGAAACACTCCTCTTCATCGCTCTTGTGATGCATAGCTTCCAATACATTGAAAGTTACTTCTTCTTCGTGCACTCTGAATTTCAACTGGCCTTTTTCTACATCTATCAAAGCCCGACCAGTTGCCGTAAAAGGTCTCCCAAAGATGAGCGGAACTTCTGCATCCTCCTCCATGTCTAAAACCACAAAGTCCGCTGGAAAGATAAACTTATCCACCTTTACCAGAACATCTTCCAAGATACCATAAGGATGCTTGATTGATCTGTCAGCTAACTGCAATGCCATCCTGGTTGGTTTCACCTCTCCTCCTCCAAGCTTGTTCAAAATGGAGAGCGGCATCAAATTGATACTCGCTCCCATGTCACATAAGGCCTTCCTGATAGACACATTCCCAATAGTGCAAGGAATTGTAAAACTACACGGATCTTTCAGCTTCGGAGGTAGCTTCCTTTGTAGTATCGCACTGCACTCCTCAGTTAAGGCAACAGTTTCGCCTTCCTTGATCTTTCTTTTCTTCGTGAGCAGTTCCTTCATGAATTTTGCATAATTGGGCATCTGTTCCAATGCTTCAGCAAAGGGTAGGTTGATCTGTAACCGCTTGAAGATATCAAGAAACTTGGCAAATTGTTCTTCTTTCTCCTTTTTCTTGGTCAAATGATGGTATGGCAACTTCACATAAGAGGGAATCACTTGAGGCTTGTCCCAATCTTTCAAAAGCTGACTTTTAGTCTTCCTCAAAATTGAATTCTCATCTACTAGCTTCTCCCTCTTGTCTTGTTCACTGGCTTTTTCTTCTTCCTCAACTATAACCTCTTTGCCTTTTTCTTCTTTTTTCTCAGCACTCACTTCTGTTTTTCCATCAACTTTCTGATTCTTCACCCAAGGTTCACCGCCCACATTCTCAAGACTTTTTCCACTCCTCAAAACAATAGCATTGCAATGCTCCTTCGGATTAGTTTGAGTGTTACCAGAAAAACTGCTGCTAGTTTGCTCGGCTAGGTGCTTTGCAATTTGGCCAACTTGAACCTCCAAATTATTTATAGAAGCATCGGTATTTTTCTGGTTCGTCATGGACAACTGCATGAACTGATTGAGTGTGTTCTCCAGAATAGAAACCCGATCTTGAAGCGGTTGTGTAGGAGGAGGCTTGCTTGTTTGCCCGGCATCTTGATTCCAACCAAAATTTGGTTGATTCCTCCATCCTTGATTGTTGCCTTGTCGCCCATAGTTCCCCATATAATTTGCTTCTTCATGGGAACTAGGTGGTGCCTCACATCTTCCATTCTCATGATCACCTCCACAAAAATCACATCTCAGTACCTGCTGGTGTGGTATGGTCGTCCCTTGAACAGTTTGGAGTTGTTGTGGGAGTTGAGCTAGTTGTTTGGTAAGAGACTCCAATTTTTGTGTCATGATCTTGTTCTGAGCCAACAATGCAGTTTGTGAATCCAACTCCAACACTCCCCTTCTTTGTGTGGGACCTCGATCATGATGCATCAAGTAATCATTAGAGGCCATTGCTTCTATCAAAGTCAGGGCTTCCTCTGCTGTCTTTGTATTCATTGAACCTCCAGCTGAGGCATCCAACATGTACCTGGTTGATGGCCTCAATCCATTACAGAATGTTTGCATCTGAGTAAGATCATCAAAACCATGATTTGGGCATCTCCTGAGCAATTCCTTGAACCTTTCCCAGGCGTCATGCAGAGTCTCACCTTCTTGTTGAGTAAAGCTCATGATGTCACCCCTTGCCTTTACAAATCTTGATGTGGGGAAGAATCTTGCCAGAAATTTTGCTTCTAAGTTATCCCATGTAGTGAAGCTCCCTCTTGGTTGTGACTGGAGCCAAGACTTGGCTCTATCTCTTAAAGAAAAAGGGAACAATCTCAATCAAATTGCATCATCAGAAGCACCATTTATCTTCACTGTATCGCATAACTCTAGGAAAGTGGAAATATGACTGTTAGGATCTTCCTTCTCCAACCCAGCAAACTGATTTTGTGAAACCATGTTGATGAGATTTGGCTTGAGTTCAAAATTGTTGGAGTTCACCGGAGGTCTCACTATACTAGTAACATGCCGGTTGAAATTTGTATTGGCATAATCACCAAGTGTCCTCCGTGGTGGTGGAGTATCTTCACCATTCCCTGCCATCCTGAGTTCTTCTTGACAAACTTGAGAGGTGGAAGTCTCTTGTTCTTCTCCTTGTTGTTCTAACAAATTCTGCTGTCTTGCTTGTCTCCTATTCGCCCTAGCTGTTCTTTCAATTTCTGGGTCGTAGAGGAGTTGGTCAGCTGGGATAGTACCTCGCATATAAAAACAGTCTAGCAAGCAAAAGTATTAGTAGTAAAGGTTAGCACACAACAAACACATAAATAAAATGACAGCAAAAACAAAGCAGAAAAAATGCCAGCACACAGTTTATAACAGAAAAGAAAAATTTTAAAACAGAAAAATTTTGTGCTCAAATTAGTAACCAAAATGGATATGCTAATATTGAGACGCAGTCCCCGGCAACGGCGCCAAAAACTTGTTGACGAATCTGGGCAAGTATACCCAATCGTGCAAGTAATACGGTGGTGAGACCGGTTATCGTATCCACGGGGACTGCAACAAGTACTAGCACGTACCAATTTAATTACTATCTAAGCGATTCTTGGATTGAAGAGAGTTCTATGCTAACAAAAGTTAAAGTTAACAAAATAAGAAAGACAGACTCTTTTTGTAATTTTCTCAAATACTTGGAAGACAATAAAAGAAGGTTTTCAAATATGATAAAAGTAGCTAGGGTTAGGTTCACTAAACTTCATCCTCATGCAATGAAACAACTCACAAACAGTTTCTACTTCAGTTATGACAATCAATCCACTAAATTACTCAAGCCCTGTGATGAGCCTCTGTTTGACTGGTTTTATAACTAGTAAAGACCATGGCTTTGTGCTAATTTTATATTATTTTCACCCAAATTAGACTTGATTGTCCTTAAGTAGTATTTTGAGTCTGTAAAGTGTTTTTAGGTTAATTTAGTTGATTTAGAGTGAATAAAGTACTTGCTGTTATTTTCTTATTTTCAGGTAAATAAAAAGGAATAAATCTGGAGTCTTTCGCCCCGCGAAAGCTATACTCGCCACGCGACCCCGAAGCTGACTGTTCCAAGAAAATGCAAGGTCTCTAGTTCGCCCCGCGAAGAAGAGCTCGCCTCGTGAGTCACCCAACCCTGAAAAGTCAGAGACGATCATGGCTTGCCCGTGTGAAAGGTCACGGGCGTTGCAGTTTGGGAATTTGAAGAGATTCGCCTCGCGAATATATGCTCGCCTCGCGAGAAGATGAAAGGTTGCAGACTGTTTGTAATATTCGCCTCGCGAGAAGTGCTTCGCCTCGCGAGGACGTGGATTCCAGGAGTTGTATAAAAGCCTGTTTAGGCAGAACTTAAGGGTTAGCGAGAGTTAGCCAGTTTTGGCTAGTTTTTAGTCAGTAGTTTATTTTCTTGTCTTTCCTTTTGTTTTCTTTTTTTTTTGTAATGGAGAGCTAGTCTCCTAGATTAATCTACTGCAATTGGTTTCCATTCACATTTGAGGTTCTGTATTTCCTGTTTTTATATGCTTTTCTCTTTTCAATACTATATTATGCATTTCTGTTTGTTTAATTCAGGAGTGTGTAGTGTAGTGTTGATTCATTTCAGTGATGCTATGTTCCTATACTTAATCGCGTTTGTTTAATTCGCGTGTGTTCATTCATGTTCGTTTAGTTCATGAGGGCTTAACCCCGTTTGTTTAATTCGGGAATAGGAACATGTATCCGTAGTAGCAATTTCGTTTGTTAATTGTTGCTACAACTGAGAAGGGATTAGAATCTGCTTAGGGCTTGGATTTATTTGAACCAATGATAGTGGGAAACCAAGAACAGTAGGTTAATCGTCTTTAGTTTATTTGCTATTCTCTTTAACTGCTTTGTTTTCATTGTTTTCTTTATTTTATTACCCAAACAAACCCCCCAAAAAACTAACTTTTGATTTTCTGTTAATAATAACAACAACTAAAGAGTCCTTGAGAGACGATACTCGAGTTGTCGCTCTATACTACATTATTTTAATAATCGCTCGTTCTTTTTGGCGCGTGGCAACAGCGCGACCAAAAATTGGCGCCGTTGCCGGGGACTCTGTTTTGTTGTCATTAGCAGAAAATAAAATTCAAAAAAAAAATAAAAATAAAAATTTGCTAATTAGTTTTGTCTGTTTTGTCTGGTTGTGAATTTTAGCACCCCCCATGGATAGTTATATGCGAAATTACATGCCTAATGCTTACTATGAGCAACCACCATGCATATATTTTCCTGATTTTCTTGGTTTATCACACTGGTTGCCAAGGTTTAGTGGTTTTGCAGGTGAGAATCCGCAGGAGCATCTGAGGGAATTCCAGATTGCTTGTTCTATAATGCTGAGATCTGCAGGAATAACAGAAGATCACATTCAGATGGAAGCTTTCCAGTTCTCACTTGAAGGTGCTGCAAGAGATTGGCTGTATTGTCTTGATGAAAATTCCATCTCAAGCTGGTTTGATTTAAAGGAAGCCTTCCTGTTTAGATACTATCCTGCCTTCAGAGCTGCACCTTCCGAACCTTCCCTAGAGGACCTGTTCAAGCAAATGGCTGCACAGATAAATGCACAAATGGAAGCAAACTTTCTCGAATTCCAACAGAAGATGGAGGCTGAATACCAGAGGAGCCAAGCTGAATCTCAGAAGTTGTCCGCTCTAATTGATCAAGTTACCACCAACTCGGCTGCAATGCTAACTCCACAGCCCCTTGAAGAACATACAGAGTCACAAGTTATTCCTGAAAATGTTTATGATGATGATTCTGATAATGTTTCTATTGATGAATTGTGTGTTGAATCCCCTGATGATTGTTATTGTTCTGGCACTGCTTTGTGTGTAGAATGTTATTTTGAAAGGTATGTTAAGCAAAGCATCCATATGGAACAGGAGACAGATGAGGTTGAGGGCCATGTTCATATAGGAAATGTTCATCAGGAGGATCAGGAGAACATTTGCTCCACCGTGCTTGAGGATAAAGAAGAATTTTTGGTCTTAGATGCATGTGTTGAGAGTAATGGGGTGGATGAATTAATTGCTGAATTTCCAGACATTCAGAACTTTTCTGATTCATTTTATTGTGATATATGTACTGACTCTACTAACTCTAACCTTTGTGTGGTGTGTGCTGAAATTTCTGCATGTGTAGCAGGTGATGAATTTGTTAGTACAGTGAATGAAGAACGTGCAGAAAATGAAGCAGCACCATTAACCCCAACTAACTGTTTGCCACTTCCCCCTGAGGAACCAGTGATGGAGTTTAAGCCTTTGGATTTTGCACCATGGCCGGTCCAAGAGGTTGAGCCCCACTTCTATTAGGGAGACTTTGTAGATAAAGAGGTCAGCTGTGACCCGAAGGGGAGTGAGAAGTCCGCCGTACTCGACGAAGTCATCATAATTGTCAAGTGCTCACCCCCACATCAAGGCTGCGAGTTAGGGAAGCATGGAATGAACTCCCACTCTTTGTCCATCACGTGGGCCTTATGCTACAAGCAATGGGATCCTGGTGGAACCGCCCTTCATGAGTTTTCTTAACCCTTTCTTCTTTTTAATTTTCTTTTCCTTGCTTTATTTCTGTTTTGTTTTTAATAAGGCTCCTGAATAATTTGTGAAGCTCAGGAGTTGTGTTTGTGTCTTGGTATTGGCAAGTTTATTGGATTTTATTGATTTTGCATAGATTGATTGCATGATAGTGTTGACTGTTTCCCCCTAGAATTTGAAAATTTTTTGAAAAATGATCCCCATATGATTGAAAACTGAACTTTGGGATTTTGTTATGATGGCATGACTTATGATAAGTTTGGGGTGATAGGAAGCACACACTAGGGATAGAATCTCAGTTAAACAATTTGCATGAATGTCCAGGTGAGGTTTTGATCCTCCAACATGTTTTTGACTGTGTGAGAAATCACTTATGAATTGCACTTTCCCCGAATTTGCTTGAATCTCTTTTTGGTTTGCATGATTATGTGTTTGCTTCAGATGATTTTGGCATTTTCTTTGTAAATAGATACTTGGACTAAAATAACCATTTCCTGATGCATGTTCCCTAGTTAGCCCCTTTGAGCCTGATTAGCCTATTGCTTCTTGATAACCTAATGTTATAAGCGCAAAAATCTGGAAAACCATGTTAACCCGATCTTAGGATTAGGAGAGCATGGAATCTTAGAATGGGTGCAAGAAACTAAGTTTGGGGTGGCTGCAAGGTGTAATATGTTGTTTGGGATTGAGAAAAAATTTATGTAAAAAATAAATAAATAAAATAAAAGTGCAAAAATGCCAAAAAGAAATAAAAAGGTTGTAGTCACCCAGAGGCATAAAGAAAAATGAGAAAAAGGAACTTGAGTTAAATTCAAAGTGTAAAAATGTTTCATGCTCTCTTAGTTCCTAGGGTCCTCAGCCTAGTACCTTTGTATATCCTACCCTTAGCCAGGCCCCATTACAACCCATAAAAGACCTTTTGATGTTGCTTGCATGTTTTCTGTGGGAATCATTTAGAGATGAAAATCAAATTTATGGGAAGTGCTCTTAAAAGTGAAACTGAGTGAATTGTTGACAGCCTGACACAAACTGAGCGATTGAGTGAACATAAATTTCCCTTGTGAGGAAGGCAGTTGTTTGAATATGGTGATCTCTCTTTTGTGTGTAACTTAGATCCCCTGCTTAGATTTCTGATTGTTTGAATGATGAAATTCTCAATTGTTTAGAATAAATGATTGTGGGGATTACTTTGTTTGAAAGGGGGGACATTGAAGAAAATTGTTTTGATAAATTGCTTGAAATCTGTGCGAAAGTTGATTAAATCTTTTGTGCTTGCCAGGTCTTGAGTCTTTTTAAGTTTTTGAGTTGTAGTTTACTTGGGGACAAGCAAAGTTTAAGTTTGGGGTATTTTGATGAGCCTCTGTTTGACTGGTTTTATAACTAGTAAAGACCATGGCTTTGTGCTAATTTTATATTATTTTCACCCAAATTAGACTTGATTGTCCTTAAGTAGTATTTTGAGTCTGTAAAGTGTTTTTAGGTTAATTTAGTTGATTTAGAGTGAATAAAGTACTTGCTGTTATTTTCTTATTTTCAGGTAAATAAAAAGGAATAAATCTGGAGTCTTTCGCCCCGTGAAAGCTATACTCGCCACGCGACCCCGAAGCTGACTGTTCCAAGAAAATGCAAGGTCTCTGGTTCGCCCCGCGAAGAAGAGCTCGCCTCGCGAGTCACCCAACCCTGAAAAGTCAGAGACGATCACGGCTTGCCCGTGTGAAAGGTCACGGGCGTTGCAGTTTGGGAATTTGAAGAGATTCGCCTCGCGAATATATGCTCGCCTCGCGAGAAGATGAAAGGTTGCAGACTGTTCGTAATATTCGCCTCGCGAGCAGTGCTTCGCCTCGCGAGGACGTGGATTCCAGGAGTTGTATAAAAGCCTGTTTAGGCAGAACTTAAGGGGTAGCGAGAGTTAGCCAGTTTTGGCTAGTTTTTAGTCAGTAGTTTATTTTCTTGTCTTTCCTTTTGTTTTCTTTTTTTTTTGTAATGGAGAGCTAGTCTCCTAGATTAATCTACTGCAATTGGTTTCCATTCACATTTGAGGTTCTGTATTTCCTGTTTTATATGCTTTTCTCTTTTCAATACTATATTATGCATTTCTGTTTGTTTAATTCAGGAGTGTGTAGTGTAGTGTTGATTCATTTCAGTGATGCTATGTCCTATACTTAATCGCGTTTGTTTAATTCGTGTGTGTTCATTCATGTTCGTTTAGTTCATGAGGGCTTAACCCCGTTTGTTTAATTCGGGAATAGGAACATGTATCCGTAGTAGCAATTTCGTTTGTTAATTGTTGCTACAACTGAGAAGGGATTAGAATCTGCTTAGGGCTTGGATTTATTTGAACCAATGATAGTGGGAAACCAAGAACAATAGGTTAATCGTCTTTAGTTTATTTGCTATTCTCTTTAACTGCTTTGTTTTCATTGTTTTCTTTATTTTATTACCCAAACAAACCCCCCAAAAAACTAACTTTTGATTTTCTGTTAATAATAACAACAACTAAAGAGTCCTTGAGAGACGATATCCGAGTTGTCGCTCTATACTACATTATTTTAATAATCGCTCGTTCTTTTTGGCACGTGGCGAGAGCGCGGTCACCCCGATTCCTCGGATGACAAGAGCCTAAACCCACTAATAGACCCTAATTCCTTAGGTGGCCTGATAGTGTGATTTTACATGATATTTTCTGTACACTTTTGCATGCATTTTGCATATAGATTAGGCATTCTTTATTTGGTTTTTATTAGATTTTCCCTTGGGACGGGTGAAGCGGTGTCTTGGTGTTGTTTTGCAGGAATTCAATGTAAAAATGATCAAAATCAGCCATGATGGAGCTTGGATGAAATAGAGCTTGAAAAGTGAAGAATATGAGCCAAAAAGAGCCCATCACGGCCTGGCCGTGATGACCATCACGGCCGTGATCAAGCAGAGCAGAAGGCAAAAGTTAGAGACTGTCACGGCCTGCCCGTGATAGACATCACGGCCGTGGCCAACCAGAAAATTCAAGTTTCGCGTCGCGAAACTCAGCTCGCCTCGCGAGAGCTCAAAAGTTGCAAATACGCCCACTCCAGAACGCGTCACAGCCTGCCCGTGATGGCCATCACGGCCGCTACGCGCAGCAGACCTATAAATAAGAACGCAGCAGACGGAACAAAGGGTCCAGAGGGAGGCATTTGGAGGCACTTGGAGGCTGTGGCTGGGCTAGGGTTTCAACCCTAGAAGGGAGCCAAGAGGGGTTGCTTTGAAGAAGAAGGAAAGCTCACATGGAGCCTCTTCTCTCCTCTTCTCCTATTTCTCTGGTTTGGTTTTCTCTGTTTATGATTAGTTAAATCCCTGTTGTTGGGATTAGATGTAACCAAATTGATGTTTATGTATTTATCTTGACTGATTATTCTGTGTTCATGTCTTCATATTAGTGATTAATTTTCTGTGCTTAATGCTTGTTGTGGCTAGCACCCCCATGACTCGATTTGTGTTTTGGTATGCAATGGGGACGTTCATATCAGAACCGGAACTGAATTTAATCACCTAGTAACCCTTTCATCTAGGAATGGAGTTAGGTTTACTAGTAATCACATGATCCCTAATCTTAATGCAAATTCATTAATCTAGACCACCTAAGGAATTAGGGTCTATTAGTGGATTTAGGCTCTTGCCATCCGAGGAATCGGGGTTTGAGTAATTTAGTGGATTGATTTTAATATCTGAAGCATGAATGGGAGGTATCTAGTCCTGATAGTACATGAGTTAGAGGTTTGGTGAAGTCTGGTCCCAGCATATCCTTTCTGCACTCCAAGTGTTTGTTAAAAGTCCCCAAAAAGACAAAAAGATTTTATTTCTTTTCTTTTGTTTGTTTTACTTTCTCTTGATTAATAGTTTAGTCTAGATAGTTGCTGACTTTGCGAATTGGTACTTGACATCCAATCCCCGTGGATACGATAAACCGGTCTTACCACCGTATTACTTGCACGACTGGGTATACTTGCCCAGATCCGTCAACAAGTTTTTGGCGCCGTTGCCGGGGATTGGTTTTGCCAATATCATTAGTAACAAGGGAGGCAACTAATTTAGACATTTTTATTATTTTTATTTTCTGTATATATTTGATCTTTTTGTTTTGAGTTTTGGTTGTGCTAGGTGGATGGAATTTATGGACAATTGTTATTATCCACCTGATGAGGAAGCCTCAAGTCGCGCTTTGGAAGACAACTGGTGTTTGGGAGATGTCATGGATTTGATGGACCATGTTACTCCCGCACAAGTTGATTATATGACGGGAAGGCTTATATATAACTTCTCCGAGGAGGATTGGGAAACCTTTTGCTCATATTTGCCACCTCCACCACCATGTATGATTCCCATAGAGCCACAAGAATCAGCATTTGAGCAAAATCTGGTTGTGGGAATGGATCACAATGAAGATGAAGAGGTGGTGGTAGATGAACAACAACAAGAGGAATTACCTTCCACACATCCTTGGAGAGAAACAAGTGAGAAGGCGGTGCATTTGGAAATCACTCCCTCCACCATGCTTGCTGAATTTACTGCATTAAATAAATATGTTGGCTTGCATGCATGTGTGGATAATGGTAAGTTAGCCCCTTCCACTTGTATGTCACACTTCCTCTTGAAAATTCCACTTGACCCGAGAGGAAGTGAATTTATAATTGCAAAGGTCAATGGAATGTCCACCCAATGGCTGGGTGGAATTGAGAATAAAGTTATATTACTGTTGCAATCACCACCCTAATTTCCATTTGATCCGGGAGGAGGATCCAGGTGATGCTTTTCAATAAGTCAAGCTAGTGACATTAAAGAAGCGCTCATTGGGAGGCAACCCAATTTTTCTTTTCCTTTTTCCTTTTTCCTTTTTGTTTTGTTAGATTTGATTTTTGATTTTAAACTCTTGAATAATTTGAGAAGATCAAGAGTTTGCTTTTACTAATAAAATTGCCAAGTGATTTCAGGGTAAGAAGGAAGGAGGGAAGAGCAAGAAGACAAGAAAAAGCAACCCAACTTTCAAGCAGTTTCTGACTGAAATGAAAGCCAACACCCGCTACCGCCTCGGTAAGCCGTTCCATTTTTATTTTATTTTATTTTTCTTTCCTTTCTCCAACTTGATTGTTTACATTGGGGACAATGTAAATTCTTAAGCTTGGGGTATGGGTATTTTGCATTTGCATTTTGCATGTTGCATTCATATAGTTTTGCATGATAGTTTTGCATGATCACATGATTAGATTGCCCCTGCTTAGATTTTGCATCCAATTGTGAGAACTAAGTGCCAAATAACTTGTGATAGTGAATTGTTGAACCCAATTTGTTATTCTTGTGATATGGCTGCAAACAAAAAAATGCTTGAGATAATCTTGGATAGTTGATAATTAGCATATGGTTCTGTGGATTTGTGTTTTTCAGTGATTCTGAACTAAAATGTGAGATTTTGAGCCAAAAGGGGTACTCACAAAATTTTACCCCATTCTTTGTGTTAGAGTGTTATTCCTCTTGGTTTGTTATTCTCTAGAACTTGACTTGAAACCATTTTGAAGCTTAAAAAATTTTTTGGAAACATTTTTGAAAATGATTGAGGCACTAGGTATTTTTCTGGCCTTCTGAGCTTTGAATGATGAAATGCTACCCCTTAGTTTCCCAATTTTGAGCCTGAAAGAATGAAATACTTTTCTTGGTACCTTGAATTACTTTGATGAATGATGTTTGATAGGACCTTCTAAAGTATTGCACAAAAGGGTAAAAAGGTAGTTAAAAAGAGTATGGGAAAGAATCATAAAAATATTTCTCTTGAGTTGAAAAAATTTCCCCTTCTCCAAGCAAAAGAGAAATAAAAGAAAGAGAAAAATCTTTAGAGAAGGGGATGACAAAAAGAAATGAGAAATAAAAAGAAAAAGAAAGAAAAGAAAGGTGGAAAAATAAATCGAAAACCCAAGAAGGTATTTTAGAAGGTGTCATCTGTTGAAATGTTTGATACTTGGTTTAGCCCTTTTGAAATGTCCTTTTCTTGATTGCCCCACCTAACGATTAATCACATGGCCAAGTTACAACCAAAGCAAAAGACCTCTTGATTCTTGATTGTTTTCATTAATAAAGTAGAGATTTGGTTGATAGTCAAGCCTATGGTAGGATTCATTCCTTGAGGAAAATTGAGTGAAATGTCTTATCCCCTAAACACTTGAGTGGTGAGGAAGAGAGCCAAGCAAATGAACAAGCTTGGGGTGAGATTCATGTGAGAAAGAGTGCCCAAATAAGTGAGAACATGAGCCTAAGGAACCTAAGCCTCTAATTGGACTTGAATTGATTGTCTCTTGCTGAATTGTTTGAATTGCCTATTACTTGGATCATTTACTCGGGTTCTTAGTTCACTATCAATGTTCTGTTTATTCTTCTGGCCTTAGTGATTGCTTGAGGACAAGCAATTGAATAAGCTTGGGGTGATTTGATAGTGTGATTTTACATGATATTTTCTGTACACTTTTGAATGCATTTTGCATATAGATTAGGCATTCTATATTTGGTTTTTATTAGATTTTCCCTTGGAACGGGTGAAGCGGTGTCTTGGTGTTGTTTTGCAGGAATTCAATGTAAAAATGATCAAAATCAGCCATGATGGAGCTTGGATGAAATAGAGCTTGAAAAGTGAAGAATATGAGCCAAACAGAGCCCATCACGGCCTGGCCGTGATGACCATCATGGCCTGGCCGTGATGACCATCATGGCCGTGATCAAGCAGAGCAGAAGGCAAAAGTCAGAGACTGTCACGGCCTGCCCGTGATAGACATCACGGCCGTGGCCAACCAGAAAATTCAAGTTTCGCGTCGCGAAACTCAGCTCGCCTCGCGAGAGCTCAAAAGTTGCAAATACGTCCACTCCAGAACGCGTCACGGCCTGCCCGTGATGGCCATCACGGCCGTGACGCACAGCAGACCTATAAATAAGAACGCAGACAGAACAAAGGGTCCGAGAGGAGGCATTTGGAGGCACTTGGAGGCTGTGGCTGGGCTAGGGTTTCAACCCTAGAAGGGAGCCAAGAGGGGTTGCTTTGAAGAAGAAGGAAAGCTCACATGGAGCCTCTTCTCTCCTCTTCTCCTATTTCTCTGGTTTGATTTTCTCTGTTTATGATTAGTTAAATCCCTGTTGTTGGGATTAGATGTAACCAAATTGATGTTTATGTATTTATCTTGACTGATTATTCTGTGTTCATGTCTTCATATTAGTGATTAATTTTCTGTGCTTAATGCTTGTTGTGGCTAGCACCCCCATGACTCGATTTGTGTTTTGGTATGCAATGGGGACGTTCGTATCAGAACCGGAACTGAATTTAATCACCTAGTAACCCTTTCATCTAGGAATGGAGTTAGGTTTACTAGTAATCACATGATCCCTAATCTTAATGCAAATTCATTAATCTAGGCCACCTAAGGAATTAGGGTCTATTAGTGGATTTAGGCTCTTGCCATCCGAGGAATCGGGGTTTGAGTAATTTAGTGGATTGATTTTAATATCTGAAGCATGAATGGGAGGTATCTAGTCCTGATAGTACATGAGTTAGAGGTTTGGTGAAGTCTAGTCCCAACATATCCTTTCTGCACTCCAAGTGTTTGTTAAAAGTCCCCAAAAAGACAAAAAGATTTTATTTCTTTTCTTTTGTTTGTTTTACTTTCTCTTGATTAATAGTTTAGTCTAGATAGTTGCTGACTTTGCGAATTGGTACTTGACATCCAATCCCCGTGGATACGATAAACCGGTCTTACCACCGTATTACTTGCACGACTGGGTATACTTGCCCAGATCCGTCAACATGGCCTAGATTAATGAATTTGCATTAACATTAGGGATCATGCGATTGATAATAAACCCAGTTCCATTCCTAGATACAAGGCTTACTAGGTGATTAATCTCAATTCTGGTTTCAACACGAATTTTCATATAGCATATTAAAACACAAATCGAGTCATGGGGGTGCTAGCCACAACAAGCATTAAGTACAGAAATCAACCACTCAATAACAAAGCAGAAACTGTATTGCAAAATTAAATCAAATACATGAGAATTCAGAAATAGCTACCCTAACCCCAACAATGGAGGTTTAGCTACTCATAGTCATAGATACAACCAAAGAAAGATGGATGAAGGAGAGAAGGGATTCCATGGGGGCAATCCTCTGCAGCTGCCTCTGCTTCCAAAGAGCCTTTAGGGTTTCCAAAACTCATAGCCTCCAAGCCTCCAAAGTTCCCCCACCAATTCTGCCTTAAACAGCTTATAACAATGGTTCTGGTTTTCGCTCACTCGCGGGGCGAGAGGTATCTCGCGAGGCGAGTATTAAAATCCTGGTCTTCAGAGAATTGGTCTCTCGCGAGGCGAAAGCGGATCGCGAGGCGAAATCGAAAGGTCCTTCTCAAATACACCCGTGATGAGTATTAGGGCCTGGGCGTGATAGCTTCTGGTCCTCATTCTCGCGCGGCGAGACACGGTTCGCCGGGCGAACCAGAAAGGCTGACTGTTGCTGTTCCGCTGGGTTTCAGAGTCGCGTGGCGAGCTCCATTATCGCGGGGCGAAGCTCTAGAATTCTCCATATTCGCGTGGCGAGAAATGGTTCGCGGGGCGAAAATTCCCAGAATTGCATTCTGCATTGTTCCTTCATTCCCTTGACTCTCAAGTTAACCAGATTATTCATTGATTCCTGCAAAACAACACACAAAACCACCTTATCCGTTCCAAAGGAAAAACTAACTAAAATCAAATAAAGAATGCCTAATCTATATAAAAAATGCATGCAAAAGTGTACAGCAAACATCATGTAAAATCACACTATCAAATTTGCATATGTATGTTTTCCTATCATTTTATGAATGTTGTTTCTCCGTTTAATTTTTAGTATATTTACTATACAAACATTTGTAGTATATTTACTCAGTGGGATCAATAACTGCAGCAACCAATCAAGTCCAAACAACCGAGTCTTATGAAAACCCAGTGGTTCCACTGCTTGAATTAGATGTTCTGAATCCACTGTCCCAGTCACCAATCGCTTCAGATCCATTATGGAATGTAACACTACAAGATGTGGTAAAATATATATAATTCTTAAAACAATATTTTCTAATATTCACGTGTCTTAACTAATATGCATTTGCCTTGTAAAATTAATGTACACCAACATGATGATCATTTTGATTAGGTGGGAGGATTTATCTCAGAAGGAGCGGCTTCTTCGATTCAAGGCCAGCATATGGCCCCTATAGGATGCTATAATTCGTTTTATCAATCTGAAACCCAGAATTTGCATATGTATGTTTTCCTATCATTTTATGAATGTTGTTTCTCCGTTTAATTTTTAGTATATTTACTATACAAACATTTCTAGCTTCTTGTCATTCTTTTTTCTTGTGCTGATCTTGGCATATACATTCCGCATTTCTATGTTGTCTTCAAGGTTCGACTATACCTAATGAGTACACCACAAGCAATCAATTGTTTGAGCCAAATTTCACAGCAAGCAATGCTTTCAATGCTATCAATCAACATTCATCATCTCAAACATTTTTGTTTCCGCAATACCCCGTGAGTACAATCACCCTAAAATATGTTTTTCAACAACTAAGGTTGCCATGAATGCATTGACTGTGTTGTTGTCCATCGTTATTCATTTACAGGTAGAGGCTGCAGGAGCAGGATTTTGAATAGGAATATCAAGTGGACAATTCATGAGTAACCAAAGCTCCATGTTTTCGTCTCTTCAGAATGACTACTTCATCAGTCCTCCTAGTGGGGGGAACACCAGGTGGCATAAGAGATATATATGTTTGTTAGAGAAATTATTAGGAAATAAAGTTTTACATTTTATGTACCCTTCAAAAATGTTATTAAAGAGCAACTGGCACATAATAAATAATAAAGAGCAATAGTTTTTCTTGGTCCAAGAGTGCATATTATGACTTTTGAACTATAGGGCACAACACAACCAATTCTCTACTGTTGACTCCTATGATTCACAATACGCTCCCAACTACAAGCAGTATGACTCCAATGCCTATTATTCACAATACACTCCCAACTACATGCAGTCTGACTCCTTTGCTTCTTATAGGTAATATTGTTTTTTTGTTAAGAGTTACTTGATTAACAAATGAACTAGTGAACAGGTAAATGCATAAACCATAAGTTTTTTATAGGCCGACCCAGTTGTTCACTCCTCCACTGCATGAAGCTAGTCGCTCCTCTGAAATGCAGATGGCTTTTGATTCACAGTATCAACAGTTTATACAACCTATCTGCCCATCTAATCGATCCTAGGTACTATATATACTCTATTCTTCTTTTTTAAACAAATTTACCATTTGATTATCATATGGTGTTGTTGTCCTTTATAGTGTATTAAAACTTGTATAGCTTCACCTTGAGTCTGTTTTTGTATATGGGTTGGAGTACTTCTTATGCTTTATTTAATAAAATTTACTTATTAAAAAAACACATAACCATAAAAACTAAGCATTTTGTCCCAAAGCTACCAAATCATTTTCATCATCAACTTATCTAGACCCGTTTTACTTGAGGTTGCTACTCCTCTTGGTTACTCATTCTTTCAATTTAAAATTTTAATAGTTAGTTTGAAAATTTAAGTCGGCTCTTAGTTCAGTTTATTATTTGATCCATCAATTGATATATACTTGATTATCATTTCAATTTAATATTGTATTTTTTTAAGAGTTACTTGATTAACAAATGAACAAGTGAACAAGAAAATGCATAAACCATAAGTTTTTTTAGGCCGATCCAGTTGTTCACTACTCCGCTGCATGGAGCTAGTCGCCCCTCTGAAATTCAAATGGCTTTTGATTCACAGTCTCAACGGTTTATTCAACCTTTCTCCCCTTCTAATCCTAGGTACTATCAACGATCTATTCTTCTTTTTAAAACAAATTTACCATTCAATTATCATATGGTGTTGTTGTCCTTTATAGTGTATTAAAACTTGTGTAGCTTCACTCCAAGTCTGTTTTTGTATATGGGTTGGAGTACTTCTTATACTCTATTTAATAAAATTTTCTTATTAAAAAAACAAATAACCATAAAAAACTAAGCATTTTCTCCCAAAGATACCATATCATTTTCATCATCAACTTAGTTATTGACTCGTTTACTTGAAGCAGCTATTCCTTTTGGTTACTCATTTTTTTAAAATTTAAAATTTTAATAGTTAGTTTGAAAATTTAAGTAGACTCTCAGTTCAATTTATTATCTGATCCATCAATTGATACTTGATTATTAGTTCGATTTAATATTGTATTTTATTAAGAGTTACTTGATTAACAAATGAACAAGTGAACAAGCAAATGCATAAACCATAGGTTTTTTTTAGGTCGACCCAGCTGTTCTTTACTCCGTTGCATGAAGCTAGTCGCCCCTCTGAAATTCAGATGGCTTTTGATTCACAATCTCAACATTTTATTCAACCTATCTCCCCTTTTAATCCTTGGTACGATCAACTCTATTCTTATTTTTAAAATAAATTTTCCATTTGATTATCGTATGGTGTTGTTGTCCTTTATAGTGTATTAAAACTTGTGTAGCTTTCACCTTGAGACTGTTTTTGTACATGGGTTGCAGTACTTTCTTATACTCTATTTAATAACATTTTCTTATTAAAAAAACAAATAACCATAAAAACTAAGCATTTCTCCCAAAGCTACCAAATCATTTTCATCATCAACTTAGTTATAGACTCGTTTTACTTGAGGCTGCTATTCCTTTTGGTTATTCATTTTTTTGCAATTTAAATTTTTAATAATTAGTTTGAAAATTTTAGACTCTCGGTTCAATTTATTATCTGATCCATCAATTGATACTTGATTATCAGTTCAATTTAATATTGTATTTTATTAAGAGTTACTTGATTAACAAATGAACAAGTGTACAAGAAAATGCATAAACCTTAAGTTTTTTAAAATAAATTTTACCATTCGATTATAGTGTATTATATGGTGGTGTTGTCCTTTACATTGTATTAAAACTTGTGTAGATTCACTCTAAGTTTGTTTTTGTATATGGGTTGTAGTACTTCTTATACTATATTTAATAAAATTTTCTTATTAAAAAAAAATAACCATTAAAACTAAGCATTTTGTCCCAAAGCTACCAAATCATTTTCATCATCAACTTAGTTATACATACTGTTTTACTTGAGGCTGTTATTCTTTTGGTTACTCATTCTTTCAATTAATTTAAAATTTTAATAGTTAGTTTGAAAATTTAAGTCGACTCTCAGTTCAATTTATTATCTGATCCAGCAATTGGTACTGAACTATATATCTAATTTATTTTCTGGATATAGGCATACTGTAATGCCTTAAATGAGTGTCTCAAAAGAAAACACAAGACATCCCCATTACAATGATAGTCATATAGATAGTCTTAACATAATGGTCACACATAACCTTACAAACTAAAAAAAAAATCAAAAGAAAATCATTACACAAGCAACTACTCTCGGACTTCGTTTAATCAGTTTATGAAGCCAACAGTTACATATTAAGGCTCCCATGAAACATATTGAGTTAAAAAAATTCCTTCTTTATCTCCTTAATCCTTCGAAGGACCTAAACCTGCTTATCTGAAACAATAGAGAGCCTAGTGAGAAAAATAATTCTCAGTGAGCTTTGCTTCAAGCAAGGATATACATACATATATAAACAATTAAATTCAAATAAACAACCCAAAATGAGCATGAGCATGGGCACTTTAACTTAAAACATTTACTAGATAACTTCAAGTGTGAGGGACTTGTAGTATTCTAGTTTAATAGATTTTTTAATATGGCAGTCAGAGCTCTATGACAACAATCAGGCGTCCCTTAATAGCTAGTACCATATCCTAGCCTTCAAGTAATTGAAGGACTTGCAAAAACATAACTTACCCACAATTACTTATGTGGCCTTAATGGCTAATTTGGTTATGAAACAATTGTCTCACCAAAATGTAGACCATTTTAGATTTTTAATGCCCTGCTATACTTCACTTTATTATGATTAAGAGAAATAATTCAAACACAGTTAGGACATCAAGAGTGAAATTACAGCAAAAACCTAAGCCATCAATTCAATAAAACTTAATTTATCACAATTTGGAGGATAATGACTAAAGTTACCATTCCCACCATTTATTCCACAGTCTAAACTTCTAATCTCAAACAGTTAGGAGTTCATATAACACTAGTCAAAACTAAGCATGTCGACAATACATTATAACCAATCCGAAGTGTCCAAAACCAAGAAGGATCATGCAAAAATTCAAGTGTTATCAAATTTGGAAACTAGAAGCTGAATTTTCAGTAAATTGAAATGGAGATTCCTACGCCAATACCAACTCGAATTCAAAAAATCCAAAGCCTGGGTTGTTACAAATTCTGTCTACTTTCTATTAGCACATGAATCAACTCAAACCGATATTTGGACAATTTAATACAATTTAAATAATAAGACAATTCCAGTTCAGAATTCTCAGTACAAGCAGCAACTTAAATATCATTTTTATCATTCAATACTTAATAAAATTGAAGAAAACAATGTGTTACACCTTGTTCTGCAAAATATAAGAGATTGAAAGGGAAGGAAGAGAGTTGACCATTGGAGGTTAGAAATTGGTGGAAGAGTATTGGTCACTTAGGGAGATTTTTGGATAGAGGTAGATAAGTTGGTTTAAAATAAGTGGGAATGTGGTTGATAATAAAATAAAAATAATATTTCCATTCCATTTCAATTCACAATTAATTAACCTCACTAAATAAATAAACCACACAATTTCACATTGAAGAAATATAAAAGGATTCAAACACACCCATGGTAGAATTATAATGAAAAGACTAAAATACCCTTGGGAAAGGATATTACATTCCTATCCTCCTTAAAGAAATTTTGTCCTCAAAATTTTAACGACTTACCTACTCAAACATGTAAGGATACTCCTGGCGTAAGTCATCCTCAAGCTCCCAAGTTGCCTCCTCAGGAGTTGACCCTTCCCAAATAACTTTCACCAGAGGAATTGTTTTGTTTCTCAGGGTTTTCAAGCTGCGATCAATCACTTGAACCGGTATGGGTTGGAAGGTTAAATCTGGTCTTAATTGGACAAGATCATGATTGAGGGGTTGACAAGGATCGGGAATATACTTTTTGAGTTGAGATACATGAAAGACATTGTGTATTCCTGACAAGGAAGGGGGTAAAGCAAGTTGGTACGCTACTGGACCGACTCGGTGGATAATCTGGAAAGGTCCTATGAAACGAGGACGGAGTTTCTTGGCCCGAAGGGCTCTTCCAATGCCTATTGTGGGGGTTACTCTTAGGAACACATGGTCACCCTCTTCAAATTCTAAGGGTCTCCTTCTTTTATCAGCATAACTCTTTTGCCTACTATGTGCAACTTTTAATCTATCCGTAATAGTTCGGATTGTCTCCGTTGTCTCCTAGATTAACTCAGGTCCTAATATCCCCTTGTCACCCACTTTAGCCCAACAAAGTGGAGTTCTACACTTACGGCCATAGAGTGCCTCATACGGTGCCATACCTATGCTGAAGTGATGACTATTATTGTAGGCAAATTCTACTAAGGGTAGGTGATGATCTCAATTTCCTCCATCCTCAAGAACACAAGCCCTGAGCATATCCTCTAAGGTTTGGATGGTTCTCTCTGTCTGACCATCTGACTGGGGATGGTAGGCAGTACTAAAGTTCAACCGAGTACCCAAGGCTTGGTGAAAAGCCTTCCAGAACCTAGAAGTGAACTTAGGATCCCTATCCTACACAATGCTAACTAGCACCCCATGCAACCTCACTATTTCACTTATGAACACCTTTGCTAGTTTAGCCGTATTGTAAGAGGTCTTAACAGGTAGGAAGTAGGCGGACTTAGTCAATCTGTCCACTATCACCCAAATAGAATCATGCCCCGCCTGAGTGCGAGGTAAACCTACAACGAAGTCCATTGATATGTTCTCCCATTTCCACTCAGGTATTTCTAAAGGTTGGAGCATGCCTGAGGGTCGTTGATGCTCGATCTTGACCTTTTGACACACTAAACAGTGAGAGACAAATTTGGCAACATCATTCCTCATTCCTGGCCACCAGTACATCTTTCTAAGGTCTTGATACATCTTAGTGGAACCAGGATGTATTGAAAAACTACTCTTATGGGCTTCCTCTAACACTTGTCTTTCAATCTCTTCATCATTTGGAATGCATATTCTCTCATGAAAGATGAGGGTTCCATCCCTAGCTTCGGAGAAGCCAAGTTGATATTTCCTAGCTTGTAGGTCCTCGTCCCGAAGTTGAACATGTCTAATTTGAGTTCTAAAATCACAATTGATCTTAAGGTGGCTCAAATAAATGCTATTGGGACCCACAATAACATTTAGGTTTAAGTTACAGAAATCTTCCAATAGTTTCAACTGATGTAACATCATGGATGAGATGTGAAGAGACTTCCAGCTTAAAGCATCTGCTACTAAATTTGCCTTTCCTGGGTGGTACTTCAACTCAAACTCATAATCCTTGAGGAACTCCATCCACCTTCTCTGTCTCATGTTAAGTTCCCTCTGATCAAAAAGATACTTCAAGCTCTTATGATCGCTAAATACTTCGAATTTTGTTCCATAAAGATAATGTCTCCATATCTTTAGAGAAAAAACTATGGCTGCTAACTCCAGGTCATGGGTAGGATAGTTTTCTTCATGAGGTCTCAACTGACGAGAGGCATAAGCCACTACCTGCCTATTCTGCATCAAAACACGTCCTAAGCCTTTTAAGGATGCATCACTATAAACTTCGAATCCTAAGGCTGGGTCTGGAATGGTCAACACAGGAGACGAGGTCAAACATGCTTTGAGTTCAAGGAAACTCTTTTCACACTTTTCATCCCACTCGAAAGGATTACCCTTGCGGGTTAAGGGTAGGGCTAACTGTGAAAATCCACTTATAAACCTTCGGTAATATCCTACCAAACCTAGAAAACTCCTAACCTCGGTAATGTTCTTAGGTCTTTCCCAATTAAGGACAGCATCAACCTTACTAGGGTCTACTGCTACCCCTTCTTGTGAAATTACATGTCCTAAAAACTTCACTTCAGTCAGCCAAAATTCACACTTTTCTGGCTTAGCAAACAACCTCTTTTCTCGGAGTATTTGCAAGACAATCCTAAGGTGTTCTTCATGCTCTTGAAAACTCTTGGAATAGATAAGGATATCATCAATGAAAACCACGACAAACTCATCCAAGAAGGGTCGAAAGATGCGGTTCATGTAGTTCATGAAGACCGCTGGAGCATTCGTTAAGCCAAAAGGCATAACTAGATACTCATAATGCCCATATCGGGTTCTAAACGATGTCTTGGGTATATCTTCAGACTTAATCCTTATTTGGTGATATCCCGACCTCAAATCAATTTTTGAGAATACCGAGGCTCCTCTAAGCTGATCTAACAGGTCATCTATTCGGGGTAGTGGATACTTATTTTTAGTGGTTATCTTATTAAGATGTCTGTAATCCACACAGAGCCTCATACTCCCATCTTTTTTCTTAACCAACAGAACAGGCACACCCCAAGGAGAGGCACTAGGTCGAATAAATTGCTTTGCTATTAAATCCTCTAATTGAGACTTAAGTTCTTTCAATTCCAAAGGGGACATTCTATAGGGTGCAATAGATATTGGTCCCGCATCAGGAACCAAATCTATGGAGAATTCAATCTCCCTTTCAGGAGGTAGGGAGAGTATGTCTTCTGGAAAGACATCTATGAATTCACTCACTACAGGGATAGTTGCGACATCCACATTTTCCTTAGAACTTGAAGAAAGTATACACATTAACATGGGTTCCCCACTATTTAGGCATTGGTTAATTTGTGACACACTAGCAAACAAGGAAGGACATATCTCTTTGGGATTTTCTCCCGGAGATAGGAAAATTATAGACTTTTCTGGACAATTTAGTACAACTTGATTGGCTGATAGCCAATCCATACCTAAAATGACATCTAGAGCTTTTAGGGGCAAGCAAAACAAGTTAACTACAAACACCCTATTGGATATTTCTAGTATACAATTTTCACAAACAAGAGAAGTTTCAATGCTGTCCTCTGCAGGGGTAGACACAGATAAAGGGTATGGCAGAGAGGATAAAGACAGTTGTAGACGTATAGCACATTCACAAGAGACAAAAGAATGGGTTGCCCCAGAATCAAAAAGAATAACAACATATTCTTGGTTAAGGAGGCAGGTACCTTTTATCAGACCATCTTTTCCCTTAGCTTTCTTACCACTGAGAGTGAAAACTCTTCCAGAGGATTGGTTACCAGGAATGGAAACTCCCTTCTTCTTCAAGAGAGGACAAGACGGGGAAGAGTGTCCCGGCTGCTTGCAAGAATAGAAAACATTCTGACCAGCCAAGCACTCCCTGTGACACCCTAACTCGGGTCATCACATGGTTACCCGTTTGCGGAAATAAAACTTAATTTGCTTGTTGCTTTCGGAAAATAATGTTTTCTCAACGTTCATCTTTTCAAAATATGGTGATAAATTTTTTTCCTTTTCGCTTAACCTCATATGTTTTCTCACCTAAATCATCATCAACTTAATTCTAACAACATAATATAACATAATCGTACCTAAGCTGGTCGTAACTAACAGACACTACAACTGATAAAAGCAGCAACATCATGCCTCGAACTAGACAGCCTTCATCTTCTTGTAGATATCATACCCCTCATACGATTATGATGTGGTTGTAAGGGTGAGACTCCAATATATGGATTTATCACCATAACTAAATGCACAACACAAAAGAATGCACATACACATATACATGTCTATAACAACGTACTCATTCATATTATATCACATCATTTATCAATGGGTTTCACACCCCAAACATCAATGTTGGAAAACTATGCATGAACACTTCAATACATCTTCTAAACATTCATACTTAATCTCACGAGATATCTCCAACCTCTTGATGAGTTGATCAGACTCGATTGCCACAGGCACACCGCCACAGGCACTCCCATCGTACACTGTCCAACATCGTGGCACAGTGATAACAATCTGAGATGGGGCCTCATTGTCCAAACCCTGGGCACAATGAGAACATCTTTGTATGATCTACCCTGATGCCGCAAGGTAATCCCTCTTTTGATTATGGCACTTCTGCCAAATGCATGCAAGAAAACATTTTATTCTCAACACTTTTCATTGTGCTATATCTTTGTTTGTCAAAGCTCTCAAAAGCTTACGACTTAACATCTTTTGAAACATCTTTACATCTTTTATTAACAACACAGGACCTCAAAGTTCGAGTGCTCAATCACGAAGCCCCTAGACCTTGCAATCAGTCTTAGGTTCGTGGTAATAGAAAACATCTTACAATGTGTTAACTTCTTTTAGTAGATACCTAGTCTACAACACAACGAACCTTAATACCCCGACGTCTCGGTTATTAAGTTCCATAACATCATTTTACATCATTTTTACATCTTTTTACATCTTCTTACATCTTGTTACATCTTACATCGTTCTACATCTTTTTATATCGTCTTACATCTTTTTACATCTTTTTACATCTTTTACATCTTTTTACATCTTTTACATGTCCAAAATAAGACAACGTCTTAAGAACACTAGCACCCCTACATCTCAGTTACTAAGTTCTATATCGTCCTTTACGTCATTAAGTAAAACTCATTTACCGAAAATTCTTTCTACTTGAAATTCATTTATAAAACGTCAATTCATAGAAAATCCACTTTTCCTTTGGAAACACATCTTTTCCAAACTAACGTCAAATCATCATCAGCTTCTTTTTATTGAAACTTCAACTATAATAAATCAATTCAGATTAAATCTCTTTTTAAATTAAATACTGCTGTGTTCAAACTTTCCTCTTAAATAATTTCAAAACTTGCCGTCATTTTGCATTTTCAAAGAAAATGTTCTTAAAACTTTGACATTTCTTCTAAAATAATTTTCTTATATAATAAATAAGGTCTTTTCGAATATTAATTTCACAAAAATCACTTTTTATAATATTTCGGAATTTCTTGTGTAAAAATTAGCAATACTAAAAAAATTTCACGGTTACGCTCTCACCGTGACACATAAATTTCTTTTACACTAATAAATCATTAAAATAATAATATTTCTCAAAACTCATTATTTTTCCAAAAATCATATTTTCCTCCACTATTATATTCCAACATTCCCCATAAAACGTTGAATATAACTTTCACAGCTTATTAAATCTTTTATCTGATTACTCGGTTGTGCACTGACCACTGTCAGACCTCTCAAACAACATTCAACATTCAACAACATCATCATAATTATATCCCCAGGCAGATCATGCATCATAGCAACATAATATACTACTGCAGATAATTAAAAGCAGATCAATCACCGATACACAGATAAACAACACATCGTAACCAACATAAACAATTAATCACAAACCACATATAAATCATATAAGCCACACTAAAAGCAAATAGTTATAGAGAAAATCCCTCAGGTAAGCTCCCCTTACCTCTTGAAGACTCAACTAACGTTTTCAAACAATCTCCCGATTCGATCCGGTTTCCTCCGTCGGCTTAAATCAGTTAACTCGGTTGTTTCCTTCAAACGAATTGCAACCAAAATAAATCAAATTAACCCACAACATACTTAGTTCATGAGGGTTAGGTTTCGTCCAAGGTCTGACTTTTAGGGTTCAAAATCCTTAAAATTGCTAATCATGATTAAGTCATAGATTAATGGTCCTTAATTAACCTAAATCATGGATTAGTAACTAAACAACTAAGTTTCAAACTCAAAACTTCCTAACTCTCATATACTTATATTCGGCCTTGACATGTTCATGGGGCTAGGGTTTTTAATTTAATAAACCAACTTGGATTTAGTAAGCATACATACTAATAGCTTGATTACTAAGATCATTAATGAAAACTTTGAACAAAACTCATCTAGTTCGAAGAACTAGGGTTTCGGCCTTTATGAAACAAATAGGTTAGAGTTTGATTTTTGATCTTATATATACTTAAATACAAGAACTATCAAGATACTAGAAGATTGAATCATGAATCAAGACATGAAAATGAAACAAAACCTATGAACATGATATTGACCTAGGTTTGGCCAAGTCCAGAAATTAGGGAAAGAAATTTATCATTATCTTATACTTCTATATGATGAAAATAGATATTATTATAAGATCATAGCAATTGGTTTCATGTCAAAAGGATTTTTCTAGAATTAGTTATGAATTTTCAAAGTTCTAGATCTAGAAACTTAAAAGTGATGAACAACTATGATATAAACTTTGAATCAAGAAATTGATTGAAGAACATAGACATGATTAGAGAAGAAGAATAAGATTCACCTCTTGGAGATCAAAAACAAGTGAAGATCCAAGAACTTGCTTCACAAACTTGACACTCAAAGACTTATGAACTTTAGGTTTTTGAACAAAAGGCAATAGAAACTAAGTGAAAGATGAGGAAGGGTATTTATAGTCATGTGGGCTGCGCCACTTTTGAGGACCAAGTAGAAAGGAGGTGGCTTTTCAAAGGATTAAAGTGCAAATAACTCATAGGGACCATTTTACAAAGATTCCAAAAGTATAAGGACTAGTTTGCAAATTGTCATTAAAGTGTCATGATGACTTTTTGCCACAATAAATGTGGTCTTATCTTGATGACTTTTGGGGTGGTTTTTGTCATAGATCTTTTAAGACAAATCAAGAAGGTTTGAGAAGATTAAAGAATGATGTAGAACAAAGTGGAAGAATGTAGAATAATGTGGAAGATTGTTGAACATTCTAGAATTTTCTTGACTCATCCAACAACAAGTGAGGGCATCCATCAATCCCTCATGGGCTTGAGCATGGGCTTAGCAAATTTGGGTTTGGTTTCGTTTTGTGGGGCCCACTTGAAGATTTAAGCATTAAACTTAACATAGGAAACTTGTATCGTTCCAAATGGGCTTCATGAAATTTAATTCATGGGTAAGTAATTTGGGCCTCAAAGCCACGGTCCTCTATGAATTTGGAACAAGGATTCTAGCCCAATTCACTTGGAAAAACATAGAAACTAACTTAGGGACAAAAGGGTAATTAACAGAAAGTTGAGGGACTTAAACGTAAAATTCAGGAATTGTCACTATAAACCTATAGAACCTTCTAGACTTAAAAGTATGATTCATCCTCATGAATCATCTCAAAATCCTAAGATAAACCCTCTATCGGCTCTTAGAAACTCCAAAATCCCCTCCGTCGTCTACCCGATTACATATTATGCCGTAAAACGTAAATTATTTTATTTTTTTTCTGAAATAATTCTAAAAATACACTCTTGTAGGAAATAAAATAAAAATCTTAAGTCTTTCGTTCACAAATTAAAATTAGGTTTTGTAACATCCCTGCCTGCTCTATGGATTGACGACTGTCCCCACAGACCAACACGGGTCTTTTCAGCGTGCTTTGTCCTCACTCACACGCTTCCCGGGAAAACTTCCCAGGAGGTCACCCATCCCAGAATTGCTCCAAGGCAAGCACGCTTAACTGTGGAGTTCTTAAGTAATGGGATACCGAAAAGAAGATGCATCTTGTTAGTATAGGTAGTACCAATCAATTCATATAAGCCTTCCTCAACTGTATAGTCCCATACCTACACAGTCTCAGGATCCCTCTCATTCGGGTGTGTAATCGGTTCATTCAAGTCTCCCTCTGCCTAGAAGCCTGCCAGGAGACGCTCCTTGTCTGTGCCTTCTTGCACCGGCGACCACTCCTCGCCCTCATCGGCACCCGGGTGTTACATGCCCACCAGCTTCCTCTTGGTTCGTCCCCGAACCACACCGTACTGGGAGATGTGCCGCTCTGATGCCACTTGTAACTAAATGTAACGCCCTTCGTTACATTAGTAACCCAAAACAAATTGTATAAAAATCCTTCAATACATTTGATTAAAATATGTTAATCATAAAAATTTTACCAATTATATAAGTCTGGAAAATGTCTCATATTAAATAAAATAGTAATAATGTATCAAAGTAATAAATAATAAAACCATACGTCCAAATAAAAACCCCAAGCCTCACAACCGGGCGTCTACTAATAAACCCAACAATAAATAAATAAAAACGCCTAGCCACATACGGCTCCTTATTTAAGAAAACACTAACCAAGCTAGGAATAATAGCTAAGAAAATTCGCTAGTTCTTCAATCTTCTCCAGTCCCAGTGATGTCGTCCTCGTGCCTCCAAAACAACACTATTAATGAGATATAATCCCAGTGAATAAAAATAATCGTTTGATAAAAAGGTTCGCAAATAGTGTTGTCTTCATAGCGTAAGAATCGGAAAAACATTCATGGTACCCGCTAATTTTTAAAATAATAGATATAGTAAACCTCCAAAATAATAAATATATATAAATAAAATTAAAGTCAAGTATTTAAAGTGCAAACTCATAAGCTCAGTCACATCTCATTGCATTTAATCACATTCACCATGCAAACTCAACACAATGCAATACAACTCCATGCACATGACTCGGTGATTCCCAGAATCACTTGACTTGACTCTTTGGTTCCCAAAACCGGTGTGAATCCCAGATCCACTAAGGTCTATGAGCTCATATCCATACAATGGCGTCCCACTGCCTTGCCCATCCCAGATGGAGGTATCTAATATTCCATCCCAGATGTGAATATTTTAATAATTTGATATCCCATCCCAGATGGTGATATTTCTCATCCTATTCCCGGAATAGAATGTACACCGTCATCCCTTCCCGGAAGGTGATGACTAACTCATGCATAATGCAATATGTCATCCCAGATGACTCTCAAGGTTTTCCAACTTTATCTGTCAATATCAATGTTACAATGTCATGCCAAACCAACACTATAACGTCATCTATACATATTAAAGATTGTTAATCAAAAATAATTCATACTGTAATTAAACAAATTTTAATTTAGAAACCATTGAACAAAACATGCTTAAAATAACTTGCTACGGGAACGAGTTCACAAAACATGAACTTACATTCCGATTTCTAATTTAAATTGACCTTCATCAGTAGAATAGAGTTTCACGTAATAGAGAAAGAAATAATCACACTACAAATAATGAATTTGACTTTGACAATTGTTTTGCCATCAAACAATCAAAATAAAGAATGTACAACAATTCCAAAAAATTAATATAAAGCTATTTATTTATAGATTCCAGAAAAATATATTTAATAATTCGATTCATCTAACATCTCAAAATAATTTAAGAGTCTCAAATCAAGAATCAACAACCCTAAAATATTTTACTATTTCCAAAAGACAAAGTTACATGTAGAAGCATCAAATTATCTGTACCATGAAAGTGTGAGAAAAGTTATTTTTACTCACCTCTCGAAGAGCTCCAATGTGCTCTAAAAATCACGTATGATAAGAATTTGTCCTTCCCTAAAAATTCCCCTCCCGTTTGATGGCGTTCTTAGATCTGTGTTGTTACGGTTGTACTAGCAAAGAGTGGAAATACCTTCCTCGCTCTCTCTCATGTGCGGCGCTCCCCTTTCCATATACTGTAGCCGGTTTACATACATATATATGTAGTGCGCACTTTCAGGGTTTTATTTCATTATTATTATTTATTTATTATTATGATTTCTTTCCCCCCTTTTTTTTTTCTTTTCCTTTTTTTCTTTATTGTTTATTCCTTTTTTTTATAGAATAACTAGGCCCACTTGACTTATGAGCTACCTCTAGGCCCCTACGTGAAAAGTCTGTACTTATGTCTACATTCATATATATACATATATTTTAATTCAGTATTCCCCTTGCAATTCTTAACCAACTCTAATAAATTTTATACTAACAAATCCTTTACACTAAACCTCTTAATTATATCTTATTTTTATTATATCATTATTATTTATTTTTATTTTTATATTTTTTTATAACTTAATCCTTTTTCTTTTTCTTTTTTTTTAAATTAATTATATTAGAATTTTAGGACGTTACAGGTTTTTTGAGCAGTAAACTTTTACTGTCAGTGAAAACACAGAAAACGGCAGACCGGCTTCCGTCTGAATTTTCAACCAAAAACATCCCCGTAACCTTATGAAAATAAGTATAACATGGAAATGACCTTGGTTTATCCAAAATCATTTTCGAAGTCTTGGATAAAAATATATATGTTTATATATTTATTACCGATATTACGAAGCAGCGAAAATCGGGGTGTTACATTACTACCCCACTAAAAAAAAATTTCGTCTTCGAAATTTCGAGACTCAAAACTAAACAGAATTTTGCAATCTCATCTTAAACTTAAGATTTTACATTGCCCTTCACATCACTTCATTCCTCTTATTCCATATTCCATAACACAATTTATTCTTACGTCATTTGTACATATCCGTACTATCTCAAAATTTCATCAGAGTCTATCACACTTGAAAAACAAAATCAAAACTTAATCACTTCTCTTATCAACATGGCTCCACCAGAAACCTTATTCCAATCATCTAACTCTAAATATTATCATTAATACTAACAATGTCTTCACAGCACCACGCTTCAACTCCCTACTCAAAATGTTTAATCATAGTCTTAGTTCCTCTTGATTATAATTCACCACTCCAATTCGATATCATCTCACACATCTCATCCTCAAAATAATTTCATTTCATATCCTCAAAATAACTTTATTTCACCTCTCATCCTCGAACTTTTCTATCAACTTAATTTTTCTCAAGAACTTTTCTTTTCCGCTCACATTCAACTTAGGTAAAACTACCATAGACACTTTTCTGTAATTCCTTACTCATTTATTAACACATATTACTTCAAAGAAGTAATTCAAACAAAACTTAACTCAGAGAAAACACAACATCAACACAACAGACCTATTTCCCAACATTCTCGAAAGACTCGACCAGCTCTGATACCACTAATGTGACACCCTAACTCGGGTCATCACATGGTTACCCATTGCGGAAATAAAACTTAATTTGCTGGTTGCTTTCGGAAAATAATGTTTTCTCAACGTTCATCTTTTCAAAATATGGTGATAAATTTTTTTCCTTTTCTCTTAACCTCATATGTTTTCTCACCTAAATCATCATCAACTTAATTCTAACAACATAATATAACATAATCGTACCTAAGTTGGTCGTAACTAACAGACACCACAACTGACAAAAGCAGCAACAACATGCCTCGAACTAGACAGCCTTCATCTTCTTGTAGATATCTTACCCCTCGTACGATTCTGATATGGTTGTAAGGGTGAGACGCCAATATATGGATTTATCACCATAACTAACTGCACAACACAAAAGAATGCACATACACATATACATGTCTATAACAACGTACTCATTCATATTATATCACATCATTTATCAATGGGTTTCACACCCCAAACATCATCGTTGAAAAACTATGCATGAACACTTCAATACATCTTCTAAACATTCATACTTAATCTCATGAGATATCTCCAACCTCTTGATGAGTTGATCAGACTCGATTGCCACAGGCACACCGCCACAGGCACTCCCATCGCACACTGTCCAACATCGTGGCACAGTGATAACAATCTGAGATAGGGCCTCATTGTCCAAACCCTGGGCACAATGAGAACATCTTTGTATAATCTACCCTGACGCCGCAAGGTAATCCCTCTTTTGATTATGGCACGTCTGCCAAATGCATGCAAGAAAACATTTTATTCTCAACACTTTTCTTTGTGCTATATCTTTGTTTGTCAAAGCTCTCAAAAGCTTACGACTTAACATCTTTTGAAACATCTTTACATCTTTTATTAACAACACAGGACCTCAAAGTTCGAGTGCTCAATCACGAAGCCCCTAGACCTTGCAATCAGTCTTAGGTTCGTGGTAATAGAAAACATCTTACAATGTGTTAACTTCTTTTAGTAGATACCTAGTCTACAACACAACGAACCTTAATATCCCGACGTCTCGGTTATTAAGTTCCATAACATCATTTTACATCATTTTTACATCTTTTTACATCTTCTTACATCTTTTTACATCTTACATCATTCTACATCTTTTTATATCGTCTTACATCGTTTTACATCTTTTTACATCTTTTACATCTTTTTACATCGTTTTACATGTCCAAAATAAGACAACGTCTTAAGAACACTAGCACCCCTACATCTCAGTTACTAAGTTCTATATCGTCCTTTACGTCATTAAGTAAAACTCATTTACCGAAAATTCTTTCTACTTGAAATTCGTTTATAAAACGTCAATTCATAGAAAATCCACTTTTTCTTTGGAAACACATCTTTTCCAAAATAACGTCAAATCATCAACAACTTTTTTTATTGAAACTTCAACTCTAATAAATCAATTCAGATTAAATCTCTTTTTAAATTAAATACTGCTGTTTTCAAACTTTCCTCTTAAATAATTTCAAAACTTGCCGTCATTTTGCATTTTCAAAGAAAATGTTCTTAAAGTCAAACTTTGACATTTCTTCTAAAATAATTTTCTTATATAATAAATAAGGTCTTTTCGAATATTAATTTCACAAAAATCACTTTTTATAATATTTCGGAATTTCTTGTGTAAAAATTAGCAGTACTAAAAAAATTTCACGGTTACGCTCTCACCGTGAATCATAAATTTCTTTTACACTAATAAATCATTAAAATAATAATATTTCTCAAAACTCATTATTTTTCCAAAAATCATATTTTCCTCCACTATAATATTCCAACATTCCCCATAAAACGCTGAATATAACTTTCACATCTTATTAAATCTTTTATCTGATTACTCGGTTGTGCACTGACCACTATCAGGCCTCTCAAACAAAATTCAACATTCAACAACATCATCATAATTATATCCCCAGGCAGATCATGCATCATAGCAACATAATATACTACTGCAGATAATTAAAAGCAGATCAATCACCGATACACAGATAAACAACACATCGTAACCAACATAAACAATTAAACACAAACCACATATAAATCATATAAGCCACACTAAAAGCAAATAGTTATAGAGAAAATCCCTCAGGTAAGCTCCCCTTACCTCTTGAAGACTCAACTAATGTTTTCAAACAATCTCCTGATTCGATCCGTTTTCCTCCGTCGGCTTAAATCAGTTAACTCGGTTGTTTCCTTCAAACGAATTGCAACCAAAATAAATCAAATTAACCCACAACATACTTAGTTCATGAGGGTTAGGTTTCGGCCAAGGACTGACTTTTAGGGTTCAAAATCCTTAAAATTGCTAATCATGATTAAGTCATAGATTAATGGTCCTTAATTAACCTAAATCATGGATTAGTAACTAAACAACTAAGTTTCAAACTCAAAACTTCCTAACTCTCATACTTATATTTGGCCTTGACGTGTTCATGGGGCTAGGGTTTTTAATTTAATAAACCAACTTGGATTTAGTAAGCATACATACTAATAGCTTGATTACTAAGATCATTAATGAAAACTTTGAACAAAAGCCATCTAGTTCCAAGAACTAGGGTTTCGGCCTTTATGAAACAAATAGGTTAGAGTTTGATTTTTGATCTTATATATACTTAAATACAAGAACTATCAAGATACTAGAAGATTGAATCATGGATCAAGACAAGAAAATGAAACAAAACCTATGAACATGATATTAACCTAGGTTCGGCCAAGTCCAGAAATTAGGGAAAGAAATTTCTTATGATCTTATACTTCTAGATGATGAAAATAGAGATGATTATAAGATCATAGAAATTGGTTTCATGTCAAAAGGATTTTTCTAGAATTAGTTATGAATTTTCAAAGTTCTAGATCTAGAAACTTAAAAGTGATGAACAACTATGATATAAACTTTGAATCAAGAAATTGATTGAAGAACATAGACATGATTAGATAAGAAGAATAGGATTCACCTCTTGGAGAACAAAAACAAGTGAAGAACCAAGAACTTGCTTCACAAACTTGACACTCAAAGACTAACTTTAGGTTTTTGAACAAAAGGCAATAGAAACTAAGTGAAAGATGAGGAAGGGTATTTATAGACATGTGGGCTGCACCACTTTTGAGGACCAAGTAGAAAGGAGGTGGCTTTTCAAAGGATTAAAGTGCAAATAACTCATAGGGACCATTTTGCAAAGATTCCAAAAGTATAAGGACTAGTTTGCAAATTGTCATTAAAGTGTCATGATATGACTTGCCACAATAAATGTCGTCTTATCTTGATGACTTTTGGTCTGATTTTTGTCATATATCTTTTAATACAAATCAAGAAGGTTTGAGAAGATTAAAGAATGATGTAGAACAAAGTGGAAGAATGTAGAATAATGTGGAAGATTGTTGAACATTCTAGAATTTTCTTGACTCATCCAACAACAAATGAGGGCAGCCATCAATACCTCATGGGCTTTAGCATGGGCTTAGAAAATTTCGGCTTGGTTTCATTTTTTATGGGCCCACTTGAAGATTTAAGCATTAAACTTAACATAGGAAACTTGTATGGTTCCAAATGGGCTTCATGAAATTTAATTCATGGGTAAGGAATTTGGGCCTCAAAGACACGGTCCTCTATGAATTTGGAACAAGGATTCTAGCCCAATTCACTTGGAAAAACATAGAAACTAACTTAGGGACAAAAGGGTAATTAACAGAAAGTTCAGGGACTTAAACATAAAATTCAGGAATTGTCACTATAACCCTATAGAACCTTATAGACTTAAAAGTATGATTCATCCTCATGAATCATCTCAAAATCCTAAGATAAACCCTCTATCGACTCTTAGAAACTCCAAAATCCCCTCCGTCGTCTACCCGATCACGTATTCTGCCCGTAAAACGTAAATTATTTTATTTTTTTCTGAAATAATTCTAAAAATACACTCTTGTAGGAAATAAAATAAAAATCTTAAGTCTTTTGTTCACAAATTAAAATTAGATTTTCTGAGCAGTAAACTTTTACTGTCAGTGAAAACACAGAAAACGGCAGACCGACTTTCGTCTGAATTTTCAACCAAAAACTTCCCCGTAACCTTATGAAAATAAGTATAACATGGAAATGACCTTGGTTTATCCAAAATCATTTTCTAAGTCTCGGATAAAAATATATATGTTTATATATTTATTACCGATATTACGAAGCAGCGAAAATCGGGGTGTTACACTCCCCACCATGTTTCTTCCCACATTTTGGGCATCCGACTGATCTAGGAGAGTTATATGTCTGCACCTTCTAGCCTTTATCCAAACTCCCTTTTACTTTGAGTTGTTGATGGTGTTTACCTTCATTCTTGTTCTTAAGCCATTTCTTCTGATTCTCCACTTCTAATTCTTGCAAACTTTCTTCCGCCCCATAAGCTTGTTGGACAATGGTAGGGTATTCAGTAAATCTGGTCTGAGCCAAACAAATCTTGATATCAGCTCTCAAGCCCCAACGAAACTGATCTATCTTCCATTCTTCATTTGGATCGTAGTTTGCCTGCGAAACATGTCTTGCCAAATCTTCAAATTTTGCTACATATTGAGCTACTGACATGTTCCCTTGCTTTAGTTCCATGAATTCTCTTTCTTTTTGTTTCCTGAGGTTGAAGGGAATATAATTGTTAAGAAAAACCCCTTGGAAATGCTCCCAATCCAAGGGTGTCCCCACAACGGTCATGTGAGCCTTCATGCCCTTCCACCAATTTGCAGCTTCCTTCTTTAGCATATGAGTGGCAAAAGAAACCTTTTGTTCCTCGGTACACTGTACAATCTCAAAAATCTGCTCCATTGCTTCTATCCAATGATAAGCATCCAGAGCATGTTTAATCTCGAAGAAAGCAGGTGGGTCAAGTTTGAGAAATTGGAAGAAAATATGGTTGGCCTCATCCTGAGGTGGTGCTAGTCCTACAGCCTGAGTTTGGTGATGGAGAAGATTATTAGTAGCCATAGTCTGGTCCCGTACGACCTGCATAAGCTCATCCAACCACTCAGGAGCACCTCTTCCTCTGCCTCTGCCTCTTCCTCTTCCTCTTCCTCCGCGGCCTGTAGTTTCATCACTCATGATTCTGCATACCACATACCAATATCAAGTTGATCAGGCTTAATACTTAGTATGTTGGCATTTAGAAAAATAAATGGGAAATTCAAGCACAACGATACTATGTAAAACTATCCACAGGTCAATTAGATCGAACTGCTCTGATACCAAAAATGTAATGCCTTAAATGAGTGTCTCAAAAGAAAACACAAGACATCCACATTACAATGATAGTCATATAGATAGTCTTAACATAATGGTCACACATAACCTTACAAACTAAAAAAAAAAATCAAAAGAAAATCATTACACAAGCAACTACTCTCGGACTTCGTTTAATCAGTTTATGAAGCCGATAGTTACATATTAAGGCTCCCATGAAACATATTGAGTTAAAGAAATTCCTTCTTTATCTCCTTTATCCTTCGAAGGACCTAAACCTGCTTATCTGAAACAATAGAGAGCCTAGTGAGAAAAATAATTCTCAGTGAGTTTTTCTTCAAGCAAGGATATACATACATATATAAACAATTAAATTCAAATAAACAACCCAAAATGAGTATGAGCATGGGCACTTTAACTTAAAACATTTACTAGATAACTTCAAGTGTGAGGGACTTGTAGTATTCTAGTTTAATAGATTTTTTGATATGGCAGTCAGAGCTCTATGACAACAATCAGGCGTCCCTTAATTGCTAGTACCATATCCTAGCCTTCAAGTAATTGAAGGACATACAAAAACATAACTCACCCACAATTACTTATGTGGCCTTAATGACTAATTTGGTTATGAAACAATTGTCTCACCAAAATGTAGACCATTTTAGATTTTTAATGCCCTTCTATACTTCACTTTATTATGATTAAGAGAAATAATCCAAACACAGTTAGGACATCAAGAGTGAAATTACAGCAAAAACCTAAGCCATCAATTCAATAAAACTTAATTTATCACAATTTGGAGGATAATGACTAAAGTTACCATTCCCACCATTTATTCCACGGTCTAAACTTCTAATCTCAAACAGTTAGGAGTTCATATAACACTAGTCAAAACTAAGCATGTCGACAATACATTATAACCAATCTCAAGTGTCCAAAACCAAGAAGGATCATGCAAAAATTCAAGTGTTATCAAATTTGAAAACTAGTAGCTGAATTTTCAGTAAATTGAAATGGAGATTCCTACACCAATATATACCAACCCGAATTCAAAAAATCCAAAGCCTAGGTTGTTAAAAATTCTGTCTACTTTCTATTAGCACATGAATCAACTCAAACCGATATTTGGACAATTTAATACAGTTTAAATAATAAGACAGTTCCAGTTCAGAATTCTCAGTACAAGCATCAACTTAAATATCATTTTTGTCATTCAATACTTAATGAAATTGAATCGTTACAATGCCTATATCATTAAAAATTATATCTATTTTCTATTAAAGTAGGAATCAAGTCAATCCAATATTTTTACAGTTTACTACAATTTAAATACTAAGACAGTGTCAGCACAGAGTCTCCAGGACAAACAGCAGATTGCATGTTATTTTTCTCCCTTGATACTCGGTGAAATTGAATCGTTCCAAAACCTATCTTGAAGGAAAACAAGTCTATTTTCTGATGGTATAAATATCACTTCGAAAAAAACCCTATGGAGGAAATTAATGATAAAACACTAACAAGGGTGCATTACGGGTTGAAGGATTTAAGAGCCCCTTGTCAATTTTTTATCAAAAACCACCTCTAATTAACATGCAAAAATCAAAACCCAATTGTTAACAAGCATATATCATATCAAAATAGGCTTTCCACAGAAAAAAATTAGAACAATTAACAAGAAATTGGGATTTATGGTTACCCAATGTTACAAACAACAAAACTCACATAACCAAGTGGTAGATTCAAAGTGGTGAGTGTTGATCTCCTTGTGCTTCTTCCCTAATCTGATTTGTGCTCCTATTTTCGAAATTCTAGAGGTCTTGCATGTTGTCTATTTTGCTTGATTTAGGTATTTGATGAGTTGAAATTGTGAGGTAGAAGGTTAGAAGGAAATTTGGTATAGGTTTATGAGAGTTTTAGGAAGAATGAAGAAGGGAATGAGGATGGAAATTCCGAGTGGGTAAGGCTGAATTTTGTGAGGAGAATGGGGAGGAGAGGAGTTGTTCTTGATGAGGGAGAATGAAATGAATCCAATGTCCCCTACTTTTTGTTCTGGTCGAAATATTGAAGAAGAAAGAGGAAGGTTATTAACCATTATTAGCTTTAATGGCCTTTATTAGTATCCCTTGATTTGTGGCTATCACATTTGATTTGTAACCCTTGATAGTTGTTGTAACATTATTAGGAGTTATTATAGCAGTTTTGTGGCTATCACATTTGATTTGTATCCCTTGATAGTTGTTGTAACATTATTAGGAGTTATTAGGAGTTGCTGCCCATTCATGTATATATTTTCCTTCATCTTGATGAATAAAACACAGAAAAACATTCCTTTACATGGTATCAAGAGCATCATGTTAGAATTCTTTTACCTGACGAGTACTATGGCAGAAAATTTCGAGCAACCAAAAACTGAGCAACCAAAATCAGATGTTGGGAAGAAACACCCATCACCATACGATCTGAACTCCAGCAATAACCCCGGAAACGTGATTACACAGGTGCAGCTGCGGGGTGAGAATTATGAAGAATGGGCAAGAGTCATGCGGACATCCTTGAGAGCAAGGAGAAAATTGGGTTTCATTGATGGAACAATAAAGGAACCTGCGAAAGAACCCTCTAAGATGGAGGATTGGTGGACCATTCAATCCATGTTGGTTTCATGGATCTTGAACACAATAGAGCCTACCTTACGATCAACCTTGTTTTACTTGGAAACTGCCAAGGAGCTTTGGGACAACATCAAAGAAAGGTTTTCGGTTGTGAATGGCCCACGCATTTAGCAGTTGAAATCAGATTTGGCACAGTGCAAGAAAGGTGGATTGACTATGGTGGCTTATTATGGAAAGCTGAAGGCCTTGTGGGATGACCTGGACAATTATGAACAAGTACCGATTTGCACTTGTGGAGGGTGCAAGTGTGACATAGCAGCGAAACTGGAAAAACGGAAAGAGGAAGAACGAGGACATTAGTTTTTGATGGGACTAGATGACGTGCTCTATGGAACAGTTCGATCCAACTTGTTAGCCACAGATCCTATGCCATCTTTGAACAAGATGTACTCCATTTTGGTACAAGAGGAAAGGGTGCAGAACATCACGCGGGCTAAGAAAGAAAGACCAGAGATCATGGCCTTGGCTGTCCAAACAGGTGCAAAAATGAAAGTGCGTGAGACCAAGAACAGATCATTGATCTGTACGAACTGCAACAAAGCTGGTCATGATGAAACAAGTTATATCTTGCTGATTGGATACCCAGAATGGTGGGGTGAACGTGCAAGAAGTGATGTCAAAGTAGGAGGAAGAGGAGAGGGTAAGAATCTCGCTGGAGCCAATGCTGGACGTGCTGGTTCAATACGTGTCCATGCTGTCCAGAACTTGGAACACAGTGCTGGTAGCGAAGGAAAGAGCTCTGTCATGGCAGGGTTAAGCAATGAGCAATGGGAAACTTTGTTGCAAATGCTTAATACATCTAAGGTCACTCCAAATGAGTGCATGACTGGTAAGACTAAACCCAATATATGGATCCTAGATAGCGGGGCATCCAACCATATGTCAAGAAGCCTTCAATACTTTGCTGATGTACGTGAAGTGCCTGGATGTCATGTTGGACTTCCTAATGGGAAATCTGTAATGGCCACTAAGGAAGGGACAATAAGGCTTGCTGGGGGTTTAAAACTCGAGAACGTGCTTTATGTTCCTCAATTAAATTGCAACTTAATCTCTATATCACAACTGATAGATGAATCCCGTTGTATTGTTCGTATTACTAATTACATGTGTGTTATACAGGACCAAACTTCGAAGATGCTGATTGGAGCGGGTGAACGGAGGGATGGACTCTACTTCTTCCGGGAAATTCCAAGAACGAAGGCTTGCAGATCTGAAGGGATGAACCAACTAGAACTGTGGCATAAATGCTTGGGACATCCATCTTGGAAGACTACTCAGTTGATTTCTAAAGACAGTGGTGGGAAAGATAGTAATTTACTAAATAAAGCTTGTGACGCTGGTCAAAGAGCTAAGAAAACTAGAGAAACATTTCCATTGAGTAATTATCATGCTTCTAATACATTTGATTTGATACATTGTGATTTATGGGGAGCTTACAGAACTCCATCTTCTTGTGGCGCTTCATATTTTCTTACTGTTGTGGATGATTGCTCGCGTGCAGTGTGGATTTATTTGTTAATTGATAAGAAAGAAGTGTCACGGATTTTGGTAAATTTCTTTGCGACGGTGGAAAGACAATATAATAAAAGGGTTAAAGCTATTAGAAGTGATAATGGAACAGAATTTGTTTGCATGAAAAATTACTTTATGGAACATGGAATTGTTTTTCAAACATCTTGTGTAGGGACACCGCAGCAAAATGGAAGGGTCGAAAGAAAACACCGTCACATCCTCAATGTTGCAAGAGCTTTGTGGTTTCAAGGAAGTTTTCCCCTTAATTTCTGGGGCAAGTGCATCTTGACGGCAGGGTACTTGATTAATCGCACTCCAACCCCAACTTGAATGGAAAAACTCCATATGAAGTCCTGCACAGCCAGCCACCCTCCTACACTCATCTACGTATATTCGGCTCTCTGTGCTATGCTCGTAACCAAGGCACTAAAGGAGATAAGTTTGCAAGTCGTAGTCGTCGGTGTGTTTTTGTTGGGTATCCTTATGGGAAAAAAGGATGGCGAGTTTATGATCTTGATACCCATGATTTTTTTGTGTCAAGAGATGTAGTCTTCTTTGAAACACAATTTCCCTTCCAACACAATGAATCTACATCAAACTCAGCGAATCATAACGAAGCAGCGGGTGAAGTGGATGATTCTTGTCTAGACACATTAGAATCAGCAACAGAAGCAAGTCTTAACAACAGGGGGGAACCCATACTGTTGAGGTGAATGTAGAAGACACTACTGCCATACTGAACTCGCCAGAAACACCCCATACTATCGAAGCTGATGTAGAAGACACTGGTGTCACGACAAATCCTTCCGATGATTCTGGGCCACTGGGACGAGGTTGTCGTGTTAAACGTCCATCTACCAGGTTGGAAGGTTACGTCACGAACACTATTCAAAAGTTGAGTCCTCCCACTCGTTCACTAACTCCATCACATTCTTCGGGTACACCCTATCCTATAACACATTATGTAAATTGTGATAAATTTTCTCTGCCACATAGACAATTTCTTGCATCAATTACTGCAGAAAAGGAACCACTATACTTCCATGAAGCAGTGAAAGATGTTTGGTGGAGAGAAGTCATGCAAGCCGAGATTGAAGCCCTTGAACGTAACAGCACCTGGACCATGCAGCGCTTACCACCTGGCAAGAAAGCTATGGGATGCAAATGGATCTATCACATTAAATATCACTCTGATGGAACGATTGAATGTTTTAAATCCAGATTGGTTGTGCTTGGAAATCATCAAGTGGAAGGGATCAATTACACCGAAACATTCGCACCAGTTGCCAAAATGGTCATAGTACGCACTGTCCTAGCTGTGGCAGCAGCAAAAGCTTGGGAACTTCATCAAATGGATGTGCACAATGCATTTTTGCATGGTGATCTTCACGAAGAAGTGTTTATAAAAATGCCTCATGGCTTTGCCGCACCGCAACCAGATATGGTTTGTAAGCTTCGTAAATCACTTTATGGGCTAAAGCAAGCCCCACGTTGCTGGTTTTCCAAGCTCTCTACTGCCCTCAAAGCTTAGGGGTTCCAACAATCATCTCTTGACTATTATTTGTTCACTTTGCAAAAACAAGACACTCACCTTATGGTCCTAGTATACGTTGATGACTTGATTATTGCTGAAAACACTTATTCTGCCATCCATCGCTTTAAACTCTACTTGTGCACGTGTTTCCATATGAAAGACCTTGGCATATTGAAGTATTTTTTGGGCATTGAAGTTACCAGAAATCCTACAGGGATATTTCTTTGTCAGCGTAAATATGCCCTTGATATTATATCTAAAGCTGGTCTCCTTGGTGCTAAACCTGCTGCCACTCCATTAGAGCAAAACCACCGCTTGGCACTAGCTTCGGATCAGCTATTCCCTAATCCCGAGCAGTATAGGTGCTTGGTTGGGCGTCTGATTTACTTGTGTTTCACTGGACCTGAATTATCATACAGTGTCCACACGCTGTCTCAATTTATGCAACATCCCACAACTGAGCATTGGGAAGCTGCACTTCGAGTAGTCTGATTTCTGAAAGGGAATCCAGGACATGGAATTCTTCTGGATAGTATGTGTGACCTCCAGCTTCATGGTTGGTGCTACTCCGACTGGGCCAGTTGTCCTTTAACCAGACGTTCTGGTACTAGCTGGTTAGTCCTCCTTAGTGGCTCCCCTATATCCTGGAAAACAAAGAAGCAACACACTGTATCTCGTTCCTCTGCCGAAGCTGAATACAGGTCCATGGCAACTACTGCATGTGAGTTAAAATGGTTAAAGGGGATTCTCTCTAACCTAGGTATTTCTCACAGCAAACCCATGACTCTTCATTGTGATAGCCAGGCAGCGTTGCATATTGCCAAAAATCCCGTGTTTCATGAACGCACCAAGCATATTGAAGTAGATTGCCACTTTGTCCGGGATGAGATTCTCATAGGGAATATTCAACCAACCTATGTTCCCACTACAAGTCAACTTGCGGATATTTTCACAAAGGCATTAGGAAAACCACAGTTTCAGTTCCTCCTTGACAAGCTGGGCATTCGAAACTTGCATGCACCACCTTGAGGGGGGTATTAGCCATTATTAGCTTTAATAGCCTTTATTAGTATCCCTTGATTTGTGGCTATCACATTTGATTTGTAACCCTTGATAGTTGTTGTAACATTATTAGGAGTTATTATAGCATATTTTGTGGCTAACACATTTGATTTGTATCACTTGATAGTTGTTGTAACATTATTAGGAGTTATTAGGAGTTGTTGCCCATTCATGTATATATTTTCCTTAAGCTTGATGAATAAAACACAGAGAAAAACATTCCTTTACAAAGGTGTATGATCTTTTTCTTGTTGGCCTTAGGGAAAGAAGGGGAAAACAATGTGTTCCACCTTGTTCTGCGGAATATGAGAGTGAAAGGGAAGGAAAAGAGTTGACCAATGGAGGTTAGAAATTGGTGGAAGAGTATTGGTCACTTAGGGAGATTTTTGGATAGAGATAGATAAGTTGGTTTAAAAATAAGTGGGAATGTGGTTAATAATAAAATAAAAATAATATTTCCATTCCATTTCAATTCACAATTAATTAACCTCACTAAATAAATCAACCACACAATTTCACATTTAAGAAATATAAAAGGATTCAAACACACCCATGGTAAAATTATATTGAAAAGACTAAAATACCATTGGGAAAGGATATTACACATACATATCATAATCATCCACATAGCCAACAATTTGCTACGACATACAATTCCTTTGCCACTGAATATTCGGTGCCTCCTAGGTATCAAATCATTTACTACAGACTTTCTATTTTGACATACCCATTTATTAATTGAACATGACAATACACTTTAACTCTCTAATTTTCACTTTGGATATATATATATATATATATATTTGGTTCGGGAAATCCTTGCGAGATGACTAAGATAATGCTTACGTTACTGATCTTATTAAGGCTTCAATTTTTTACAATTGCATATTTCCTTTTAATGATACTAATTTATTCAATTTAATTAGGCCGACAAGAGCAATGGGTATATTGACTCAGCAAGGAGCCCCTATTTCTGGAAATACAGTCACTGGACAACGTGACAAAGCGCCAATGCTTCAATCTTCATCTTTTGGGTAATAATTTACTTGAAACTATCTACAATTTCTTATACTTTAAAAGCTTTCTAAGTACACAACTACATAGCTTACCTATTCATATCAATAAAATACAGATCAAGTGAATTAGTATGTGTTATACAAGTTATACACACAAGTTGTTCTGATTTATTGGTTTTAACTTGGTCCCTAGGAGATTTTTTCTAGGGTATATTGGATGAAGAAGTTAAAAAAAAACAGAAGGGAAAGCAAAGTTTTTATTTTAAGTAAATATTTCTTTCTTTTTTTTTAATGAGAAGAGTGAAATCAGATCTTTAGATAAATTTCCATTAATTCCTTATTCATATTTTTAAACAAATTATAATTCTCTAAATCAAAAGTTAATCGTGTATTTAATTTTTTTCCCAACCGAATCCAGACATAAAGGAAACAGGTTCAATAGGGTTTCAATTAGAGACTTCATGTTCTTAATTATACATATATATATATATATATATATATATATATATATATATATATATATATATATATATATGGTTGAATCGTGCATGATAGAGTGCAACCATCACAGCCAGTTCCCAATATGCTGATCTAGAGCGGGTTTCCTATTCCAGTCTCTGGTCCTTCTATTATTTTTGGACAAGAAGCAGGATATGAGACATATTCAAGGTTGTTTTATACTGCTCTAATATATACATAATTCCCAGCTTCTCTTTCTTACCATATCTTTTAATATCAACTTTCATGATTTTATGTTTTCAGTGATGATGAAATAATTAAGAATAAAGTGTATGACGAAAAATATAAGGAAACTAGTCAAACACTTGACCCCGATCTGTGATCATACCTAGCATTAAAAGGTAATTACAATTAATTTCTTTGAGGCCTTTTTTTTATAAATGTTTCCCATTAAGTGATATTCTATCATCACTATTGTAAGATTGCCTCATTAAAGAAAATTTACCTTGTATTACAAGCAAGCATTACATTTTAAGCTAAATTTTTGTGTTTGTGACAAGAATGTTGTTGTTCTTAATGAAGCAAAAACTAATCCGTCTTACTTTCCCCAATGAGGAGTGCACGGAATTCTCAAGACCGGATGAATCAAATTGCATGTGTCAACTGATCAACTCTCTTTAGAATCGTTTTCATTCAATCAACTTTTAAATATGACATTTTTCCTTTATGTTTTCATTGAGATATATTGCACTAGATGAGACATGTCTTATTACTTTTCTATCTAGTACATACCCAACTACATTGTCTGATCAAAGTCTTTATCCTTTCAGTATTTTATGACCTGCAGAACCTAATTCTGGTGCATTATCCACACCATTTTAATTGTTGCATAGGCTTTTTTCTTGCTTTATTTTCTTCTTTGTTTGAAAAAATGGTTCGTAGAGACCACTTGTTGGTACACCATTTTTATACCATTAAACTATTAAACAAGGTTTTGATTAATGGACTAACAATCTACTTTCAACTCGTATTTTGAATATCAAAGCAGTTGATGGACGTTCATTACAGCCATCAACATTTATTTTCACCTAGATTTTTTTTTTGTGGGGGGCGTTGAGGTCCTCTTTCTTAGAGTGCTTCATCAAGTTAGTTTTTTTTTTCCATTTTTTGCATTCAAATGTGCACCCTCTCAGAATATAGTTGGTTGTGGTGATAGTGAATTGCAATTCAAGACTAACTTCGGTTAGGATTTTAATTACCTAATCATCACCTTTAATGCAGAATTTATGAGCAATTAGTAATTAAAAAAGAAATTGTAGTCTCTCTCTCTCTCATTTGTTGTATCCCTGCAGATAATAAATCCTTATTCATTGTCTATCCATTTTCGAAACCTATCTCATTCCTTTGCTGGCAACCTTATTATGCTCCAACATACAAAACAATGCTCCAGCCATATTCCTCTTCTAGATCTGATCGAGTCATTAACTTCTTCTGATAACTACTTTGAATATCCGAAGTCATTTAACATATTAGCTCTAGTGAGGAAGGATTCAAGGAATCTTTACATGTAGATATGCTGCAAGCATTTGCTCATCCTTTATTAAACTCTTAAAATAGACCTGTTAATATCATTATTTTTTTACTTGCATGTAAAGTACTCCACGAATCATGTTCCGTGAATCACATCAGTCTATCTCTCCCATTGCCGGGGAAAGATACTCGAGATATTGAAGATGTACCTTTTTTTTGGGCAGGTTCATCATACTTCCAAGTGAAGCAATTAGTCATTTAGTCCTTCAAACTTATAAGAATATGTAAAATATTAAATTTTTAGTATCAGATTTGTTTTTTTAACTGCTATATGTAACAAATGGGCGAACATTTAACTATCAGTCCCCTATGGTGAGGGCTATGGAATAGCGAATGGTGTTTTTGAACGTGTGAGTGGGTCAATAAAGTTGCGAGAGACTTGTAACATTGATAAAGGGAATGCTTCAAATTTGGTGGGTGGGTATGCTAAAAGAAACAGGTTACCATGATATTCAGGGTACGTATGTGGTAATAAGGCTCCTACAATTGAAACAAAAATGATGAAGGCTTTATTCGGTGATAAGGATTCAATGGACATTGTTATGATATGATTTGATATGATACGATATGATTTGATTATGTAATTATTGCGATTGATATTATAATCATATTAGGATATTAGGTTTGATTAACGTCATTTACTTTGTCTCTTTTTATGTTCTATAAATAGGAGCACTCTCTTGTAACATTGTAACACACATCAAATATATGCAAAACCTTTTTCTATATTCTTGTATAGTTTCTTGTCCAAACATTGAACATGGTTTGATTAGACATGTTTAGTGTTTGGACAAAAAATCTGAATGTAGAATTGTATGTTGTGCAGCGAACAACTATTGCATAAGACAAGCCAAGTGGGAAAAACGCATAGGAGGGTATTGATGGACCTAATGTGAGAAGGGGGAGGTCATTTTGGTGGTGGTCCTATTATTGGATCGAATGTGGAAAATAGTCGTGATTAGCCAGAAGCAGAGGTATAGTCTGAAAGTGAAGATAGTGCAATATCCTCATGACGTTTCTTGGACGCTTCAGCTTTTCTGGCCGATGCAGTTTCATCCTACAAAAAGGGGTATGCATACTATCAATTTTTATTGCATGTAAATTAATTTGCGCCCATTGTGATAAAAATTTATATAATAAATTAAACTGTTAAACAGGAGGCCTGTGCCTCCTGTATTGAGTACATCTGCATTGTTGGTTCTTTTTTTCCATTCTATAATAATCTACATTCTCATATGTAATTCTCAAATGCAAACAGCAAGTTTAGAATAAAATGATCTCTTATGCATCCGTCTACTACAAGGGAGAGAAGCAGCTAGTAGTACTAGTACTAGTACTAGGACTAAAATCAACGGCATGTGCAAGCATATCATAGAGCAAACTAATTAATCAAGGAAGCCATATCTGGGTAATCAATATGTTTAATTAATGTTAACTTGTTAGATATTTGGCTATGCTAAAAGTATTAACTACCAAATCAAGTTTTATCACATACTTGGATCTAATCTCACTCCGAATTCCAGATTGTGCCAAAAATAAAAAGGAAAAATGAAATCAGTGCATGAATTAAACATGTTATTGAGGTATGCTGAGAATTGTTGTTCAAAAGAGAGGAATCAAAATGTATATCACAATAAACAGAATAAGATACAAAAACCCTAAATTGAGTAATAGGAAAAGTGAGAGAGATTGAAGAATTCTACCTTGTGGTGCTTCCATGAGAGGAACTGATCTTGCGTGAGAGTAGTGGGAGTAGGCATTGGCCTCTCTTGTCTGTTCTTCTTTTCTTGTGCTCCTTCGATTTCTGCCCCCATCGTTTTGTTTCCGACCGACCAAATCAGCGATTGTGACGATGTTGATCAATTAAGCCCTCAACATTGTTCATTTATGACTTTAACATCGTATTGTGACTTTAACTAGTTCGTCCATAAATTAATTTTTAAGTAGGTTCGTATATTTTTAAAAATTGTAATTTGTAATTCAGTCCCAAATATATAGAAATATTGTAAATGGATCTTTTATATACTTTTCTGTTTCAATTTCGTTAAATATTGATTAGGTTTCGCTTAATGATCCACTCATCATTTATGGTTCCTTAGATTTCTTTAAAAAAATCAAATATGCACATATGCTTCTTAAGAAAATTCAAATAGGTCTTTATACATTTTGGAATCCTAACAAAATCCTAATGGAAAAATATATAGGGACACAATTACAAATTGTTTATGTGTTCAAGGACCCTAATTACAAACTTTGAAAGTATATGAGCCTATTTAAAAATATACAAATAGTCTAGGGAACTTCAGATTAATTAAACTTTTTAAAAATCAGATCGAATCAATGGTTGAAGACTTGAAGTGGTTCCATCGTGAATAAGTTATGATTCTAATTTGATTTTCGTTAAATATTAAACTAATAAATTTAAAAATATTTTTAGAATATTTGAAATAATAATCAAACAATATATAAGTTAAGTTAAACTAAAAATTATATTTTAAAACAAGTTAAGTTTAAGCTTTAGAATTGACTCATTTAAATAAATGAGTCAAATTTGAATAATTTTTTTCCACAAATCAAGCTTGAACTTCAACTCGTTTATATTCATGCGTTTAACTATTAGTTTACATTCTTTTTTCTTGGAACGCCTCAAATCATTTATACTCCCGTGTTTAACTATTAGTTTGACTTTTCTTTGTGCCCTAAGGGCATCCTCTAATCGAAAGTTGTAACACCCCCTGGGTATTACTACGTAACACATGCGGAAGTAAATTAAAAAGATAATTTGCTGGTTGCTTTCAAAAAATTGTTTTCTTTTTAGTCAGAAAACTTGTAACATCCCTAGCTGCTCTATGGATTGACGACTGTCCCCACAGACCAACACAGGTCTTTTCAGTGTGCTTTTGTCCTCACTCACACGCTTCTTGGGAAAACTTCCCAAGAGGTCACCCATCCCAGAATTGCTCCAAGTCAAGCATGCTTAACTGTGGAGTTCTTAAGTGACGGGCTCCCGAAAAAAAGATGCATCTTGTTGATATGGGCAGTACCAATCAATTCTTATAATCCATCCTCAACTGTATAGTCGCATACCTACACAGTCTCAGGATCCCTCTCATTCGGGTGTGTAATCGGTTCATTCATGTGCCCTTCCGCCTAGAAGCCTGCCAGGAGTCGCACCTTGTTCATGTCTTCTTGCACCGACCACTCCCCGCCCTTGTCGGCACCCGGGTGTTACATGCCCACCAGCTTCTGCTTGGTTCGTCCCCGAACCACACCGTACTGGGAGAGGTGCCGCTCTGATACCATTTGTAACATCCCTGGCTGCTCTATGGATTGACGACTGTCCCCACAGACCAACACGGGTCTTTTCTGTGTGCTTTGTCCTCACTCACATGCTTCCTGGAAAAACTTACCAGGAGGTCACCCATCCCAAAATTGCTCCAAGTCAAGCACGCTTAACTGTGGAGTTCTTAAGTGATGGGCTCCCTAAAAGAAGATGCATCTTGTTGATATGGGTAGTACCAATCAATTCTTATAAGACATCCTCAACTGTATAGTCCCATACCAACACAGTCTCAGGATCCCTCTCATTCGGGTGTGTAATCGATTCAATCATGTGCCCCTCATCCTAGAATCCTGCCAGGAGCCGCTCCTTGTTCGTGCCTTCTTGCACCGGCGACCACTCCCCGCCCTTGTCGGCACCCGGGTGTTACAAAACTGGGGTATAAAATTTTTCTTTAAGGATAGTCCTGAAATCCATGATACATACATTTAAAACGTAAAGTCACATTTGTAACAAAGTTACCATGACACACAACATTTCTCTAAGTTTCCATTTTTGAAAGAAAAAGTTTAAACTACATATGGATGTATATAACACTACATTTACCGACCTCTTTAGATATACAACCCAACTCAGACTCCTAAGCTAGCCATTGTATCAATATTCATTGGAGAGACCCCCAATCAAAATACTTTCCCAACCTCTAACACTAGGTCTTCAAGTGACTTAGAAAGACTCCTCTGCAACATCGGTACTAGAGTACCAAGGTACTACAAAGAAAACCCAAGAGACCTGATATAAGCAGAATAAATGAGACACCGGCAAATGGATATATCATACAACAACCATATACATGATACATACAACACATTGGCATATTAGCATTTAAGAATTATTCATAGATAAAGCAACAAGTGTTATATCAGTGGGTCTCACACTAGTGCAAAATATGCATTTAACATCAGGGTTTTAACAAAACCGATGTGAAAAAGGAGGCGGTGGCATTTTTGAAATTAATCTAAAATCTTTTAACATCGGTTTTTATGATAACCGATGTTAAAAAGCTTTCCACGTCAGTTAGTTTAGTAAACCGATGTCTAAAAATACAAAGGGAAAAAAAAGTTGAAAATCTGATAAACATTTCACATCGGTTTTAAGAGAACCGATGTCTATTATTAATTAACAACAACGGTTATTAAAAAACCAACGTTAAAACACTAAAACCAAAAAATTGAATTAAAAAAATCAATTATTTAAGACATTGGTTTATTGTAAAACCGATGTTAAAATCATGTTATTATTCTTTTCTTCTATTCACTTCCCTCCTTCCTCTTTGGCGCTGCTACTCAAACATTTGGACCCAGAGATATTTTCTCTCTTATGCGAGCTCGGTCCATTGCAACCCTAAGTGTTGGAGCTCGGTCCATTGCAACCCATAGATATTTTCCCTATGAGCTCAACCGTAATTCTCACACCCTCTTCCATCTATACACGCTAACCTTTGTTCCTTGCTCATCCGTCGTGTCGCCATATACGGCTTGGGAGGACCACCTTTCACTTTCCGCTGTTCAAGCCACCCACCATTTTCTTCTATATTCATTTTCTCTGCCATTCAAGCCACACCCATCATTTTATTCTGTTCGTTCCTCGTAGTTCTATCTATTATACTTCATATCTGTTTTTTCTATAGGTACGTTCTTAGCTTGTTCTTGTTTTTTTTTTGACTTTTTTCTATGATTTGGCTTCAAGATTGGATTTTTCCACATAGGTATTTGTTTTTGTTTCTTGGTGAACTGTTTGCATGCATTTGATTTTCTTCTGAGGTAACATTTTATGCTTCTTATAGACTCTGATTTCGAGGATTGAATCTGTATTAGTTTTACTTTTAGTTCAATCTGTGTTAGTAAATGAATAATTATGAAATAGCCGAGAATGTGATTCAATTTTTGCTTCTAAAATCATTATTTCCATGTTCTTGAGGAAGAAAAGTTTTTTCTTGGGATGTTTTCTGCAAAGTGGGCTATTCTGACCTTGCTTTTTGTGGTAAGGTTGGTACAGGACTGCCTCTCTTAAAATTCAAAAGAAGTTCGCAACAATAAACTATCTTGAACATAGAATATCATAATCCAGAAGCACTTTTTATGTTTGCTTTAATAGTTGTTTGATACCGATACAATACTTAAGATTTCAATTATGTGCAACCTAGAGGTAAACATGTTGCATTCCTCCTATCCAACTATTTCAATAAAGTACTTGACCAAGTGGGTACATATTTTTGCTTTTCTGCATTCTTATTCTGATTATTACGGATAATGTCTTTAAACATTCCCTATTATAACTTATATTTTTTTTATCAAGAACAAAGTCAGAGATGTTACTTGTTTAGCATTAACTTTATGTGTAAATAGAGACAACACCTGTCTCTGATCACTAAGCATCACTAACCATGATGACTCAGAACTACACCTGACAAAACTTATAAGAAGTGATGAATGATTCTTCAGCTTCAATTTCACAAAGCAATATCAGTTCTTTGTTAACTTATCTTTAGCTTCTTTCTTCTTCACTTTCAGGATTTGTTAATTATTTTACACTTAGGGAATTGGTCTGAAATTTTTTACCCTTTACCTGGTTACTCATATTTGGCTCCTGTTTTGGGTATATTGACTTATAGTAGTTCCATTTTGTTATTTTCATAATGTGGGTGTATTCCTTTTGAAACTTATGTTTGTGTGATTGGGTTCTGTAGTTTAGGGTTCCATGGCCATTTAGCTCTAGTTGATTTTTGACTGAAAAGCTTGCATGGGAGTTTTTATGTATTTGCTTGAAAATTTATTTGATCCGACAATTTCTTTCTTTTTCTCTTTCAGGGTTCACAGTTAGGATTTTGTTTCCCCACTAGTTGTGTGTTCTTCCCACACCCGGTAAGCTTTCTCATCTCTATTTTTCTAGTTTGATTATTGTTTGCATTATACTTGGGGATTGGAGTGTTTTATTATTTTTCTTAATGTTAATTAATTAGTAAAGCCTCAGTTTCCCATTTGAGATGCAATACTAATGAGCACACGTGTACGTGCTTAAGGTACCGCTCATTGTATTGGATCTTGAATTGTCTAAAGTTGGACAGTTTGGGAAAAAACGTTTTCTTCATTCAGTTAAAATAGTTATTCATTGATTCTCATGTTATATACTTGATGAAAGTTCGGATTGATACATTCATTTCGTTCTCCGGGTTCATACTTTATCATGGTGGATGTCATCGCATTCAAGTCGTGTACGTCGGAGACCGAAGAAGTTTCTGTGAATGTCTACGGGAGTCAAAGTGCCACAGGGTTACTCTTCAAATAACAAGAGACTTGTCTCAATGAAAGATCTCAAATTAGTTGACTTAAAGTCTCATGATTGCTATGTCTTGATGCAAAAACTACTACTAGTGGCCATTCGTGACATCTTGCCTAAAAAAGTCAAACATGCCATTACTAGGTTATGCTTATTCTTCAATGCTATGTGTAGCAAGGTCATTGACACTAAAAAGTTGGATGACTTGGAAAATGAGGCAGCCATTATCTTGTGCCAATTGGAGATGTATTTTCCACCTTCATTTTTTGACATCATGGTTCATTTGATTGTTCATCTAGTGAGGGAGATTAGATTGTGTGACCTCGTTTGTTTAAGGTAGATGTACCCGGTTGAGCGATACATGAAGATCTTGAAAGGATATATGAAGAATCCACACCGTCCCGAAGCATCTATTGTTGAAAGGTATGTTGTAGAAGAAGCTATTGAGTTTTGTACAGACTACATGTCAGAAGCGAAACATGTAGGGCTTCCAAAGTCTCGTCATGAAGGAAGATATGATGGTAAGGGTACACGAGGTATCACTGTTAAGAGCATGGATCAGAAGGAAATGCTTCAAGCACATTTGTATATATTGAATAACAATGATGAGGTTGAACCATACTTATGTGAGCACAAAAGCATCATCAATGAAACTTACCCTATAATGAATGAAAAATGGTGTTTGAACAAGCATAATAAGACTTTCTTGAAATGGTTTAAAGAAAAAATTGCAAAGGATGGTACTGCTCCTGATACATTAAAATGGCTAGCACAGGGTCCTAACTTTGATGTCATATACTGGAGTGGGTACGATATCAATAAGTTTTCCTTCTATACAAAGTCCCAGGACGACAAAGTACTATGCAAAATAGTGGGGTTATGGTCGTCGCTGAGTCCATGCATTTCTCTAGTTTGAAAAATAAAAACCCTGTTATGGCATCCGTTTCATACTTTGGAATCATTAAAGAGATCTGGGAGGTTGATTACACCAAGTTTAGAGTGCCTGTTTTTAAATGTCAGTGGGTCGACAGTAACAATGGTGTGCAAACTGATGAGTTAGGATTCAAATTGGTGGACCTTAATAAGGTAGGTAATAAATAAGAGCCTTTCATCATGGCATCCCAAGCAAAACTAGTGTTTTATATCCGTGATCCTTCTAACAAAAGGTGGTCAATGGTTCTCCAGGGAAAAAACATATATAATGGTAGTGAGGGAAATCAAGATTCAACTCTTGATATTTCTGATACTCCTTCTTTCTCAACACGGGTGCCTAATTTCATTGAGGAAAATGAAGTGGACGATGTACATGCTACTCGTAATGATCACCAAGAAGGGTTATGGGAGAACTTTACTACTTGACCACAACACTAATTATTATTTTGAGTTATGTTTAAAGTCATATTATATGTTTACGCTGATATTTATAAGTTATGCTTACGTTGATCGATATTATAAGTTATGTTTGATATTTATCCAGACATACTGACAATTTTCTTTTCTCTAAACAGGTATACATGGCTGATCCTGAGGATATCCCTCCTTCATGCAGCGGGTCAGAGACCCCGTCTACGGGTAGAAAGGGTAGATGTGCCACACAAATGAGGACTTTGACAGCTAATCGTGGTTCAAATCAAAGTATAAGAATGGACTTTGATGCTAAACTCAATCCTATTGGGCCAATTGCAGAGCAGTTTATCAGTTTTGCGTGGACCCTTGCTCGAAGCAAGCCTAGTATACTTATTGAGCGTTGGAAAGATGTACCGCAAGGCGTGAAGGATCAGATATGGGAGAGTATTCTTGTATCTATACTTTTACGTCCTGTGTTTATAGCTACTTTATTTTAATATTATTAATATCATACAGTAATTCGTTGATTCTTTTGGTGTTAATGTAGCTTACCTTTGACCTGCCTGATATGACGGATATGAAGAATCGTTTGATAAAGTATGCTGGTGAGCATTGGAGGGCTTTTAAGGTGGACATGGGCAGATATTATGTATTCAAGCCAAGCTGTGAAAAGAGCTCACTTGAGGTGTACCCGTTTCTTGACCAGGCAACGTGGGATCGCTTTGTTCAGAGCCGACATGATCCCAGCTTTCAGGTTAACTTATTTGAGTTGTCTCTAAATTTATGTAATTTCATTAATTTTATTAATTTACTTATGTAATTTAATTGTCTTCTATTTATAACAGGAGAAGAGGAAAAAAGGGTAGAAAAACCAAAGCAAGAATGTCTACCCCCATATACTGTCTCGTGGGGGATATAAAAAACTTGACCTGATAATGGTGGAAGAGGAAAAGAAAAGACTTCATCAAGAAGCATCTCAGGCAGATCCTATAGCTGATAATCGCCCAGAAGTTGTTGATCCACCTCCACCCACACGCCATCATAAATGGAAGAGGGCCCGACAAAGAAGTACGTGACAATATACATCTGAGGAGGCCCGCCAAGTAGCTGAGAAGATTGTAAGTATAGTTTGAATTGTAATTGTGATTTTAACAATGTTACCGAATTGTAATGTGACCTAATATTTTATATGTTGTAGGATGCCTTGGACGAGCATGCCACTCAAGGAACCTTTGTTCCTAGAGGACGCGAGGATATCTTAGCTGCTGCCATCGGTAAACCAGACCACCCGGGCCGTGTCATTGGTGTTGGATGGGGCATTGGCATTCGCCAATACCATGGTTCATCTTCACACCAACGCCACAGGGATAGTGATGCAGATAGAGAACGGCTAAAATGTTATATTGTAGATGAGCTTAGACAGAAGATGGCCCGACAGTTTTCCCAGCAGCTGGCAATAATGGCTGCTATGTCCCAAAGAAAAACAGTGTCCAACCCTCTCTGTCCATGTGAGCATTAAGGGCTCATGTGATCCTCCTCATCACCGAAAATGATGATGATGCCGATGATGATGATGATGATGATGACGCACCCGATAGGTGTGAGTCGTATGTTGATGATCATCATGATCGCCGCTTAGTGGCATTGGGGAGGCACATAACTTATGTAATACCATACACCACCGCTTATTACCGGATGATCAGGTGTGAGGGTCGTGGGTTGAGATTATTCGAGATGCCGATGCTCGAGTCCCCGTGCCCACCGAGGAGGTTCAAACAAAGGGGCCAGACCCCTGGTAACTTCATCCCCTGGCCAAGAAGACTGGTCAGGTTTCTTGTTGCATCTGAGGTATTCAATTAGTTGTGTTTTTCTATATTTATAGTTGAAATTGTTTATTATTGTTTAAAGATAATTTTTTTTTAGGATGTTGGAAATGATATTCTGCCTAAAAGGTCGGATCCAGGAAGACCATAGAAGTCTGCTCCTGCCAAGGTATTCATTTGACCTTTCAATTAATTACGAATCAAATAACTTAACTGTGATTACTAATGTATGTCTTTGTTGTTTAGGGGATTGACAAAGGGGATCCTGGTGGTGTTTTTCAACGTCTTGCTATCCAGGTTGTGAACATGGAGGCTGGCGCAGCTTTGGTAAGGTTAGAACATGATGCCAGGCTAGGTGACGATCTGTATATCCCAAAGACGGAAATTTTGGAGATGGTGCTCGATCGTGAAATGGCGAGTGCTGCACACATCTCGTTATGGTGAACGTAAGTACATTTTATTTGTAAGTAAAGTAATCAAATTTTAAATACTATGATAATTAACATGTTATATTAATATATTAGGTATCTGCATTGCAAGTTAGTTGATCACGGCAACCTCACCCTTTATGGGTTCATTGACCCCATGCTTATTCAGGGTGATGTTCTCCAAACATCAAAAGACCCCATCACCACCATACGTGATATACTTGCCCGAGATGATCATTAGTTCTACCTTGCGCCTTATCTCAATAAGTAAGTACCAGTTATTTAATTATAATGTACTATATATGACTTAGTTACTAATTGTTCCGTAAATGCAGTAAACATTGGCAATTGCTGATCTTGTGCCCTCAATTGAATGTCATGGTCTTCTTCTGCTCGATGGGAAATAAGCCGACGAAGCAACTGAAGATCATCATGGAAACGTAAGCATTAGAATAATTTATAATCAGTAGTGAAGTTGTTTTAATCATCTGAAATCTATAAGATATACTTTAATGAATGTTTATTTTCTTATGATAGTTATATTGATGCAATCCACATGCTGCATGGTGAAAGACGTCGGGCTATTAGATGGATTATTCCTAACGTAAGATATTTATTAGTTCAAGTGCTTCAAGCTTAGTGGGTATAATTATTGATTTCTATTTAATTCCTCATATTCTAATTGGGTTTCATTTGTACGTAGTCCTGTAGAAAACGTGGATCATGGGAATGTGGATATTATGTGATGAAGTGGATGGTTGAAATTATCTCCTCCGGTATCACTGAAAGATGGCAGGAGGTAAATGCTAATTGGTAACACAATTAGTTGTAACAGTTACAGTTTCGTTATATGTTTCATTTTAGTTTATTACTTAAAAGATATAATCTTATGTCCAATTAAACTTGCAGATATTCAACAATCTGACTCCACTCACTGATGCCGACATCAATAACATAAGGAGGCGTTGGGCAACTTTTTTTCTTCAAGTGTACCAACCATAGTTTGTATGTAGTTAGTTTATAAATGTATCATATACTAGCTATAGTGTACTTTTTGACTAATATATATTTTGATATGAAATCTATAATATATCATGTACTATCTTTTTGGTTTCTAATTATCTCGATGTTTTCTTTGTGTTCGTTTCTCATTCTTTGTCGAAGCTTAAAGGCTAGCGACTATTCATAAATTTCATCATCACCTGAAAATCAATAACATAGGACGCACAGTCCGAGTGCTCAATCACAACACCTTAGACCGATGCCGTGGTCAAGGTTTGTGGCCATAGAAATCATTTATGATTTTATCCATGTTTTATTCTAACATGATAAGGACTCCTAGTCCGTAGCAACGAAATCATGACGTACAGTCCTCAATTCCGAAATTTGGACTATTAGCCCATAACATCATGATTAGGACCCTTGGTCCATAATTCCTGACATGGATCCTAGATCACATGCATATCATGGAAAACTAGAGCGACGTCTCGCGACTAGATTCCTTTTCACATGTGCTTACTTTTCGCTCAGTAAAAATCAAATCCAAAACAAAACCTCGGTCACTTATCCAAGTAACCGGAACGTTTCCAAATCATTTAGGAGAAAATCCTTTTCCTTTTCAAAATCTTTTATAAAGCAATTAGGAAATTCGTTTGCTTTTGAAATCCTTGTTGGAATAAAGTCAAATATTTTCAAAGAGTTTTTCTTTCATAAAACACATAGTTCGAAAAAGGTTTTCTCTAGTACAAAACTTTAGATCATGAAAGGGTAGTTTCCGTTGACTTAAAATCACTTCAACATTTCTTTTAAAAACGAGAATCTTATTCTTTTTGAAGTAAGCACTTGAAACACGGAACTTTTATAAATGAAACCAAGACTTTCAAAGTTCTATTCAAGTCTTATTAAGGCTTTTAATCCTTATAATCATTGAGCACAGACTCAAGTCCGACTTCTCAAACTTCAATCAACAGTAATATATCTCAAACAAAAATATCACAGTTAATGACAGTTCATCACATAAATATAATTCACAAAACTGTAAAGCAAGTAATAATCAATTTCAAGTAATAATCACAATAGCTCAAGTAAACAAGTCATTCAAGTATTGGCTCCATATCATAATAATATTCAAATCACTCAAGTTAAACACATACACACATGCATATAGTCATTGAATATCTCTAGGCAATCCCCTCTTACCTTTGGTTAGGTAGAGATATGAGATGGTTGGATAGAAGTACCGCGAACGTCCTCGCTTTCTCCGCGATAGAAGTCTAAGGTTATAAACACAAGATCACAAGTTAAAATAAACCAAGAACACTAAACCAGAAGGTCTTAGGTTCGGCCAAGACAATAAATTAGGGTTAGAGATCCCCGAAAAATATACAACTCATGGATTTATGATCCTTAAGTGTTGGGAGTTCATAAACAATGATCATTTAACAAGGTTTAATTAAAATCCCACTAAGTTATTAACTTAGGGTATTCGGCCAAGGCTATTAAAATAGGCTAGCATTCTCTAAACTTTCCAATCTCTTAGGTCTAGCATCCACACATAGTAAGGAGCTCAAAACCATGATCATTTTGGAAAATGAAAAACAAAGTATCCTAGGTCCATATCCTTCTAGGTTCGACCTTCATAGGATGTATAGGCTAGAAATCTCTAAACCTTCTAATCTCTTAGACTTAGCATCAAAATATCTTATGGAGTTCAAGTCCATGATCATTTTGGAAAACAATGGAAACTTAAACATTCCAATCTCTTAGACTTAGCATCAAATATCATACGGAGCTCAAGTCCATGATCATTTTGGAAAATAAGAAATAACACATCCTAGGTTCAATAACATAGAATAAACAAGTTAAAAATCCTTAAACTTTCCAATCTCTTAGACTTAGCATCCTTCTATATTAAGGAGCCTTAGTCCATGATCATTTTAGAAAATGAAACTCAAACATCATTGCTATAAAACATTTAAGTTTGGGCCTAAATAGGATAATGAGGAAAAATATTCTTTGTTTGATAACAACTCTTAGGTTTAGAATCACAAGGTATTAAGAGTTCTACATCCATGATCATACTTGGAAAGTTGGAACATAGTATCCTATGCTTAATTATACATATTTTCGGCCATCATAGGAAAACAAGCTATCAAACCTTTCAAGATTTATAGATTTAAGATCAAGGAATAGTTAGAAACTCAAACACATGATCATATTCCAAAAGTTGAAACAAAAACCTCCTAGGCCACATATGCTTAGCATTCAATCTTCATAGGAAGAGATAGGTAGAGATTTTTGTTTTACACAACCGCTTAGTATGTGAAAATATAAGTTAATACATGACTATAGAAAGTGGTTTCAACTGAAAAGGAGTTTTCTACCATTTTAGAGACATTTTAGAAGTTTAAATCATGTAAAGAACACATAAAGCAAACTCAGAAATAAATGATGAAACTTGCAAAAAGATTCATATGAGAGCATTACCCTTAGTATAAAGAAGAACTTTAATGAAGAACTCAAGTGGAAAAGACTAATAAAAATGGAAGCTTTAAGTGTTTGAAAAAAAGAAGAAATGGAAGAAGTTGCAGAAGTATGAAGATGGAGGAAGAAAATGAGAGAATGAAGATGAGTGATGATTATATAGAGGAGTGAGAGAAGAGCACGAAATTTTGGAGAGAGGATGAGCTTGGACAACAAATTTTGTCTTTAAGACTTGTTTGGTTGAAGAGGAAAGAGAAAAATAGGTTTTTAGAATATAATATGATGTAATTTGAAAAGTGTGATGATTACACTTTTGGAGTGTGTCATAAACCTTTCCCATCATGTCCCATCAAGTCACTTCACTTCTTTTGTGCTCCCTAATTTGCTCCATTTTCGTACTAGGTTGCATTTTCGATCATAATTCTTCCGACGTTTTACCCGAATAAAATATTATATTCTATTTTTGAACGAAAAATTTTCAAAATAACCAAAGTCGAAGGAAACATAATAAAAACACTAACCGCCTCGCTCACGGGTCAAAATTAGGTTTTCTCGCGTAGTAAACTTGTACCAGCAAGTGGAAAACGCGACATGCTTTCGTCTGAATTTTCAATCGAAAATTTTACCGTGACTTCATATGTTACAACAACACAAGAAAATGATTTTATTTTAATTAAGATCATCCTTTGAGTTTAATTTAAAATAAACACATTTACATATGTATTTACTGCTACAAAAAAGCATTGGAAAAATAGGGTGTTACAATACTACCCCTCTAAAAAGAATTTCGTCCTCGAAATTATGTAACTTGAAACTAAACAGGATGTGTCACTATCAAGATCATACTATCAGAAGAAAGTATCTAAAAGAATTTCAGCAATCCAAAAGAATACAGAAACATCCAGTATATGAAGATCCTTTAGTAGGTTTAGGAAGGTAAAAATGTATGATCGGTACACGTTTACAATCACAAATCTAAAAAGTTTCTCCTTTCACTAGAATTTCCTGGTCAACAATTTAAAAGAGCAACAGTTCGATAAGAATTCAAATTGAATCACTTCCACCAAAAGTAAAAGTGATTAGATTAAGTCTCATCAAGAAACTTCTTTTATAAACATACCCATCCCGAGAAAGATTGGATCCAAAGTCTAAACTGACAACAACAATCAAAAAGAGAATAGAACTGGAATAAATTTCTTAAAGAGACTTTTATTCCCAAAAGTCATAAGAAACATTCATTCACTTGAAAGACTAGTAACATAGGAGACCCTAGAGAGTCAAATACTTAAGGGCATAAAAAACGATTATACTTAGAATCCTATTACAATTTAGAATTATAGACCACTACCATAAGACCTTCAAATTGCACACTATTTCTGTCGTAAAAGATCATCGGATTGTGAAGCTCCAGTGCCAGTCTTGGTGTAAACTCTTCCCTTTGTCGTGGGTCTATCAGTGCCTAAGGTGTTGACAGCCTTTTCAAATCTTGGTGCATTACAATCCCTTGACAAGTGTCCTATTTGTCCACAGTTGTAACATTTCGTTCCCTTGTGTGGGCAAACATCAGCCATGTGATCTGGGTTTCCACACTTGTAACATCTTCTAAATTGGCATCAGTTTTGGTTCTGTTGGCCTCCACTCCCCGATTCAGAATTATCAGAACGATGCTGTTGTTGATTATGGTCATTCCCTTGTGGTCGGTGATAAGGTTCCCTCCGATGCTGCTTCCCTTTCTGATTCTGATTTTGATATTGGTCTTTGGAACGAGTAGGTCCTCCAACAGTTTCTCCATTACCTCTTTCCTTCCTCATCTGTTCCACTTTTCTACACTTCTCTACTAAGACTTGGAAATTCCGTATTTCCAATGGTGTTACTGATTCCTTAATTTTGAAATGCAGTTCTTTCTCAAAACGCTTGCACTTTCAATCTTCACTTGGGTTGTTCTGGAAAAAGTGAAAGTACTTAGCAAGAGATTCAAACCTTGCCGCGTAATCTCCAACAGTTAATTCTTTCTAATGAAATTGTAGAAATTCTTGCTCCTTCTCATCTCGTGCACTTTGAGGAAAATACTTGTCTAAGAACCTGGTTCGGAATACTCCCCAAGTGATCTCCTGATTCTCTGCTTCCAGCAGCTGTTCGGTGCCCTTCCACCAATACTCAACATCACCAACCAACAGAAATGTGGCATAGGATACCTTCACTCCCTCAGGACTGTGAATCAGCTTAAAAATATTCTCTAACTCCTAAATCCATAAGTCGCCTTTCACGGATCCACGCCTCCATGAAATTGGGATGGATTTTAGCGTCTAAAAGCATTTAAATTTTTGCCTTCAATAGCCTGCTCATCTCGAGCTTGTTCCTGTTGGTTATGGGCAGCCATCATAGCAGTTTGATGTGCAATAGCCGCTGCCACGTTTTCCATAGCCTGAGTAGCATAGTCCACTCCATCGTCATAATTCTCATTCATCTTGGCACTACACCCAATAGGACCACCTCTGCGACCACGTCCACGACCACGCCCACGACCGCGCCCACGTCCATCTTCGGGTGTCTGGTTCCATAAACCGACCTGCCGAACAAATCGGTCAGTCACAACCAGAAATGAAACGTGTAAAGTCATATCAACACACATTTCTTCTAAGATGTTTTTCATATAAATATTTATTTAGAGAAAACACAACGCCAACACGATGCACCTATTTCCCAAAGATCCTCGAAAGACTCGACCAGCTCGATACCACCCGTAACACCCCCGGGTATTACTACGTAACATATGCTAAAGTAAATTAAAAAGATAATTTACTAGTTGCTTTCAAAAAATTGTTTTCTTTTAAGTCGAAAAACTCGGGTATAAAATTTTTCTTTAAGGATAACTCTAATATCCATAATACATACATTTAAAACGCAAAGTCACATTCGTAACAAAGTTACCATGAAACACAACATTTCTCTAAGTTTCCATTTTTGAAAGAAAAAGTTCAAACTACAGATGGATGTATATACACTACATTTATCGACCTCTTTAGATATACAACCTAACTCAGACTCCTAAGCTAGTCATTATATCAAATATTCATTGGAGAGACCCCCCAATCAGAATACTTTCCCAACCTCTAATACTAGGTTTTCAAGTGACTTAGAAAGACTCGTCTGCAACATCGTTACTAGAATACCAAGGTACTGCAGCAAAACCCTAAGAGACCTGATATAACTGTAAGAGTGAGACACCAGTAAATGGATATATCATACAACAACCATATACATGATACATACAACACATTGGCATATTAGCATTTAAGCATTATTCATAGATAAAACAACAAGTTTTATATCAGTGGGTCTCATACCCGAATCAATCAGTTTTATAAAGATAATGCATGACACTTCAATCATCAGGTTCTAAACTTAATCTCCGGAGATCCCAACATCCTCAGAATGATTTGATCAGGCTCGATACACTGTCTCATTGGCTAGCTAAGCACAACGATAATACACCGTCTCATTAGCCATTTAGGCACGACGATTATCCACACCGTTTCATTGTCCATTTAGGCACAACGATACATGTACACCGTCTCATTGTCCATTTTAAGAACAACGATAATACACCATCACATGATACCTTTCCTGTTAAGGTCTCACATTAAAACCTTGTCCATTTTAAGAATAACGATAATACACCATCACATGATACATTTAGTTCTCGATGTTTTCTTTATGTTCGTTCTCATTCGTTGTCGAAGCTTAAAGGCTAGCGACTATTCATAAATTTCATCATCACCTGAAAATCATTAACACATGACGTGCAGTCCGAGTGCTCAATCACAACACCTTAGACCGATGCCGCAGTCAAGGTTTGTGGTCATAGAAATAATTTATGATTTTATCCATGTTTTATTCTAGCATGATAAAGACTCCTAGTCCGCAGCAATGAAATCAGGACGCACAGTCCTCAATTCCGAGATTTGGACTATTACTCCATAACATCATGATTAGGACACTTGGTCCATAATTCTTGACACGGATCCTAGATCACTTGCATATCACGGAAAACTAGAGCAACGTCTCGCGACTAGATTCCTTTTCACATGTGCTTACTTTTCGCTCAGTGAAAATCAAATCCAAAACAAAACCTCGGTCACTCATCCAAGTAACCAGAACGTTTCCAAATCATTTAGGAGAAAATCCTTTTCCTTTTCAAAATTTTTTATCAAGCAATTAGGAAATTCGTTTGTTTTTGAAATCCTTGATGGAATAAAGTCAAATATTTTCAAAGGGCTTTTCTTTCATAAAACACATAGTTCAAAAAATGTTTTCTCTCGTACAAAACTTTAGATCATGAAAGGGTAGTTTCCGTTGACTTAAAATCACTTCAACATTTTTCTTAAAAAGTAGAATCTTATTCTTTTTGAAGTAAGCATTTTAAACACGGAACTTTTATAATTGAAACCAAAACTTTCAAAGTTCTACTCAAGGCTTATTAAGGTTTTTAATCCTTATAAACATTGAGCACAGACTCAAGTCCGGCTTCTCAAACTTCAATCAACTGTAATATATCTCAAACAGTAATATCACAATTAATGATAGATTATTACATATATAGAATTCACAATACTATAAAGCAAGTAATAATCAACTTCAAATAATAATCACAATAGCTCAAGTAAACAAGTCATTCAAGTATTGTCTCTATGTCATAATAATATTCAAATCACTCAAGTTAAACACATACACACATGCATATAGTCATTGAATTTCCATAGGCAATCCCCTTACCATTGGTTAGGTAGAGATATGAGATGCTTGGATAGAAGTATCACTAACGCCCTCGCTTTTCTCTGTGATAGAAGTCTAAGGTTATAAACACAAGATCACAAGTTAGAATCAATCAAGAACACTAAACCAGAAGGTATTAGGTTCGGCCAAGACAATAAATTAGGGTTAGAGATCCCGAAAATTATACAACTCATGGATTTATAATCCTTAAGTGTTGGGAGTTCATAAACAATGATCGTTTAACAAGGTTGAATTAAAATCCCACTAAGTTAAAAACTTAGGGTGTTTGGCCAAGGCTATTAAAATAGGCTAGCATTCTCTAAACTTTCCAATCTCTTAGGTCTAGCATCCACACATAGTAAGGAGCTCAAAACCATGATCATTTTGGAAAATGAAAAACAAAGTATCCTAGGTCAATAACCTTCTAGGTTCAGCCTTCATAGGATGTATAGGCTAGAAATCTCTAAACTTTCCAATCTCTTAGACTTAGCATCCAAATATCATATGGAGTTCAAGTCCATGATCATTTTGGAAAACAATGGAAACTTAAACATTCCAATCTCTTAGACTTAGCATCCAAATATCTTATGGAGCTCAAGTCCATGATCATTTTGGAAAATAAGAAATAACACATCCTAGGTTCAATAACATAGAATAAACAAGTTAGAAATCCTTAAACTTTCCAATATCTTAGACTTAGCATCCTTCTATATTAAGGAGCCTTAGTCCATGATCATTTTGGAAAATGAAAATCAAACTCCTTGCTCTAAAACATTTAAGTTTCGGCCTACATAGGATAATGAGGAAAAATATTCTTTGTTTGATAACAACTCTTAGGTTTAGAATCACAAGGTATTAAGAGTTTTAAATCCATGATCATACTTGGAAAGTTGAAACATAATATCCTAGGCTTACTTATACATATTGTCGGTCATCATATGAACACAAGCTATCAAACCTTTCAAGATTTATAGATTTAAGATTAAGGAATAGATAGAAACTCAAACACATGATCATATTCCAAAAGTTAAAGCAAAAACCTCTTAGGCCACATATGCTTAGCATTCGTTCTTCATAGGAAGAGGTAGGTAGAGATTTTTGTTTTATACAACCTCTTAATATGTGAAAATATAAGTTAATACAAGACTACAGAAAGTGGTTTCAACTCAAAAGGAGTTTTCTACCATTTTACAGAGATTTTAGAAGTTTAAAGCATATAAAGAACACATAAAGCAAACTAAGAAATAAAAGATGAAACTCACAAAAAGATTCATATGAGAGAATTACCCTTAGTATAAGGAAGAACTTTAATGAAGAACTCAAGTGGAAAAAACTAATAAAAATGGAAGCTTTAAGTGTTTGAAAAAAAAAAGAAATGGAAGAAGTTGAAGAAGTATGAAGATGGGGAAAAAAATGAGAGAATGAATATGAGTGATGATTATATAGAGGAGGGAGAGGGGAGCACGAAAGTTTGGAGAGAGGATGAGCTTGGAGAGCAAGTTTTGTCTTTTAGACTTGTTTAGTTGAAGAGAAAATTTGGTTTTTAGAATATAATATGATATAATTTGAAAAGTGTTATGATTACACTTTTGGAGTGTGTCATAAACCTTTCACATCATGTCCCATCAAGTCACTTCACTTCTTTTGTGCTCCCTAATATGATCCATTTCGTACTCGATTGCATTTCCGATCGTAATTCTTCCGACGTTTTCGCCCAAATAAAATATTATATTCTATTTTTGAACGAAAATTTTAAAAATAACCAAAGTTGAAGGAAACATAATAAAAACACTAACCGTCTCATTCACGGGTCAAAATTAGGTTTTCTGTATAGTAAACGTGTACCGGCGAAGTGAAAACCCACCGACTTCCGTCTTATTTTCAGCCGAAAATTTTATCGTGACTTCAAGTGTTACAACAACACAAGAAAATGATTTTATTTTAATTAAAATCATCCTCTGAGTTTAATCTAAAATAAACACATTTAAATATGTATTTATACATCTAAAGCATAGGAAAAATAAGGTGTTATAATAGCCGAAGACTAATCTATTTGAAGACATAGAGATCACCAAAGTGTGTTATGTCCCTTTCAACAAAGTTTTTTCTAAATACATGATAGGAATCAAACCCCTAACAACATGCTCAAAGAACCCAACTATCTACCAACTATACTGACGTTTTTGTAGTTTAACTTTTAGAATAAGCATGATTTAAATATAAAAAAACAGAATAAGCATAAGTTCGTGAAAAAAAGAGTTTGTTTTAACTTTTTACATTTATTTATATTAGGAGATATGACTATTTAAAATAAATTTCATTGTAATGTATTTGAGTATGTTGGGATGTAGGGATTGTCCTGTAATGAGGTAGTCATGAAATTTATAAAAACTAAATGGTTAAAATGCACTTTTAGTCCCTCAAGTTTTTTACTTTGACGAAAATGGTCCCTCTAGTTTTTTTTAGCGATTTTAGTCCCCATAGTTTTTAACCATTACATTATTCGTCCCTTTGTCTAATTTCCGTCAAAAAACTAACGGAGTGTGCCACATTACTTATCCAGCTGGCATCAAAAATATCAAATTAACAAATTTAATTAAATAATAACATTTAAAATACTATAACAATAATTTAATTTAATATTTATCATAAAAAATAATATCAAATCTACTTCATCTCCTATCTTCTTAGACCCAGGACCTCCCTTCATCACCACCGCCGACTCTTCCACTTCTTCCTTCACCTCCCCGACCTCTCCTCATCTACACCTCTATTGCCCCTCTCCTCTTGAAATCTCAACTCGCTCGAGTCATTGCACTTGCCGAAGCGTGGATGCAGCATTTGATGTCTGGTTCTATCTGGCAAATGGGGTTACTTCCACTGTGCTTAGCATTCTCTCAGCAAACAGACAAAAAAGCTCTTCAGATCCCATTCATATGTTCATCACAGGAGTTTAACCATTAATCATTGTGTGCAGTGAATAATCTCCATGAAAAAAGTGAAAAATGAAATAACGTGCGTGTATTCAGTTCATAGTGATCAAAAGTGCTCTTTAGCCGAGTTGTTATTGCATCACTTTTGACTTTACGTTTAATGGTTTAAGAAAATTTATCATAAAAGATGTCTCTTAGACTAAATGTGTGTGTATCCAATTTTATATCACATACTATGAGAAATAGAGTGTTAAAGTCCACCCATTTAGTCAATTTTGATGAATAACAAAGTTGCTTCTTATTTCATGGCATATCTTCAATTGTACAACTAGAAAAGTCCGTATTCAACCAAAAAATTGCCAAAAACATAAAGCCATGGAGCATTGAGAAGAGACATAATATCACCGGATATATGCTTTGTGGTTTCTTATTGCTATTCATATAATATACATGAATTGAAAGTGAATTGATGACTCTGCACATGAATAAGCAAATCGTGATTCATTGAAAAATTGAAAAGATAAAAAGTTTCATAAAACAAAGTTACATGTTGGATGCATTTGTTTATGACTTCTCTTTCTATCTCGTGGCTGCCTAATTTCCATTGGGTCACACAGTGGTCAAGTTATGCAATTTTTTTTGTTTCCATGCTTAAATATATAAGTTTTCACATTTAAGTGTGGATTGAGTAGATTTTAGACCCCCCATTTTGATAAATTGTCTGGTAATTTTGGTTGAGTTGGTTGAAACAACACGTTGCCGTAGTAACCTCTGTTGCCTAAATTTGATTCAATTGAATTTACAAAAGATGTAGTATGGAGTTATTCTTGCGAGTTGTTGTCGGCCCGAATGAAGGCACAGCTTGGCTGGATAATTACATGCCTGTGATGATAAATGTGTGGTGGTTATAAAGGTATTTTCCATATGGATAATGGGATGCCCGAAGTGACCACTATTTGACAGGACTTATCACCAGTATTTGATCATTACGTTGAGAGTACCGCTAGCAGTTAATTCTTACAATCCGGAGATTAGGAATTAATGGTGCGCTTGGTATCTTGTATTGGTCTTTAATTTGCCGATTTGGATTTTGAGTGATCCAATTAAAGTATGAAGTCACCAAGGTGACCTCTCTGGTGGAAATTGTTCATAAGAGATATTGAATGTTGTGAGAGTGTATATCCATGTGGGTATTAATCGGCCCAAAGGAAGGTTAATATTTGACCGTATTGTTCACATATTTGATAGTAAACACTTGACGATTATAAGGTTTACATGTGAATGATAAATCAATCAAAAGAAGGATTTATTATTTGACAAGATTAATTGTTAGTGTTTGACCATTATAACAAAATACCACTAGCAACTAATGTTACTATCCGAAGACTTGATATTAATGATGCACTAGGTATTTTGGTGAGTATCTTTACGATACTTTTGTTCTCTTTAAGGATTAATATTACTCATGTATCTCGCTAGTTTAATCCTCAAAAGTTTTGACTTTTAGTCTTGGAAGGAAAACAATAAAGTTGTTCTTGGATCTAGACCTTGCATAAAGATGGAGAAACCCACCTTCTCTCACTCAATCTAGTACCTTCGAAGAGATAATCAAGTATAGAAAGTGAAACCGCTCCAATCGTTTGGGTCTTATGATCATAATGCATAATATTCCAGAAATCTTTAGGGGTGTTATTTCATAATTAATGCCAGAGATTTCCTTGCTAAAGTTGAAAAGTGCTTTCTAAAAGCAATACAGGCAAAAACAAACACTCATTGGAGAGATAGATTTTTATTAAGTATAAAGGTAACATAAATTTAAGGAGCATATTATGGGAATGTCCAATCTTGCTCGTAAACTTAAGGTGTTAAAGCTTGAGCTGTCTAAAGAGATGCTCATGCATTTAGCATTTGGTATTCTTTCCTACACAATTTAGTCAATTCAAGCCGGATTATAGCTACCGAAAAGATAAATGATATCTTAATGAATTCATTTCATAAGGTGTGCAAGAAAGGAAAGAATGAAGCAAGAGAACACAAATGGTGCACATTTGGCGAATACCTCTAAAGATAAGGGCAAACAAAATAAAATTAAGGATGAAGCTGTTGAGGGCCCATCTTAAAAGAAACAACCAAGGTCGCAATTGTTTCTTTTATAAATACATCGGGCATCTCAAGAAGAAATGTCCCAAATATCATGTTTGGAATGCCTATAAAGAATTGTCTGAACTGATGAAGGTTAAGTGGTGCTGAAAGATGCATCTATATTGGAGTTTACCAAGTCAGTAAATGATAAGACTACTGACATTTCATATTGTTGTTACTAGCTAATATTTGGAATTTAAATACATTTTGGTTTAATCATCATTTAGATGAAATTTGGTTTTGGTTTCTTATTGAACAAATCAAGAATATTTTTTGTCCATTTAGAAACGATGGATTTAATTTGTCTTTTAAATTCAAATATTGTTGGAACCAGTTAAGCTATGGACTGTGATGATCTATAATTGCTTGGTATTGAAATATCTTGTGGGAAAACATTGAGTGAGAATTCATATGGCACCAAGCATAAAGTTAACATAAAAAATTAAGGAGCATTTTGATACAAACATTCAGGGCATATCTCTATAAATAGAGTTGAGCGACTTGTATAAGGGATACCTAGATTCTATTGGCCTTATACATTTTATTATTTGTATCAAATGCATTAAAGATAAATAGATCATAACATAGCTATCAAGAATACAGTTAAGTCCTTGTAATGACTCTTAAAGATATGGTGAGGAGTATGATTAGTCATTCTACCTTACCGGATTCACTATGTGAGTAACACTAAAGATTGCAGCTTAAATTCTTGACAGAGAACCAACTAAAGTAACCGACGAAACACTTTAAGTATAGGAATATCCAAACTAAGGCAAGGCCTTATAAGCCTCACAAAGGAAATTGGAGTCCCAAATAGTAAGTGGCTACCTTATTGGTTACTCTGAAAGGTCAAAGGGGTATGAATTTTTTAAATCCCAAGTTAAAGATACCTTGAGAAGGGAACTGACTAGTTCTTTGAGGATATTGAGTTTGGGGGGAGATAAGGTTAGAGACATTATCTTTGAGGAAGAATTGGTTCTAATCCCTGAACCAATTCATATAGTTTCTATTTGTGTAGCAAATTCGAATTCTCATGAGGATATTGTTGTTATTCTTCCTATTCAAGATAAGGAAATTATTCCTAAAGGTCAAACTCAACACCCTCAAGGACTAGAGCATCGAGAGTCATTGCATATTGCCATGATCCACTAAAGAAAGGATGAATACTATTTTGGATAATTATGTAGTATTTCTCTAGGATCATAAGGTCAATGGTGTAATGGAAGGTGATTGTATCAACTCCTATAAAACCATGTGAAGTTTCCATTCGAAAAAGTGGATTGAAGGAATGAGTACAAGCTCAAGCTAGACAATAAGGTTTGAAACTTATCATATTACCTGAAAGTTTCAAGGGATAATATTGAGAGGTATAAGGCTTGTCTAGTGTCAAAAGGCTATACTCAAAAGAAAGGATTGATTGTAAGGAGACCTTCTTTTTCATTACCATTGAAGGACTCTTTTAAGACAATCATGGCTCTCTTTGCTTGTTATAATTTCGAGCTTCATAAGATGGATCTCAAGACGGTGTTTCTCATTGGTCACATTGATGAATAATACGTCCCATTAGGGATACCACAAGTCCCATGAGGGATACCACAAGTCCCATCAGGTGATTGTCTCATTTGGTTTTGAGATAAATATCATGGACAATTATGGGTCTCACAATTTCAGTGGGAGTAAATTTATATTCCTGGTGTTATATGTTAACATTTTTACTAGCCAGCAGTGATATAGACTCGTTGTGTGAAACCAAGAAATTTCTAATCAATTTGTTCAAGATGAAATATCTTGGAGACACCTCTATTGTCTTAGGAATTCAGGTACTTAGAGATCACTCTCGAGGTATCCTTGGATTATCATAAAAGAGCTATATCGATACAGTTTTGGATAGGTTCAACATGAAAGATAGTAAACCAGGGAATACCCCGATAACTAAGGGATACTATTTTGGTCTCAATTGATGCCCAAAAGGAAATTTGGAAATTTAGGAAATACAGAAGATTCCCTATGCTTCAGCTCTGGGAAGTCTGATGTATGCTCAGGTTTGTACACATCTAGACATAGTGTACATAGATGCAGTGTTCGACATATACTGGAACAATCCAAAAAAGGATCATTGGAAAGCAGCCAAAATGGTCATAAGGTACTTGAAGAGAACAAAAGGATATATACTCACGGATCGGAGATCTGATAGTTTAGAGATCATAAGGTATTCTAATTCCGATCTTGTTAGGTGCCAAGATAGAAGGCATTCAATCTCGGAACATGGCTGAGGAATTTTGTCATTGGGCTGCGTATAATAAAAGGAATTGAAAGACCACTCAAGTTGTAACACCCTACTTTTTCGTTAAGTGTTTCTTTATAAGTTTGTTTGGTTGGTTAAGGGCTTAGTGGGATTTTTGTTTCAAAAGTCCCTTTCTGGTGCATGAGCACGCCCGTGCTCATTAGCCAGCATGCCCATGCTTAAAGGCTAAAGCGTGTTTCAGTTTTTAAGTTGAGCACGCCTGTGCTCATTGTGCGGACCGCGTCTTGTTGACGCTAAGTCCTGCACGACCGTGCTCAGGTACAGCATTTATATAGTTGGCACAGAAACCGAGGGTTACGTTTTTACCCTACTCTCTGACATTAGCCGTCACCTAGTGCAGCCAGAGCAGTCTTCTTCCCTGTTTTCACCAAACTCAACCAATTCTTAGAGTTTTGGAGACCATTGGGAGACCTTTGTTTATCAGTATCAACGGGTATTGGTAATGGTAACGTTCCTTTTCTGTTTCCTTTCTCTTGTGAATTGGGAACTGATTAGTTTATGTTTTTGGTTAACCAAGGCATAGAATCGGACTGAGACGCTCGTGGGGATGTGACCAGTTTTCGTTAGGAGCTAACGTTTGGAACCTTCAATCCAGGTATGGGGGAAAGGTAATCTATATCATAGGCATCGGGGGTAGTGTAAGGTAAAAGGGTTCACATTACCCCGGTTTGTTATGTTTGATGATATGATTAATATGTTGGTTGATTTGCTATGATAATAGGTTTGATTGTTAATATGTTGTCTTACATTCCCATGTTCATAATATGTTCTTAATGGTTATGCTGTTATTGTTAATATGAACATGATGTTGTGTTGTTGGTTATTGGCATGATTATGTTGGATGATTGTTGAGATATGACTGTTGAATAATGGTTGATTCCTGATGTTGTTGATTATGTTGGTTGAACGGTTGATGCCATGACTGTGATGATGTTATGATTGAGTTGATGAGGATGTGGGATCTGGAAAATATGTTGTTAAAATGGATTAGGATTAATGGACTTAATCATTGAAATAATTGGCTAAGAACTGTGTTTTAACTCTGCCCAGAACAGGACTGTCGTGCATTGAGCACGCACGCGTCGAAATGGTGCACACCCATGCTCCCGCTTGAATTCTCGGAAAATGACCGTGCATTAAGCATGGTCGTGCAGCAGAGGAGCACGACCGTGCTGTTGAGCACAACCGTGCCTAATAGGAAGCACACCCGTTCTTCACTTATGTGACCATCACGACCGTGCAGGGGATCAGCACACCCGTGCTCCCCTACTGCACCGAGAGATGGAATTAAGGACTTTAAGGGGTTTCTAACCCCAATTACCCAATGATGAAGAGATAACACAATCAATTAATGTGATGGATTAGATAACTTACCAATGATTAACAAAGCTGATTAAGATCATGAGTTGTTGATGTTTTGAGTTTGATAAGCAGGTACCCGTTGGGTTACCGTACACTGATGAGTTGTGCCTGGGTGCTTTTTTGCCAAGGGAACCTTGACCTCGTGGTTTGGGTCTAAGGTGTTTTTGATGTTGTACCTTGGCAGCCGAGAGTTTTCTCCATGGGGGCCTTGACCCGGTTGGGTTTAAGGTGTTGCGGTAGATTCCGCTGGTTAAAGGTTTTAATGTAAATTCCGCTGTTATCTTCGGTTGATTCCGTCAAAGCAAAGGCGGTGGCGTTTTCCCATTATTTGTTGTTATGCGGCATGCATCATTGGAGATGTTGTTGGTGGTGGATGTTCGACATATGGGAGGTCGTCCTAGAGTACGACGATCTGGCCATCCACGATAGGTTACCCAAGGTTTGGTAACGGTGCGCCCCCGTGACGAGGCATTCGTTTGATTGATGCGTTGACTATCCGAGGAGTAGATTTTCCGGCGTTGAGAAGATTCTCATTGTGGATATTTAACTCCGAAGTCATTCATCATGAGTTAGTGTGGATCCACATGCATGTTGGAGTAGTGGAGTAGTGTTGCATTGCACTGCATAGCATACTTGGTTGATATGATGTTGATTAGATGTTGATATATATATATATATATATATATATATATATACATATATATATATATATCTGCGTTGATGTATGTTATGATGATGACATGATGTATGTTTTACCTTGCTTCCTATCTCCATGTCGTATGTGTTTACATGATTCTTACTCCCCGTTCCTTGTTTGTTTGTTTGGCCTGATTGGCACCTTGCAGAGGATGGTGAGCAGTCAGGAGAGGAGCCACTCCGAGGAGCCACCACTCATAGTTAGGACTTTTCCTTATGTGTAGTTAGTTCAGTTGTATTCCGAGGATTTCATTCCGAAACGGTTATACCAGCTCTGTTGTGAAATCGGGTTTGGTTATGTTGTTTATCTTTTGGTTTATTTGTTTTAAACTTGTTTTATTTTCCACATTTTGAGAACTCGTTCATGTGGGACCTTTCTACCCATGGACAAATGTTTTATTTTATCCAGTAAATGCATGGTTTATATCTCTGTCTTTAAATTGCCTTATAACATGCGGGGTAGCAGGGTGTCACACAAGTTATATTGGGACAATAAGTCAGTCGTGTTGTACTCCAATAACAACAGGAGTTAAATGAAGTCGAAGGTTATCGACATCAAGTTTCCAATTATCTATAGAACATAGAGGAACAAACTTTATGCTAGCTAACCCACTAACCAAAGGCTTAACACCTAAGGTCTTTCATGGGCATGTTGCTCATGGGTGTTGGTTTTGATATTGCCTAAGACTAGTGGGAGTTTTCCTCTTTTTTTTTTTGTTCTATGTTCTATGTTTTGGATTTGGTATAGACTTTATGTTATGTTTGATTTTGTGCAGAAATAAAATTTTTTAAGGTTATTATTATAATAACTATCTTAAGTTTTGGTTATGTGCAAATATTTAATTTGCACCTAAGGAACTTCAATATGATCTCACTAAAGAATAAAGTTGGAGCAGTTGGAAATAGGCATGACTTGAAGATCACATTGCATGAAATTTCCATGCCACTCATCCATATCGATCTATGTCATCAAGTGCATTGATATGGTGGTCGCCGGGGTTTAGTCAATATATATGTTAGTGACGACAACCGCGATGGTCCCATTATTGATGTATGAGATGAACAAGATTGTAAAGTGGAAGTTTAAGGATAAATAGCATTCGGATGCGCGCCTAAAGAGCTTTGATATAATTATTACGATATATTTCCCAAGTGGGAGATTGTTGGAATATTTTATTCCAATATCATAATGTGGGCAGATATCGGTAATTAATTATATTAGTTATTTATCAATTAGGAGCCTTAATTGATATGTGATCAAGTTAAGTGATAAGGCCAATCAGATTTCTGATTTGATAATTGATTATCATTAATTATCTGATATGGGCGAAATATGAGTGGATGTCACTGATAACCAATTTCGGAATAATTGAAACCCTAATTGGTCATCACCCTACATATAGGCTATGGTCCCCAATACACCAGACATAACACACGCCGCCTCCTCTGCCCATCTGAAGAGCAACTAAGGTATAAAGAGTCCAGGTTGAGGAAGAACCATAAAGCCATCACTAACCATCTTTGTTATTATCATCATCTATGTTGATCGCCAAGATATTCTGCACAAGAAGATGACTAACCTCCTTGTTCGTGATAGATTACTGGTGAATGTTAGTGATCAAGTTCGTCATTTAAAGAACGCTTAAGATCAGGAACCCCTATAGATCCGGTATATTCATAACTTTAGAATCATAGTAACGGAATGATGTAGATCCTATGCTATATGGTAAATGTGCTCTAGGATGAATGTCTATAGATTTAACACTTCCGCATAAAGAATAAAGATCCTAAAGAATTAAAGAAATGTCTAACATTTAACCATTAATCCTCGTGTGCAGTGAATAATCTCCCTGAAAAAAGTGAAAAAATGAAATAACTTGCTTGTTTTCAGTTCATAGTGATCAAAAGTGCTCTTTAGCCGAGTTGCTATTGCATCACTTTTGACTTTATGTTTAGTGGTTTAAGAAATTTTATCATAAAAGATGTCTAGCTCTTAGCCTAAATGTGTGTGTATCCATTTTTTATATCACAAACTATGAGAAATAGAGTGTTAAAGTCCACCCATTTAGTCAATTTTGATGAATAACAAAGCTGCTTCTTATTTCATGGCATATCTTCAATTGCACAACTAGAAAAGTCCGTATTCAACCAAAAAATTACCAAAAACATAAAACCATGGAGCATTGAGAAGAGACATAATATCACCGGATTTCCACTGGCACAGAAAAACACATTTTTGCCAAATCCCAATGCATAAGCGCATTCAACAGAGTAACAAAAACTCCGGTCATACACCCTTGGTACTACCAACAACCAGAACAGCCACCATGAGATCTCAATACCCATTCATTTCCATCATTATTGAAAATCATGCACATTCGATGGAGAAAACCATCAAACACCTAGCGCCCCTAGTCACTGCCAACTGTCACACACCAAATCATGAACCACGAACCCACAAAGTCGTCCAGCCTCCACCACCATCCGAAGTAGAGCCCCACCTTGGTTTATCATACCAAGTTCAGCACCTCACCACCAAGAAGAGGTACTTTCCACTGTTCCAGTAATATGTGCTACTATAACGGGTAGCAGGTTCTTCAGAGCATCAAAATTCCACTCACCATAATCCCTTATGAAAGCTGAGATTGTTAGTAGAACATTTTCCGGCAGGGGTAAGTGATGGTGGGACGCCACTGGACGACGTTGAGTCCGGCACGACTGCAGGGTGTGGGTAGCGATGTGGTCGTATTGCCGAACCAGGGGGAGGGGCAGTGGGAGGAAGGGGAGTAGGGAGAAGAATGGATGTTTTAATTGATGAAGGAGTGGTAGATAATTTTGTGGGATCATGAAGGGGTGAGGGAGTGGGACGATGGAGGGAGCCTGACCTCGAAGAAGACAAGTTATTAATCATTTATAAAATAATAATAAATATTAAAATAAATTATTATTATTATTTTTTAATTTTTTTAATTTGTATTATTATTTTAATATTACTTGATGCCAGGTGAACGTGTCAAATGAAGACACATGTCAACACATTTTTCACATAGAGACCATCTGTTAGTTTTCAAACAGCAAGTTTACGGAGGGATGAATAATGCAACATTTGAAAACTGCGAGGACTAAAATCGTTAATAAAAACTAGAGGGATGATTTTTGCCAAAATGAAAAACTTGTGGGAATAAAAATGCATTTTAGCCAAATTAAATATTTCATATGAAGGCATATTATTAAGTACGAAAATTATTGTGAGAAAAGTTTGACAAATCTAGCTTGCACAAATCTAGACACTCATTTCAAGTTTTTCTAATAAGTTAAAACAACAGAAATCACAATCAACGATTGTTAAGTTTTTGTTACATATTTGTCTCGTACTTGTCATCATTTCTGTCATGGAAAGAGGCATGCTATCAATATTAAAAGCATGAGTAACGTGACACCAAAAGCTCGAATGATCATTAACCTTCAAGCTAAAAAAAAAACTTCAGAGGTCACATAGAAAGGTCAATAAGACGCTTTTAATAATAATAATAATAATAATAATAATAATAATAATAATAATAATAATAATAATAATAACTATTTTCTTTATTAAACAACTAAATAAGAGAGTGACATGTATCTCATCATCCCATTTCTTGCCTACTAACTACTATGGTTGTCTTTGTTATCAAAATGAATTATTTTTATGTATGTCTTTATTTAAATTATATTTAAGTGGCCATACATATATATCACCCTGTTCTAAAATGTAAATATTATAACAATAAGGTGGTTAATAAAAACCCCTAGTGGTGCATCCCTCCACCCCAATTGGTATAGCTTATCAGCTTGTGTTAGACAAGATAACATTACACAACATTTTATGTGCATCGATATGCAATTATGGATGGACATTTTAACAGAAACCTAAAACATAATTAGCAATATAATTTAAATACAGTACACATACCCACGATATCAAGCACTAGCAAATTTAGCAGAGAGACATGCATCTATAGCTTCTCCAACAGTAAGGAAAATCCATTGTTTTCCAATTTTGTCCACAATATGTGCAAGCTTAAGCTTGTGAATTACTAGTCACCTTGGGTTGACCATTGCTAAATGTAAAAACAAAAATCACATAGCACTAGTGTTAGAGCTTATGTCTTACATGCTAGAGCAAACCACAAATAAAACATCACAAATTCCAATCCATATAATATAAATTCATGGTTGCCTCACTTCTACTCCACGTGAATGCAACCTCTTGTGCAGTTCCTCAAGTGCTAGAATTCTGGAAGTATCAACATTCATCAGGTCTATTAAAGAGAAAATAACAATATCATTGCATAAGTAAGAACTTTGTAAAATTTATGAATGTTTAGGCATTATAATTATGAGTTCTGAAAAATGTAACAACACTCACTTGTCATGTCTAGGATTACTGCTTGGACCTTTCCCTTGGCAGTTTCTTTAAGGCCATCATCTTCCACGACCCACGTCAGAATTCTGGAACAAGTGAACAAATTCATACATAGTTCTAATTTGGGCTAAACCCTCTCTCTAAATCATTTGTAAAGTGCTTGCTTGCCTTTCTCTGACAAAATTAGCATTTGCAAAGCAAAGTGAGCCTGAGCTTATGCGAATCACTATGATGCCTGGAATGCTTATGGCCATGGGATATTGAGTAACATCACAAAAGGCTTGTGTTCTTGGAACTCTACCTAGAACTTCTACCCTAGGTCGAATTGATTGTATTAGTATCTGTTAGTTTTATGGCAGAACAGAACAATAGAAAAACAAAGGAGCAAGAGTAGATACGTTGAAATTAATTGAAGAAGGGAATACTGTTTTATTCGTCAGCAACAATTACATTTATAATATTCAAATGAAACATAAAAACTATTTGTTACCAAGATTTCAGCAACATTGGATAACAACCTAACTTGATCCTAAAATGTAGGAACCACTTATTGACTAAAACAATAACTGAAACACTAAAAATATAAACATAAATAAAAAACACGTTGCAGTTCAAAAAGCAGATAAATAACACTCCTCCTTGCTTTAGGATATGCAAACTCCAATCTTCTGCCTTAAAACTCAAACTTGCTAACAGGAAGTGGCTTTGTAAACAAATCTGCTAGTTGATCTTCTGACTTGCAATAGACTAAAGCCACTTCTCCATTTTGATGCATCTCTCTTAAGAAGTAGAGCTTGATGTTAAAATGTTTGGTCTTCCCATGACACACTGGATTCTTTGAAATTGCAATTGTTGCCTGGTTGTCAATAAAAATTTGTGTTATAATTTCGTTGCATATGTAAATCACATAGAACCTTTTTAACCACAAAACTTGATTTCTGCAGCAGATTCATCGCTATGAATTCAGCTTCTGCAGTGGATTGTGCTACAATTTCTCGCTTTTTGTGCACCATGAGAAAATTCATGATCCTAGATCAAACAATATCCGAAGTACTCTTCATGTCATCAATGGATCCAGCCCATTCACTATCGGAAAATCCATACAACTTGAATTCTTGACATTTCTCAAATTTGACACCATAATCAACCGTGCCTTTAATATACCTCAGTACTCTTTTTGCTGCTCTTAAACGCATTTCACTTGCACAATGCATAAATCGAGATAGGAGACCTACAACAAATAGAATGTATGGCCTTGTTGCAGTGAGATACATTAAACAACCAATCAAGCTCCTATAATATCCTTCATCAACTTTTTCAGTACCATCTTCCTTGTTCAACTTCTCCTTTTGATTCATTGGTATGCTAACTACTTTGCACTCCTCCATTTAGAATTTCTTCAATATTTCCTTTGAATATTTTTTTCTGGCAGATGAACACATCATTCTCACTTTGTTTGATCTTAATTCCTAGAAAATAAGTCATAAGACCAAGATCTGTCATTTCAAAAGCTTGCATCATGTCTTGTTTGAACCCCTCAACCAGCCTTATATCATCTCCGGTCACTAAAAGATCATCAACATAGAGGGAAACCATGAGAAAATTATTTCCCTTATGTTTCACATAAAGAGTGGACTCAGATAAGCTTTTTACAAAGCCTATGCTCAAGAGGTGATCATTTATCCTGCTGTACCAGGCCCTTGGTGCTTGTTTTAGGCCATATAGGGCCTTTTTAAGTATATAGACTTTATCTTCTTTACCTTCCTTCACAAATCCCTCTGACTGCTCCACATATATTTCTTCTTGTAAAACTCCATTTAGAAAAGCTGACTTGACATCCAATTGGAATACTTTCGAGCCCTTTTGAGCAGAAACTAATAGCACCAATCTGATTGTATCTAATCTGGACACGGGAGAAAAAGTGTCAGAATAATCAACACCAAAAATTTGTGCATACCCTTTAACTACAAGCCTGGCCTTGTATTTGTTGGATCGAGCAATCTGCATTAAGCTTTGTCCTGAAAATCCATTTAACTCCAATGACTTTTCTATCTTTAGGCCTGTCAACCAGCTCCTATGTTTTATTTTTCTGAATCATTGACATCTCCTCCTCCATTGCATTTTTCCATTTTTGGTCTTTTAGTGCTTCCTCACAGCTAGCAGGTTCGCATATTGCAACATTACATCTTTGATAGATGTCTGACATCAACCTTGTGCCTCGAATTGAAGGGTCATCTTCTAATTCACTATGACACAACTATGTTGTTTGCTCTTTGGGATAATTATCTTCACTGTTGTTGAAGGATCCAATTGCCTTTTGTGGATTCTTCCAATCCCATTACTGATCTTCATTGAAATGCACATCTCTAGTGACAGTCATCTTTCTGGTTTGAGGATGATACACTTTATAGGCTTTTGAAACTGAACTATAGCCCACAAAAATACCCGGAATTGCCTTCTTGTCAAGTTTGTCACGTTTAACCTTTGGAACATGTGCAAAACAAACACAACCAAACACTTTAAGAAGGTTAGTGAAGGCTTATATCCATACCAAACCTCAAAAGGAGTTTTATCTTTCAAGGCCTTGGTTGGAAGTCGATTTTGAAGAAAGATCTTTGTGTTGGTTGCTTCTGCCCAAAATTGTTTAGGCAAACCCTTCTCATGCAAAGCATACATCTAGCCATCTCCATTACTGATCTATTTCTCCTTTCACTAACTCCATTTTGCTCGGAGTGTATGGAGCTGTGAGTTGATGTTGAATGCTAGCTTCTTCACAAAATAAATCAAACTATGCTGAGGCATACTCCTTCCCATTATCGGATCTTATACATTGAATCTTACAACCACTTTGAGTTTCCACCATCTTCTTGAACTTCATGAATACTCCAGCTACTTCATGCTTGAATTTCAAGAAAAGAATCCAGCACATTCTTGTATAATCATCTATGAAAAGAATAAAGTAAAGACTATCTTGTAATGATGGTGTTCTTTGAGGTCCTGCCACATCAGTATGAATTAGCTGCAGCTTTTGAGAGGCTCTCCAAGCTGATTTTGGAAATGGCACTCTGTTTTGTTTACCAAACTGACAAGCATTGCAATTTGGTAAATGTTCAGAAAGTACTGGCAGACCTCTTGTCATATCTTTCTTCTTCATGTTCAGCATTCTTTGAATATGACAATGACCAAGTCTCTTGTGCCAGAGTTCTGTGGGACTGACTTGAGTGAAATAGGCTGCATGTTCCTCCTCGGTTGGATCAAATGAGAAGCTTTTACCTCTCATCTAACCCTTAGAATCTCCCGACTAGTAGTATCAAAGATAAGGCAATGCTGATTTTCAAAGGATACTTTAAATCCTTTCTCTATCAACTGACCTACACTAAGCAAATTTTGGTCAATCTCGGGTACATAAAGAACATCTGAGATTACCTTTGTACCTGAACTCGTTGAAATTAGGATGGTTCCTTTTCCTTTTGCAGAAATATAGCCACCATTCCCAATTCTGACTTTTGAGACTTTAGTGGGCTTCAAATCCTTGAAGAGAGTTCTATCATATGTCATGTGGTTTGTACAACCACTGTCAATCAACCATCATTTTGAACTACTCCTAGTTGAAAAACATGTTGCCACAAAAATTTGATCTTCTTTGTCTTGCTCAACAACCTGGGCATTGACTTCATGCTGTTGGGTTTTGATTTTGCAGATGACAGCTTCATGTCCAAGCTGATTGCAGTTGCTGCACTTTGCATCTGGTCTTCTCCAACATCTGAATGGAGGGTGACCCATTTTACCACAGTGGTGACAAGGTGGGTAATTTTTCTTTTTACCCTTGCCTTTGCTTTGGTTGTTTGCAGTACTTCCAGCTTCATGATGCTTGGCTGGTAAAGCACCCTCAACCACATAATATTGTCTCATAAGTCTCCGTTGCTCTTGGGCCTGCAAGGCATGTAACACTCCCGCCAAAGTGATCTTGGAAAGATCCTTTGTGTTCTCCAAGGTGGTTATTGATGCTTCATATCTCTCAGGCACTGTAACCAGAATTTTTTCAACGATTCTGGAATCAACAAATGCAGTACCCAATAACCTTACCTTATTAGCAATGCCAAGCAATCTATCTGAGTATTCTTTGATTGTCTCAGACTCTTTCATTTTCTGCAACTCGAATTCCCTCATTAAATTAAGCACTTGCATGCTTCGTATCCTTTCATCTTCTGCATATTCTTCCTTTAGATAATCCCGAATTTCCTTTGCTTATTTTAGAGTCATGATCCTTGTGAAGATCTTCTTTGAAACACCAAAGAAAGAGACATGTTTTTGCCTTTGCCTTCCTGGTTTTTCTCTCCTTGTGACTTTTTATTTGGGCCATGGTAGGATTATGCGGCAGTAGAGGAACTTCATAATCCTCTTCCACAGCTTCCCAAAGATCTAAAGCCTCTAGGTAAGGCTCCATTCTTACTGCCCAAAGATCATAGTTTTCTCCATCAAAGACAGGAGGAACAATTTGTGAAAAACTGGCTTCAGCTTCCATTTTCACAAGTCCCGTAAGAAGTAAGCTCTTGATACCAATTTGTTAGTTTTATGGCAGAACAGATCAATAGAAAAACAAAGGAGCAAGAGTAGATACATTGAAATTAATTGAAGAAGGGAATACTGTTTTATTCATCAGCAACAAGTACATTTATAATATTCAAATGAAACAGAAAAACTATTTGTTACCAAGATTTCAGCAACATTGGATAACAACCTAACTTGATCCTAAAATGTAGGAACCACTTATTGACTAAAACATTAACTGAAACACTAAAAAGATAAACATAAATAAAAAACACGTTGCAGTTCAAAAAGCAGATAATTAACAGTATCTTTGCAAACGAGATTGTCACCTGCAATCAAACAAACATCTGATTCATTAATTTCATTTGACCATGTTTGGATAAACAACTTATTTAAGTACTTATATGAGAACGGCTTATGTGAAAAGTTTTCATGTCATAAACTCCTTTTAAATTAAGTTAATTAGTACTGTTTGAATACATACTCGAAGGAATGCTTTTAAAATATATAAAATATGTAAACCAGCTTCACGTATAATGACTGTTAGTCCATATTCCGGTAGCAATCCGAGCGTGAGAATCAATGACTGTCAGGGATGCAAAAGCATCACAATAACATCATTAAAGCCCCTTCTAATCTTATGGCATTCCAAGACTCGAGTATAGAGCCCAAAAGTGTGTGAATATGTGATGATGATGTGTGTGCTGGGATCAAACAAACCTGCACAAAACCTAAAAAAAAACTATCCCCAAACCTGCAATAGAACAGCCAACATTTAAAAGAGTTCTCTATCCTAGGATTGCAAGAATATACAAAAACACTTATAAGAACAAATAAAACTATTTATGAAAATAAACAAAAGGGGTAAAGTTAATACTTTTAAAGATATTAAAAGCAATTGGAAAAACAACTATGATAGACCTGACTCACAAAAATCCCCAGTGGTGTCGCCAGCTGTCGCGACCGTCCCATTCGGGAGCCGTGAAAAGAAGGTAAAAACAGAGGAGTTGTGACACCCTAACTCAGGTCATCACATGGTTACCCGTTTGCGGAAATAAAACTTAACTTGCTGGTTACTTTCGAAAAATAATGTTTTCTCAACGTTTATCTTTTCAAAATATGGTGATAATTTTTTTCTTCTTTTTAACCTCAAAACATCAACAACGAAATCAAATCACACTTACATAATTTATGTATATAAGTTATACAACTATACTGCCTCATATGTTTTCACACCTAGATCATTACCAGTTTAATCTATTCTCAACACATAATATAACAAAATAGGACCTAAGCTGGTCGTAACTAACAGACTCTACAACCGATAGATGTAGCAACAACATGCCCCGAACTAGACATCCTTCTCCTTCTTGTAGACATCATACCCCTTGTGCGACTCTGATATGTTTGTAAGGGTGAGGCGCCAATATATGGATTTAACACAATAACTAAATGCTCGGCACAAAAGAAGACACATACACATATACATGTTTATAACAACATCAGCAATCCATATTATAGCATACAGTTTGTCAATGGGTTCCACACCCCAAACATCAACGTTGGAAAACTATGCATGAACATTTCAATACATCATCTAAACATTCACACCTAATCTCATGAGATATCCCAACAAGTAATATGTTGATCAGACTCCAGGCACGCAGCCAGAACACAGGCACACAGCCAGAACACAGGCACGTCTACCAAATGCATGCAAAAACACTCTGTTCTTTACACTTTTCTTTGTGGTAGATCTTTCTTTGTCGAAACTCAAAATGGCTTACGACTCACACAGTTTTAACAATCTTTAAAACTTTCATTAAAACACAGGACCTCACAGTCTGAGTGCTCAATCACGACACCTCTCGACCGATGCACCAGTCATAGGTTCGTGGTAATAGAAAACATCTTAAATGTTTAAACACAGTATACACAACGTATACAGTAGACACCAAGTCTACAGGACCTCAAAGTCCAAAGGACCCCAAGTCCATAACAACAAAGAACCTTAGTACACCGACGTCTCGGTTACTAAGTTCCACACCACTTTCAACACGGTTGAATTAATTTTGTTTTCGGAGAATCTTTTCACATGGTAAATTCTTCAATAAAGTCCTTAAATACTAAAACTTAGTTTTCACAAGGTGAGTCACTTGAGATTTTAAACTTACTTAAAATACGAATTGCCGTTTCAAAATACTTGCCATCTACACTTTTCCAAATTTGCCGTCAATTATCACTTTTAAAACTTTTTATGCCAAAACTAAGCTTTTTCTACTTAAATAATTTTCTAAAATCATAATTAACTTATTTTCAACAATTAATTTCATAAAATAACTTTTTATAATATTGCGTAATTTCTTACATGAAAATTAGCAGTGCAAAAATATTTTCACGGTTTCGCTCTCATTGTGACTCATAAATTTCTTTTACACTAACAAATCATTAAAATAATAATATTTCTCAAAACTCTTTATTTTTCCAAAATAATATTTTCCACCACTATTATTTCCCAATATTTCCCATAGAACATTGAATATAATTTCCACAGCTTATTAAAGATTTTATCTGATTAATCGGTTGTGCACTGACCACTGTCAGGCTTCTCAAACAACACTCACAAACAACATTCAACAACAATTATCCGAATTATATCACCAGGCAGATCATGCATCATAGCAATATAATATACAACTGCAAATAATTAAATAAATTAAAAGCAGATCAAACACCGATACACAGATAAACAACACAACGTAGACAACAAAAACAAATAACCACAACCACATATAAATCATATAAACCACACTAAAAGCAAATAGTTATTGAGATAATCCCTCAGGTAAGCTCCCCTTACCTCTTGAAGCTCCTCAGTGAAATTAAAAAAACTCCGTCGATCGTCGGAAACCCTCGTACGCCATAAAACAATTAATCCTTCAACAACACATTCAAAAAATCAATCAAAACAAGCAAAACAAACACCTAATCCTCTCTAATAGGTCACGGCCTCTTAGGGTTTTGGGTGACTAAATTTCCTAATCATGATTAAGTCATGGATTAATGGTCCTTAATCAACCAAGATCATGGATTAGTGACTAAACAACTAAATTTTAAACTCAAAACTTCCTAACTCTCATATACTTAGATTCGGCCTTAACATGTTCATGGGGCTAGGGTTTTTAGTTTGATAAACCAACTTGGATTTATTAAGAATACATACTAATAGCTTGATTACCAAGATCATTTATGAAAACTTTGAACAAAACTCATCAAATCTCATCCACCTAGGGTTCGGCCAACATAGAGATTTTGAGTAAATATTTTCATTTTTATAAACTAACATGGATTAGAGTGTGTAGACATACATGTCATATGGAATACATAATCATACATGACAACACATGAACAAAACCCTATCAAACCTATTCTCCTAGGTTCGGCCAAAGCTAGTTTATTAGGAAGGAAATTTTTGATTACCACATACTCTTATATATAGACAATATACATGATTATAAGAACATAGGAAGTGGTTTCACATTTTTAGGATTTTTCTAGAATTTGTTATGAATTTTCAAAGTTCTATATCTAGAAACTTAAAAGTGATGAACAAATATGAAACAAACTTTGAATCAAAAAACTCATTAAAGAACATAGACATGATTAAGGAAGAAGAATATGATTCACCTCTTGAGGATCAAATACAGGTGAGAATCCAAGAACTTGCTTCACAAAGTGATGCTAAAAGGCTTATAACTTAAGAGTTTTTAGAACAAAAGGCAATAGGAACCAAATGAAATATGAGGGAGGGTATTTATAGGGGTTGGTTGCTCCACTTTAGAAGGATCTAGTAGGAAGGAGGTGGCTTGTTCAAAGGATTTAATTGCAAATAATTCCTAGGGACCATTTTGCAAAGATTCCAAAAGTATAAGGACTATTTTGCAAATTGCCAATAAATTGAAATGATGACCATGTGCCACATTAAATGTGGTCTTATCTTGACTATTCTTGGCTGATTTTTTCATAAGATATTTTGAGAAAAACCTAGAATGTTGGAGAAGATAGTAGAATGTAGTAGAATCTTGTAGAAAAATGGAGAACTTTGTAGAAACTTCTAGAATAAAACTTAGCTCATCCAATATGAGGGCAGCCTCTACTCCCTCATGGGCTTGCGCATGGGCCTAAATTTTTGGGCTTGGATTCATTTTTGTGGGGCCCACCAAAAGGCTTAAGCTTAAACATGACATAGGAAACTTATAAGGTTTCTAATGGGCTTTATGAATTTTAATCCATGGAAAAGAAATTTGGGCTTCATGGCCACGGTCCAATAAGAGATTTGGAACAAGGATTCTGGCCCAACTCACTTAAAAAAAAAGAAACTAACTTAGGGACCAAAGTGTAATTAATAGAAAGTTTAGGGACTTAAGCGAAAAATTCATAAATTAACACTTTAATATTGTAGAACCTTCTAGACTTAAAAGTGTGATTCATCCCAATGAATCATCTCAAAATCCTAAGATAAACTATTTATCTGCTCTTGGAAACTCCGAAATCCATTATGCCGCTTACCTGATTACGTATTTCGTTCGTAAAACGTAAATTATTTTATTTTTTTCTGAAATAATTCTAAAAACGCAGAATTGTAGGAAATAAAATAAAAACCTTAAGTCTTTCATTCACGAATTAAAATTAGGTCTTTTGAGCAGTATTATAATACTGTCAATGGAATTCATGGTAGGGTTTACTTTGACTTTCCAACCTAAATTTTAATAGTAGCTTCCTACATTCAAGTAGGATTGAGTGGTAAACTTCGTTTATTGAAAATAATTTTCTAAGTCTCAGATAAAAATATAAACGTAATTATATAAATTTTTGATATTAGAAAACAGTGAAAAGTCGGGGTGTTACAGGAGTCGCCACCAATATTTTGTTTGGGGAAAAAATGGAAAAAACCATTTTATTTTAAGGAAACTGGTCTAAAAAAAGATAGGGATTTGAGTCCAAGAGTCGGTTACAAGTAGGGAATGTGTTAGTACCCTACATCACCCGTTTAAAAACGGTACCTCAAGTTAGTTGTGCAAGTCAATTTTAATAACCTTTTAAAAACGGTTACGAGTGCTTATGGCCATGGGATATTGAGTAACATCACAAAAGGCTTCTGTTCTTGGAACTCTACCTAGAACTTCTACCCCAGGTCGAATTGATTGTATTAGTATCTTTGCAAACGAGATTGTCACCTGCAATCAAACAAACATCCGATTCATTAATGTCATTAGACCATGTTTGGATAAACAACTTATTTAAGTACTTATATGAGAATGGCTTATGTGAAAAGTTTTCAAGTCATAAACTCCTTTTAAATTAAGTTAATTAGTGTTTGAATACTTACTCGAAGGAATGCTTTTAAAATATATAAAATATGTAAACCAGCTTAATGTATAAGCTATAGTACAAGGTTTTTCAAGAAGCTGAAAAGTTGGTTTCATGAAATAAGCTAAAAATAGCTTTTGGAGTTTAATAAGTTACTTATTTAAGCTTATTCAAACACTCATTTTTAACGTAAGAGCACTTATACGAGTAGAGAAGTTCCAATAAGCTGTAAGTTAGTGCTATCCAAATGGGACTTATAAGGATGCTATTTAGCATGCAATAGATTAAAAAAGTTTGAAAGTGATCAACAACTTACTATAACAAGAAGACCAATCTCTCCTGATGCAAACAAGACACCAATAAAAGCACCAATACAAGCAAGAAAGTATAATTTGTCAACCTTCCAGATATAGCAAGCTTCACTTATATCAATTAGTCCAGGAAGAGCAGAGAGAATGATAGAAGCAAGTATAGCCACATGGGTGTAGTATAAGAGCGTTGTAAGTAATTCCAATGACACAATCACAGTAATTGCCCTCACAATATTTGACATTGCTGTTTGACATCCTGCATTGAAATTCCTCTTTGTCCTTGAGAAAGAACCTTCAAGTTTTCAAAGAAGAAACTATAAACAACTTTGATACACATCAAACAAACTTGTTAGCTACATGCAGTTTTCTGAAGCCATATACAAAAGAATTACATATTAATTGCACAATTATTATTAACAAAAGAGTTCACCAATTGCAACATAGCATGAAGTTAAAGATCCTGCAATGTCCATGAATCCCATTAATAACATTTCTCTGTTCCCATCAAGATGGTATCCCTTAATGGAAGCAAAAGATTGACCAACTGCTATAGCTTCCTGCATCAAAAGTTTAGATTGCCATCATCAAGAGAGAACTCATAACTTGGACAGTGTTAAAGATAGCAAAGCTATACGATGAACCCTTACAATTCATACGACACTCGAGGATGAAAAAAATCCATACATTGTAGATGGTTGCGTGAACTCAAAAGATATTTTTTATTTAAGGGATTTTTTTGTTTTATTTGGAAAGAAAGAGAAAAAATGACTTTTTAAGTTACCTACTCGTTAAACCCAACCCAAAACAGATTTGGCCCAATTCAGTAAACCCAAATAAAAATAAAAATAAACTGAAAATAAAAAGACCACATCTTAAACCAAAAGCACAAAACACTTGTAAAATAAAAAATTAAATCTAGGCCTGACAGAAAAAGCCCAAAAGTTTTTTTTTAGACAGAAACTCCTTCCCTTTTTTTAAAATTTGATCCACTGGCCAAAAAAAGAAAACACCCACTCACTTGTTCCTAAAAAAACTAAGCCAACATCCAGACCCACATAATAACATAATGATGATAAAAGATAAAATAAATAAGGAAAGCAAAGTAGAGTTCAGAAGGAGCTTTCATCTTCTTCATTTGCCAACAAACAGGGGAGAGCAAACAGAGGTTTGGGCGTGAGAGGCGGAGATGAGGTCCGGCGGCGGCACAAACCACGGTGAGCGGTGTGATACTGGGCGGCGAAGACCTGGTTCGGTGGGGAGAGGCCGACACTGTGACGGGTCTGTGCGAATCTGGTTCGAGAGGCGTTGACGACAGAGCACGTGACAACTCAAGACGAAGGAGATGGGTGACGACTGCGGTGTGGTGGTGTGGTTTTGGGTTGTCTCGCTGAGGTGAATGGCGATGATGACGGAAGATCGAGTGCGGTGATGAAGCAGTGGCGTGCGACGGCGGTTCCGTGGTTCGCAGGAGGCGGAGATGGCGGATGTTAAACTCAATTACTTAGAGATTTTGATATATGACAAATACAACTTAATGTGTATGCAAGTGTTTTTAGTGTCAAATTGTAAAGACAGGTATCAAGCAATAATCAACAAGTTCAGTGAGGAATTAAAGGAGAATATTCAAGGAAGAACTTGAAGGAATCGAAAGAGCTACAATGAAGAGTCAAAGAGCAAAGACAGAGATCAAAGGAATCATCAAGACAAAAGCTTAACGGAGAAATTAGATTTAAGTCTTAGATGATTTGTAAGAGAAAGAAATCTCTTAGTCACAAAGAAGCTCAATCAAAAAGATGCATGAATAAAATCATTTTTCATAACCTGCATTAAAAGGAATAAGTTTTTGTTAATGAAAATGATTTTTGGAAATAAGATTTCATAAGAAACGCTCGTCCAACACAAGAATAGAAGCCCACGTCCAACACAAGTGATAGAAGCGCACGTTCAAACACAAGTGATAGAAGCGCTCATCCAACACAAGTGACAGAAGCGCACGTCCACTAAAGTGACACAAGCACTCGTCCACTAAACTGACATAAGTGCTCGTCCACTAAAGTGATACAAGTGCTCGTCCACTAAAGTGACAGAAGTGCTCATCCACTAAAGTGACAGATCGAAGTGCTCGTCCACTAAAGTGATAGAAGCGTTCGTCCACTAAAGTGATACAAGCGCTCGTCCACACATGTCTTTGGACTTGCTAAGTTCTTAAAGGAGTATTCGTCCAATGACGTGGCATATGGAGCTCGTTTACTAGCCCATCCTAATGTAAAATCTTAATGGCTAGCTGGATGCAGTTATTTTCAAGATAGCCCATCCCAACGACTATAACTTTTTTTCTATATAAAGAGGAATCGAAGGAACACTTTTAAGAATATCATAGCATATCACAGTTTTGTGAAATCATTTTTGAGAAGTCAATTGTGAAAATCATTCATCTTCTTTATTGAGCTTATTGTGAAAAAGAGTGTTTCATTCCCATAAGTGCTTCAATTTGTTTATCTGACTATTGAAAAAGTGCTTCGTTCTCATAACTTGCTAAGTTTTATTGTAATCAAGATTGTGTTATCTGCGTTCAAAACTGAGTTGATCAAAACCATTCTTGATTGCTGAAACTGAACTATACTGAAACTGAAACTTGCACAACTTGTTCTTAATCTTTAAAGGCTTAATCAGTTTCTGTATCTTGTTATTACTGACTTATTAAACCTGAATCTATTCTGAATTAATTCTGAATTAATCTTTCTTATCTTCATCATCTTCCAACTCAAGATTTTATATAAACCCTTCATTGATTTTGTAAAAGATCTTGGGGCCACAAATCCGCAACTCTGATTTGAAAAGATTTGAAAAGTTTTGTGAAATTTTTTTAAGAGGGAAATATTTTAAGAAGACTCAATTCAGACCCCCTCTTGAGTCGTTGAAGCCAAAACAACAATTGGCATCAGAGCTAAAATCTGAAGTTTAGCTTAACAACTATAATAGTATGGCTTCCAATGACTGTCTGAATGAAGGGGCTTCCCTTGCACGCCCGCCTGCTTTCAATGGATCTGAGTATATCTATTGGAAGGAAAGAATGGTAATCTTTCTTGAGGCATCAGGTGTTGACATATGGGATTCAGTAGAAAATGGACCATTTCTCCCTCTACTGTAGATGCTAATGGTGCTCCAAGAAATAAGTCTAAAACTGAATGAAATGAGGATGATAAGAAAAGAGTTCAATATAATGCACGTGCTAAGAATATTATAACATCTGCTTTAAGTCGTGATGAGTTTTTTAGGGTTTCAAATTGTAAATCAGCAAAGGAGATGTGGGATACATTGCAAGTAGCACGTGATGTAGAATCCACTGAAGAATCTGAATCTGAGGAGGCAAACCTGTGCTTTATGGCCAGCAATCATAGTGATTCAGAAAGTGAAGTAAGTTCTGATTATCAACCTTCTTATGATGAATTGCAAAATTCTTTTGAAGAACTTCATAAAGAATCCATTAGACTTGCTAGATTTCTAACTAAGTCTAAGAAAACCATCACATGCCTAGAGGAGAAAACTTATGTTTTAAACAAAGAGGTAGATCAATTAAAAACAGAAAATTGTGCTTTAAAAGAAAAACTAGCTATTGTTTTAGATGCATCTATATGTGATAAATGTCCTAAGTTGGAGAAACATATAAATCATTTGAATGGTGATCTATCTAGAATTACCAGTGATAAAGAAATCTTGAATGCATCTAGATGTACATTGACTAAAGAGGTTGAAAAACTGAAATGACCTAGCAAGATTCACAAATGGTAGAGATAACTTGAATGCTTTATTAGGACAGCAAAAGTGTGTTTATGGTAAGGCTGGAATAGGCTATAAACCTAAGATACATGAGAAATCTTTCAAGAAATTTTTTGCTGCACCTAAGACATCAAACACACCATTTGTTAAATGCAATTTTTGTGATAGAAAAGGTCACACAGCTTGTACATGTCATTACAGAAAATCTACTTATAATAAGTCTAAGTATATATGGGTTCCTAAAGGAACTATTGCTGCAACTAACTCAAAAGGACCCAAACAGATTTGGGTACCTAAAGCAAAAAAATGATTCTGTTTTGTAGGTGTGTTGGAAAGCCAAGAATGTGAAATGATATCTTGATAGTGGCTGTTCCAAACACATGACTGGAGACAAAACCAAGTTCATTTCCTTTACCCCTAAGTCGAGTGGTAGTGTTACCTATGGAGACAATAATAAAGGGAGAATACTTGGCATTGGCAACATTGGAAGTGACTCAACAACAATTATTGAGGATGTACTATATGTTGAGGGACTGAAACACAACCTATTAAGTATCAATCAACTATGTGACAAAGTCTTCAAGGTAAAATTCAATTCCAATAGCTGCTTAATAGAAAATCAGCATGATGAAAATTTGAAATTAATTGGACATAGGATAGATAACATCTATATGCTTGATTTAGATAATATCTCATCAAATATTGCATGCTGTCTTATTTCAAAAGAAGAAGATAATTGGCTTTGGCATAGAAGAATTGCACACATTCACATGAACCACTTGAATAAACTGATTCCTAAAGATCTTGTAGTTGGCTTGCCTAAACTGAAATTTGTGAAAGATGGACTATGTGATGGATGTCAAAAAGGAAAGCAAGTTAAGGACTCTTTTAAACCAAAGAACATTGTTTCAACAACTAGACCCTTGCAACTTTTACACATGGATTTATTTGGTCCATCTACAACCAAAAGCTTTGGTGGTAACTCGTATGCATTGGTAATAGTAGATGATTACTCTAGATATACATGGACATATTTTCTATCTCATAAGAGTGATTCATTTTCTACATTTAAGAAAATGGCAAAAATTGTGCAAAATGAAAAGGACATGAAAATTGTTTCTATAAGAAGTGATCATGGGGGAGAATTTCAAAATGAAGTGTTTGAAAACTTTTGTGATGAGCATGGCATTCAACATAATTTTTCTGCTCCTAGAACTCCACAACAAAATGGAGTAGTGAAAAGAAAGAATAGATCATTTGAGGAGATAGCAAGAACTATGTTGAACGACTCTAGCTAGCCAAAACATTTTTGGGCAGATGCTGTCAATACAGCCTGCTATATGCTAAATAGAGTCTTGATAAGACCAATCTTAAAGCAAACCCCTTATGAGCTTTACAAAGGAAGAAAACCAAATATAGCACATTTTCATGTGTTTGGTTGCAAATGCCTTGTTCTTAACAATGGAAAGAATAATCTTGGAAAATTTGATGCAAAGGCTGATGAAGGAATTTTCCTAGGCTACTCTCTATCTAGTAAAACATTTATAATATATAATAAGAGAACACAAACTATTGAGGAATCTGTGCATGTGACATTTGATTAGTCTAAACCCAAAAGGTTGGGAAAGGATTCTGTTATTGATAGAAGCTTAAAGAATGAATCGCTGCAGCAGGAGTAAATAGAACAACAGCCTAACCTACCAAAGGAATGGAGGACTGTCAAAAATCATCCAATTGATAATATCATTGGTGAAATTACAAAGGGGGTAACTACTAGACAATCTCTTAGAAATGTTTGTAATCATATGGCATTTGTGTCTCAAGTAGAACCTAAGAACCTAGATGATGCTATAATTGATGAACATTGGATGATGTCTATGCAAGATGAGTTAAACCAGTTTGAAAGAAACCAAGTTTGGAAACTAATGCCTAAACCCAAGAACTGTCAAGTAATAGGTACAAAATAGGATTTTAGGAATAAACTAGATGAAAATGGTATAATTGTAAGAAACAAGGCTAGATTGGTAGCCAAAGGGTATAACCAAGAAGAAGGCATAGATTATGATGAAACATATGCACCAGTAGCAAGATTAGAAGCTATAAGAATGATACTTGCTTATACTTGCATAATGGGATTTAAATTGTATCAAATGGATGTTAAGAGTGCTTTCTTAAATGGATTTATACAAGAGGAAGTGTATGTTGTTCAACCACCTGGTTTTGAGAATAATGAATTGCCTAACCATGTTTTTAAACTGTCTAAAGCACTATAAGGCTTAAAGCAAGCTCCTAGAGCTTGGTATGAAAGGTTAAGTAATTTTTTTCATTGAAAAAGGATTTAAAAGAGGTAAAGTTGACACAAATTTGTTCACTAAGAAAAAGGCACACAACATTTTACTTGTACAAATATACGTGGATGATATAATTTTTGGTGCCACTAATGAGCATTTGTGCAATGAGTTTGCAAGTCTTATGCAGAGTGAGTTTGAAATGTCAATGATGGGTGAGCTGAACTTTTTCCTTGGACTGCAAATAAAGCAAACTGAAAATGGAATCTTTGTTAGCCAAACCAAGTACTGCAATGAGTTGATCAAGAAGTTTGGCATGGAAAATGCTAAGGAGATGGCTACTCCGATGAGTACCTCCTGTTATCTGGACAAGGATGAGCAAGGTAAACCAGTTGATGTTCCTAAATTAAGAGGTATAATAGTCTCACTACTTTATCTTACTGCTAGTAGGCCAGATATCATGTTTAGTGTATGCATGTGTGCTAGGTATCAAGCAAATCCAAAAGAATCACACTTAACAGCAGTTTAAAGGATAATTAAGTATCTGTTAGGAACAAAAGACATGGGATTATGGTATCCCAAGGTACATGTACTTTAATTAGCTATTTAGACTCCGATTTTGCTAGTTGTAAACTAGATAGAAAGAGTACTGGTGGAACTTGCCATTTACTAGGAAACTCATTAGTATCATGGTTCAGTAAGAAACAATCTAGTGCGGCTTTATCCACTGCAGAGGCTGAATATGTAGCAGCTGGTAGCTATTGCGCACAAGTTTTATGGATGAAACAACAATTAGTTGATTATGGTGTGCAACTAAACCAAGTTCCTATTAGATGTGACAATACGAGTGCTATTAACTTAACTAAGAATCCTATAGTGCACCCTAGAACTAAACACATAGAAATCAGACATCATTTCATTAGAGATCATATACAAAGTAGAGAAATTGAGATTGAATATGTTGATACAACTAAACAACTTGTAGATATTTTTACCAAGCCCTTGAACAAGGAAAGCTTCTTTTTCATTAGAAGAGAATTGGGCATAATCGATAAATCCTAAATCTAATCTCTAAAGAAACAGAAGAAAATAAAAAAAGGGAGGAAAATTAGATGGACGCACTTATTCTTTGATTTGTCCCTGCACCTATCTCTCTATCATGAACAATTTTATATGCTATGTTTGAATGCTTAAAATGCTTACCTTCTCTATTGCTTTGAATGTTTCTTTTCTTTACCTTTTTGATAATGCCAAAAGGGGGAGGAAAAAGTATGATATAGAGAAAGGGGATAATAACAAATTATACATGAAAAAAGTATGATATAGAGAAAAGGGATAATAACGAATTATACATGCATATGTTGAGGGTGAGCTAATATGCTTACATGATTAATGGGGAGTAAATCAATGCTTTGTTAATATTTTTTTTGCTTTGATATACTTCTGCTCTGACTGTTCTGATACCATGATATAGATCTGTCAAAAACACTTAGTGTTTGCTACACTTATACTCTGATCTTATAATTTGTTAAAAGGTTTGTCATAATCAAAAAGGGGGAGATTGTTAGACTCAATGACTTAGAGATTTTGATATATGACAAATACAACTTAATGGGTATGCAAGTGTTTTTAGTGTCAAATTGTAAAGACATGTATCAAGCAATAATCAACAAGTTCAGTGAGCAATTAAAGAAGAATATTCAAGGAAGAACATGAAGGAATCGAAAGAGCTACATGGAGGAGTCAAAGATCAAAGACAGAGATCAAAGGAATCATCAAGACAAAAGCTTAATGGAGAAATTAGATTTAAGTCTTAGATGATTTGTAAGAGAAAGAAATCTCTTAGTCACAAAGAAGCTCAATCAAAAAGATGCATGAAGAAAATCATTTTTCATAACCTGCATTAAAATGAATAAGTTTTCGTTAACGAAAATGATTTTTGGAAATAAGATTTCATACGAAGCGCTCATCCAACACAAGGAATAGAAGCGCACGTCCAACACAAGTGATAGAAGCGCACGTCCAAACACAAGTGATAGAAGCGCTCGTCCAACATAGAAGCACACGTCCACTAAAGTGACACAAGCGTTCGTCCACTAAAGTGACAGAAGTGCTCGTCCACTAAAGTGATACAAGCGCTCGTCCACTTAAGTGACAGAAGTGCTCGTCCACTAAAGTGACAGAAGTGCTCGTCCACTAAAGTGACAGAAGCGCTCGTCCACTTAAGTGATACAAGCGCTCGTCTACTAAAGTGATACAAGCGCTCGTCCACACATGTCTTTGGACTTGCTAAGATCTTAAAGGAGTATCCGTCCAATGACGTGGCATATGGAGCTCATCTACTATCCCATCCGAATGTAAAATCTTAATGGCTAGCTGGACGCAGTTATTTTCAAGATGGATGCGAATTCTATAAGAACTAACAGAATCTTATTTCAAGAACCAGAATCAAGAAAATAGATTCTGTTATCTGATCCAAATCTGTATTGATTGATCCCAACGACTATAACTTGTTTTCTATATAAATAGGGATCAAAGGAGCACTTTTATGAATATCATAACTCACAGTTTTATGAAATCATTTTTGAGAAATCAATTGTGAAAATCATTCATCTTCTTTCTTGAGCTTATTGTGAAAAAGAGTGTTTCGTTCTCATAAGTGCTTCAATTTATTTATCTGACTATTGTGAGTTAGGAATCAACTTTTGTTTTACTTATTGTAAAGAGAGAGGGAGTCTCTCTGAGTGATTAGGGTGAGGTATCCCTAAGGTTGAACATTGAGGCTTTTCACAAGAGTGTGGTATCTCGAGGTGAAGCTTGTGTGTTAGTGTGTGAAATCCCACAGGTGGAGTGGGGACTGGATGTAGGTCACAGTGGAGGTGACTGAACCAGGATAAATCTGGTTGTGTAGTATCTCTAAACTCAAACTCCTTTACTCTCTATTTATGATCAAGAACCTGTGATTTTGATGTTTAAAGTTCAATATAATTTCTATTCTTGATCTGTATAAACTGTATTGAAACCTGAGTTCGATTGTAATCAAGATTGTGTTATATGCGTTCAAAACTGAGTTGATCAAAACCATTCTTGATTGCTGAAACTGAACTATACTGAAACTCAAACTTGCATAACTTGTTCTTAATCTTTAAAGGCTTAATCAGTTTTTGTATCTTGTTATTACCGAATTATTAAACCTGAATCTATTCTGAAATAATTTTGAACTAATCTTTCTTATCTTCATCATCTTCCAATTCAAGATTTTTTATAAACCCTTCATTGATTTTGTAAAAGATAGAGGCCACAAATCTGCAACTCTGATTTGAAAAGATTTGAAAAGTTTTGTGAAAATTTTTTAAGAGGGAAATATTTTAAGAAGACTCAATTCACCCCCCCCCCCCCTCTTGAGTCGTTGAAGCCAAAACAACAGCGGATGCGCGATAGACGGTGGTGAGGAGCGGTTCACGATGGCGGTGGGTGGCCGAAGAGAATGGTATGATCCATGACTAGATGGAGGCTGAGCGGATCTGTGATTGTTTTTTTTTTTTTTTGCTCTGAGGATGATGGAGATAAGAATAGGATGAGATTGAGAGGTATTTTTGGTTGAAGATGAATATGGTAAGCTTAGTATGGAGGTTGGGTGGAAGCTATTCTGAAGAAAGAAACCTCCATCTCTGATGCCTTTTTTCAGTTTTCGCCCACGCCACCCCCCTCGTTGTAACGCCCTTTGTTACGTTAGTAATCCCAAGGTAAAATCAATAAAAATCCTTTAAAACATTTAACTAAAACATACATCTCATAAAGAAAAATTAAAAAAATTATTTAAAGTCTGAAAATACCTCATAATAAATAACGTAGTAATAAAATATCCATGTAGTGAATATAAATATAAATAAAAATCAAAAGTCTCAAAATCGGGCGTCTAATTACAATCCCAACGATAAATAAATGTGTCTAGCCACATACGGCTCCTTGTTTAAGAAAATACTAACCAAACTATAAAGAATAACTAATGGAATCCACTAAGTCTTCACACCTCTTCAGTTTCAATGACGTCCTCCTCGTGCAAACAATACTTATAATGAGATATAAAATCCCAGTGATCAACAATACAGTTTTATAAAATATTTTCGAAAATAGCATCGTTCTCAACCGGCGCGGTAACCGGAAAAACTGTCCATGGCACCCGCTAATTTTTCCAAAATAATATACATAAAAGAAAATACTTTTAATATCAATAATAATCTCATCTCAATACATCACATTCCATATACCAGATAAATTCTAGTTTAATCCAAGCGGTCCGAAGACCTCCTAATTAAATTGGCCTCTTGCCGGCCTGCCATATATTCACACATCACATGACAATGGCGTCCCATTGCCCACCCCTACTCACGAGGAGTGTTTCGATGGTCGCGCTGTCGCCACGCGCCAGAAAGAACGAGCGTTTACAAAATAATGTAGATAGGGAAGCGACAACTCGAGTATCGTCTCACAAGGACTCTTAGGTTGCTATTATTAACAGAAAATTAGTTTTGGCGGTTTTGGAGTGAATGCAAATAAGAAACAAGACAAAATAGAACAATGAAAACAAAGCAGTTAAAGAGATTATCAAATAAACTAAAGATGATTAACCTACTGTTCTCGGTTTCCCACTATCATTGGCTCATGTAAATCCCAAGCCCTAAGCAGATTCTAATCCCCTCCCAGTTGTAGCAACAATTTACAAGCGAAACCACTACTACAGATATATGTCCCTATTCCCGAATTAAGCAAACGGGGTTAAGCCCTTCGTGAACTAAGCGAACACGAAACTTACACACGCGAATTAAGCAAACGCGATTAATTATAGGAACATGATATCATCGAAAATAAATCAACACAATACAATATACTCCTGAATTAAGCAAACAGAGATATAAAGCATGGCATTGAAAAGGGAAAAGCAAATGAAAACATGAATTACAGAACCTCAAGTGTGTTAATGGAAACCAATTGCAGTAGATTAATCTAGGAGACTAGCTCTCCATTACAGACTTAAGCACAAAAGAAAAGAAAAGAAAATAAACTACTGACTAACTAGCTAAAAGATAGCTCCCTCATTTCTGCCTTCAAACAGGCTTATATACAACTTATGGGATTCGCTGACTCGCGAGGCGAGCACTGTCTCGCGACGCGAATTTCTGCATCGTTTGGTCTTCTCGCGAGGCGAAGCACGGCTCGCGTGGCGAGGAATGGAAAAGTCATGACTTCTGGTCTTCACTATCGTGAGGCGAGGATTGGATTCGCGGGGCGACACAGAAAGGATGCAAATTTTCTGGCACAGTCACCTTCAGGTTCGCGAGGCGAATGCCTGCTTGCGGGGCGAACACTCCAGATTTATTTCTTTTTATTAACCTGAAAACAGAAAATAGCATAAGTACTTTATTTAATTCTAAATCAACCAAATTAACCTAAAAATACTTTACAGACTCAAAATGCTGCTTAAAGACAATCAAGTCTAATTTGGGCGAAAATGATATAAAATTAGCACAAAGCCAAGGTTTTTCTAGTTATAAAACTAGATGAGCCAGCGGCTGATCAAAATACCCCAAACTTAAACTTTGCTTGTCCCCAAGCAAACTAAAACTTAAAAGCTTAGAAAGACTCAAGACATGGCAAGCTTAAGGATTCAATCAACTTTGTACCAATTTCAAGTAATTTATCAAAACAATTTTTCCTTCAATGGACCCCCCCCCCCCCCCCCCTTTCAAGCAAAGCAATCCCCACAATCATTCAGTCTAAACAATTGAGAATTTCATCATTCAAACAATCATTAATCTAAGCAGGGGATCCAAGTTACACACAAGAGGGAGATCACCAAATTCAAACAACTGCCTTCCTCACAAGGGCATTTAGTGTTTCACTCATCGCTCAATTTTTGTCTAGGCTACCAACATTTCACTCAAATTCACTTTTAAGAGCACTTCCCATAAATTTGATTTTCATCTCCAAATGATTCCCACAGAAAACGTGCATGCAACATCAAAAGGTCTTTTATGGGTTGTAATGGGGCCTGGCTAAGGGTAGGTTATACAAAGGTGCTAGGCTGAAGTCCCTAGGAACTAAGAGAGCATGAACATTTTGATACATTGAATTTCCACTCAAGTTCCTTTTCTCATTTTTCTTTTTGCCTTGGATGACTACAACCTTTTTTTTTTCTTCTTGATATATATTTTTTTTCTTTTTGACATTTTTGTTCTTTTACATTTTTTTTTATGTTTTTCTTTTATTTTATTTTTTTCTTTTTCCCAATCCCAAACAACACATCACACCTTGTAGCCACCCCAAACTTAGTTTCTTGCACCCATTCTCTTGCTAAGATTCCATGCTCTCCTAATCCTAAGATCGGGTTAACATAGTTTTCCAGATTTTTAGGCTCATAACTTAGGGTTATCAAGAATTAACAAGCTAATTAGACTCAAAGGGGCTAACTAAGGAACATGCATTAGGGATGGTTATTTTAGGCTAAGTAGCTATTTACAAAGAAAATGCCTAAATCATTTGAAGCAAACACATAATCATGCAAACCATAAAGAGATTCGAGCAAATTCAGGAAAGTGCAACTTGAAAGTGATTTCACACAGTTTAAAAACATGTTGGAGGCTCAAAACCTCACCTGGACATTATTTGCAAATTGTTTGACAGAGATTCTATCCCTAGTGTGTGCTTCCCATCACCCCAAACTTATCATAAATCATGCTATCATAACAAAATCTCAAAGTTCAGTTTTCAATCACATGGGGATCAAATTTTCAAAAAAATTTCAAATCCTAGGGGGAACAGTCAACATATACATGCAATCAATCTATGCAAATTCAATCAAATCTAGCAAACTTGCCAACAAAAGACTCAACACAACTCCTGAGCTTCTCAAATTATTCAGGAGCTTTATTCAAAACAAAACAGAAATAAAGCAAGGAAAAGAAAATTAAAAGAGCAAGGTTCAGAAAAAACTCATTGGAGGGCGGTTCCACCAGGATCCCATTGCTTGTAACATAAGGCCCAAGTGATAGCCAAAGGGTAGATGTTCATTCCATGCTTCCATAACTTGCAGCCTTGATATGGGAGTGAGTACTTGACAGTTACGGTGACTCCTTCTAGTGCGGCAGACTTCTCACTCCCTCTTGGGTCAAAGATGACCGCTTTCTCAACAAAATCCTCCCAATAAAATTGGGTTTCAACCCCTTGGACTGGCCATGGTGCAAGATCCAGAGGCTCGAACTCCATTACCGGTTGTTCCACAGGGGGAGGTGGCAGATAGGTAGCTGGGGTCACTGGTTCTGCTTCAACTTCTGCATTTTCTTTACTCACTGCACTAACAAATTCATCACCTGCTAAACATGCAGAAATTTCAGCACACACCACACAAAGGTTAGTGTTAGTAGAGTCAATACATATATCAAAATAAACTGAATCAGTAAAAGCTAGAATGTCTGGGAATTCATCACACAATTCATCCACCCCATCACTCTCAACACATGCATTTGATTTAATTGAATCATCTACTTCCAAAGGTTCTTCATCATCCTCAAGCACGGGGAAGCAGATGTCCTCCTGATCCTCATTTTCTATGTTTCCTGAGAAGAATAAACCTGCATAACATTCTATACACAAAGCAGTGTCAGTACAATCAGCACATGCAGTAGAATCAGGGGATTCAACACACAGTTCATCAACAGAAGTATTATCAAAATTATCATCAGAAGTATCTTCAAGAATAACTTGTGACTCTGTATGTTCATCAAGGGGCTGTGGAGTTAGCAGTGCAGCCGAGTTGGCGACTATTTGATCAATTAGAATGGACAACTTCTGAGATTCAGCTTCGCTCCTCTGATGGCTTTCAAGACTTTGTTCTTCCATTCGTTGATTTTCCTCTATCATCCGTTGATTTTGCTCGGCCATTTGTTGTATCATTCCTTCCATTTGTGCAGTTATCTATGCAGTCATTTGCTTGAACAGGTCCTCGAGTGATGGTCCGGAAGGTGCAGAGGTGGTCGCTTGGCTAGGATAATTGTTCACTCCAAACATGTCACAATCACTGCTAAACTCATAACTCCCAGCAAAATTAGGATAATTTATGCATGGTGGTGGTTCACTAAAATCAGGATAATACATGCATGGTTGCTCATAATAAACATTAGGCACATAATTTTGCATATAATTATCCATGGACTAAAAATCACAACCAGATAAAGCAGACAAAACTATTTCAGCAAAGTTTTTTTTTTTTTTTTCTGCTAATAACACAACAAGAGTCCCCGGCAACGGCGTCAATTTTTGGTCGCGCTGTCGCCACGCGCCAAAAAGAACGAGCGTGTACAAAATAATGTAGATAGGGAAGCGACAACTCGAGTATCGTCTCACAAGAACTCTTAGGTTGCTATTATTAACGGAAAATTAGTTTTGGGGGTTTTGGAGTGAATACAAATAAGAAACAAGACAAAATAGAACAATGAAAACAGAGCAGTTAAAGAGATTATCAAATAAACTAAAGATGATTAACCTACTGTTCTCGGTTTCCCACTATCATTGGCTCATGTAAATCCCAAGCCCTAAGAAGATTCTAATCCCCTCCCAGTTGTAGCAACAATTTACAAGCGAAACCACTACTACAGATATATGTCCCTATTCCCGAATTAAGCAAACGGGGTTAAGCCCTTCGTGAACTAAGCGAACACGAAACGTACACATGCGAATTAAGCAAACGCGATTAATTATAGGAACATGATATCACCGAAAATAAATCAACACAATACAATATACTCCTGAATTAAGCAAACAGAGATATAAAGCATGGCATTAAAAAGGGAAAAGCAAATGAAAACAGGAATTACAGAACCTCAAGTGTGGTAATGGAAACCAAATGCAGTAGATTAATCAAGGAGACTAGCTCTCCATTACAGACTTAAGCACAAAAGAAAAGAAAAGAAAATAAACTACTGACTGCAACTACTGACTAACTAGCTAAAAGCTAGCTCCCTCATTTCTGCCTTCAAACAGGCTTATATACAACTTATGGGATTCGCTGACTCGCGAGGCGAGCACTGTCTCGCGACGCGAATTTCTGCATCGTTTGGTCTTCTCGCGAGGCGAAGCACGGCTCACGTGGCGAGGAATGGAAAAGTCATGACTTCTGGTCTTCACTCTCGCGAGGCGAGGATTGGATTCTCGGGGCGACACAGAAAGGATGCAAATTTTCTGGCACAGTCACCTTCAGGTTCGCGAGGCGAATGCCTGCTCGCGGGGCGAACACTCCAGATTTATTTCTTTTTATTAACCTGAAAACAGAAAATAGCATAAGTACTTTATTTAATTCTAAATCAACCAAATTAACCTAAAAATACTTTACAGACTCAAAATGCTGCTTAAAGACAATCAAGTCTAATTTGGGCGAAAATGATATAAAATTAGCACAAAGCCAAGGTTTTTCTAGTTATGAAACTAGATGAGCCAGCGGCTGATCAATGTCACCCTCCTGTCGGGGACATTTCCATTTCGATACCTCCCATGTGCACATGGGGGTATTTCTCCTTTTTCGACACCCCAACCTGTGGCGGTGTTACTTTCGATACTCCTTTTTAGGTAGTATTACTCATTTTCGATATCCCAATCACATGGTGATGTTACTTTCGATACCCCATTAAGGCGGTATTTCTCTTCGATACCCCTATCATAGGTGGTATTGCGGCAAACATCATACAATTCATCATAAGGCACAATTTCATGTCTCATACTCTAGGTTTCTTCTTCTTATTTTTTTAAAGTTATTTTCTTTCCCCCTTTTTTTTGGCAAAAGTCAAAAGGTCATTAGGCTTCCTTGGGGCTCAACGCCCCTGACGCCACTTTTATATATATATATATATATATATATATATATATATATATATATATATATATAAATTTTACTTTCTTTTTTTTTAGTTGGATAATTTCAATAAATCGTTACGTTATCACTTCTTTACACTAAATCTCCCATTTCTATTTTATTTGCACTGCACTTTTTTATAATTCTAATATTTTATCTGCACTATACTTTTTAAATTAATTATATTAGAATTTCAGGATGTTACATTTTCTCCCCTCCTTAAAGAATTTCGTCCCCGAAATTCACCTCATACTCACGCACTTATTTTAACATGTGACATATTCAAACGTAAAGGTTATCGTACCTTAGATAATAAAATATGGGTATTGACGCGCGATGTCCTCCTCCATCTCCCAAGTGGCTTCCTCAGGAGTCAATCCGTCCCGTAACACTTTCACCAATGAAATCGCCTTGTTCCTTAGAGTCTTAGTGCTCTTGTGCAGGATTTGACTAGGCTTTGGCTTATAGATCAAATTATCCTTCAATTGTACAGACTCGGGAGCTATCACATGAGATGCATCTGGCACATATTTTGAGTTGCGACACATGGAAAACATCATGAAGGTTTGCCAACTGTGGCGGAAGAGCCAATTGATAAGCAACAGGCCCGACTCTTTTAAGGATTTGGAAAGGTCCCATGAAACGAGGATTTAGCTTGCGGACTTACTCCCGTCTTAGGAGTGAATCTCAAAAATACATGCTCACTTTCCTGGAATTCTAGAGGCTTTCTCCTTTTGTCGGCGTAGCTCTTTTGTCTACTTTGCACCGTGCACATCCTCTCCCTAATCATTTTGATTCTCTCAGAGGTTTCCTGGACCAATTCATGTCCTATAAAGGTTTTCTCACCTACCTCACACCAACATAAAGGGGACCTAAACTTTCTCCCATATAGGGCCTCATAGGGTGCCATGCCTATACTAGTGATCAGCCGCTGGCTCATCTAGTTTTATGACTAGTATGACCATGGTTTTGTGCTAATTATATTTCGTTTTCGCCCAAATTAGATTAAATTGTCCTCAAGCAACATTTGGAGTCTCTAGAGTATTTTTAGGTTAATTTAGCTGATTTGGAGTCGACTAAAGCACTTACTGCTAATCCTTGTTTTCAGGTTAATAAAGAGAAGCAATTCTGGAGTCTTCGCCCCGCGAGAGTCTATTCGCCTTGCGAGCTTGAAGCCTCACTGTGCAAGAAATGCCATCCTCTCTGTGTCGCCCCGCGAATACTTGACTCGCCTCGCGAGGCATCCAGCCCTGAAGGACAGAGACCATCACGGCTTACTCGTGTTGAAGGTCACGGCTGTGACAGTTTGGCATTTGAAGAGTCTCGCCTCGCGAATGATAAGATCGCCTCGCGAGAGAGCCAAACACTGAAGACTGTTCATAATATTCGCCTCGCGAAGGTATGCTAGCCTCGCGAGCTCGCGGTATCCAGAATCTGTATTTAAGTCTATTTTAGGGTAGAACTGATCTTCTCTTCTCATCTTTTCTTCTCTTTAGTTTAGACGGCTGCGAAATTAGGTGTAGGTTTATGTTTGTAATGGAGAACTAGTCTCCTTGATTAATCTACTGTAATCGGTTCCCCCGCCACTTGAGGTTTTGTGATTCCTGAACTTAATGCTATTCTCTTTCAATACTTGTTTTATATGTTCTGTTTGCTTAATTCAGAATTGTATAGAATTAGTATTGATTTGTTTCGATGATTATGTGTTCCTATTCTTAATCGCGTTTTCTTAATTTGCGTGTGTTCAATCATGTTCGCTTAGTTCATGAGTGCTTCACCCCGTTTGCTTAATTCAGGAATAGGAACATATGTCTCGTAGCGTTGATTTCGCTTGTTAATTGATGTTACAATCGAAAAGAGATTAGAATCTGCTTAGGGCATGGAATTATATAAATCGATGATAGTGGGAAACCGAGAACAGTAGGTTAATCGCTTTTAGCTTATTATTATTAGTCATTAGTTGCATTATTTTCTGCTCTGTTTTCTTATTTGCATTTAAATCCAACCCCCCACAAAAAAAAAAACACTGATTTTGTGTTAGTAACAACCCAAGAGTCCTTGTGAGACGATACTCGAGTTGTCGCACTTTCCCTAACTACATAATTTTGTAAACTGCTCGCTTTTTGACCCGTGCGCTCAAAAAATTGGCGCCGTTGCCGGGGACTCTTGTTGTTATTAACAGAAAATTACATTAAAAAAAAACCTTTTGCATTACTGAATTAGTTACGGCTGCTTTGCCTGGTTGTGAATCTTAGTGCTTCCCATGGATAATTATATGCAAGATTTTATGCCTAATGTTGATTATGAACCATGCATATATTATCCTAACTTTGATAGGCCACCACCATGCATATGTTATCCTAACTTTGCTGGAGGTTATGAGTCTAGTAGTGATTTTGGCATGGTTGGAGTGAATGATTGTTCTAGCCAACATAGTGGAGGACAGGGCATCTTGGATGAGATAGCTTCTGTGGTACAACAAATGGAAGCAAACAATCTCGAATTTCAACGGAGGATGGAAGCAAGTAATCTTGAATTTCAACAGAGGATGGAGGCAAGTCGTCAGGATTTTGCCACTCAAAATGTTTTCATCGTTTCCGCCTTGGCTACACTGCAAACTCCACATTCCCTTGAGGAACATACAGATTCACAGATAGTTGTTCTTGACAATACTTCCTCTGAGGATAATTTTGATAATGATGTCAATAATACTTCTATTGATGAACTGTGTGTTGAATCTCCAGATATTCACGCCTCTCCTGATTCTATCTATTATGCTTCATGTGCTGATTGTACTAACTTTGCTTCATGTGTAGCGTGTTTTGAAAACTCATTCTTTTCAGGGTGCGAGGAGCAAAACGTCCATATGGAACATGGGACACATGAGGTTGAGGGCCCTGTTCGGCCAGGGAATATAGAAAATGATGATCAGGAGGACATCTGCTTCACCATGCTTGAGGATGATGAAGAACCTTTGGAGTTAGATGATTCTATTAATTCATATGCTTGTGTTGAAAGTGATGGGATGTATGAACTGAGTGTTGAATTTCCAGACATTCAAGCCTTTTCTGATTCAGTTTGTTGCACTATATGTACTGACTGTACTAACTCTAACCTTTCTGTGGCGTGTGCTGAGATTTCTGCAGGTTTAGCAGGTGATGGATTTGTTAGCGCAGTGAATGAAGAACGTGCAGAAGATAAAGGCAAGTGCACCTCGTCGCAATCAAGTAATACGGTGGTAAGACCGGTTATCGTATCCACAGGGATCGGATGTCAATTACCAATTCGCAAACTCAACAACTATCTAGACTAAACTAAAGTATGAGAGATTAAAACAGAAAATAAAGAAATAAAATATTTTTGGTCTTTTGGGATTTTTAACAAACACTTGGTATGCAAACAGAGATGTGGCTAAGATTGTTAGGGTTAGACTACACTAATCCTCCCTTAATTGCAATGAAATGGTTATCAACACAAGCACTACTTCAATTATGACAATCAAGCCTTTTCTAAAATACTCAAGCCTAATGTCTTAGGTGCATTGAGCCTAAAACCCCAAATCAAACCCTAATGTCTTAGGTGGATTAATCTGTGATTTTGCATTAAGTCAAGACTTATAAGATTGCAAGCAGTCAACACCTATGTCTAGATTCTTGAACTACTTGGCATATGATTCATGAGCATGCCTTAACACCAACCTTTCAGTCATCTATCAAAGCAACATATCATTCCTATGGGTAGCTAATCCAAGGAAAGCATTAAGCACAAATCACATACTCATAAAGAAATAGAGACTTGCATTAAAACCAAATCAAATACAAACAAGTTTAGAAAAGCTACATCTAACCCCAACAATGGGGGAATTTAACTACTCATATACAATGAAAACCAAACCAGAGAAATAGGAGAAGAGGAGAGAAGAGGCTCCATGTGAGCTTTCCTTCTTCTTCAAAGCAACCTCTCTTGGCTCCCTTCTAGGGTTGAAACCCTAGCCCAGCCATAGCCTCCAAGTGCCTCCAAATGCCTCCCTCTGGACCCTTTTTTAGGTTAGAAGTCAGTCCCCTTTTCTGTTCAGCGCAGCCTTATTTATAGATCAGTCGCGCGTCACGGCCGTGATGGCCATCACGGCCAGGCCGTGACGGCTTCTGGAGTGGGCGAATTTGCACAAAATGGGTTCTCGCGAGGCGAGCCCTTTGTTCGCGACGCGAATCCTGAATTTCTGGTAGGTCACGGCCGTGATGTCTGTCACGGGCAGGCCGTGACAGTCTCTGACTTTTGCCTTCTGCTCTGCTTGATCACGGCCGTGATGGTCATCACGGCCAGGCCGTGATGGGCTCTGTTTGGCTATATTCTTCACTTTTCAAGCTCTTTTTCATCCAAGCTCCACCATGGCTGATTTTGATCATTTTTTACATTAAATTCCTGCAAAACAACACCAAGACACCGCTTCACCCGTTCCAAGGGAAAATCTAACTAAATCAACTAAATAATGCCTAATCTATATGCAAAATGCATGCAAAAGTATATAGAAAACATGATGTAAAATCACACTATCAAATCACCCCAAGCTTAATCAATTGCTTGTCCTCAAGCAATCACTAAGGCCAGAAGATCAAAATAATCAAAGCATGGATAGTGAATCAAGAACCCGAGTAAATAATCTAAGCAATAGGCAATTCAAACAATTCAGCAAGAGACAATCAATTCAAGTCCAATTAGAGGCTTAGGTTCCTTAGAATCATGTTTTCACTGATTTAGGCACTCTTTCTCACCTGAAGCTCACCCCAAGCTTGTTCATTTGCTTGGCTCTCTTCCTCACCACTCAAGTGTTTAGGGAATAAGACATTTCACTCAATTTTCCTCAAGGAATGAATCCTACCATAGGCTTGACTATCAACCAAATCTCTACTTTATTAATGAAAACAATTAAGAATCAAGAGGTCTTTACTTGGTGGTAACGTGGCCAAGGGATTAATCTTTAGGTGGGGATAACAAGAAAAGGACATTTCAAAAGGCTACATAAACATCAAGCATTGCAAACATGACCTTCTAAAATACCTTCTTGGGTTTTCAATTCATTTTTCCACCTTTCTTTTCTTTCTTTTTCTTTTTATTTTTCACTTTTCTTTTTGTCACCCCCTTCTCTATTTATTTTTCTTTTTCTTTTGTTTTTCTTTTATTTGGAGAAGGGGAGATTTTTCAACTCAAGAGATTTTTTTTTTTGATTCTTTTCCCAAACTTTCAGCTACCTTTTTACCCTTTTGTAATACTTTAGAAGGTCCCTATCAAACATATTTATCAAAACATTTCAGGGTACCAAGAAAAGCATTTTATTCATTCAGGCACAAAATTGGGCAACTAAGGGGTAGCATCTAGTCATTCAAAGCTCAGAAGGCCAGAAAAAATACCTATTGCCTCAATCATTTTCAAAAATGTTTCCAAAAATTTTTTAAGCTTCAAAATGGTTTCAAGTCAAGTTCTAGAGAAAACAAACCAAGAGGAATAACACTCTACACAAAGAATGGGGTAAAATTTTGTGAGTACCCCTTTGGCTCAAAATCTCACATTTTAGTTCAGAATCAATGAAAATCACAAATCCATAGAACCATATGCTAATTATCAACTATCCAAGATTATCTCAAACATTTTCATTTGCAGCCATATCACAAGAATAACAAATTGGGTTCAACAATTCACTATCACAAATTATGGGCACTTAGTTCTCACAATTGGATACAAAATCTAAGCAAGGGCAATCTAATGTGTGATCATGCAAAACTATCATGCAAAACTATATGAATGCAACATGCCAAATGCAAAATATGAACATATGCAAAAATACCCCTCTACCCCAAGCTTGAAAATTTACATTGTCCCCAATGTAAACAATCAAGTTGGAGAAAGGAGAAGAAAAAGAAAATAAAACAAAAATTGGAACGGCTTACCGAGGCGGTAACTAGTGTTGGTTAACATTCCAGTCAGAAACTGCCTGAAAATTGGGTGCTTTTTTCTTGTCTTCTTGCTCTTCCCTCCTTCCTTATTTCCCTGAAATCACTTGGCAATTTTATTAGTAAAAGAAAACTCTTGAGCTTCTCAAATTATTCAAGAGTTTAAAATCAAAATAAATTCTAACTAAAGAGAAAGGAAAATGAAAAAGGAAAAGAAAAATTGGGTTGCCTCCCAATAAGCGCTTCTTTAATGTCACTAGCTTGACTTATTGAAAAGCATTCACCTGGATCCTCCTCCCGGATCAAATGGAAATTGGGGCGGTGATTGTAGCAGTAATATAACTTTATTTTCAATTCCACCCAGCCATTGGGTGGAAATTCCATTGACCTTTACAATTATAAACTCACTTCCTCTCGGGTCAAATGGAATTGTCAAGAGGAAGTGTGACAGACAAGTGGGAGGGGCTAACTTACCAATGTCCACACATGCATGCAAGCCAACATATTTATCTAGTGCAGTAAAATCAGATTGCTCAGCATGCATGGTGGAAGGAGTGCTATCTAGATGCCCTGCCTCCTCACTTGTTGTTTCCCAAGGATTTGTGGAAGGTAATTCCTCTTGTTGTGGTTCACTTACCACCACCACTTCATTTTCAATTTGATCCATTCCCACAACCAGATTTTTCTCAACTTCCACTTCATGTGGCTCTATGGGAATCATACATGGTGGTGGAGGTGGTAAATAAGAACAAAAGGTTTCCCAATCCTCCTCGGTATATATATATATAAGCTCACCAGTCATAGGATCGACTCGTGATGGGATGTTATGAGATAGAGAAAACTCCTCGAAGAATTCTCCCAAATTTATATCATCTTCCCAACACAAGTAGTCCTCCAAAACATGACTGGAAGCTTCCTCATCAGGTGGATAATAAAAATTTTTCATGATTTTCGTCCACCTTTCAAAAACAGAACTCAAAACAAAAAAATGAAATATACACAAAATAAAAATAAAAAAATAAAAATGTCTAAATTAGTTGCCTCATTTGTTACTAATGATATTGACAAAGCCAATCCCCGGCAACGGCGCCAAAAACTTGATGCGTTATTTTTAAGATATATAAAGGCAAGTGCACCTCGTCGCAATCAAGTAATACGGTGGTAAGACCGGTTATCGTATCCACAGGGATCGGATGTCAATTACCAATTCGCAAACTCAACAACTATCTAGACTAAACTAAAGTATGAGAGATTAAAACAGAAAATAAAGAAATAAAATATTTTTGGTCTTTTGGGATTTTTAACAAACACTTGGTATGCAAACAGAGATGTGGCTAAGATTGTTAGGGTTAGACTACACTAATCCTCCCTTAATTGCAATGAAATGGTTATCAACACAAGCACTACTTCAATTATGACAATCAAGCCTTTTCTAAAATACTCAAGCCTAATGTCTTAGGTGCATTGAGCCTAAAACCCCAAATCAAACCCTAATGTCTTAGGTGGATTAATCTGTGATTTTGCATTAAGTCAAGACTTATAAGATTGCAAGCAGTCAACACCTATGTCTAGATTCTTGAACTACTTGGCATATGATTCATGAGCATGCCTTAACACCAACCTTTCAGTCATCTATCAAAGCAACATATCATTCCTATGGGTAGCTAATCCAAGGAAAGCATTAAGCACAAATCACATACTCATAAAGAAATAGAGACTTGCATTAAAACCAAATCAAATACAAACAAGTTTAGAAAAGCTACATCTAACCCCAACAATGGGGGAATTTAACTACTCATATACAATGAAAACCAAACCAGAGAAATAGGAGAAGAGGAGAGAAGAGACTCCATGTGAGCTTTCCTTCTTCTTCAAAGCAACCTCTCTTGGCTCCCTTCTAGGGTTGAAACCCTAGCCCAGCCATAGCCTCCAAGTGCCTCCAAATGCCTCCCTCTGGACCCTTTTTTAGGTTAGAAGTCGGTCCCTTTTTCTGCTCAGCAGCAGCCTTATTTATAGATCAGTCGCGCATCACGGTCGTGATGGCCATCACGGCCAGGCCGTGACGGCTTCTGGAGTGGGCGAATTTGCACAAAATGGGTTCTCGCGAGGCGAGCCCTTTGTTCGCGACGCGAATCCTGAATTTCTGGTAGGTCACGGCCGTGATGTCCATCCACGGTAGGCCGTGACAGTCTCTGACTTTTGCCTTCTGCTCTGCTTGATCACGGCCGTGATGGTCATCACGGCCAGGCCGTGATGGGCTCTGTTTGGCTATATTCTTCACTTTTCAAGCTCTTTTTCATCCAAGCTCCACCATGGCTGATTTTGATCATTTTTTACATTAAATTCCTGCAAAACAACACCAAGACACCGCTTCACCCGTTCCAAGGGAAAATCTAACTAAATCAACTAAATAATGCCTAATCTATATGCAAAATGCATGCAAAAGTTATAGAAAACATGATGTAAAATCACACTATCAATGAACTGTGTGTTGAATCTCCAGATATTCACGCCTCTCCTGATTCTATCTATTATGCTTCATGTTCTGATTGTACTAACTTTGCTTCATGTGTAGCGTGTTTTGAAAACTCATTCTTTTCAAGGTGCGAGGAGCAAAACGTCCATATGGAACATGGGACACATGAGGTTGAGGGCCCTGTTCGGCCAGGGAATATAGAAAATGATGATCAGGAGGACATCTGCTTCACCATGCTTGAGGATGATGAAGAACCTTTGGAGTTAGATGATTCTATTAATTCATATGCTTGTGTTGAAAGTGATGGGATGTATGAACTGAGTGTTGAATTTCCAGACATTCAAGCCTTTTCTGATTCAGTTTGTTGCACTATATGTACTGACTGTACTAACTCTAACCTTTCTGTGGCGTGTGCTGAGATTTCTGCAGGTTTAGCAGGTGATGGATTTGTTAGCGCAGTGAATGAAGAACGTGCAGAAGATGAAGCAGCACCATAAACCCTCTCCACCTATTTGCCACCTTCCACTGTGGAGCCACCAGCGATGGAGTTCAAGCCTCTAGATTTTACACCCTTGGATATGAAGACATTGTGGCCAGTGCAAGAGGTTGAACCCTATTTTTATTGGGAGGACTTTGTAGACAAGGAGGTCATCTTTGACCCAAGAGGGAGTGAGAAGTCCGCCGCACTTGGTGAGGTCACCATAACTGTCAAGCACTCACTCCCATATCAAGGCTGCAAGTTAGGGGACCATGGAACAAGCTTCAGTCCTTTGTCTATCACGTGGGCATTATGCTATAAGCCATGGGATCCGGGAGGATCATATTGCAATTTGGGCATTCCTTGGCCACTGTATCACAGACAGTGGGATCCCGGTGGAACCACCCCCATGAGTTTTCTCTGAACCTTACTCTTTTTAATTGCTTTGCCCTGCTTTGTTTTTGTTTTGTTTTCTTTTAGCTCCTGAATTGTTTGAGAAGATCAGGAGTATGTGTGTGGGTCTTGTGTTGGCTAGCTTGCTGGATTTTAATTGAATTCGCATAGATGGATTGCATGATATGTGATTTATGTTGATGATTCCCCCTAGGTTTTGAAAATTGAAAATTGATCCCTATTTGGAAAATTGAAAACTGAACTTTGAGATATTTTGTTATGACTGCATGATTTATGATAAGTTTGGGGGTGATGGGAAGCACACACTATGGATAGAATCTCGATCAAACAATTTGCAAAAATGTCCAGGTGAGGATTTGAGCCTCCAACATGTTTTTAACTGTGTGAATCACTTTTGAGCTGCACTTTCCCGAATTTGCTTGAATCTCTTCATGGTTTGCATGTTTATGTGATTGCATTAGATGATTTAGGCAATTTTTCTTTGTAAATAACCACTTGGCCTAAATTGAACCCTTCCTAAATGCATGTTCCCTAGTTAGCCCCATTGAGCCTAATTAGCCTGTTAATTCTTGATAACCTTGTGTTATGAGCCTAAAATCTAGAAAAACCATGTTAACCCAATCCTAGGATTAGGAGAGCATGGAAGCATAGAAAGAGAATGGTTGCAAGAAACTAAGTTTGGGGTGGCTACAAGGATGTGACATGTCATTCTGGGGTGAGAAAAAGAAAAAAAATATAATAAAAAGGTTGGAGCCAAAGGCAAAGAAAAGAAAAAAAAAGAAAAGGGAAAAGGGGAAATAAAAGAACAAAAATGTCAAAAAGGGTATTGAAGAAAAAAAAGGGCTGTAGTCACCCAAAGCAAAAAGAAAAATGAAAAAAGGAATCTGAGTGGAAATTCAAAGTGTAAAAAGTTTCATGCTCTCTTAGTTCCTAGGGACTTAAGCCCAGTACCTTTGTATATCCTACCCTTAGCCAGGCCCCATTACAACCTTAAAAGACCTTTTGATGTTGCATGCATGTTTTCGTGTGAACCTTGATTGAGATGAAAATCAAATTCATGGGAAGTGCTCTTGAAATGTGAATCGAGTGAAATGTTGATAGCCTAGACAAAAACTGAGCGATTGAGTGAAACACTAAATTCCCTAGTGAGGAAGGCGATTGTTTGAATTCGGTGATCTCCCTTTTGTGTGTGACTTGGATCCCTTGCTTAAATTAATGATTGCTTGAATGATGAAATTCTCAAATGTTCAGAATAAATGAATGTGGGGATTGCTTTGTTTAAAAGGGGGGAACATTGAAGGAAAAATTATTTTGGTGAATTGCTTGAAATTTGTACAAAGTTGATTGAATCTTTTAAGCTTGCCATGTCTTGAGTCTTTTTGAGTTTTTGAGTTTTAGTTTGCTTGGGGACAAGCAAAGTTCAAGTTTGGGGTATTTTGATAAGCCGCTGGCTCATCTAGTTTTATGACTAGTATGACCATGGTTTTGTGCTAATTATATTTCGTTTTCGCCCAAATTAGATTAAATTGTCCCCAAGCAACATTTTGACTCTATAGAGTATTTTTAGGTTAATTTAGTTGATTTGGAGTCGAATAAAGCACTTACCGTTAATCCTTGTTTTCAGGTTAATAAAGAGAAGCAATTATGGAGTCTTCGCCCCGCGAGAGTCTATTCGCCTCGTGAGCCTGAAGCCTCACTGTGCAAGAAATGCCATTCTCTCAGTGTCGCCCCGCGAATACTTGACTCGCCTCGCGAGGCATCCAACCCTGAAGGACAGAGACCATCACGGCTTACCCGTGTTGAAGGTCACGGCTATGATAGTTTAGAATTTGAAGAGTCTCGCCTCGCGAATGATAAGATCGCCTCGCGAGAGAGCCAAACACTGAAGACTGTTCTTAATATTCACCTCGCGAAGGTATGCTAGCCTCGCGAACTCTCGGAATCCAGAATCTGTATGTAAGTCTGTTTTAGGGCAGAACTGATCTTCTCTTCTCATCTTTTCTTCTCTTTAGTTTAGACGGCTGCGAAATTAGGTGTAGGTTTATGTTTGTAATGGAGAACTAGTCTCCTTGATTAATCTACTGTAATCGGGTTCCGCCGCCACTTGAGGTTTTGTGATTCCTGAACTTAATGCTATTCTCTTTCAATACTTGTTTTATATGTTCTGTTTGCGTAATTCAGAATTGTATAGAATTAGTATTGATTTGTTTCGATGATTGTGTGTTCCTAAACTTAATCGCGTTTGCTTAATTCGTGTGTGTTCAATCATGTTCGCTTAGTTCATGAGTGCTTCACCCCGTTTGCTTAATTCGGGAATAGGAACATATGTCTCGTAGCATTGATTTCGCTTGTTAATTGATGTTACAATTGAAAAGATATTAGAATCTGCTTAGGGCATGGAATTATATAAATCGATGATTGTGGGAAACCGAGAACAGTAGGTTAATCGCTTTTAGCTTATTATTATTAGTCACTAGTTGCATTATTTTCTGCTCTGTTTTCTTATTTGCATTTAAATCCAACCCCCCCCCCCCCCCCCCCCAAAAAAAACTGATTTTATGTTAGTAACAACCCAAGAGTCCTTGTGAGACGATACTCGAGTTGTCGTACTTTCCCTAACTACATAATTTTGTAAATCGCTCGCTTTTTGACGCGTGCGCGACAGCGCGTTCAAAAAATTGGCGTCGTTGCCTATACTAGCATGATAACTATTGTTATACGCAAACTCAATGAGAGGTAGGAACCTATCCCAACTCCCTCCTTCATCCAAGACACACGCTCTAAGCATGTCCTCATGGGTCTGAATGGTCCGCTCTGACTGACCATCCGTTTGGGGATGATAGGTCGTGCTAAGGTCCAACTTAGTCCCAAAGGCTTGCTGAAAAGCTCTCCAAAATCTAGAGGTAAACCTCGGGTCTCTATCTGACACTATAGATGTGGTTATCCCATGAAGCTTGACTATTTCCTTGATATAGAGGCATGCCAACTTGTCTAAGCTATAGGTTGCCTTAATTGGCAAGAAGTGGGCAGACTTGGTCAACCTATCCACTATCACCCAAATGGTGTCTAAGCCCAAACGTGTCTTAGGTAACCCCATCACCAAGTCCATAGAAATTCTCTCCCACTTCCATTCTGGAATCTCCAAGGACTGCAACAACCCTGAAGGTTTCTGATGTTCTATCTTAACCTTTTGGCACACTAAACACCTAATTACGAAGCTAGCCACATCCTTTTTCATTCCTAGCCACCAATACATCCTCTTAAGGTCTTGGTACATCTTAGTTATTCCAGGATGTATGGTAAACTTCCCCTTATGAACTTCCTCTAATATCTTCTCTCTAAGGCTCCCCTCCTTAGGAACAACGATCCTATTCTTAAACTTCACTAGCCCATCAACTGACAACTCATAACCCTCTTGTCCCAACCGAGACTGCAACTCCTGGTCCAAAAGTTGTTCCCGCCTAACCTCACCTGTAAGGTTACTATTAATTTCCAACCTATTCAGCTTCAAACTTAAGGCATTTAAGGACACATCCAACACTTCCAGATTCATGTCCCTAAACTCTTCCATGAGGTTCAGCTCTTGCACCATCAAGCTTGACACGTGTAGGGACTTCCTACTCAAAGCATCTGCCACCACATTGGCTTTTCCTGGATGGTACTTCAACTCGAAATCATAGTCCTTAAGGAACTCCATCCACCTTCGTTGTCTCATGTTCAACTCATTCTAATCGAACATATATTTAAGGCTTTTATGGTCACTAAAAACTTCAAACTTTGCCCCATAAAGGTAATGCCTCCAAATCTTAAGGGCAAAAACCACAGCTGCTAGCTCTAGGTCATGGGTAGGGTAATTCCCCTCATGTGGCCTAAGCTTCCTAGAGGCATATGCTACCACCTTGCCCTCCTTCATTAAGACACATCCCAAGACATTCTTAGATGCATCACAGTATACCACAAAACTCACTAAGGGATCCGGTATAGTTAAGACTGGTGATGATACCAATATCCTCTTAAGCTCTTGGAACCCGTCCTCACACTCCTGGTCCCACACGAAAGGTTTCCCTTTTCTAGTCAACTGTGTCAAAGGTAAGGCTAGTCTAGAGAACTCCTCTATGAACTTCCTATAGTAACCAGCTAAGCTTAAGAAACTTATCACTTCGGTTACTGTCTTAGGTTGTTCCCATCCCAACACCGCATCAACTTTAGAGGAATCAACCGCTACACCATCCTTTGAGATTGTGTGTCCTAAAAACTTTACCTCGTCTAGCCAAAACTCGCACTTCTCTGGTTTGGCATAAAGACGCTCGTCCCTCAAGATCTGCAACACCAACCTTAAGTGTTCTCCATGTTCTTCCGGTGTCCTAGAGTATATTAAAATATCATCTATTAACACCACCACAAACCCGTCCAAAAAGGTCCTAAAGATCCGGTTCATGTAGTCCATGAAAACGGCTGGGGCGTTGGTCACGCCAAAGGGCATCACTACATACTCATAGTGCCCATACCCTGTCCTGAAGGCTGTCTTAGGGATGTCCTCGCTTCTAACTCTAATTTGATGGTATCCCGATCTTAGATCTATTTTGGAAAACACTGACACTCCCCTTAACTGATCTAAGAGATCATCTATCCTAGGTAAGGGATATTTGTTCTTGATGGTTACCTTATTCAGTTACCTATAATCAACACACAACCTCATACTCCCATCTTTTTTCTTCACTAAAAGCACTGGTGCTCCCCAAGGTGACACACTAGGCCTAATGAACCCCTTTTATAACATATCCTCTATCTGTTTCTTGAGCTCGCTCAACTCTAGAGGTGCCATCCTATAGGGTGCCATTGATACAGGTCCACTCCCAGGTACTAGATCTATGGTAAACTCAATCTCTTTGTCTGGAGGTAGAGACATCCTAAGGAAACACATCTGGGAACTCACACACAATAGGCAACGCCGCTATATCATTTTCAGCCTCTATCTTAGCAGAAAACAGGAGTATATATCCCTGAGCCCCCTCAACTAAGCACTTATGACATGAGGCAGCAGAGATAAGATGTTCTGTCCTAGGAGAGTCAACAGACATGGACTGTGGAATGAAAGAAATAGTTCGACTAGCACAATCAATAATAGCATTATTACGAGACAATCAGTCCATGCCCAAAATAATATCCAGACTAGACATAGGTAAACATATCAAATCAACAATATAAGTCAGGTCTTGAAACAATAAGGGACATTGCAGGCAGACAGAAGAAGTAATCAATCTATCTTTAGCAGGAGTAGAAACACACAAATCATATGACAGTTTAGTAACTGGTAACTCTAAGAATTGAGCACATCTAAATGAAATGAATGAATGTGTTGCTCCCGAATTGAACAATAGAGTAACTTTTCTCCTGTACGAGTTGAGGAAATTCAGCCTCCTTCGGATCTAAGCTGCCTCGGAATGATGGCGGGTTGTTCTTCTTGAATTCGGAAAGTCTCATGTGCTAAGGGTACTAGGTTGCCACCACTCTATTAGTGATTGGCCTCCATTCCCATTCAGTTGACGGAGAGTCTCCGCCTGCGCTTGCATAACTCTGGCTATACAATCCAAAGCTGGTGCAAGTGCAACGTTCATCCCTCGCCTATTAATCGCCATAAATTTGCTCACTACCAATGAAATATTGGGTTGATTAGGTCCAATATCCCAAAGAATAGCATGCAGCATTTATAACTCTAACAAGCATCCTATGCGCCCAAGTTTTGTTTTATAAAAGCCCCAATGCCACAGTCCGATTTAGAATCGAACTGCTCTGATACCATAAATGTGTAACGCCCTTTGTTACATTAGTAATCCCAAGGTAAAATCAATAAAAATCCTTTAAAACATTTAATTAAAACATACATCTCATAAAGAAAAATTAAAAAAAAATATTTAAAGTCTGAAAATACCTCATAATAAATAACGTAGTAATAAAATATCCATGTAGTGAATATAAATATAAATAAAAATCAAAAGTCTCAAAATCGGGTGTCTAATTACAATCCCAACGATAAATAAATGTGTCTAGCCACATACGGCTCCTTGTTTAAGAAAATACTAACCAAACTAGAAAGAATAACTAATGGAATCCACTAAGTCTTCACACCTCTTCAGTTTCAATGACATCCTCCTCGAGCTATGAAAACAATACTTATAATGAGATATAAAATCCCAGTGATCAACAATACAGTTTTATAAAATATTTTCGAAAATAGCATCGTTCTCAACCGGCGCGGTAACCCGAAAAACTGTCCATGGCACCCGCTAATTTTTCCAAAATAATATACATAAAAGAAAATACTTTTAATATCAATAATAATCTCATCTCAATACATCACATTCCATATACCAGATAAATTATAGTTTAATCCAAGCGGTCCAAAGACCTCCTAATTAAATTGGCCTCTTGCCGGCCTGCCATATATTCACACATCACACGACAATGGCGTCCCATTTCCCACCCCTACTCACGAGGAGTGTTTCGATGTCACCCTCCTGTCGGGGACATTTCCATTTTGATACCTCTCGTGTGCACATGGGGGTATTTCTCCTTTTTCGACACCCCAACCTGTGGCGGTGTTACTTTCGATACTTCTTTTTAGGTAGTATTACTAATTTTCAACATCCCAATCACATGGCGATGTTACTTTAGATACCCCATTAAGGCGGTATTTCTCGTCGATACCCCTATCATAGGTGGTATTGCGGCAAACATCTTACAATTCATCATAAGGCACAATTTCATGTCTCATACTCTAGGTTTCTTGTTCTTCTTCTTTTAAATTTATTTTCTTTCCCCCATCTTGGATGCCCCAAAGCTGTACTAGCTGGAGTCCTTTTCAAATCCCCTTCTTGGCTTTCTGCTTCTGATCCTTTGTCTTCATATTGCACGTTTCCTTCCTTTTGCCATGTCCCTTTTTGGCTCACCTTCATACTCTACTTTCTGAACATTGGAACAGGGAAGCAGCTGCACCATTCCAATTTTCATGCTATATTTCCAAACTCAAAATTCAACCAAAGTTGACTTGCCTATCTTACCAACATGCATTAACTTAGTTTGTCTTTTGCTTTTGGCCATATGCACGCGATTCTTTCAGAGCTTGGCATTTTTTCTTTTCATTATTGTTTGTTGTTTTATTTTTCTATTTTATTTATTTATTTATTCATTTATTTTTTCTTGTTGGATGACTTGGATCATGGGCTTAAAGACACTTGCAACCAAAACAGAACTTGGGCCAAGCACATGCACAAAGATATTTTTAAATATTTTTGCAATTTTATTTTATTATTTTTTTCAAAATTATTAATTAAAAGGAAAAAATACTCGGACAAAATTAGGTGTTCACACCCCTAATGATGACCAGAAGCGACGATACTGCGCCTTGATGGCGTAGGTAACGTGCTTCGATCCCATTTTCGATGGGATGAAGCTGAAAAATTTATAATTTAATTAATTCAACAAAATGACAACCAACAAATATATACTTATTGAATAGTAACTATTTTTAAACAACATTAAATTAAATTAAACTTACAATCCAGAAATAGACCGGATCCATGGTCGATCCTCGGGTGCGGGAACCCTGGCCCACTCAAGCAGATCGTCTGCCGCGGTCGACTACTGCACAAATGATAATGATGGAATGCCGTGTCGTGACCGTATGCGGACGCGGATGATGAGGATGGAATGGTTGTGTCCGGCTAGTACGCGTCGTGGCGCAAAGCGAGTGGAAGTCTGGACATGGGTGGAGGATGGGGTAGTGTGGGTCGGTGATAGTGTAGTATGGGTAGGGGATGGTGTAGTATGGGTCGGTGAGGGTGTAGAATGGGTGGTGTAATGCCCTTCGTTACATTAGTAGCCCAAATTAATTTTCTATAAAACCCTTCAAATCATTTAAATTAAGTAGTCAAGTCATAAAAATTTTCACAATATATTTAAGTCCAAAGGTATCTCGTATGTTCAAAATAATTAAGTAAAGTAATGGTGCTAAATAAACCATTATATCCAAATAAAATAAATCCCATAAATATTAATTATTAAAATCACATAACTCTTTTGCAGTTGTGTTTGCCTCAAAACACGAGTGTCTAATAAACCCCAAAAGAAATAAATTAGAACTAATATATTCAAGACTCTCTCAAGACGTTGCATCCTCTATCTCATCACCTGTAAACTCTGAAAGACAACACCACTAATGATATTTATAATCCCAGTACATAAACACAGTTCTAAAAGGTTTTCGAAAAGACGTTGCTTTTAGCCGGCGCGGTAACCGGAAAAACAACCATGGTAATCCGCTATTTCCAACATAATATAACTCAAAATATTTTATATAAATTCAGGGTAATCAATACAATCACATGAAATTCTCGCACAATTCATAACATCATCAACAGGTATAATCCATCACTAAAGTACGTATATCATAAATAAAATCATATAAAGGACATCTCGTGTGTCCAAATAATCTCAATTTATCATTCAAGTCTCTTTTATTTAATTACCCAATTTTAGTCTATGAGCTCATGATAAATGCAATGGTGTTCCACTGCCTTCCCCTTCCCAGAAGGAGGTATCTATAATGGGTCTTCCCCTCTAATGAGGAGGTATCTGTCTTCCCCTCTAACGAGGAGGTATCTATCATCATCTTCCCAGAAGGAGGTATCTGTCTTCCCATCTAAGGAGGAGGTATCTGACTTTCCCTCTAATGAGGATGCATCTGTCATCCCCTTCCCAGAAGGAGGTATCCGTCTTCTCCTCTAACGAGGAGGTATCTGTCTTCCTCTCTAACGAGGAGGTATCTGTCATCCCCTTCCCAGAATGAGGTATCTATAAACAGCCTTCCCTTCCTGGAAGGAGGTATCCGTCTTCCCCTCTAACGAGGAGGTATCTGTCATCCCCTTCCCAGAAGAAGGTATCTATAAACGACCTTCCCCTTCCAGGAATGAGGTATCCTCTTCCCTCCTAACGAGGAGGTATCTATTAACCCGTTCCCAGAAGGAGGTATCTATAAACGACCTTCCCCTTCCCGGAATGAGGTATCTGTCTTCCCCTCTAACGAGGAGATATCTATCATTCCCTTCCCTGAATGAGGTATCTTAACAATCAGATTTCGCACACTTCGCACTTTGATCCATGTTGTTCCACTCTTCACTAACGTACTTTGATCCGTGTTGTTCCACACCTCGCACTACAATTGCAAACAACCCCACAACAGCCTCTTTCTCTCTATACATATATTTTCTTATAACGCATAAAACGTTCATGCGGCAGCGGCAGCGGCGCTGAACACGTTGTCATGAAAACATGGTTATGTTTTCTCTCTATTTTTTTTAAAAAGAAATCCTTCTCATCTCCACTTAAAGCATAGGCCCCCATCTTTCTTTTTATTACGCAAAGCCCTTAAGCCACAACCACTAACATTATCACGGGCTTTTCAAGTTTGTTACATGCCCACCAGCTTTCGCTTGGTTCGTCCCTGAACCACACCGTACTGGGAGAGATGCCTCTCTGATACCATTTGTAACATCCCTGGCTGCTTCATGGATTGACGACTTGTAACACCCAGATTTTCACTATTTCAAAATAATCGAAATGCGGACGATTAATTGTATATATTTATATGAGTATTAGAAAAATTATTTTAAATAAACGGAGTTCCTCACTCAATCCTACTTGAATGTAGGAAGGTACGATTAAAATTTAGGTTTGAAAGTCAGGTGAATCCCCGGCCCGCGAATTTCATTGACAGTATAATTATACTGCTCAAAAGACCTAATTTTAATTCGTGAACAAAAGACTTAAGATTTTTATTTTATTTCCTACAATTCTGTATTTTTAGAATTATTTCATAAAAAAATGATTAAATAATATACGTTTTACGGGTGAAATGCGTAATCGGGTAAACGACAGAATGGATTTCGGAGTTTCCAAGGGTCGATAAAGAGGTTATCTTAGAATTTTGAGATGATTCATGGGGATGAATCACACTTTTGAGTCTAGAGGATCCTACAAGGTTAAAGTGGCAATTTATGGATTTTGCACTTTAGTCCTTGAACTTTCTATTAATTACACTTTGGTCCCTAAGTTAGTTCTTATGTTTTTCTAAGTGAATTGGGCCAGAATATTTGTTCCCAATCTATGAGTGGACCGTGGCCATGAAGCCCAAATTCCTTGTCCATGGATTAAATTCCATGAAGCCCATTAGAAATCATGTAAGTTTCCTATGTCATGTTTATGCCTTAAGCATTTTGGTGGGCCCAAAATAATTAAATTCAAGCCCAAGTTTTCAAGGCCCATGCGCAAGCCCAAGAAGGAGTGGGGGCTGCCTTAATTTGTAAGAGTCGAGTTGATTCTTGAAGCTTCCACCATGTTCTCCTAAGTTCCACACAAATCTAGCATACTCCAAGGTATTCTAGGTTCTTCCCAAAAAGTCTCAAGAAAATTCAACAAAGACGAGTCACATGTGAACACAATAAATGTGGCACATGGCCATCATTTCAAACTATTGGCAATTTGCAAAATAGTCCTTATACTTTTGGAATCATTGCAAAATGGTCCCTAGGAATTAATTGCACTTAAGTCCTTTGAGAAATCACCTCCTTTCTACTTGGTCCTTCAAAAGTGGCGCAGCCACCCTTCTATAAATACCCTCCCTCACATTTCATTTTCTTCCTATTACCTTTTGTTCAAAAAAACTCATAAGTTCATAAGCTTCTAGCATCAACTTGTGAAGCAAGTTCTTGGATTTCACTTGTCTTTGATCTTAAAGAGGTGAATCCTATTTTTCTTCCTTAATCATGTCTATGTTCTTCAATAAATTTCTTGATTCAAAGTGTATCTCATATATGTTTATCACTTTTAAGTTTCTAAGTCTAGAACTTTGAAAATTCATAACTAATTCTAGAAAAATCCTTTTGACATGAAACCAATTGCTATGATCTTAAAATCATCTCTATTTTCATCATCTAGAAGCATATGATCATGAGAAATTTCTTTCCTTGATTTCTGGACTGGGCCGAATCTATGACAAAATGATGTCCATAGGTTTTGTTTCATTTTCATGTCTTGATTCATGATTCAATCTTCTAGTACCTTGATAGTTCTTGTATGTAAGTACATAGAAGATCAAAAATCAAACCATAACCTATTTGTTTCATAAAGGTCGAAACCCTAGTTCTTGGAACTAGATGAGTTTTGTTCAAAGTTTTCATTAATGATCTTGGTAATCAAGCTATTAGTATGTATGCCTAATAAATCCAAGTTGGTTTATAAAACTAAAAACCCTAACCCCATGAACATGTCAAGGCTGAATCTTGGTATAGGAAAGCGAGGAAGTTGAGTTTGAAATTTAGTTGTTTAGTCACTAATCCATGATCTTGGTTGATTAAGGACCATTAATCCATGACTTAATCATGATTAGAAATTTTAGTCACCCAAAACCCCTAGAAGTTGTGACCATGTAGTAGGGTTTTGGATGTTTTTAGTTTCTTGATTTGTAATTATTTGATTGTAATGGTTGAAGGTTAAGTATAAAGCGGTGTACATGAGTTTCCGGCTTCCGACGAATTAAATTCAACTTGTTGTGAATCTTCGAGAGGTAAGGGGAGCTTACCTGAGGGATTTTCTCAATAACTATTTGCTTTTAGTGTGGTTGATATGATTTATATGTGGTTGTGTTTATTTGTTTATGTTGTTTACGTTGTGTTGTTTATCTGTGTATCGGTGATTGATCTGCTTTTAATTTATTTAATTATCTGTAGTAGTATATTATATTGTTGTGATGCATGATCTGCCTGGTGATATAATTTTGACGATGTTGTTGAATGTTGTTTGAGCGGCCTGACAGTGGCCAGTGCACAACCGATTAATCAGATAAAAGCTTTAATAAGTTGTGAAAAATTATATTCAACGTTTTATGGGGAATGTTGGAATATAATAGTGGTGGAAAATATTATTTTGGAAAAATAAGGAGTTTTGAGAAATATTATTATTTTAATGATTTATTAGTGTAAAAGTAATTTATGAGCCACGGTGAGAGCGTAATCGTGAAATTTTTTTAGTACTACTAATTTTTACGCAAGAAATTCCGAAATATTATAAAAAGTTATTTTGTGAAATTAATATTTGAAAATACTTTATTTATAATAATAATAATAATAATAATAATAATAAAGTCAAAGTCAAAGTTTGACTTTAAAAACATTTTCTTGGAAAACGATAAATGACGGCAAGTTTTGAAATTAATTACGGTGAAAGTTTAAAAACATCAGTACTTAATTTAAGAAGAGATTTAATCTGAATTGATTTATTTTTTTAAGAATTCGAAGTTTCAGTAAATGAGTTTACTCAATGACGTATTTTCGGTGACTTATATGTGTATGTGCCTTCTTTGAGTTGCGCTTTTAGTTATTGTATTAAATCCATATATTGGCGTCTCACCCTTACAAACATATCAGAGTCGCACAAGGGGTATGATCTCTACAAAAAGAAGAAGGTTGCCTAGTTCGGGGCATGTTGTTGCTGCTTCTATCTGTTGTAGTGTCAGTTAGTTACGACCAGCTTAGGTCCTATTGTGTTATATTATGTTTTGGGAATAAACTAAACTGATAATGATCTAGGTGTGAAACCATACGAGGCAGTATAGTTGTATGACTTATATACATTATGTATTTAAGTGTGATTTGATTACGTTGTTGTTGTTATGAGGTTAAAAGAAAAAAAAAATTTATCACCATATTTTGAAAAGATGAACGTTGAGAAAACATTATTTTCCGAAAGCAACCAACAAATTTAGTTTTATTTTCATCTAACGAGTAACCATGTGATGACCCGAGTTAGGGTGTCGCACGACTGACCCCACAGACCAACACGGGTCTTTTCAGCATGCTTTGTCCTCACTCACACGCTTCCCGGGAAAACTTCCCAGGAGGTCACCCATCCCAGAATTGCTCCAAGTCAAGCTCGCTTAACTGTGGAGTTCTTAAGTGATGGGCTCTCTAAAAGAATATGCATCGTATTAGTATAGGTAGTACCAATCAATTCATATAAGCCTTCCTCAACTGTATAGTCCCATACCTACACAGTCTCAGGATCCCTCTCATTCGACTGTGTAATCGGTCCATTCATGTATCCCTCCGCCTAGAAGCCTTCCAGGAGCCGCTCCTTATCCGTGCCTTCTTGCACCAGCGACCACTCCCCGCCCTCGTCGGCACCCGGGTGTTACATTTTGTTTGTGGCAGATTAAATTTTTTTCATAAATCGAAAATATTTAATAACTTAAAAAAAAACTACTGTATGTAATTCCAAATCCTAAAATATTTTTCCTATTTGGATAACAAAAAAAATTATAAATTAAAAAATTATTGATATGCATTGTTTGTGGAATGATTTCTTTTACAATATCAACCGATCATAAATTGTCACATCATTAAAAATATTTGACTCTTATCCTAACTAGAGTTACTTTAAATGCCACTTATATCATGATTTGTTATTGGTTGAGAATGTAAAAACCTTTAAATTGATGATGAATATATCAAATAAACTCAATAAAAAAATAGGTGTTTCTCGGTGTTTGTAAGCTTAACTGTGTCTTGCTAACTAGTGTTCTTAGGGCATTGATTAAGGAATCCAAAAATAGCACGATTTCATTCTTAAATCAAGCGTTTATATTCTCAAAGCATCCACTTTCCAATGAGATATTTCTTTTTTGCTTCTTTAATCAGTGTCCTAAGGATACTCTTTAGCATTCTCCTTTTTGAAAAGCAAAAATTACTTTTATTACTTTCTACAAAATCATTTGTGATATTTTCAATGAGGTTACTTTTTACATGCACTTAATTTCCTTTGTCTCTAGCTAGTAGTTCGTCACCATATTGCAGCTTCACCTTGATCCTCTACTATCAAGGAGCGCTTTCAGATACACTTTTCTTCCTCTTGTCAATTCTCATTTCACATCTAAATTATTTACCATTTCAAAGGAAATCTCATATCCATTGTTTTTCCTTCTTCTTTATCAATTTTCGTTGTTGTATCAAAAATTCTTCTTGCTTTTTGATTTTGAGTGATGAAAATCACTTTTGCCCATACGTATATTCCTTCTCCTTGTTAACAATTGTAATGTCAGAGCCAATATCCTTTTTCTTTGAGTGAGTGATTGTGTGTTTTGAGTTCTTCGAGGCATAACGTCGAAGGAGTCATAGTATGCCCGATAAAGGATAGATTAAACTCATTAAAGTTTTACCAATTTTGAACAACATATATATATATATATATATATATATATATATATATATATTCCTCAAGTAAATTTTTTTTGTGTGCCTAATTTATTATTACCTTTTCTTCTTATAGGATCATTCATGGTGCATCTATTTCTAGGATAGAACTACTTAATTTTGAGGTAACCACAGAGAGGAAAAATTATAAATATCATCACTAAAAATTCATGAATTCCTTATGGATTTTTTGCTGTGAATTTTACTACAATTTTTTCAGAAATATGATATTTTTCCCTATAGATTTAAATTCGTAGGAAAAATTGTAGAAAAATTTAGAAATTTCTTGCAAATTTTCTTATGAATTTTTTTTCCAACAAAATCTGAGATCTTTTCTACGAATTTTAAAATTTGCAGGAACAAATTCCTCACAAAGTTAACTAGGAACAGAAATTTGTAGAAAAATCCACAGAAAACCCGTTTCTTGCAGATTTTTGAGCAAAATCAACTGAAAAATCTGCAAGTAATTATAGAATTTCTAACGGTGTTGTTGAGTTCCCCTTATTAATGTGTCAGTGATATATGATATCGTTACTTTTTAATTTGATGATTTTATTTTTAAAGAACTATGTCCAAATCTCGTCGAATATACCCCAAAAAGAACCAACAATCATCTTGTAGTCATTTCTTTATCTGTGTTTACAAATCTATTTGGCAAAAATGTGAAGAGATATCTCAAATTTCATGGCTTTGTGAAAAGTTCCTTCAATTTTAATTTTCGTCTTAATTAGTTCTCACACTATAATTTACTATTGTTAGATTGGGTCATTCTGTTAACGTATAATTAACTTATTAATAATAAATAAATCATGACAATTCATTTTTGTTAAATATAAATCTTTGATTTATATATTTAACTAAAAGTATTTTATCTTATTTGTTTAATTTTTAAATAAAAAATAAAAAAATAGAATATAAGAAATAAAAATATGATGATTTTAATTTAAGAAATTAAAAAACTGAAAGATAAGATGTTTTTTTTTTAAATTAAAAAAAGGAATTAAAGGTTTACATTTAATAAGGATGAATTATTAGGATTTATTCATTTGATTTCAAGCTATCATAAGGACCTATTGTAACAATAATCAAAGTTTAGGGACTAACTGAAATGAAAATAAAGTTAAAGATGTCTAGTTTCAAAAGGCTTAATATGCAATCACAGATAATATATAGTATACACATGCAGTTGGTCAATGTAATAATTATGATTACTTCAAAAAATTTAATTACATCTCCTTGATAAAAAATACATATATATGGGAAGTTAATGTCAACCATATTATACTATATTATAACAAACGACAATTTTCCGCTTCAAAAAAAAAAAAAAGACAATTTTCCGACTTTTGAATGAAAGATTAATTTCTTTTTGTGCAGCTAATTTTCATCACAAGCTATTCCCAATAGATTTATTACTTGTTTGTTTTATCCATCAATACAGCTAGGCATTTAACGGCTAAAAAAGTTTAGAGTTATAGTTAAATCATTTTCATCAAGGCCAACAATGGCCCTTACAGGATGCTATAATCTGTTTTATCAATCTGAAACCCAGAATTTGCATATGTATGTTTTCCTATCATTTTATGAATGTTGTTACTCCGTTTAATTTTTAGTATATATACTATACAAACATTTCTAGCTTCTTGTCATTCTTTTTTCTTGTTCTAATCTTCGCATATACATTCCGTATTTCTATGTTGTGGGTTTCAAGGTTCGAATATACCTAACGAGTACACCACAAGCAATCAATTGTTTGAGCCAAATTTCACAGCAAGCAATGCTTTCAATGCTATCAATCAACATTCATCATCTCAAACAGTTTTGTTTCCGCAATACCCCGTGAGTACAATCACCCTAAAATATGTTTTTTTTAACAACTAAGGTTGCCATGAATGCATTGATTGTGTTGTTGTCCATTGATGTGCGGTGGATTCCGGCAAGTGTACTGGATTCATCGTTATGTAATAAAAAGATCGATCCCACAGAGACCGTGATCTCAAATAACAACTAATTATTAAACCGATTAAATTGGACTATATATAAAAAAGGATTTTGAAAATGTTTGATTTTTGAAATAAGAATTAACTAGAAAATCAGATATTTAAGAATGCCATCAATTAAAAAAGGAAAGTAAATCAATTAGGGGTTTTTCAAATCTAAAGAGATTCCTAGGAATTGGGTTACCAACAAGATTGTTCATGTTAGCAAATTGACTACCCCTTGTTAATTATCAAAATTGCTTTGAAGGCGAATTTATCCTCAATAAGTTAATGCTCCTTCTCGGGTTACAAAAACCGTACCTAATTAAACCAAATAAGTGCGCACCAGATTCCCAAGTAATTCATGCGATAGAAACCAAATCGAAAGCGAAATCGAAATTAACAAAGGGAAAACATCAATTCATAACATAAAACAGATCTTGGGCATAGCCCCAATCCCTAGAAATAAAACTACTACTCAAGCATTGCCATGGTCATGGCAGGCTTGATTGACAAAAACATGAAAGAAAACCTAAGAGAGGAGAACAAGAAGAAGAAGAAGAAGAAGAGAAAATCCTAATTTTGCCTAAGGTAGCAGCCCAAAAGTCCCTAAGAGTCCCCCTATTTTTGAGCCTAAGTTCTCTATTTATAGATTAGGGTAACTTGAATCCCAAGCAATCACAAATTCAGATCAAATCAGTTTCTAAAGATCCATATATTGCGCGTCACGGTCGTGATGGCCATCACGGCCTGGCCGTGACAGATTCTGCCTTGGAGGTTTCTTCACTGATCGGTCTGTCACGGTCGTGACCACCATCATGGCTAGCCCGTGATCAGTTCTGCCTGTCAGAGTCTGGTTCAGCTGACATGTCACGGCCGTGATGGACATCACAGGCTGGTCGTGACCAGTTCTGACTTTTCCATTCTTTCTTTTCAACTCTACTCGATCATGGTCGTGATGGTTGTCACAGCTAGGCCGTGATGGGCTCTTTTTGGCTCATTTTCTTCACTTTTCAAGCCCCATCTTCATGCAAGCTCCATCATGGTTAATCTTGAGCATTTTAATCCTTAGTTCCTGCACAACAACACCACAAAACCGCCTTACCCGTTCCAAGGTAAAAACTAATAAATATCAAATTATATATATGCCTAAGCTATATGAAAATGCATGCAATATGTTAATGAAATATGAGGTGAAATCACACTCATCATCCATCGGTATTCATTTGCAGGTAGAGGCTGCAGGAGCAGGACTTGGAATAGGAATATCAAGTGGACAATTCATGAGTAACCAAAGCTCGATGTTTCGCCTCTTCAGAATGACCACTTCATCAGTCCTCCTATCGGGGGGAACACCAGGTGGCATAAGAGATATGTATGTTTGTTAGAGAAATTCTTAGGAAATAAAGTTTTACATTTTATATACCCTTCAAAATGTTATTAAAGAGTATCTGGCACGTAAAAAATAGTAAAGAGCAATAGTTTTTCTTGGCCCAAGAGTGCATATTATGACTTTTGAACTATAGGGCACAACACAACCAATTCTCTGATGTTAACGCCTACGATTCACAATACGCTCCCAACTACAAGAAGCATGACTCCAATGCCTATTATTCACAATACACTCCTAACTACATGCAGTCTAACGCCTCTGCATCTTATAGGTAATATTGTTTTTTTTTTTTGTTAAGAGTTACTTGACTAACAAATGAACAAGTGAACAAGCAAATGCATGAACCATAAGTTTTTTATAGGCCGACCCAGCTGTTCACTCCTCCACTGCATGAAATTAGTCGCCCCTCTGAAAAGAAGACGACTTTTGATTCACGATCTCAACAGTTTATGCAACATATCTACCCATCTAATCCTAGGTACTATATATACTCTATTCTTCTTTTTTAAATAAATTTACCATTTGATTATCATATGGTGTTGTTTTCCTTTATAGTGTATTAAAACTTGTGTAGCTTCATCTTGAGTCTGTTTTTATATATGGGTTGGAGTGCTTCTTCTTATACTCTATTTAATGAAATATTCTTATTAAAAAAAAGACACATAACCATAAAAACTAAGCGTTTTGTCCCAAAGCTACCAAATCATTTTCATCAACAACTTAGCTATATATAGACCCGTTTTACTTGAGGTTGCAACTCCCCTTGGTTACTTATTCTTTCAATTTAAAATTTTAATAGTTAGTTTGAAATTTAAGTCGTCTCTTAGTTCAGTTTATTATATGATCCAACAATTGATACTGGATTGTCAGTTCAATTTAATATTGTATTTTTTTTAAGAGTTACTTGATTAACAAATGAACAAGTGAACAAGCAAATGCATAAACCATAAGTTTTTTAGGTCGACCCAGCTGTTTACTACTCCGCTGCATGAAGCTAGTCGCCCCTCTGAAATGCAGATGACTTTTGATTCACAGTCTCAACCTATCTCCCCTATCTAATCCTAGGTACTATCTACTCTATTCTTCTTTTTAAAATAAATTTACCGTTCAATTATCATATGGTGTTGTTGTCCTTTATAGTGTTTTAAAACTTGTGTAGCTTCACTCCAAGACTGTTTTTGTATATAGGTTCGAGTACTTCTTATACTCTATTTAATAAAAAATTCTTATTAAAAAAACAAATAACCATAAAAACTAAGCATTTCTCCTAAAGCTACTAAATCATTTTCATCATCAACTTAGTTATAGACTCGTTTTACTTAAAGATGTTATTCCTTTTGGTTATTCTTTTTTTTTTCAATTTAAAATTTTAATAGTTAGTTTGAAAATTTAAGTAGACTCTCAGATCAATTTATTATTTGATCCATCAATTGATACTTGATTATCAGTTCAATTTAATATTGTATTTTATTAAGAGTTACTTGATTAACAAATGAACAAGTGACATGCAAATGCATAAACCGTAAGTTTTTTTTAGGCCGACCCAGCTGTTCACTACTCCACTGCATGAAGCTAGTCGCCCATCTGAAATGCAGATGGCTTTTGATTCAAAGTCTTAACTGTTTATTCAACCTATCTCCCTTCTAATCCTTGGTACTATCTACTCTATTCTTCTTTTTAAAATAAATTTTACCCTTCGATTATAGTGTATTATATGGTGGTGTTGTCCTTTACATTGTATTAAAACTTGTGTAGCTTCACTCTAAGTTTGATTTTGTATATGGGTTGGAGTACTTCTTATACTCTATTTAATAAAATTTTCTTGTTAAAAAAAACAAATAACCATTAAAACTAAGCATTTTGTCCCAAAGCTACCAAATCATTTTCATCATCAACTTATTTATAGATCCTGTTTTACTGGCTGCTATTTTTTGGTTACTCATTCTTTCAATTTAAATTTTAAGAGTTAGTTTAAAAATTTAAGTCGACTCTCAGTTCAATTTATTATCTGATCCAGCAATTGGTACTGAACTATATATCTAATTTATTTTCTGGATATAGGCATACATATCAGAATCATCCGCATAGCCAACAATTTGTTACGACATACAATTCCTTTGCCACTGAATCTTTGGTGCCTCCTAGGTATCAAATCATTTACTACAGACTTTCTATTTTGACATACCCTTTTATTAATTGAACATGACAATACACTTTAACTATCAAATTTTCATTTTGGATTTTTTTTTGGTTCGGGATTTTTCTTCCAAATCCATGCGAGATGACTAAGATAATGCTTACGTTACTGATCTTATTAAGGCTTCATTGTTTTACAATTGCTTCTTTCCTTTTAATGCTACTAATTTATTCAATTTAATTAGGCCTACAAGAGCAATGGGTATACCAACTCAACAAGGAGCCCCTATTTATGGAAATACAGTCCACCGGACAACATGACAAAGCGCCAATGCTTCAATCTTCATCTTTTGGGTAATAATTTACTTGAAACTATCTACAATTTCTTATACTTTAAAAGCTTTCTAAGTACACAACTGGTCAACAACTACACAACTTACCTATTCATATCAATAAAATACAGATCAAGTGAATTAGTATATGTTATACAAGTTATACACACAAGTTGTTTTGATTTATTGGTTTTAACTTCACTTGTTTTAGCCCTTCAATGACGCCTAAAAAAGAGTTTTTTTTCTAAGAGGGTACTATTCGGATTCGAAGAGAGTCCTTAAAAAACGAAATGTAGATGATAGGAAGATAGCAAAGTTTTTATTTAAGTAAATATTTCTTTAAATTTATTATATTTTTTTTTAATGAGAAGAGTGAAATCAGATCTTTAGATAAATTTCCATTAATTCCTTATTCAAATGTTTAAACAAGTTATAATTCTCTAAATAAAAAGTTAATCGTGTATTTAATTTCTTTCCCAACCGAATCCTGACATAAAGGAAACAAGTTCAATAGGGTTTCAATTAGAGACTTCATGTTCTTAATTATTTATACATATATGGTTGAATCATGCATGATATGGCGCAACCATCATAGCCAGTTCCCAATATGCTGATCCAGAACGGGTTTCCTATTCCAGTCTACGGTCCTTCTATTACTTTTGGACAAGAAGCAGGATATGAGACATATTCAAGGTTGTTTTATATTGCTCGAATATATACATAATTCTCATATTCTCTTTCTTACCATATCTTTTAATATCAACTTTCATGATTTTATGTTTTCAGTGATGATGAAATAATTAAGAATACAGTGTATGACAAAAAATATAAGGAAACTGGTCAACCACTTGAACCCCATCTGAGATCATACCTAGCATTAAAAGGTAATTACAATTAATTTCTTTGAGGCCTTTTTTTTATAAATGTTTCCCACTTGCTAATATGAAAAAAATCATTAGTATTTTAACCTGCCATTAAGTGATATTCTATCATCACTATTGTAAGATTACTTCATTAAAGAAAATTTACATTATATTACAAGCAAGCATTACATTTTAAGCTAAATTTTTATGTTTGTGACAAGAATGTTGTTGTTCTTAATGCAGCGAAATCTAATCCGTCTTACTTTCCCCAATGAGGAGTGCCCATAATTCTCAAGATCGGATGAATCAAATTGCATGTGTCAACTGATCAACTCTCTTTAGAGTCATTATCGTTCAATCAACTTTTAAATATGACATTTTTCCTTTATGTTTTCATTGAGATCTATTGCACTAGAGGAGACATGTCTTATTACTTTTCTATCTGGTACATACCCAACTACATTGTCTGATAAGAGTCTTTATCCTTTTAGTATTTTATGACTTGCAGAACCTAATTCTGGTGCACTATCTACACCATTTTAACTGTTGCACAGGCTTTTTTATTGCTTTCTTTTCTTCTGTTTTTGAAAAAATGGTTTGTAGAGACCACTTTTTGGTACACCATTTTTATACCATTAAACTATTAAACAAGGTTTTAATTAATGGACTAACAATCTACTTCCATCTCGTATTTTGAATATCAAAGCAGTTGATGGACTTTTTTTTTTTTGGCTAGGCAAATGTTATTAATTAGTATGTTATGTTAGTGGGCAGTTGATGGATGTTCATTAGAGCCATCAACATTTATTTTCACCTATTTTTGTTTTGTCGGGGGCATTGAGGTCCTCTTTCTTAGAGTGCTTCATCAAGTTAGCTTTTTTTTTTCCATTTTTTGTGTTCAAATGTGTAGCCTCTCAGAATATAGTTGGTTGTGGTGAGAGTGAATTGCAATTCAAGACTAAATTCGGTTAGGATTTTAATTACCTAATCATCACCTTTAATGCAGAATTTCTGAGCAATTAGTAATTAAAAAAGAAATTGTAGTCTCTGTCTCATTTGTTGTATCCCTGCAGATAATAAATCCTTATTCATAGTCTATCCATTTTCGAAACCTATCTCAGTCCTTTGCTGGCAACCTTATTATGCTCCAACATACAAAACAATGCTCCAGCCATATTCCTCATCTAGATCTGCCCGAGTCATTTGGAGCTTATCGACATCCCGGTATATGGAAGGAAATTTACTTGGTACAAAACGGATGGCTCGGCTATGAGTAGACTCGATCGTTTCTTAGTATCCGAAGATTGGACTGCAGCTTGGAGTAATTCAACTCAATGGATTTTGGAGAGGGATTTTCTGGCTCATTGTCCGATACTTCTAAAGACTGCAATATCTAATTAGGGGCCTAGGCCTTTTCGGTTCAACAACTTTTGGACACAACACAAGGGGTTCGATGACATGATAAAGAAGATGTGGGAAGAAATCAAAGTCGAGGGATGGGCAACCTATGTCTTAAAAGAAAAATTGAAACTAATTAAGGTGTAGCTAGTTATCTGGAACAAGGATGAGTTTGATCATTTGGATACTAAAATTGCAACCTTACAAGATAATGTCTGTTTGCTTGATCTGAAGGCTGGATCAGTTGGTTTGGAGGAATTAGAGGTCCAAATTAGAAAGAGTCACCTAACTGAGCTTTGGGAAAAGGTTGTGATGAAGGAGAGTATGTTGGCCAAGAAGGTAAGATCAAGATGGTTAAAAGATGGGGATGACAACTCAAGCTGCTTCCACGCGTTCATAAGATCAAGAAGAAGGATCAACCACATTCAGGCTCTACAGAAAGGTGTGGGATGGCTGATTAAAGTGGACGATATTAAACAGGAAATTCATTCCCATTTATCTAATCAATTTCCGGCTGATGGTTGGGAGAGACCACTTCTAGATGGTGTGGAATTCAGGCAGGTTAATGTCAGTGACAACAGAGGCTTGGTAGATCGGGCCAAGGCAGAAATCAAGGAAGCCGTGTGGGACTGTGAGGGGGACAAGAGCTCGGGTCCAGACGGATTCAATTTCACCCTCCTAAAGAATTTTTGGGAGTCAATTAAATTAGAGATATGCAGTTTTGTCAGGGAATTTCATGCTAATTCCAAGCTCCCGAAGGCCATCCTTGGATCTTTTATCTTGATGATTCCGAAAAAATGAAGTTCACAATCAATTAAGGACTATAGGCCTATCTCTTTGGTCGGATGTCTTTACAAAATCTTGGGAAATATTTTGTCAAAGAGATTTAAAAGTGTGCGGCCAAAGGTGATCTCAAGGTCTCAACCGACTTTCTTAGAAAATAGACAAATCCTAGACGATGTGGTGGTGATGAACGAATTGATTGATTATGCAAGAAGGCGCGGGAAAAAATGTCTAATTTTTAGAATATACTTTGAACGAGCCTATGACACGGTGGATTGGTCTTTTTTGGACTACAATCTTTGGAGATTGGGTTTTTGTGTGAAATGGCGAAGCTGGATAAGAACTTGTGTCGCTGGTACAACGTTGGTTCTTGTTAATGGCAGTCCAACAAAAGAATTTTGTTTACAGAGAGGCTTGAAACGAGGGGACCTCTTAGCCCCTTTCCTTTTCTTTGTGGTGGCGGAAGGGTTGAGTGGGTTTGTGTCTAAAGTAGTGGAGGTGGGGCAGCTGAAAGGGTTTGTGTTTGGAGAAAAGGATGTGGTCATTTCTCATTTACAATACACGGATGATTCACTGATTGTCAATGAGGCTACTGAGAAAAATATTTGGGCTATGAAGGTTGTTCTTAGGTTCTACGAATTAGCATCGGGCTAGAGAGTGAACTTTAGAAAGAGCAATATTATTGGCATCAATGTGGAGGAGCATTTTTTGGAAGCTGCAGTGACTTTTTTAATTGAAAGATTTGTTCCATTCCTTTCATCTACCTACAAATCCCTCTAGGAGCTAATCCAAGACGTGCAGACACTTGGAAGCATATGGGGGAAAAGCTTAGGAAAAGGTTGTCGACTTGGAAAAGAAAGAACCTCTCTCTTGGGGGTAGGATCGTACTAATCAACTCGGTACTCTCGAATCTCCCTATTTATTATTTATCTTTCATCAAAGCTCCTACAAAAGTGATTAACAAAATTTATCTATCCAAAGAAACTTTTTATGGGGAGGGAATTATCAAAGGAGGAGAATAGCTTGGGTCAAATGGAGTGTGGTATGTAAACCAAAAATAAGAGGGGGGTTGGGAATTAAAGACATCCAGTTATTCAACTTAACTCTACTAGGTAAATGGATTTGGAGAATTGCTATGGCGGAAAAATCACTATGGTTTGAGGTTCTGGACCATAAATATGGATTGAGCCATTCAAGAATCATTGAATTTCTGTCAAACCGTCCTGCCAACTCCAATTCTATTTGGTGGAGAGACTTGTACAGTGTTGATGATGGAAGATTGATTACTGTGGGATGGCTAAAAGAAGGACTCTACAAGAAGGTGGGTGATGGGAGGGATGTGTCTTTTTGGAAAGAGCCTTGGCTGGATAAAAAGTGTCTAAGAATGAAATATCCAAGGCTTTTTTCTATGTCAGTAAATCAGGAAGCAAAGGTGGGGGATATGGGTCAATGGGATAATAATGTTTGGCATTGGAATCTACAATGGAGAAGAGTCCTCTTCATCTGGGAAGAAGCTTTACTGACCGATCTGCAGGGCCTGCTGTCAAAAGTGAAATTAAGAGAAGATGTCTTTGATGAGTGGAGGTATAGTCACAGTAGTTATGGTGTTTACTCTTGCAAATCAGCATATATGGCACTCTCTAACAGCATGATGCTCTTTATGCAACCTGATGTTCGTCTTTGTGGATGAAATATTTAATAAATTTTGGATCCATATCATTCCATCAAAAGTTCTAGCTTTTGGATGGCAAGTATTATTAGATAGAGCTCCATCTAGAATGAATCTTTGGAAGAGGAATATAATCAATGATCTGGAAGAACTAAAATGTCTTTTTTGCAATGAAGTGCTATAGACTATGGACCATTTGATTTTCGACTGCAGTAATTCTATGCTACTATGGAAAATGGTCTACAAGTGGACAGGATTTGAGGTGGTTCTGCCAGCAGTAGGAAGGTCACGTTATCTCGGATCATAGGGGGATGAGTAGAGGTAGGGGATTGAAAAAATTATGGATGGTCATCTGGTTTGCTACAACATGGTCGATCTGGATTTCTAGAAATGATGCAATTTTTAATGTGGTGCCTTTTGATGCTATTCAAACTTCGGATCTCATAAAGTTCAGAGCTTCGAGTTGGTTCCAATTCAGAGGTAAGGGAAGCCCCTATAACTTCAATGACTGGTGCACTTCACCATTAATCTGTATGTTGTCTACTACATAATTTGATGGAGGTATGAGCTGGCTGCTACTAATCAAGCCTCGATGTAACAATTCTACAAGTACAGGAAATGTGGAAATGTGTGTGCCGATTGGAACTTTTTTGGGGCATTTAACTTTCAGGTTTGCTAAGGCTAGGACAATGATATGGGCGAATCATCTCTGAAGATGGTTTTTTCTCCTATGTTTCAATTTTGCTAGTTTGGAAATTGACAATTGTGTGTCATGACTTTTTAAGTAGTTTTGCTGTTTCTATTGAGGTTTGGCTAGCTTCTGTAATCAAAATAATGTGTTCATGTGCAGTATTGAATTTACAGTTTGCCTCCTTTCTATTGCTTTTTTTTTTGTATTTGGGTAGAGTACCCCTTGTACTCTTTCATTATACTAAACATTCTCTTTGCTGATCAAAAAAAAAAATCCGATGTCATTTAACACATTAGCGCTAGTGAGGAAGGATTCGAGGAATCTTTACATGTAGATTTGCTGCAAGCATTTGCTCATCCTTTATTAAACTCTTAAAATGGACCTGTTAATATCATTATTTTTTTACTTGCATGTAAAGTACTCCACGAATCATGTTCGGTGAATCATATCCGTCTCTCTCTCCCATTGTCGGGGAAAGATACTCGAGATATTGAAGATGCAACTTTTTTTTTTTTGGGGGGGGGGGGTGATGTGATAATAGCAACTTGATTTGCTGGCACTTATTTTCGTCGCTGGTCACTACTAGCGAATATTTGCAAGATTAGGTTTTCTCATTTTAATCACTCACATCTTGTATTGTGTTCTCTAAACCTTGAAAGAGATGTTGAAAGGAAAAGAACAGTGTAGAAGGTAAATTACCTAAAACCTCCTTTAACTCAGATCCATCATACTTCCAAGTGAAGCAATTAGTCATTTAATCCTTCAAACTTGTAAGAATATGTAAAATATTATATTTTTACTATCAGATTTGTTTTGTTTAACTGCTATATGTAACAAATGGGCAAACATTTAACTATCAGTCCCCCATGGTGAGGGCTATGGAATAGTGAATGTTGTTTTTGAACGTGTGGGTGGGTTAATAAAGTTGCGAGAGACTTGTAAAATGTGAGGGATTTCCAAATACAAGTTGGAAGGTTGCGTAGAAGTCAACATTATATACATTTAATGGTTGTTTACTTGTATCAAATGATGCGTTGGTTCAGTGGTAGGATGTTGGCATAGTGTAAAATGTGACTGACGCCCAATGGGTTTCGAACTCGAGACCAGGAGGTGGGAAGCATGAGTGCTAACTACAAGGCTACCATAAAAGATGTTTATGATGTTACAGTTTGATATTTAAGTATCATGTTCAGTCGTATTGCCTCATTCAATCTCTTAGAGAGTTATTTTCCTTCACCAAGGGGCATGAGTTGATCTATAAATAGAACCACTCTGCATACAGGAAAGGTATCCAAATTTGGATTAGCCTTCTCCATTCCAAATCACTTCCTTTCTTCCCTTAATGCGCAGAGAGAATTAAGGAAACTATTATTCTGTAAAATGTCATTTACTATACGCTTGGTTTAGGGTATGCAAACCAAACCAAGGTTCTTCATTGTATCCCGAAGGGGATTCGCCGGTTACACCTGTTGCATCCAATCTACGAGGAGAGATTGATGGGGGTGAATCGAACCTAAAACCTAGTGTTCTTACACGCCTTGGAGGGTGCGCATGTCACTTGTTCTTCTCTTCTTTGTTGTAGACCAGACCCCATTTTCTAAGATAAAATTGATAAAGGGAATACTTAAGATTTGGTGGGTATGCTAAAAGAAACAGGTTACCATGATATTCAGGGTACCTATGTGGTAATAAGGCTCCTACAATTGAAACAAAAATAATGAAGGCTTTATTGGGTGATAAGGATGCAATGGACATTGTTACGATATTATTTGATATCATACGATGTGATTTGATTATATAATTATTGTGATTGATATTGTAATCATACTAGGATATTAGGTTTGTTAGCCTCTATTATATGTCTCTTTTTCTGCTCTATAAATAGGAGCACTCTCTTGTAACATTGTAACACACATCAAATATATGCAAAGCCTTTTTCTATATTCTTGCAGAAGAGTGTTATTTTGACACCAAAACCAAACACCAACACCTACTTTTATACTTTTTCCATATATTTATTCATTATTTCTCTGTCATCTTTCATCCTTTTCTTTTCTAAACTCATCATGATTGATGGTGTCAAAAGTTGGTTTCCAAAGTTGGTGTTAAAATATCATTTCTCAATCTTGCATCAGTTTCTTGTCCAAACATTGAACATGGTTTGATTAGACATGTTCAGTGTTTAGACAAAAATCAGAATGTCGAATTGTATGTTGTACAGGGAACAACCATTGCACAAGACAAGCCAAGTAGGTATTGATGGACCTAATGTGAGAAGGGGGAGGTTATTTTGGTGGAGGTCTTATTATTGGATCGAATGTGGAAAATGGTGGTGATTAGACAGAAGCAGAGGTATAGTTTGAAAGTGAAGATAGTGCTTTGAGTTGGATTCCGTGACAGTGATGAAGAATATGAGCGAGATGATGGACTGATTAAAGTAAGTTTGGAAGAGGAGGATGCAAAAGATACAAGAGCAAGGGAGGTGCCAAAGAACAGAGAAAACAATAGGTGAAAGAGAAGGACTATGGTATCAAAGAAGGGTTCATATGCGAGTAAAGGTGGCCAAAACTGAGAAGTGGGTTGAAAGTTATGAGTTGGAGGGAATAACCTATCCTGTTTTGTGACGGGTAGGCAAGTCAACCAGCCTAAAAAAGTAAAGCACAAAAGAAGGGTAGGTTGATGGGTTAGGCACATCAAACTGCCTTTAAAATGAATAGAAAATGCAGGTTGGGCGGGTCAATCCATGGGTTAAAATGTACAGAAGATAACTAAACTGCCCAACTCTATGGAAAACCTAATATCAGAGAAGAAATGATGATTAGATAGATAATAAATTTTAACTTTCCAACTTCTAATAATTTAGAGTTTAATGTGAAAAAGATCCATCCTGGTCATATATATAGAAACAATTCTTTTCCATACTTCTGCATTTTCAGATAAATTGACGTATTTTTAAACTAAGATGCTATGGCCCCGAATCGCTCCATTTCCTTAAAAGATGTGGCCCTATCACATTCGATGAAAAACTTTTTCACCACTGTATTATACTAGTTACTCATTACTTCTCGTGTGTTATAGCTGACGAAATTTCGGCAGCATTTCACATTGGTCTCCAGGTACACAACTTGATCTCGGTAAGATACCACAATCAATTATGGACCCAGAGAACAAAAGGAAATGTTTCGATCCGAAATTTCATCAACCATTTAACAAATGAAAATCAACAAGTAATTATAATATCAGTGAACAAAAAGTTTCTTCCCAAATTGTCCCAATTGGACGATTCAAGATTCAATGAAATGAGCGATACCATGACCACGAGTACACATGCTCAATAATATTGAATCTTGAACGGGAAACTAAGGTTTTTCTCGATTACATATTAATCATATAAACTCTAAGATAAAATAAAACTTTAAGTAAACAAGACTGAAAAATTGACAAATAAACACATAAGCAACTATTATAAAAACATGCTATACACTAGTGTTATTAAATTTTTAAATTTTATTGATTATTAAATTATTGTTTATGATAATGTCTCAAGTCTTATGAAACTTAACACGTGTCATAACTGTTAAGCAAAATTCCCATTACAAGGCTTATGGTCTTGTAAATTTTAATTTTAAAGTATTTTACTCCTAATAATTAATTAATTGTTTATTTATTAATTAATTTTCATTATTTAAATAATTTATTTAACTAGTGAGATACTAATATTACTTCTCATAAGTCTTTCCTAAGCTTGATTTTAAATTATTGATTTATTCCGATTCCATTCGCACTTCAGCAAAGCACTACGAGATCCACAAGATATTATCACATCAAATGTATCGCCATTGTGAGCATTTGTTGCTCCATTCTTTCTTTGTCGCTTCCTCTCATTACCAAGACTCAACTTATTCCTTAATTCATTATTCTACTATCTCAATATTTTAATTCTATTTATTAGAATTTAATTGGATCATTTTAATTTTTATATACAAAAAATAACCTACAACATACAAGAATCAAATTCAGTTATCAACAAAAATCATACCATGCCATTAAGTACACAATAATCATAACACAACTAAAAACTTTACACAATTTCAGTTTAATTTACACACTTTCCAAAATAAATAAATAAAACTCAAAAAACCTGTTTGACGGTGGCATCTAGTGGTGTGGCTCCTCTAAAATTATGAATCTCGCACTGGTGACTACAAAAAAATAGTATAATATTATAGTCGTAACACAAAGAACCAAAAAATACACCAAAATAAAGACTCCCCAAATATCATCAACAAACCAAAAAACAAACAAAAATAAAAAACTATTATTAGTTTTTTATATTGGCAAATAAAAGGAAAGACATCATTAACTTATAGAAAAAAGACAAACAAAACAGATTAGAAACCTAGTAACATACCAATATTATCATATCCCTTAATTAATCATAACAAAAAGAAAAAAAAAGAAAGAAATTTTTCAGTTGCCCTGTTTTTAATTCTAGGATAATTACCATCACAGCAGTCCACATAAAAATTATTGCTAACAATGGGGCTAAAAATGAAGGATAAAACTTATATAGACATCAAAGGAAAGATTTCACAAAAAAAGACTAAAAATTCTCTAACATTATTTTCCAAGAAATAATAAATCTCCACCTTGAATTATAATTCACTTTTAATGTGGAGAGGAGACTAAAAATATCAAATAATAAAATTACAATAGGAAATGCTTACCCAAAGGATGATCCACCCAAATCACTCGAGATAGTACTGCAAAGAAACAAAGAAAAGAAGAGTTGAGCTATAGGATTTGAGTTTCCCAACCAGATAAATAAATCAAATAAAGAGAACTGAGTACAGGTTACAATAATAGGAGTTGGCAACTTCATTTGTTTGCTTTCATTATGAAACAGGTGAAGAATTCTGAAGTGCTATCAGAATTTTATGATTTTCAGTCTCATTGTTTGCATAATCAACCCATATGTTACTGAGCCATTTACTTTTAGATTCCATCACAAAGCATGCTAATTCTAAAAGTAAAAATAAATTCTCTAAAAAAATGTAAAAATAAATAAATAACAAAACTTAAACTTTACCAAAACATGATTGCACACATTATGTAACATTAAAAGATTAAATTGCATCAAATATTTAAAATGTTGCAAATAAAAAGTCAAATAGAAAAGCAATCCAAGTATGGTGATGGAAGTTAACAATGAGTTACAACCATGCATACCTGTCAGGGGTGGTGGCACGCAGTGGACGGTGACGGCGGCATGGGGTGGTTTTGGACAGAGACGTGGTGGCACACGGAATAGAGAGATAAAGAGATGGGGGAAGAGAGAGATACCAGCGACGCTGGTGATGGGGGATGTGGTGGGGGCAGCGGTTCGCGTAGCTGAGAGAAGAGAGTAGAGAGATCAGAGAGAGAAGAAAAAAGTAAAGTGGGGGAGGGGGCAGGGTTTTCGATGTTAATTATTAAAGATTTTCCAACAGATTACCAACGGCATTTCCGTCGGTAATTCCAAAAAAAATGATTACCGACAGACAGAGCCGTCGGTAACTTTAGCAAGATTTCCGATGGCCTAGCCATCGGTAACTGCTGTCCCATATAACGACAACTTTTTCGACGGACGTACCTATAAGAGAGGCACCTCTCCTAGTACGGTGTGGTTCGGGGATGAACCAAGCGAAAGTTGGTGTGCATGTAACACCCGGGTGCCGACAAGGGCGGGGAGTGGTCACCGGTGCAAGAAGGCACGGACAAGGAGCGGCTCCTGGCAGACTTCTAGGCAGAGGGACACGCGAATGAACCGATTACACACCCGAATGAGAGGGATCCTGAGATTGTAGGTATGGGACTATACAGTTGAGGAAGGCTTATATTAATTGATTGGTACTACCTATACAAATAAGATGCATCTTCTTTTCGGGAGCCCATCACTTAAGAACTCCATAGTTAAGCGTGCTTCACTTGGAGCAATTCTGGAATGGCTGACCTCCTGGGAAGTTTTCCCAGGATGCGTGTGCGTGAGGACAAAGCACGCTGAAAAGACCTGTGTTGGTTTGTAGGGACAGTCATCGATCTATAAAGCAGTCAGGGATGTTACAATTGGTACTACCTATACAAATAAGATGCATCTTCTTTTCGGAGCCCATCACTTAAGAACTCCACAGTTAAGCGTGCTTCGCTTGGAGCAATTCTGGGATGGGTGACCTCCTGGGAAGTTTTCCAAGGATGTGGGTGAGTGAGGACAAAGCACACTGAAAAGACCCATGTTGGTTTGTAGGGACAGTCGTCGATCCATAAAGCAGCCAGGGATGTTACAAATGGTATCAGAGCTGTACCTCTCCCAGTACGACGTGGTTCGGGGACGAACCAAGCGGAAGTTGGTGGGAATGTAACACCCGGGTGCAGACGAGGGCAGGGAGTGGTCGTCGGTACAAGAAGGCACGGACAAGGAGCGGCTCCTGGCAGTCTTCTAGGCGGAGGGACACATGAATGAACCGATTACACACCCGAATGAGAGGGATCCTGAGACTGTGTAGGTATGGGACTATACAGTTGAGGAAGGCTTATATGAATTTATTGGTACTACCTATACAAATAAGATGCATCTTCTTTTCGGGAGCCCATCACTTAAGAACTCCACAGTTAAGTATGCTTCGCTTGGAGCAATTATGGGATGGGTGACCTCCTGGGAAGTTTTCCCAGGATGCGTGTGAGTGAGGACAAAGCACGCTGAAAAGACCCGTGTTGGTTTGTAGGAACAGTCGTCGATCCATAAAGCAGCCATGGATGTTACAAAATAGAGCAGCTAGGGATGTTACAGTACCGACAGCCATTTACGTCGGAAATTGATGAAACTTTTGATCTTCACGTGTACCGGTGGAAAACATGTCCGTCGATAAATCGCCTCTTTCTGGTAGTGCAAGTTGAATCTTTTAAAACAAAATGAATATCAAATATAATTACGATAAATTCTAAGAAAGATCAATATAAATTTTCTTTAAACATTTTTACGAGGATCAGGCCTATGCTAGAGAACTTATATCTAGCTAGAAAGAAACGGATATTGGGGTTGGGAGGATGAGTTGAGTCTAACATCACTATGGCACAAATCCTTAATGGTTTGTTTGGATATGGAAAGAAGTGTGAAAGAAGAGAGTATTAGTAGAAAATGAGTAAATTTTAGGTTGTTTGGAGTGAAAGAAGCATGAGAGAAAGAAAAATTAAGTTTTTTTCTTCACTCATTTAGTTGGATGGAAAAGTAGAAAGAAAGAAAATAAGTGTTTCTTGTAAAAACATATTTTCCCTTGATATGATATATAATTTAATTTAATTTTAATAATTAAAAAAATAAAAGATGCAAACGACATACATTGAGGTAAAGAAATGGTTAGAATTATAATTTGATATAGCATTCTATTATCTCTTCTACTTTTCATTTCATCCATTGAGGGATTTTTTTGGAACCCGCGCTATTTTTTTTCCTCATTTTCTTACGTACCCACCAAAAAATTATATTTTTATCACGTACCCACTTCTCTTCTTATTTTCTCTCCTCATTTTCTCTAATGTTGCGTTTTTTAAGCGAAAAGAGTACAAAAGAAAAGGAGAAGAACAACATTTTCCCTTGTTTGGTTGGCAAAAGAAAAGAGAAGGAAATAAAAAAAATACGGGCATTACATTTTAAAAAGTTTTCCTTCAAAATTGGAATAAAAAGAGAGAGGAGAGAAAAATGTCAAAATATATACCTAATCTTATTACATCTTATTTTTGTTTACGGGTATTTGTGTCATTTAATAAATATGTTTTTCTTTCTTTTTACTCTCTACATAATAAAAAAATTTATTTATTATTTATTTCATTTTCTTTCTTACTAAACAACTACAATTGTATATATTTTTTCTCCTTCTACCTTCTTTTCTCTCATTTTATTTCATAAACCAAAATAAGTTTTTGTTGTGAGGGTCACGCCTATACTAGAGGGATGAAAATCGTCTACGCCATTCCCTCGCATTTCCTATTACACTAACCAAATTTTGACATCTAAAGCTATAGACGTTACAGAGAAATGAGTTGTGAATTGAGTAACTTAGACAATAAATAAACTTTAAAATATTTTCCAATTGTCAAAATTTAAAATGGTTTGACAAAAATTGTAATAGGAAACAAGTACAGAGGATCTCTACCCATGCTAGAGAACTATATAGAAAGGAAATGTAAATTGTTGTGACTTGTGAGGGCCACACCTATGCTAGAGAACTATCTAGAAAGGAGCAGATGTTGAACTAGATTAGACTAAGTTGACTCAAACATCACCTTGGCACAATTCCTAGGATATATATATATATATATATATATATATATATATATATATATATATATATATATATATGACAAAAATTCCTAGGATAATAAAACCTCTGATTTTTTTGAGTCAGAAATTTTCTGGTGGTCCCCCGGAATACCCGCAAGTTAGTTTCTGACAAAATTGGCAAAATTCAATGGAAATAAATCATTTATTGAATCACAATTAAGAAGCCGGTACAAGGAAAATAAAAGATGAACATATAGCAGGAGCGAGTTTTACGCCTTTTTTGTTAATTACATCTTGTCCTTTTGTTATCCAAAGTCAATCCATTCTCATCTCAACTGAGACTGATGTGACACCCTAATCACGAGTCATCACATGGTTACCCATTTGTGGAAATAAAACTTAATTTACTGGTTGCTTTTCGGAAAATCATGTTTTCTCAACGTTTATCTCTTCAAAATCTAGTGATAATTTTTTTTTTCTTTTAACCTCATAACCACAACAACGTAATCAAATCACACTTAAATACATAATGTATATAAGTCCTCCAACTATACTGCCTTGTATGTTTTTTCACATAAATCATAATCAACTTTATTCTCAAAACATAATATTACCTAAGCTGGTCGTAACTAATGGACACTACAACCGATAAAAGAAGCAACATCATGTCTCGAACTAGACAGCCTTCGTCTTCTTGTAGAGATCATACCCCTTGTACGATTCTGATATGGTTGTAAGGGTGAGACGCCAATATATGGATTTACCACAATAAGTAAATGCACAACACAAAAGAAGGCACATACACATATACATGTCCATAACAACGTACTCATTCATATCATAGCATCTCGTTTATCAATGGGTTTCACACCCCAAACATCAACGTTGGAAAACTATGCATGAACACTTCAACACATCATCTAAACATTCGTACCTAATCTCATGAGATATCTCCAACCTCGTGAACCTCGTGATGAGTTGATCAGACTCGATTGCCACAGGCACACCGCCACAGGCACGCCCATCGCACACTGTCCAACATCATGGCACAGTGATAACAATCTGAGATGGGGCCTCATTGTCCAAACCCTGGGCACAATGAGAACATCTTTGTATGATCTACCCTGACGCCGCAAGGTAATCCCTCGTTTAATCATGGTACGTCTGCCAAATGCATGCAAGAAAACATTTTGTTCTCAACATTTTTCTTTGTGCTATATCTTTATTTGTCAAATCTCTCAAAAGCTTACAACCCATCGTTGTTTTAAACATCTAATGCTCTCAAAAGCATCATCGTTAAAACATGGAAGCTCTCAAAAGCTTAAGACTTAACATCGTTTAAAACATCTTTACAACTTTTATTAACAACACAGGACCTCAAAGTCCGAGTGCTCAATCACGAAGCCCCTAGACCTTGCAATCAATCTTAGGTTCGTGGTAGTAGAAAACAACTTAAAACGTTTTAACTTCTTTAAATAGATACCAAGTTTACAACACAACGAACCTTAATACCCCGACGCCTCGGTTATTAAGTTCCATATCATCATCATCATTTTTACATCGTTTTTACATCGTTTTACAGCATCTTACATCTTTTTACAACGTTTTACATCTTTTTACATCGTTTCTGTCTGTGAAAAAAAAAATCCTTTCTACTTGAAATTCGTTGGTAAAACGTCATATCATAGAAAATCCACTTTTCCTTTGGAAACACATTTTTCCCAAAATAACATCAAATCATCAACAACTTTTTACTGAAACTTCAACTCTAATAAATCAATTCAGATTAAATCTCTTTTCAACATAAGTACTGCTGTTTTTAAACTCTCATCGTAAATAATTTCGAAACTTGCCGTCGTTTAGCATTTTCAAAGAAAACGTCTTTAAGTCAAACTTTGACATTTCTTCTAAAATAATATTAATTTCACAAAATCGCTTTTTATAATATTTCGAAATTTTCTTGCGTAAAAATTAGCAGTACTAAAAAAATCTCACGGTTACTCTCTCACCGTGACTCATAAACTTCTTTTACACTAATAAATCATTAAAATAATAATATTTCTCAAAACTCATTATTTTTCCAAAATCATATTTTCCTCCACTATTATATTCCAACATTCCCCATAAAACATTGAATATAACTTTCACAGCTTATTAAATCTTTTATCTGATTAATCGGTTGTGCACTGACCACTGTCAGGCCTCTCAAACAACATTCAACGTTCAACATTCAATAACATCATCATAATTCTATCACCAGGAAGATCATGCGTCATAGCAACATAATATACTACTGCAGATAATTCAATAAATTAAAAGCAGATCAATCACCAATACACAGATAAACAACACAGCATAAACCACATAAACAATTAATCACAACCACATATAAATCATATAAGCCACACTAAAAGCAAATAGTTATTGAGAAAATCCCTCAGGTAAGCTCCCCTTACCTCTTGAAGACTCAAACTAATGTTTTCAAACAACCTCCCGATTTAATCCGATTTCCTCCGTCGGCTTTAGGTCAAACCAACCCAATTGATTCCGTCAAAAAAATTGCAATTAAAATAAATCAAATAAAACAACAACATACTTAGCTCATCAGGGTTAGGTTTCGGTCAAGGGCTGACTTTTAGGGTTCAAAATCCTTAAAATTTCTAATCATCATTAAGTCATGGATTAATGATCCTTAATTAACCTAAATCATGGATTAATGACTAAACAACTAAATTTCAAACTCAAAACTTCCTAACTCTTCTATACCAAGATTTGGCCTCAACATGTTCATAGGGCTAGGGTTCTTAGTTTAATAAACCAACTTGGATTTATTAAGCATACATACTAATAGCTTGATTAACAAGATCATTAATGAAAACTTTGGACAAAAGCTCATCAAATCTCACCCACTTAGGGTTCGGCCAACATAGATATTTTTGAGTAAATATTTTCATTTTAATAATCCATCATGGATTAGAGTGTGTAGACATACATGCCATATAGAATACATGATCATACATGACAACACATGAACAAAACTCTACCAAACCTACTTTGATAGATTCGGCCAAGGCTAGGTTTTTAAGAAAGAAATTTTTGATTACATCATGCTCTTGGATTTAGATACTATGCATGATATCAAGAAGATAGAAAGTAGTTTCATCATCATGTGATTTTTCTAGAATTTATTATGACTTTTCAAAGTTCTAGGGTTAGAAACTTGAAAATGATGAACAACTATGATATAAGCCTTGAATCAAGAAACTTGATAAATAACATAGGCATGATTAAGAAATAAGAGTAGGATTTACCTCTTGAAAATCAATGACAAAGGAAATCCAAGAACTTGTTTTACAAACTTAACACTAAGAGACTTATGAACTTTAGGGTTTTTGAATAAATGGCAATAGAAACTAAGTGAAAAGTGAGAGTATGGTATTTATAGAGCTTGATTGCGCCATCTTGGGAAGGATCTAGAAATGATGAGTTGTCTTGCTAAAAGGATTGAAATGCAAATACTTCCTAGGGACCATTTTGCAAAGATTCCAAAAGTTTAAGGACTAGTTTGCAATTTGACAATAAATTGTCATGATGACTTTTTACCTCATTTAATGTAAACTTATCTTGACTAACTTTGGCTGAATTTGTGTCATAGATATTTTTTAAAAAAAATCATGAAGGTTGAAGAAAAATCAAGAATGTTGAAGAACAAAGTGGAAGAATGTAGAACATTCTAGAAAGTCTTGGTTCATCCAACAACAAATGAGGGCAGCCTTCAATCCCTCATGGGATTGCACATGGGCTTGGTACATTTGGGCTTGGATTCATTTTTGTGTGGCCCACTTAAAGATTTAAGCATTAAGCTTGACATAGGAAACTTGTATAGTTTCTAATAGGCTTTATGAAATCCATCCATGAACTAGAAAATTTTGGGCTTCTAAGACACGTCCATTAGAGATTGGGAACAAGGATTCTAGCCCAATTCACTTGAAAAAACTTAGAAACTAATTTAGGGACAAAAGGGTAATTAACAGAAAGTTCAGGGACTTAAGCATAAAATTCCTAAATTTTCACTTTAACCTTGTGGAACCTTCTAGACTTAAAAGTATGATTCATCCCCATGAATCATCTCAAAATCCTAAGATAACCTCTTTTTCTGCTCTTGGAAACTCCGAAATCCACTCTGTCGTCTACCCGATTACGTATTCCGTCCGTAAAACGTAAATTTTTTTTTTCTGAAATAATTCTAAAAATACACTCTTGTAGGAAATAAAATAAAAATCTTAAGTCTTTCGTTCACTAATTAAAATTAGGTTTTCTAAGCAGTAAACTTTTACTGTCAGTGAAAACACAGAAAACGACAGACCGGTTTCCGTCTGAATTTTCAACCAAAAACTTCCCCGTAACCTTATGAAAATAAGTATAACAAGGAAATGACATTGGTTTGTCCAAAATAATTTTCTAAGTCTCGGATAAAAATATATATTTATATATTTATTATCGATATTACGAAGCAACGAAAATCGGGGTGTTACAACTGAGACTTTAGCTTTCTACCGCAACCACAACGTGACACGTTTGCTACATGCATGAGTTTGACAAATATCAATAAATTGCAATAAAGAAAAAATATATTTATTTATTTATTTTGTCTAAATTCAGTGTATATCAACGTTGACAACGAATGACTAATCACTATTCACGGAGCGTGACTTTCGCTGGCCAAGCATTATTTAATATCGCCAGGAATCGAACCCGGGAGTAAATCGAGTTGACCCCTAGAATATCTTAAGACAGGCTTTACAATTACTGGACCAAAAAACTTGATTAGAAAAAATATAGTGATTCTCCATTGTTTTGACTATTTTTGAATAATCCAGATATTATATTATTTTCCAAACAATATTTAAAAGAGTCCACTCATGTAACTGATTAGATGATTTACAAGGGTGATATGAACTTGTGAAGTAAGTTCACTGAATAAGATTTTTTTTATAAAAAATATCATTTCAAAATATTAAATATATTTTTATAATCTAGTTTTTTTAGTTTAATTTTTGTTTGGCCAATATTGATATGTTTAATGTTATGTTAGTTTTTTTTCTCCCTTTCATGGTTTGAAGACCTCCTGCTTCTTAACACCTCTTATATCCTTAGCTCAAATCAATTGAATTATCAAACCCCCTATTTAATTTTAATATACTATTAATGTGATCTCTTTTATATCATCGAATAACGATAAATTTCATATATGTGACTTTTTAATATTTATAATAAAAATAATTCTAGAAATCAAACTCAGGTATTTTGCATAATATCCCAAGGCTGTGACCACTCGAGTTGCAGTCTGTGGAGGATGAAAAATTAAACATTTTATTATTTCTTTATATCCTTTTACCAACGTCTCCAATTTTTTTTTTTGTGGCAGATTAAAATTTGTTTGTTAATCGAAAATATTTAATAACTTCAAAAAACTACTGTATGTAATTACATAATATAAAATATTTTTCCTATGATAACAAAAAATGTATAAATTAAAAAATTATTGATGTGCATTGTCTGTGGAAAGATTTCTTTTACACTATCAACTAACCATAAATTGTCACATCATTAAAAATCTTTAACTCCTATCCTAACTAGAGTTATTTTAAATGTCACTTATATCATGATTTGTGATTGGTTGTGAATGTAAAAACCTTTAAATTGACCATGAATATATCAAATAAACTCAATAAAAATAGGTGTTTCTCGGTGTTTGTAAGCTTAACTGTGTCTTGCTAACAAGTGTCCTTAGGGCACTGATTAAGGAATCCACAAATAGCAAGATTTCATTTGAAAATCAAGTGTTTATATTCTCAAAGCATCCACTTTCCAATGAGATCCTTCTTTTTCGCTTCTTTAATCAATGTCCTACGGACATTTGTTAGCATTCTCTTTTTTGAAAAGCAAAAATTACTTTTATTACTTTCTACAAAATCACTTGTGATATTTTCAATCAGGTTACTTTCTACATGCACTTTCCTTTGTCTCTAGGTAGTAGTTCGTCACCATATTGCAGCTTCACCTTGATCTTCTACTCTCAAGGTGCTTGCTTTCCGATACACTTTTATTCCTCTTGTCAATTCTCATTTCACATCTAAATTATTTAGCATTTCGAAGGAAATCTCATATCCATTGTTTTTCCTTCCTCCTTATCAATTTTCGTTACTGTAGCAAAAATTCTTCTTGCTTTTTGATTTTGAGTGATGAAAATCACTTGTGCCCCTACACATATTCCTTCTCCACGTTAACAATTTTAATGTCAAAGTCAATATCCTTTTTTCTGAGTCTGAATGTGTGTTTTGAGTGCTTCGAGGCATATGCATCCTCGAAGGAGTCATTATATTCTCGAAAAGGATAGAGTAAACTCATTAAATTTTTCCCAATTTTGGCCAAGATATATATATGTATATATATATATATATATATATATATATATATATATATAGTCCTCGAGTAAATTTTTTTTTGCTAATTTATTATTACCTTTTCTTCTTACAGGATCATTCTCGGTGCATCTGTTTCTAGGAGAGAACTGCTTAATTTCGAGGTAACCACAGAGGGAAAAAATTATAAATCTCATCACTAAAAATTCATGAATTCCTTATGGATTTTTTGCAGCGAATTTTACTACAAGTTTTTCAGAAATATCATATTTTTCCCTATAGATTTAAATTCATAGGAAAAATTGTAAAAAAAATTTAGCATTTCTTGCAAATTTTCTTACAAATTTAACTTTTTTTCCAACAAATTCTGAGAACTTTTCTACAGATTTTAAAATTTGCAGGAACAAATTACTCACAAAGTTACCTGGGAACAGAAATTTGTAGAAAAATCCACAGAAAACATGTTTCTTGAATTTAAATAATAAATTTAAGAATATGATGATTTTAATTTAAGAAATTAAAAAACTGAAAGATAAGATGTTTTTTTAAAAGTAAAAAAAGGAATTAAAAGTTTACATTTAATAAGGATGAATTATTAGGATTTATTCATTTGATTTCAAGCTATCATAAGGACCTATTATAACAATAAACAGAGTTTAGGGATTAACTGAAATGAAATTAAAATTAAAGATGTCTAGTTTCAAAAGGCTTAATATGCAATCACAGATAATATATACACAAGCAGCTGATCAATGTAATAATTATCATTACTTCAAAAATTTTAATTACATCTCCTTGATAAAAAATACATATATATATGGGAAGTTAATGTCAACCATATTATACTATATTATAACAAAAGACAATTTTCAGGTTAAAAAAAAAGAAGAAGACAATTTTCCCACTTTTGAATGAAAGATTAATTTCTTTTTGTGTAGCTAATTTTCATCGCAAGCTATTTCCAATAGATTTATTACTTGTTTGTTTTATCCATCAATGCAGCCAGGCATTTGACGGCTAAAAAAGTTCAAAGTTATAGTTAAGTCATTTTCATTAATTTTGTTTATTTATTTAATAGCTCCAATGTGTGATGTAATGAACAGGACATGAACCCGATGATCCAGTTAGCCAATGAACTTTTTGAAGATGAGGAGAACATATTTGATAGATTTACGATGCTATACAACAATTCCACCCATCTAGGACTGCGTAATAGCAATGTAAGAAGCATAACAATTATCTTCTCTATTTTCTCCAACTTCATTTTTTTGTTTGTTAAGGATGGTTTCATATTTGGTTCGATTTGAGTTTAAAAGATAAAAAGTTATTAAATTAAATTAATTGGTTTTCTTTATTGTTTTGATTTTACTTAAAGATTTCAACTAAGTTAAGTCAATCTTAATGAGTTTGATATAGTTCAATCTAATAAATATTTGGAAACTACTAGCGAGTTCAGTTGATCAAGATATATGCTAGTATTTTTTTTGTTGATAAACAAGATATATGCTAGTTAATTGACAACAATATAACATCAAACATATCTTCAACAATACTATTATGCACATTGTATATGTTTTACCATTTATAATAATTGTTTGAATTAGTGATACACATATGTACTTACTTACCTAACTTACATATACATAATTTTCAACATTTAATTGTAACTTACTGCATATATATTGTTTTTCCCACACTTACAATCTCACTCTATTACATAAGAAGATATGAAGGAGATGTGTGTATCTGATATGAAGTAAGTAATATTTTTCTTGTTGTTAGATCAGGTTCAGGACTCAGTGGGATCAATAACTGCAGCAACCAATCAAGTCCAAACAACCGAGTCTTATGAAAACCCAGTGGTTCCATCACTTGAATTAGATGTTCCGAATCCACTGTCCCAATGCTTCAGATCCATTATGGAATGGAACACTACAAGATGTGGTAAAATATATATAATTCTTAAAACAATATTTGCTAATATTCACGTGTCTTAACTAATATGCATTTGCCTTGTAAAATTAATATACACCAACATGATGAACATTTTGGTTAGGTGGGAGGATTTATCTCAGAAGGAGCAGCTTCTTTGATTCAAGTCCAACATATTGCCCCTACAGGATGCTATAATCCGTTTTATCAATCTGGAACCCAGAATTTGCATATGTATGTTTTCCTATCATTTTATGAATGTTGTTACTCCGTTTAATTTTTAGTATATATACTATACAAACATTTCTAGCATATTGTCATTCTTTTTTCTTGTGCTGATCTTGGCATATACATTCTACATTTCTATGTTGTAGGTTTCAAGGTTCGACTATACCTAACGAGTACACCACAAGCAATCAATTGTTTGAGCCAAATTTCACAGCCAACGATGCTTTCACTGCTATCAATCAACATTCATCATCTCAAACAACTTTGTTTCCGCAATACCCCGTGAGTACAATCACCCTAAAATATGTTTTTCTACAACTAAGGTTGCCATGAATGCATTGATTGTGTTGTTGTCCACCGTTATTCATTTGCAGGTAGAGGCTGCAGGACCAGGATTTGGAAAAGGAATATCAAGTGGACAATTCATGAGTAACCAAAGCTCCATGTTTTCGCCTCTTCAGAATGACCACTTCATCAGTCCTCCTAGTGGGGGGAACACCAGGTGGCATAAGAGATATATATATATGTTTGTTAGAGAAATTCTTAGGAAATAAAGTTTTACATTTTATATACCCTTCAAAAATGTTGTTAAAGAGCAACTGGCACGTAATAAATAGTAAAGAGCAATAGTTTTTCTTGGTCCAAGAGTGCATATTATGACTTTTGAACTATAGGGCACAACACAACCAATTCTCTGCTGTTAACGCCTATGATTCACAATACGCTCCCAACTAAAAGCAGTATGACTCCAATGCCTATTATTCACAATACACTCCCAACTACATGCAATCTGACTCCTCTGCTTCTTATAGGTAATATTGTTTTTTTGTTAAGAGTTACTTGATTAACAAATGAACTAGTGAACAAGCAAATTCATAAACCATAAGTTTTTTATAGGCCAACCCAATTGTTCACTCCTCCACTGCATGAAACTAGTCGCCCCTCTGAAATGAAGATGGCTTTTGATTCACAGTCTCAACAGTTTATGCAACCTATCTGCCTATCTAATCCTAGGTACTATATATACTATATTCTTCTTTTTTAAATAAATTTCCCATTTGATTATCATATGGTGTTGTTGTCCTTTATAGTCTATTAAAACTTGTGTAGCTTCACCTTTAGTCTGTTTTTGTATATAGGTTGGAGTACTTCTTATGCTCTATTTAATAAAATTTTCTTATTAAAAAAACATACAACCAAAAAAACTAAGCATTTTGTCCCAAAGCTGCCAAATAATTTTCATCATCAACTTAGCTAGACCTGTTTTACTTGAGATTGCTACTCCTCTTGGTTACTCATTCTTTCAATTTAAAATTTTAATAGTTAGTTTGAAAATTTAAGTCGGCTCATAGTTCAGTTTATTCTCTGATCCAGCAATTGATATATACTTGATTATCAGTTCAGTTTAATATTGTATTTTTTTAAGATTTACTTGATTAACAAATGAACAAGTGAACAAGAAAATGTATAAACCATAAGTTTTTTTAGGCCGATCCAGTTGTTCACTACTCCGCTGCATGAAGCTAGTCGCCCCTCTGAAATTCAAATGGTTTTTGATTCACAGTCTCAACGGTTTATTCAACCTATCTCCCCTTCTAATCCTAGGTACTCTCAACGATCTATTCTTCTTTTTAAAATAAATTTACCATTTGATTATCATACGGTATTGTTGTCCTTTATAGTGTATTAAAACTCGTGTAGCTTCACCTTGAGTCTGTTTTTGTATATATGTTGGAGTATTTCTTATACTCTATTTAATAAAAATTTCTTATTAAAAAAACACAACCATAAAAACTAAGCATTTTACCCAAAGCTACCAAATCATTTTCATCATCAACTTAGCTATAGACCCGTTTTACTTAGGTTGCTACTCCTCTTGGTTACACATTCTTTCAATTTAAAATTTTAATAGTTAGTTTGAAAATTTAAGTCGACTTTTAGTTCAGCTTATTATATGTTCCAACAATTGATACTTGATTATCAGTTCAATTTAATATTGTATTTTTTAAGAGTTAACTGATTAACAAATGAACAAGTGTACAAGAAAATGCATAAACCATAAGTTTTTTTAGGTCGACCCAGCTGTTCACTACTCCGCTGCATGAAACAAGTCGCCCCTCTGAAATTCGGATGGCTTTTGATTCACAGTTTCAACAGTTTATTCAACCTATCTCCCCTTCTAATCCTAGGTACTATCAACTATATTCTTCTTTTTAAAATAAATTTGCCATTTGATTATCCTATGGTGTTGTTGTCGTTTATAGTGTATTATAACTTGTGTAGCTTCACCTTGAGTCAATTTTTGTACATGGGTTGCAGTACTTCTTATACTCTATTTAATAAAAATTTCTTATTAAAAAAAACACATAACGATAAAAACTAAGCATTTTGTCCCAAAGCTACCAAATCATTTTCATCGTCAACTTAGCTATAGACCCGTTATACTTGAGGCTGCTACTCCTCTTGGTTACTCATTCTTTCAATTAAAAATTTTAATAGTTAGTTTGAAAATTTAAGTAGACTCTTAGTTCAGTTTATTATTTGATCCAACAATTGATACTTGATTATTAGTTCAATTTAATATTGTATTTTTTAAGAGTTACTTGATTAACAAATGAACAAGTGAATAAGTAAATGTATAAACCATAAGTTTTTTTTTGGTCGACCTAGCTGTTCTCTACTCCGCTGCATGAAGCTAGTCGCCCCTCTGAAATTCAGATGGCTCTTGATTCACAGTCTCAACAGTTTATTCAACATATCTCCCCTTCTAATCCTAGGTACTATCAACTCTATTCTTCTTTTTAAAATAAATTTACCATTCGATTATCGTATGGTGTCATGTTGTCCTTTATAGTGTATCAAACTTGTGTAGCTTCACCTTGAGTCTGTTTCTGTACAAGGGTTGCAGTACTTATTATACTCTATTTAATAAAATTTTCTTATTAAAAAAAACACATAACCATAAAAACTAAGTGTTTTGTCCCAAAGCTACCAAATCATTTTCTTATTCAACTTAACTATAGACCCGTTTTACTTGAGGCTGCTACTCCTCTTGGTTACTCATTCTATTTAAAATTTTAATAGTTAGTTTGAAAATTTAAGTCGACTCTTAGTTCAGTTTATTATCTGATCCAACAATTGATACTTGATTATCAGTTCAATTTAATATTGTATTTTTTAAGAGTTACTTGATTAACAAATGAACAAGTGAACAAGCAAATGCATAAACCATAGTTTTTTTAGGTCGACCCAGCTGTTCTCTACTTCGTTGAATGAAGCTAGTCGTTCCTCTGAAATTCAGATGGCTCTTGATTCACAGTCTCAACAGTTTGTTCATCCTATCTCCCCTTCTAATCCTAGGTACTATCAACTCTATTCTTCTTTTTAAAATAAATTTACCATTTGATTATCAGATGGTGTTGTTGTCCTATAATGTATTAAAACTTGTGTAGCTTCACCATGAGTCTGTTTTTGTACAAGGGTTGCAGTACTTCTTATACTTTATTTAATAAAATTTTCTTATTAAAAAAACACATAACCATTAAAACTAAGCATTTTGTCCCAAAGCTACCAAATCATTTTCATCATCAACTTAGCTATAGACCTGTTTTACTTGAGGCTGCTACTCTTCTTGGTTACTCATTCTTTCAATTTAAAAATTTAATAGTTAGTTTGAAATTTTAAGTCGACTCTTAGTTCAGTTTATTATCTGATCCAACAATTGATACTTGATTATCAGTTCAATTTAATATTGTATTTTTTAAGAGTTACTTGATTAACAAATGAACAACTGAACAAGCAAATGCATAAATCATAATATTTTTTTAGGTCGACCTAGCTGTTCTCTACTTCACTGTGTAACACCCCATTGGGCATTACTATGTAACACATACGGAAGTAAATTAAAAGATAATTTGCTGGTTGCTTTCAGAAAATTGTTTCTTTTAAGTCAGAAAATTGGGGTATGAAATTTTTTCTTTAAGGATAACTCTGAAATCCATCATTCATACATTCAAAACGTAAAGTCACATTCGTAACAAAGTTGCCATGACAGACAACATTTCTCTAAGTTCCCACTTTCGAAAGAAAAAGTTCAAACTACAGATGGATGTATATAACACTACATTTACCCACCTCTTTAGATATACAACCCAACTCAGACTCCTAAGCTGGTCATTCTATCAAATATTCATTGGAGAGATCCCCAATAAAAATACTTTCCCAACCTCTAACACTAGATCTTCAAGTGACTTAGAAAGACTCCTCTGCAACATCGGTGCTAGAGTACCAAGGTACTACAGCAAAACTCGAAGAGACCTGATATAACTGTAAGAGTGAGACACCGGCAAATGGATATATCATACAACAACCATACACATGATACATACAACACTTTGGCATATTATCATTTTAACATTACTGATAGGTAAACAACAAGTATTATTTCAGTGGGTCTCATACCCGAATCAATCAATTTTATAAAGATAATGCATGACACTTTAATCATCAGGCTCTAAACTTAATCTCATGAGATACCATCACCGTTTTATCATCAAGAAAGAAAGAGTTGATCAGGCTCATACGCCCCGTTTGGCAAGTTGTCTCCGTCACCTTATGCGGCCGGATCAACATCATCACGAATCCCTTATAACGGCCATTCGGATGTATACCTCATCAAATACCACATCTTAAGCGGGTATTCGGATAACTCAAGCACGTCTGCTAAGGGGAAATGCATATGAATAGAAGACTTTTCATTATCGAGACTTTTCTTTGTGTTCACTCTTTTCCGTTGTCGAAGCCCAAAGCTAATGACTATTCACAATTTTCATTACTTGAAAATCAATAACACAGGACACGTAGTCCGAGTGCTCAATCACAACACCTTAGACCGATGCCGCAGTCCAAGGTTGTGGTCGTAGAAACAATTATAATTTTATCCATGTTTTATTTCAACATGATAAGGACTCCTATCCCATAACAACGAAATTAGGACACACAGTCCTCATTTCCAAAATTAGGACTCCTAGCCCATAATATCACGATTGGGACCCTTGGTCCATAATTCTTGTCACGGATCCCAGATCACGTGCATAAACTGAATGTTAGAGGCGACGTCTCGCGAACTAGTATTCTCTTTCACATGTGCTTACTTTTCTCTCAGTGAAAATCAAAAACCAAAAAAAAAACCTCGGTCACTTATCCAAGTAACCGGAACGTTTCTAAATCATTTAGGAGAAAATCTTTTCCTTTACAAAGTCTTTTATAAAACATTTGGAAACTCGTTTGCTTTTGAAATTCTTGATGGAGTAAAGTCAAATATTTTCAAAGGGGTTTTTCCTTCATGAAACACATATTTCGAAAAAGGTTTTCTCTCGTACCAAATTTGGATCATAAAAAGGTAGTTTCTATTGTCTTAAAAGCACGTCAACGTTTCTTTTCAAAAAAAAGAATCTCATTTTCTTGAAGTAAGCATTTTAAACAAGGAACTTTTATAAATGAAACCAATACTTTCAAAGTTCTATTCAAGGCTTATTAAGGCTTTTAATCCTTATAATCATTGTGCACAGACTCAAGTCCGGCTTCTCAAACTTCAATCAATAGTAATATATTATCAACAATAATATCACAGTTAACGACAGTTCATCACATATATACAACTCACAATACTTTAAGGCAAGTAATAAACAACTTCAAGTAATAATCATAATAGTTCGAGTAAACAAGTCATTCAAGTATTTGCTCCATATCATCATAATATTCAAATCACTCAGGTAAACACATACACACATGCATACAGTCATTGAATATCCCTAGACAATCCCCTCTTACTTTCTGTGAAGGTAAGAAGATTAGATGCTTGACGAGGTAAGTCACGAACGTTCTCGTTTTCTCCGCGATGGAAGTCTAAGGTTATGAACACAAAATCACAAGTTAAAATCAAAACAAGAACACTAAAACACAAGGTATAGGTTCGGCCAAGATTAGTTCTCAGGGTTAGAGATTCCCAAAAATTATACAACTCATAGATTTACGAGCCTTAAGTGTTAGGAGTTCATAAACAATGATCATTCAACAAAGTTGAATTAAAATTCCACTAAGTTAAAAACATAGGGCATTCGGCTAAGGCTAGTAAAATAGGCTAGCATTCACTAAACTTTCCAATCTCTTAGGTTTAGCATCCATATGTGTTAAGGAGCTCAAAACCATGATCATTTTGGAAAAATAAGAACAAGGTATCCTAGGTCCATAACCTTCTAGGTTCGGCCTTCATAGGATTTATAGACTAGAGATCTTTAAACTTTCCAATCTCTTAGACTTAGCATCCAAATATCTTATGGAGCTCAAGTCCATGATCATCTTGGAAAAATGAAAATAACACATACTAGCTTTAATAACATAAAATAAACAAGTTATAAATCCTTAAACTTTCCAATCTCTTAGACTTAGCATCCAAATATCTTATGGAGCTCAAGTCCTCTTAGACTTAGCATCCAAATATCTTATGGATCTCAAGTCCATGATCATCTTGGAAAAGTGAAAGTAATACATACTAGCTTTAATAACATAAAATAAACAAGTTATTAAGAGTTCTAAATCCATGATCAATACTTGGAAAGTTGAAACATAGTATCCTAGGCCTACTTATTCATATTTTTCGCTCATCATAGGAACAAGCTATCAAAACTTCCAAGATTTATAGATTCAAGATCAATGGATAGTTAGAAACTCAAACACATGATCATATTCCAAAAGTTGAAACAAAAACTTCCTAGGTCACAAATGCAAGCATTCGGTCTTCATTGGAAGAGATGGATAGAGATTTTTGTTTTACACAACCTCCTAGTATGTGAAAATATAAGTTAATACAAGACTATAGAAAGTGATTTCAACTCAAAAGGAGTTTTCTACCATTTTAGAGAGATTTTAGAAATTTAAAGCATATAAAGAACACATAAAGTAAACTAAGAAATAAAAGATGAAACTTGCAAAAAGATTTATATGAGAGCATTACCCTTAGTATAAGGAAGAACTTTAATGAATAACTTAAGTAGAAAAGACGAATAAAAACTAAAGCTTTAAGAGCTTGAACTTTTAGAAGAAAGGAAGAAGATGAACTTTAATGGAGGTTGAAGGAGAAAGATGATGAAGTGAAAATGAAAGGGGTATATATAGAGAGGGGAGAGAGTGACACGAAATTGAGGAGAGAGGAATGAGCTTGGAGAGCAAGTTTTGACCTTGTGCCTTGTTTGGTTTGATATGAGAGAGAAAAAAGCGTGGTGGGCATGTAACACCCGGGTGTCGACGAGGGCAGGGAGTGGTCGCCGGTGCAAGAAGGCACGGACAAGGAGCGGCTCCTGGCAGGCTTCTAGGCTGAGGGACACATGCGACACCCTTATCTAGAGTCATCACATTATTCCCCAAGGACATTATTTTAATTATTTCGCTGGTTACTTTCGGAAAATATGTATTTATATTAAACGTTTCTTTACAAAAATAGTGCTGAATTTTTTTCTTCCAACATACAACATAAAACCATTGTAAACATAACAACATATATATAGATATATACATCACCTTTGATATATATACACCACCTATAATAGGAGATAACAAAAGAGCCCTCATAAGTATAGGCTATTCTCCATCAACTAAACAAAGAAAATAAAGATATATACACATCAGTGACAAGTAGTTCAGAACTACATTCAAAACTCATGGCTCTCTGAAGCCAGATCAAAACTGTCAAGACTCACTACCCCAAAAACTCTACCTAAGCTGGTCAAGCTACTGAAATCCATTGGGAAGATCATGATGATCAATCCCTCTTACAACTGACGAATCTGACGATGATGTCTCTGCTACCACTATGTCATCTGAAGAATCTTCATCTTCAACTGCAGGAGGTTGAAACTCAGGATCGTCCTCTATGTATTCCTCTGGATCTTCCTCTCCCTCATTTATCTCCACTTCAGCAGGTGGTTCCGCAGGTCCTAATATCTGAAGAGGATGTGGTTGAGGAAATGGATCCATCAAACCGTGCTCTTCCAGATACTGTAGGTAAAGCCAAATTGGAGGTAGAGATACCTCGACCGTCTCCACTACATGAATCCTCTGTTGGGGTCCTTCCTCTATCGTTCCGATCACCTCTCTTCTCGGTCCATGATAGGTGGTGCTAAGTGCCCCAAGATTTATCTCCCAGGCACCACCATATTGTGCACGATCAAAAGTGATCGTTCGTACCCTCGACTGTACCAAGGGTATTTCTCGGTCCATCTGAATGTGTTGTAAGAGTGAGAAACCAATACATGGATCTTACTCAATAACCACATACCAACCACCATATAAACACATCAACATTTACCAATTACATACATTTATAATGAATAGTTTATCAGTGGGTTTAACCCCCCAAACATCATCCATAAAATTATGCATGACACTTCTATTCATCATCTAATTTTCGCCCTAATCTCATGAGATATCCCAACATCATAGGAGTTGATCAGACTCCATAGCCACTCTGGCTAACTTGGCCAACTGCCAACAGGTGCGCAACCTCTTCCCATCTTCAAAGGCATACATAGCCAGGCACACACAAGGCCAAACACATTGCTAACGTCCACAACCAGTGGCAATACCTATTAGCAAGTAAGATGTGGTCCCAATCTCAATGTCCTCACTAGGCACATGAGATAATGCACATCAGAATTACCTTTCGCCGCTGGTAATTAATGCAATAAACCACAAATCGCAGGCACGTCTGCCAAATGCATGCAAAACACTTTTGTTTTGTTCTTTTCTTTGTGATCAATCTTTCTTTTGCCGAAGCTCAAAATGGCTTACGACTCACATAGTTTTAAAACACTTTTAAAACTTTCATTACAACACAGGACCACACTGTCCGAGTGCTCAATCACGACACCTCTCGACCGGTGCACCAGTCCTAGGTTCGTGCTACTAGAAAACATCTTCAATGTTTCATCACAGTATACCTCATGTATACAATATAGGCCCTCAAAGTCCAAATGACTGAGTCCATCACAACACAGAACATTAGTACCCCGACGTCTCGGTTACTAAGTCCAACTGTATTTTCAACATTGTTAAATCAACTTTTGATTTTTAGAAATTCCTTTTCCAAGGTAGAAATTCATTATAAAATTCTTAAAATAAAAACTTAGTTTTTTCACAAACCAATGAGTCACTTGAGATTTAATTTCCTCAAAATAGGCACTGCCGTTTCGAAAATACTTGCCGTCTATATTTTCCAAATTTGCCGTCAAATATTATTTTTAAGGCTTTTAAGCCAAAAACTTAACTTTTTCCACTTAATTAATTTTCTAAAATCATGATTAACTTATTTTCACCAATTAATTTAATAAAAGAATATTTTGTAATATTCTGGGTGTTCTTATATAAAGTTTAGCAGTACCAAAATATTTTCACAGTTTCGCACTCGTTGTGACTCATAATTCACTTTTCCAAAAATAAATTATTAAAATAATAATATTTTTCAAAACTCTTTATTTTTCTTAAAATAAATTCCCTTTAATATTATATATCAATATTTTTGCCGTTAAAACATTGAATATAATTTGCGAAGCTTCTTAAAGCTTTTATCCGTCTTTCTTAATTGTGCACTGACCACTGTCAGGCTTCTCACACATCAAACAACAATTATATCACAGATATTACCCAGGCAGATCATGCATCACAGTAACATCATATAATTGCAGATAAAACAATTAACACAATTAAAACCACACAGATACAAATAACACAACAATAAACAACATAAATAAATATTAACAAACAAATAATTACAAACAACCATGGAATAGCATATAGCCATTGAATAGAATCCTTCGGTGTTCCCCCCTTACCTCTTGAAGACTCCCTGATAAACTTACAGACTCCTTCGGATTGTCAGTTACCTCGTAAATGTTGTACTCAACTAACCTTCAATCATTACAACCACATAGTTACAAATCAAGAAACTAAAACCTTCTAAACCCTAAAACATAGTCACAGCCTCTAGGGTTTTTGAATGACTAAACTTCTAATCATGATTAAGTTATGGATTAATGATCCTTGATTAACCTAAATCATAGATTAGTAACTAAATAACTAAGTTTAAAACTCAAAACTTCCTAACTCTTTTATACATAGGTTCGGCCTTAATAAGTTCATAGAGCTAGGGTTCTTAGTTTAACAAATAAACTTGGATTCATAAAGCATACATACTAAGAGATTGATTTCTAAGATCATATTTATGAAAACCATGAACAAAACTCAACAAAACTCACCCACTTAGGGTTCGGCCAACACAAAGATATTTTGAGAAAAATATTCATTTTAAGAGACTAACATGGATTAGAGTGTGTAGTCATACATGCCATATAGAATACATGATCATACATGAAAACACATGAACAAAACTCTACCAACCCTAAGGTGATAGGTTCGGCCAAAGCTAGGTTTTCAAGAAAGAAATTTTTGATTACATCATGCTCTTGGATTTAGATAATATGCATGATATCAAGAAGATAGAAAGTAGTTTCATCATCATTAGATTTTTCTAGAATTTATTATGACTTTTCAAAGTTCTAGGGTTAGAAACTTTAAAGTGATAAACAACTATGATACAAGCCTTGAATCAAGAAACTTGCTAAAGAACATAGACATAATTAAGAATGAAGATTAGGATTTACCTCTTGAAAATCAATGACAAAGGAAATCCAAGAACTTGCTTTACAACTTAGAACTAAGGAACTTGTAAACTTTAGAGTTTTGGAAGCAAATGACAAAAGAAACTAAATGAAAAGTGAGAGTAGGGTATTTATAGTGAAAGTGGCGTCCCATTAAGAAGACTCTAGATGATGGTGAGTTGTCATGTTCAAGGATCAAAATGCAATTAAGTTCTAACGAACAAATTGCAAAGATTCCAATAGTTGAAGGACTAGTTTGCAAATTATCAATAGAATGTCATGATGATGATTTTGCCACATTAAATGCTATCTTATCTTGACTTTGTTGGCTGAATTTATGAGTCAAAGACAAATTAGGATAATTCAATGTATTTAGGAAGAATCAAGAACATTGTGGAAAATCTAGGATAAAGTAGAAACTTGTAGAAACTTATGGAAAATTCTAGATTCAACATGATGAATCCAACAACAATGAGGCAGCCACATTTCACATGGGCTTGCGCATGGGCTGGGTTATTTTGGGCTTGGATTCATTCTTGTGGGTCCCACTTAAAAATTTAGGCATTAGGCTTAAGATAGGAAACTTAAGGAAACTTTAAATGGCTTTTTGAGCTCAAACTATGAACTAGAAAAGTTTGGGCTTCTAAGCCACGACCATTTAAGATTAGAAACAAGTATTCTAGCCCAATCCACTTGGAAAAACATAAAAAACTAATTTAGGGACAAAAGGGTAATTTATAGAAAGTTCGGGGACTTAACCGTAAAATTTCTAAATTTTCTATTTAATCCTAAAAACCTTCTAGACTTAAAAATATGATTCATTCCCTTGAATCATCTCAAAATCCTAAGATAAACCCTCTATCTACTCTTAGAAACTCTAATTTCCCTTCCGTCGTCTACCGGATTACGCTTTCCGCCCGTAATACGTAAATTATTTTATTTTTTCTGAAAATAATTTTAAAAATACAGAATTTGTAGAAAATAAAATACTAAACTTAAGTATTTCGTTCACGAATTAAAATTAGGTCTTTTGAGCAGTATTATTATACTGTCAATGGAATTCGCAGGCGGGGTTTCACCTGACTTTCCAACCTAACTTTTAATCGTAGCTTCCTACAGTCAAGTAGGATTGAGTAATAAACTCTGTTTATTTAAACTAATTTTATAAGACTCAAATAAATTTAAAACATATTTATATGTATTACTGTTATTTAAAACAGTAAAATACAGGGTGTTACAACACATGAATGAACCGATTACACAACCGAATGAGAGGGATCCTGAGACTATGTAGGTATGGGACTATACAGTTGAGGAAGGCTTATATGAATTGATTGGTACTACCTATACTAACAAGATGCATCTTCTTTTTGGTAGCCCATCACTTAAGAACTCCACAGTGAAGTGAGCTTGACTTGGAGCAATTCTGGGATGGGTGACCTCCTGGGAAGTTTTCCTGAGAAGCGTGTAAATGAGGATAAAGCATGCTGAAAAGACCAGTGTTGGTTTGTGGGGACAGTCGTCAATCCATAAAGCAGCCAGGGATGTTATAAATGGTATCAGAGTGGCACCTCTCCCAGTACGGTGTGGTTCAAGGACGAACCAAGCGGAAGCTGGTGGGCATGTAACACCCGGGTGTCGACGAGGGCGGGGAGTGGTCGCCGATGAAAGAAGGTACGGACAAGGAGAGGCTCCTTGAAGGCTTCTAGGCGGAGGGACAAATGAATGAACTGATTACACACCCGAATGAGAGGGATCCTGAGACTTGGAACAATTCTGGGATGGGTGACCTCCTGGGAAGTTTTCCCGGGAAGTATGTGAGTTTGTTCATCCTCTCTCCGCTTCTAATCCTAGGCACTATCAACTCTATTCTTCATTTTAAAATAAATTTACCATTCGATTATTATATGGTGTTGTAGTCCTTTATAGTGTATTAAAACTTGTGTAGCTTCACCTTGAGTCTATATTTGTATATGGGTTGGAGTACTTCTTATACTTTATTTAATAAAATTTTCTTATTAAAAAAAACAAATAACCATAAAAACTAAGCATTTTGTCCCGAGGCTACCAAATCATTTTCATCATCAACTTAGTTATAGACCCGTTTTACTTGAGGTTGCTATTCTTTTGGTTACTCATTCTTTCAATTTAAAATTTTAACAGTTAGTTTGAAATTTTAAGTCGAATCATAGTTCAAATTATTATCTTATCTAGCAATTGTATTGAACTAAATATCTAATTTATTTTCTTGATATAGGCATACATATCGGAATCATCCACACAGCCAACAATTTGCGACGACATACAATTCCTTTGCCACTGAATCTTCAGTGCCTCCTAGGTATCAAATCATTTACTATAAGACTATATATTTTGACATACCTTTCATTAATTGAACATGAAAATACACTTCAACTCTCTGATTTTCACTTTGGATTTTTTTTTTCAATCCATGTGAGATGACTAAGATAATGCTTACGTTACTGATCTTATTAAGGCTTCATATTGTTTTGCAATTGCTTATATCCTTTTAATGATACTAATCTAATTCAATTTCACGACCTAGGTTTGCAATGGGTCCACCGATTCAGCAAGGAGCCCCAATTTCTGGAAATACAATCACTGGACAGTGTGACAAAGCACCAATTCAATCTACATCTTTTGGGTAATAATTTACTTGAAATTATCTATGATTTCGTATACTTCAAAAGCTTTCTAAGTACACGACTTCTACACAGCTTACCTACTCATATCAATATACAGATCAAGTGAATCAGTATATGTTATATGCACAGTTGTTCTGATTTCTTGGCTTTAACTTGGTCCCTAAGAGAAATTTTTTTAGGGTATATATTGGATGGAGGAGTTAGAAGAAAAACAGAAGGGAAAGCAAAATCTAATTTTAAGTAAATATTTCTTTAATAGAAAATTTTTTTAGTGAGAAGAGTGAAATAAGATCTTTAGATAAATTTTCATTAATTCCTTATTCAGTTATTCATATTTTTAAACAAGTTATAATTCTCTAAATAAAAAGTTAATCATGTATTTAATTTCTTTCCCAACCCCTCCATCCTGACATAAAGGAAACAAGTTCAATAGGGTTTAAATTAGAGACTTCATGTTCTTATTTATATTTATATGGTTGAATCGTGCATGATAGGGCGCAACCATCACAGTCAGTTCATAATATGCTGATCCAGAACAAGTTTCCTATTCCAGTCCCTCATTCCCAAGAAGAAGGATATGAGACATATTCAAGGTTGTCTTCCATTGCTCGAATATATACATAATTCTCAGCTTCTCTTTCTTACCATCTCTTTTAATATCAACTTTCATGATTTTATGTTTTCAGTGATGAAATAATTGAGAATAGAGTGTATGACAAAAAATATAAGGAAACTGGTCAACCACTTGACCCCATCTGAGATCATTCATAGCATTAAAAGGTAATTACAATTAATTTGTTGAGGCCTTTTTTTTAAATGTTTCCCACTTGCTAATATGCCAAAATTCATTAATATTTTAACCCGTCATTAAGTGATATTCTATCATTACTATTGTAAGATTATTACTTCATTAAAGAAAATTTACATTACAAGCAAGCATTACATTTTAAGGTAAAATTTTAAGTTTGTGACCAGAATTGTTCTTAATACAGCGAAATCTAATCCATCTTACTTTCCCTAATGAGGAGTGCACGGAATTCTCAAGATCGGATGAATCAAATTGCATGTGTCAAATGATCAACTCTCCTTAGAATTGTTTTCGTTCAATCAACTTTTAAATATGACATTTTTCCTTTATATTTTCATTGAGATCTATTGCACTAGATGGTTTTTTTTTTTGATAGGTGATGAAACCTGTCTTATTACTTTTCTACCTGGTACATACCCAACTACATTGTTTGATTGTAGTCTTTATCCTTTCGATATATTATGACTTGCAGAACCTAATTCTGGTGCACTATCTACACCATTTTAACTGGTGCATAGGCTTTTTTTTCTTGCTTTCTTTTCTTCTTTTTTTCATAAAAAATGTTTCGTAGAGACTACTTTTTGGTCCACCATTTTTATACCATTAAACTTATTAAACAAGGCTAATGGACTAACATCTATTTTCAAATCATATTTTGAATATCACAAGGCAGTTGATGGACGTTCATTAGATAGGGACATCTATCAAGTGCACATCCTTTTTTCTCTGTTTTAGCCGAACTGCACTATTTCTAAAGGGCTACTGGTTTTTATGCTATACTGGTTGATGAATCATGTTTTTCGGGGTTTTTAATTTTCCTTCCGGTACATTGTGTTTTAAGGAATCTATGCTCCATCGTTGGTACTGTGGGTTATAAGTTAGATCTTCAACCATTAATTAGTAACATTAAATACTTTGATTGAAGCTTTACCTTTTTTCTCACTTTGGTACATTTTTTTTCGCCCTGTGTATACGGTTCGAGGAACTGGATTCGCTCCTGCCGCTGGACCATCCAGCCGCAGGCTTCCACCATTCGATCCGGGTGGATGGAGGGGGCTGGATGGATTCTCCTGATCTCCATCATAGCAATCGTTGGGTGGAGGCTGGAGGGACGCTAGATGGACTCCCGGTAGGAGAAAATCCGAGTTCACAGTTTGAACACCCCTTATGCTCTTATAGTCAATTATACTATTGCTTATATAAAAAATAATAATTAGAGCCATCAACATTTACTTTCACCTAGCTTTTTTTGACGGGGGTGTTGAGGTCCTCTTTCTTAGAGTGCTTGTTAAATTGGCTTTTTTTTCTCTCTCCAATTTTTGCCTTCAGATGTGTAGCCTCTCAGAATATAATTGGTCGTGATGAGAGTGGATTGCAATTCAAGACTAACTTTGGTTAATAAGGATTTTAATTACCTAATAATCACCTTTTATGCATAATTACTAGCAATAAGTAACTAAAAAAGAAATTGTAGCCTCGATCTCTTTCTCTCTCACACACATTTGTCGTATCCCTTCCAACATACGAAACATTAATGCTCCAGTCATAGTCATCTTTTCTGCAGACTTCATTAACTTTTTTTAATAACTGCTTTGAATATCCAATGTCATTTAACACACTAGAGCTGATGAGGAAGGATTCGAGGAATCTTTATGTGTAGGTATGATGCAAGCATTTGGTCATAGTTTATTAAATTCTAAAAGTGAACTTGTTAATATCATTATTTACTTGCATGTAAAGTACTCCTCCACTTTGAAAAGGCTGGAATCCCATGAATCATGTCTTTCTCTTCCATGGTAGGAGCTATGGAACAGTAAATGGTGCTTTTGAATATGTGGGTGGGTCAATAAAGTTGCGAGAGACTTGTGACATTGATAAAGGGAATAATTTGGATGTTACCATGATATTAAGGCTACGTATGTGATAAAATTGGGTGATAAGGATGCAACGGACATGTTCCATTTTGGGACAAGAAAACAGAATGTAGACTTTTATGTTGTGCAGAGGACAAGTATTGCACAAGAGAAGCCAAGTGGGTCAAACGCATAGGAGGGTATTGCTGGACGTAAGTGAGAAGGGGGAGGTCATTTTGGTGGCAGTCCTATTATTGGATCGAATGTGGAAAAATGGTGGTGATTAGCCAGAGGCAGAGGTTGTGACACCCTAAACTCGGGTCATCACATGGTTACCCGTTTTCGGAAATAAAACTTAATTTGATGGTTGCTTTCGGAAAATAATGTTTTCTCAACGTTCATATTTTCAAAATATGGTGATAATTTTTTTTTTCTTTTAACCTCATAACAACAACAACGTAATCAAATCACACTTAACAACACAATGTATATAAATTTTACAACTATACTGCCTCAAATGTTTTCACACCTAAATCATAATCAGTTTTACCCTCAAAACACAATATAACATAATAGGACCTAAGCTGGTCGTAACTAACAGACACTACAGCCAATAGGAGCAGCACAACACGCTTCCAACTAGACAACCTTCCTCTTTCCGTAGGGATCATACCCCTTGTACGTCTCTGAGATGTGTTGTAAGGGTGAGACACCAATATATGGATTTATCACCATAACTAAATGCGCAACACAAAAGAAGGCACATACACATATACATATTTATAACAACATACTCATTCATATTATATCACATCGTTTATCAATGGGTTTCACACCCCAAACATCAACGTTGAAAAACTATGCATGAACACTTCAAAATATCATCTAAACATTCATACCTAATCTCATGAGATATCTCCAACTTCGTGGTGAGTTGATCAGACTCGATAGTTACAGGCACACAGCCACAGACACGCAGTCACAGGCACACAGCCAAAACCCGTCTCACACTGTCCAACATCGAGGCACAGGTGATATCAACGTTGATGGGGCCTCATTGTCCACCCGGCACAATAAGAACATCGTTATGATCTACCATGACGCCACAAGGTAATCACTCGTTTGATCATGGCACGTCTGCCAAATGCATGCAAGAAAAACATTTTATTCTCAACATTTTTCTTTGTGTTATATCTTCATTTGTCAAAGCTCTCAAAAGCTTTTGACCCATCATCGTTTTCAACATCGAATGCTCTCAAAAGCATCATCGTTTTAACATCTTTACAACTTTTATTAACAACACAGGACCTCAAAGTCCGAGTGCTCAATCACGAAGCCCCTAGACCATTGCAATCAGTCTTAGGTTCGTGGTAATAGAAAACATCTCAAAACGTTTTAACTTCTTTACGTAGATACCCAGTCTACAACACAACGAACCTTAATACCCCGACGTCTCGGTTATTAAGTTCCATAACATCGTTTTACATCGTTTTTGTCTATGAAAAACAAATCCAAAATAAGACAACGTCATAAGAACACTAGCACCCCGACATCTCGGTTACTAAGTTCTATATCGTCGCTAAGTAAAACTTATTTACAGAAAATCATTTCTACTTGAAAACTCTTTTACTGAAACTTCAGCTTTAAAAATTAAATCAATTCCAATTAAACCTCTTCTCAAAACAAGTACTGCTATTTTTAAACTTTCACCGTAAATAATTTTAAAACTTGCCATCGTTTATCATTTTCCAGGAAAATATTTTTAAAGTCAAACTTTGACTTTTTATTTTATATTATTATTTTATTATTATTATTATTATTTTATAAAAGATTTTTGAATATTAATTTCACAAAATAACTTTTTATAATATTTCAGAATTTCTTGCGTAAAAATTAGCAGTACTAAAAAAATTTCACGGTTACGGTATCACCGTGACTCATAAATTACTTTTACACTAATAAAACATTAAAATAATAATATTTCTCAAAAATTCATTATTTTTCCAAAATAATATTTTCCACCATTATTATATTCCAACATTTCCCATAAAACATTGAATATAATTTTCACAGCTTATTAGATCTTTTATCTGATTAATCGGTTGTGCACTGACCACTGTCAGGCCTCTCAAACAACATCCAACATTCATCATTCAACAACATCATCATAATTATATCACCAGGCAGATCATGCATCATAGCAACATAATATACTACTGTAGATAATTAAATCAATTAAAAGCATATCAATCACCGATACACAGATAAACAACACAGCGTAAACAACATAAACAAATAACCACAACCACATATAAATCAGGTCAACCACACTACAAGCAAATAATTATTGAGAAAATCCCTTAGGTAAGCTCCCCTTACCTCTTGAAGATTGAACTAACAGTTCCTGTTAATCTCCTGATCCCGATCCGATTTTTCTCTCCGTCAGCGTAAATCAGTTAACTCAGTTGTTTCCTTCAAACGAATTGCAACCAAAATAAATCAAATCAAACAACAATACACTTGGCTCATGGAGGTTAGGGTTCGACTTCACCCAATTTTCTAGGTTAGGAAAATTAAAATTTGGTTAACTTAGGGATTAATGATCCATACGTTACTTAAGCATGATTAAACACTTAAACCAAGATTATGAACCAAGAACATGAACTAAAACTCATCTAGTTCTAAGAACTAGGGTTCAGTTTTCTCAAGATTCATAGGCTAGAAATTTTAAAATTTCTTCAACTCTTGGACTTAATCAACATACTAGACTTAGAGTTAGATTCAAGTGTTACAAACAACTTTTGAATCACAAAACCATCAAGTGCTCATACCTAGGGTTTCGGTTTTGAAGAAACAAATAGGTTAGAGTTTGATTTTTGATCTTCTATGTACTTACATACAAGAACTATCAAGATACAAAAGGATTGAATCATGAATCAAGACATGAAAATGAAACAAAACCTATGAACACAATATTGACCTAGGTCGGCCCAGTCCATAAATTAGGGAAAGAAATTTATCATGATCTTATGCTCCTAGATGATGAAAATAGAGATGATTATAAGATCATAGCAATTGGTTTCATGTAAAAAGGATTTTTCTAGAATTAGTTATGAATTTTTGAATCTAGTTCCATGAACTTTAAGTAAAATGAAGAACACGTTGATCTAAGCCATGAATCTACAAAAGTTGTGAAGAGAAAGGATTTAAATGAAAATATAAAAAGTTGTTACCTCTTGATGATCCAAGGAAAGAAATATTTGGATGATGTTCTTCACAAATTTCTCATGGTGTTCTTTTGAAACTTAAGGAAAAAGACGAACATGGTGAGGGTCTAAAACAGTTTTAGTAATTTGGGTATATCTCTCAGCATACTTGTCCATTTTGGATGATCTTTATGTCGTTGGAAATAAGAGAGAAAGATGAACAACTTTAATTTTGAAAGTGTTACGAGATTCAGAATACAAAATTGTCAGAATCGTTAGGCAAAATCTGACGAATATGAACACTTTGGAGTTCTTAAGGCAAAAGCTTAGGTTTTTGAAGAAGAAGAACATGGAAATGGAATAAAAAGTGCCTTAATGAAGAAGACAAGAGTGAGACGTGGGTTTTGGATAGGATTTGGTCAAATTTTCCAATGGCATGGCTTGTAATTGTCATAAAAAGACAAGGGTAAAATGGTCATTTTCTAGCAAAAATTCCCTTTGCCATAAATGTGCCATTATGGCCATTATGACTCGGATAAGCTCGTCATAAATGCTCGTCAAGTCGGTCAAATCCATCATCTCAGCTACGTTGCTGACTCCTTAGTTCATCTGGCGCAAGATTTTCCTAGAGATAATCTCGACGTATACGCCCACAACAAATATAATATTTTAATTTTTTTACCAAAATTTTCAAAACTTCCAGTATCGTAGTAAATACAATAAAAACATTTTTCATCTCGTTCACGAATTAAAATTAGGTCTTCTGAGCATTAAACTTTTACTGTCAGTGAAAACACAAAACGACAGATCGATTTCCGTCTGAATTTTCAACCAAAAACTTCCCCGTAACCTTATGATAATAAGTATAACAAGGAAATGACCTTGGTTTATCCAAAATCATTTTCTAAGTCTCGGATAAAAATATATATTTATATATGTATTACCGATATTACGAAGCAGCGAAAATCGGGGTGTTACATTACTACCCCACTAAAAAAAATTTCGTCCTCGAAATTTCGTGACTCAAAACTGAATAGGATCTTTTAATACCAAGTTAATACTCTCACAAGAAAGTATATAAAAGAATTTCATCAATATGATAAGAATACAAGAACATTTTGTACATAAAGATTCTTTAACAAATTCATGGAAGTAAAATTGTATGATCGGTACATGTTTACAAACTTGAATCTAAGAAAGTTTCTTCCCTCACAAGAATATCCTTGCCAACAATTTAAAAGAACTATGGTCCGTCAAGAATTCGGACAGAATCACTTTCTACCAAACGTAAAAGTGACTGAACTAAGTCTCATCAAGAAACTCCTTTTATCAAGAAAGTGTCTATCCTGAACAGCAATAGGATAGTCTAAACATATAGAATTCCATCATGAAATTTAAAAGAAATAGATAATTTCAACATATCACACACAATCCATCGAAACAAGTATGAATTGTACCCGAATTCGAAAAGTAAACTTAAGAGATTACCGTCGTAGTTTGAAGTCTCAGCTCCTCACACATTATAAACTCTACCCGCAGTCTTTGGCTTGACAACATTGGTTTTATTGATAGTCGGTCCACGCCTTGGTGCATTGCAATCTCTCGCCAAATGTCCCACTTGATTACAATTGAAACACTTAGTCCCCTTTTCAGGGCAAGCATTCATCATGTGATTTGGATCCCCACATCTGTAGCACCTTTTAAGTTGGCCTTGACTTTGGTTCGTTTGGCCACCACTCCCCAATGCAACAAAATTCGAATGATGTTGTTGTCGATTCTGGTCATTTCCTGATGGACGGAAATAAGGCTTCTGCTGATTTCGTTCCTCTTTCCGATTCTAATTATGGTTCTTGGAACGAGAGAGTCCTCCAACAGTTCCTCCATTGTCTCTTTCTTTCTTCATTAGCTCCACCTTCCTACACTTCTCGACTAAGGCTTGGAAATTCCGGATTTCCAATGGTAGTATTGATTCCTTAATCTCAAAACGCAATCCTTTTTCAAAATGCTCACACTTCCAATCTTCGCTTGGATTGTTCTGGAAAAAGCGAAAATACTTAGCAAGTGATTCAAACCTCGCCGCGTACTCTCCAACAGTTAAATCCCCTTGTTGAAGTTGCAAAAATTCTTGCTCCTTCTCAGCTCGTGCACTTTGAGGAAAATACTTGTTTAAGAAGCTGGTTCGAAATACTTCCCAAGTAATCTCCTGATTCTCGGCTTCCAGTAGCTGTTCGGTGCCCTTCCACCAATACTCAGCATCGCCCACCAACAGAAAAGTGGCATAAGACACCTTCACTCCCTCAGGACTATGAATCAACTTAAAAATTTTCTCTAACTCCTGAATCCATAAGTCATCTTTCACAGGATCCACATCTCCATGAAACTGTGATGGATCTTGACGCCTAAAAGCATTTAAATTCTTGTCTTCAACAGCCTGTTCAGCTCGAATCTGTGCCTGTTGGTTATGGGCATTCATGGATGCAGTCTGATTAGCAATCGCAACTGCTACATTTTCCATTGCCTGAGCTGCATAATCCATTCCTTCTTCATAATCTTCATGCATATTACCACGACCGCCTCTACGGTCTCTTCCACGGCCGCGTCCATGTCCCCGTCCACGTCCAGCTTCTGGTTCAACAACTAGTTCCATAACTGACCTATAAACCACAATCAGTTAAACCAAAAACCAGAAACTGAAACGTAAACATAGTCATTACCACACATTACTTCTAAGAAGTAATTCCAAACATATCTTAATCAGAGAACACAAAACATCCACACAACAGACCTATTTCCCAACATTCCCGAAAGACTCGACCAGCTCTGATACCACTAATGTGACACCCTAAACTCGGGTCATCACATGGATACCCATTTGTGGAAATAAAACTTAATTTGCTGGTTGCTTTCAGAAAATAATGTTTTCTCAACGTTCATATTTTCAAAATATGGTGATAAAATTTTTCCTTTTCCTTTTAAACTCATAACAACATCAACGTAATCAAATCACACTTAACAACACAATGTATATAAATTTTACAACTATACTGCCTCATATGTTTTCACACCTAAATCATAATCAGTTTTACCCTCAAAACACAATATAACATAATAGGACCTAATGTAACACCCCGATTTTCGCTGCTCTGTAATATCGGTAATAAATATATAAAAATATATATTTTTATCCGAGACTTAGAAAATGATTTTGGATAAACCAAGGTCATTTCCTTGTTATACTTATTTTCATAAGGTTACGGGGAAGTTTTTGGTTGAAAATTCAGACGGAAGCCGGTCTGCCGTTTTCTGGATCTTAACTGACAGTAAAAGTTTACTGATCAGAAGACCTAATTTTAAGTCGTGAACGAGATGAAAAATGTTTTTATCGTATTTACTACGATACTGGAAGTTTTGAAAATTTTGGTAAAAAAATTTAAATCTTATATTTGTTGCGGGCGTATACGTCGAGATTAGCTCTAGGAAAAACCTGCGCCAGATGAAACCCGGAGTCGGCAACGTAGATGAGGTAATGGATTTGACCGACTTGACGAGCATTTATGACGAGCTTATCCGAGTCATAATGGCGCATTTATGACAAAGTGAATTTTTGCTATGAAATGACCATTTTGCCCTTATCTTTTTATGACAATTGCAAGCAAATGCCATTGGAAAAGTTGACCAAACCTTACCCAAATTACACGGCTCCAACTTGTATTCATCATTTGGGCATTTTCTTCCATTGTCCATTTCTCCAAGTTATTAGTTTGCCTTAAGAACTTCAAGAACATTGAAAAGTGTTCATAATTCGTCAGATTTTGTCTAGCAATTATGACCATTTTATATTATGAATATCGTAAAACTTTCAACATGAAAGTTGTTCATCTTTATCTCTTATTTCCAACGACATAAAGATCATCCAAAACGGAGAAGTATGTTGAGAGATCTACCCAAAATACTAAAACTGTTCTAAACCCTAACTATGTTCATCTTCTTCCTTAAGTTTCTCAAGAACACCATGAGAAATTTGTGAAGAACATCATCAATATCATCCTTTTCTTTGATCATCAAGAGGTAGTCTCTCTTAATCTTGCTATTCTAAGCTTTTCTCTTCATAAGATTCTTGATTTTATGCCTTTGATCATCATGTTCTTCATAAGATTCAAAGTTCATGGAACTAGATTCAAAAATTCATAACTAATTCTAGAAAAATCCTTTTGACATGAAACCAATTGATATGATCTTATAAACATCTCTATTTTAATCATCTAGAAGAATAAGATCATGAGAAATTTCTTTCCCTAATTTCTGGACTTGGCCGAATCTAGGTCAAAGTTGTGTTCATAGGTTTTGTTTCATTTTCATGTCTTGATTCATGATTCAATCTTCAAATATATACCTTGATAGTTATTGTATCCAAGCATATAGAATATCAAAAATCAAACTCTCACCTATTGATTTCATCAAGGCCGAAACCCTAGTTCTTAGAACTAGATGAGTTTTGTTCAAAGTTTTCATAAATGATCTTAGTAATCAAGCTATTAGTATGTATACTTAATAAATCCAAGTTGGTTTATCAAACTAAAAACCCTAACCCTATGTTCTTGTGTTGGCCAAATCTACCATTTAGAGAGTTAGGAAGTTTTCAGTTTGAAACTTAGTGGTTTAGTCACTAATCTATGATTTAGGTTAATTAAGGACCATTAATCTATGACTTAATCATGATTAGCAATTTTAAGGATTTTGAACCCTAAAAGTCAGCCCTTGGCAGAAACCTAACCCTCATGAGTTAAGTATGTTGTGGTTTGATTTGATTGCAATTTGTTTGAAGGAATCAATCGGGTTGGTTTGACCTAAAGCCGACGGAGGTAATCGGATTAAATCGGGAGGTTGTTTGAAAACGTTAGTTGAGTCTTCAAGAGGTAAGGGGAGCTTACCTGAGGGATTTTCTCTATAACTATTTGCTTTTAGTGTGGCTTATATGATTTATATGTGGTTTGTGATTAATTGTTTATGTTGTTTATGATGTGTTGTTTATCTGTGTATCGATGATTGATCTGCTTTTAATTATCTGCAGTAGTATATTATGATGTTATGATGCATGATCTGCCTGGGGATATAATTATGATGATTATGTTGAATGTTGTTTGTGAATGTTGTTTGAGAGGCCTGACAGTGGTCAGTGCACAACCGATTAATGAGATAAAAGATTTAATAAGCTGTGAAAGTTATATTCAACGTTTTATGGGGAATGTTGGAATATAATAGTAGAGGAAAATATGATTTTGGAAAAATAATGAGTTTTGAGAAATATTATTATTTTAATGATTTATTAGTGTAAAAGAAGTTTATGAGTCACGGTGAGAGCGTAACCGTGAAATTTTTTTAGTACTGCTAATTTTCACACAAGAAATTCTGAAATATTATAAAAAGTGATTTTGTGATATTAATATTTGAAAAGACCTTATTTATTATATAAGAAAATTATTTTAGAAGAAATGTCAAAGTTTGACTTAAAGACGTCTTCTTTGAAAATGCTAAACGACGGCAAGTTTCGAAATTATTTACGGTAAGAGTTTAAAAATATCAGTACTTATGTTGAGAAGAGATTTAATCTGAATTGATTTATTAGAGTTGAAGTTTCAGTAAAAAGAAGTTGTTGATGATTTGACGTTATTTTGGAAAAAATGTGTTTCCAAAGGAAAAATGGATTTTTTTTTTTTATGAATTGACGTTTTATAAACGAATTTCAAGTAGAAAGAATTTTCGGTAAATGACTTTTACTTAATGACGTAAAGGATGATATAGAACTTAGTAACCGAGATGTCGGGGTACTAGTGTTCTTATGACGTTATCCTATTTTGGATTTGTTTTTCACAGACAGAAAAGATGTAAAAAGATGTAAAAGATGTAAAAAGATGTAAAAGATGTCAAAAGATGTAGAACGATGTAAACGATGTAAAAGATGTAAAACGATGTAAAAAGATGTACGAAGATATGGAACTTAATAACCGAGACGTCGGGGTATTATGGTTCGTTATGTTGTAAACTGGGTATCTATTTAAAGAAGTTAAAACGTTTTAAGTTGTTTTCTACTACCACAAATCTAAGACTGATTGCAAGGTCTAGGGGCTTCGTGATTGAGCACTCGGACTTTGGTGTCCTATGTTGTTAATAAATGATGTAAAGATGTTTTAAACGATGTTAAGTCATAAGCTTTTGAGAGCTTCCATGTTTTAAAGCGATGATGCTTTTGAGAGCATTAGATGTTTAAAACGATGATGGGTTGTAAGCTTTTGAGAGCTTTGACAAATAAAGATATAGCACAAAGAAAAGTGTTGAGAACAAAATGTTTTCTTGCATGCATTTGGCAGACGTGCCATGATAAAACGAGTGATTACCTTGCAGCGTCAGGGTAGATCATACAAAGATGTTCTCATTGTGCCTAGGGTTTGGACAATGAGGCCCCATCTACGATGTTATCACTGTGCCACGATGTTGGACAGTGTGCGATGGGCGTGCCTGTGGCTGTATGCCTGTGACAATTGATTCTGATCAACTCACCACGAGGTTTACGAGGTTGGAGATATCTCATGAGATTAGGTATGAATGTTTAGATGATGTATTGAAGTGTTCATGCATAGTTTTTCAACGTTGATGTTTGGGGTGTGAAACCCATTGATAAACGATGTGATATAAGATGAATTAGTACGTTGGGTGTGAAACCCATTGATAAACGATGTGAAATAATATGAATGAGTACGTTGTTATAGACATGTATATGTGTATGTGCCTTCTTTTGTGTTGTGCATTTAGTTATGGTGATAAATCCATATATTGGCGTCTCACCCTTACAACCATATTAGAGTTGTACGAGGGGTATGATCCTTACAAGAAGATGAAAAATTTGTCTAGTTCGAGGCATCTTTGTCTTGTTTTTATCGGTTGTAGTGTCCGTTAGTTACGACCAGCTTAGGTAATGTTATGTTTTAAGAATAAAGTTGATTATGATTTATCTGAGAAAAATATGAGGCAGTATAGTTGAAGGACTTATATACATTATGTAATTAAGTGTGATTTGAATACGTTGTTGTGGTTATGAGGTTAAAAGAAAGAGGAAAAGAAAAAAATTTATCACCATATTTTGAAAAGATAAATGTTGAGAAAATATGATTTTCCGAAAGCAACCAGCAAATTAAGTTTTATTTCCGCAAACGGGTAACCATGTGATGACCCGAGATTAGGGTGTCACATTAGTGGTATCAGAGCTGGTCGAGTCTTTCGGGATCTTTGGGAAATAGGTCTGTTGTGTTGACGTTGTGTTTTCTCTGAAGTGAGACGACGTTGTGTTTTCTCTGAAGTGAGACGATGTTGTGTTTTCTCTGAAGTGAGACGACGTTGTGTTTTCTCTGAAGTGAGACGATGTTGTGTTTTTTCTGAAGTGAGACTTGTTTGAATTACTTTTTAGAAATAATATGTGTTAATAAATGAGTAAGGAATTACAGAAAAGTGTCTATGGTAGTTTTACCTAAGTTAAATGTGAACGGAAAAGAAAAGTTCTTGAGTAAAATTAAGTTGATAGAAAAGTTCGAGGATGAGATGTGCAATGAAGTTATTTTGAAGATATACGATGAAGTTATTTTGAGGATGAGATGTGTGAGGTGATATCAAATTGGAGTGGTGAATTATAATCAAGAGGAACTAAGACTATGATTAAATATTTTGAGTAGGGAGTTGATGCGTGGTGCTTAGTATTAATGATAATATTCAGAGTTAGATGATTGGAATAAGGTTTATGGTGGAACCATGTTGATAAGATAAGTGATTAAGTTTTGATTTTGTTTTTCGAGGGTGATGGACTTTGATGCAATTTTGAGGATAGTACGGATATGTAGAAATGACGTAAGAATGAATTGTGTTATGGAATATGGAATAAGAGGAATGAAGTGATGTGAAGGGCAATGTAAAATCTTAAGGTTAAGATGAGATTACAGAATTCTGATTAGTTTCGAGTGACGAAATTTCGAGGACGAATTTTTTTTTTAGTGGGGTAGTAATGTAACACCCCGATTTTCGCTGCTCTGTAATATCGGTAATAAATATATAAAAATATATATTTTTATCCGAGACTTAGAAAATGATTTTGGATAAACCAAGGTCATTTCATTGTTATACTTATTTTCATAAGGTTACAGGGAAGTTTTTGGTTGAAAATTCAGACGGAAGCCGGTCTGCCGTTTTCTGGATTTTCACTGACAGTAAAAGTTTACTGCTCAGAAGACCTAATTTTAAGTCATGAACGAGATGAAAAATGTTTTTATCGTATTTACTACGATACTGGAAGTTTTGCAAATTTTGGTAAAAAAATTTAAATATTATATTTGTTGCGGGCGTATACGTCGAGATTAACTCTAGGAAAAACCTGTGCCAGATGAAACCCGGAGTCGGCAAAATATCTGAGATAATGGATTTGACCGACTTTACGAGTATTTATGACGAGCTTAACCGAGTCATAATGGCCATAATGGCGCATTTATGACAAAGTGAATTTTTGCTATGAAATGACCATTTTGCCCTTGTCTTTTTATGACAATTGCAAGCAAATGCCATTGGAAAAGTTGACCAAACCTTACCCAAATTACACGGCTCCAACTTGTCTTCATCATTTGGGCATTTTCTTCCATTGTCCATTTCTCCAAGTTATTAGTTTGCCTTAAGAACTTCAAGAACATTCAAAAGTGTTCATAATCGTCAGATTTTACCTAGCATTTATGACCATTTTCCATTCTGAATCTCGGAAAACTTTAAACATGAAAGTTGTTCATCTTTCTCTTTTCTTTCCAACGACATAAAGATCATCCAAAACGGACACGTATGTTGAGAGATCTACCCAAAATACTAAAACTGTTCTAAACCCTAACTATGTTCATCTTCTTCCTTAAGTTTCTCAAGAACACCATGAGAAATTTGTGAAGAACATCATCAAGATCATCCTTTTCTTTGATCATCAAGAGGTAGTCTCTCTTAATCTTGCTATTCTAAGCTTCTCTTTTCACAAGATTCTTGATTTTATGCCTTTGATCATCATGTTCTTCATAAGATTCAAAGTTCATGGAACTAGATTCAAAAATTCATAACTAATTCTAGAAAAATCTTTTTGACATGAAACAAATTGCTATGATCTTATAATCATCTCTATTTTCATCATATAGAAGAATAAGATCATGAGAAATTTCTTTCCCTAATTTCTGGACTTGGCCGAATCTAGGTCAAAGTTGTGTTCATAGGTTTTGTTTCATTTTCATGTCTTGATTCATGATTCAATCTTCAAATATATACCTTGATAGTTATTGTATCCAAGCATATAGAATATCAAAAATCAAACTCTCACCTATTGATTTCATCAAGGCCGAAACCCTAGTTCTTGGAACTAGATGAGTTTTGTTCAAAGTTTTCATAAATGATCTTAGTAATCAAGCTATTAGTATGAATGCGTAATAAATCCAAGTTGGTTTATCAAACTAAAAAACCTAACCCTATGTTCTTGTGTTGGCCGAATCTACCATTTAGAGAGTTAGGAAGTTTTGAGTTTGAAACTTAGTGGTTTAGTCACTAATCTATGATTTAGGTTAATTAAGGACCATTAATCTATGACTTAATCATGATTAGCAATTTTAAGGATTTTGAACCCTAAAAGTCAGCCCTTGGACGAAACCTAACCCTCATGAGTTAAGTATGTTGTGGTTTGATTTGATTGCAATTTGTTTGAAGGAATCAATCGGGTTGGTTTGACCTAAAGCCGACGGAGGAAATCGGATTAAATCGGGAGGTTGTTTGAAAACGTTAGTTGAGTCTTCAAGAGGTAAGGGGAGCTTACCTGAGGGATTTTCTCTATAACTATTTGCTTTTAGTGTGGCTTATATGATTTATATGTGGTTTGTGATTAATTGTTTATGTTGTTTATGATGTGTTGTTTATCTGTGTATCGATGATTGATCTGCTTTTAATTATCTGCAGTAGTATATTATGATGTTATGATGCATGATCTTTCTGGGGATATAATTATGATGATTATGTTGAATGTTGTTTGTGAATGTTGTTTGAGAGGCCTGACAATGGTCAGTGCACAACCGATTAATGAGATAAAAGATTTAATAAGCTGTGAAAGTTATATTCAACGTTTTATGGGGAATGTTGGAATATAATAGTAGAGGAAAATATGATTTTGGAAAAATAATGAGTTTTGAGAAATATTATTATTTTAATGATTTATTAGTGTAAAAAAAGTTTATGAGTCACGATGAGAGCGTAACCGTGAAATTTTTTTAGTACTGCTAATTTTTACACAAGAAATTCTGAAATATTATAAAAAGTGATTTTGTGATATTAATATTTGAAAAGACCTTATTTATTATATAAGAAAATTATTTTAGAAGAAATGTCAAAGTTTGACTTAAAGACGTTTTCTTTGAAAATGCTAAACGACGGCAAGTTTCGAAATTATTTACGGTAAGAGTTTAAAAATATCAGTACTTATGTTGAGAAGAGATTTAATCTGAATTGATTTATTAGAGTTGAAGTTTCAGTAAAAAGAAGTTGTTGATGATTTGACGTTATTTTGAAAAAAATGTGTTTCCAAAGGAAAAATGGATTTTTTTTTATGAATTGACGTTTTATAAACGAATTTCAAGTAGAAAGAATTTTCGGTAAATGAGTTTTACTTAATGACGTAAAGGATGATATAGAACTTAGTAACCGAGATGTCGGGGTACTAGTGTTCTTATGACTTTATCCTATTTTGGATTTGTTTTTCACAGATAGAAACGATGTAAAAAGATGTAAAAAGATGTAAAACGATGTAAAACGATGTAAAAGATGTAAAAAGATGTAAAAGATGTAAAACGATGTAAAAGATGTAAAAGATGTAAAAGATGTAAAACGATGTAAAAGATGTAAAAGATGTAAAAATATGTAAAACGTTGTAAAAGATGTAAAACGATGTAAAAGATGTAAAAGGTTGTAAAAGATGTAAAAAGATGTAGAACGATGTAAAAGATGTAAAACGATGTAAAAGATGTAAAAGGTTGTAAAAGATGTAAAAAGATGTAGAACGATGTAAAAGATGTAAAAAGATGTAAAACGATGTAAAAGATGTAAAAGGTTGTAAAAGATGTAAAAAGATGTAGAACGATGTAAAAGATGTAGAACGATGTAGAACGATGTAAAAGATGTAAAACGATGTAAAAAGATGTACGAAGATATGGAACTTAATAACCGAGACGTCGGGGTATTAAGGTTCGTTATGTTGTAAACTGGGTATCTATTTAAAGAATTTAAAACGTTTTAAGTTGTTTTCTACTACCACGAACCTAAGACTGATTGCAAGGTCTAGGGGCTTCGTGATTGAGCACTCGGACTTTGAGGTCCCGTGTTGTTAATAAAAGATGTAAAGATGTTTTAAACGATGTTAAGTCATAAGCTTTTGAGAGCTTCCATGTTTTAAAGCGATGATGCTTTTGAGAGCATTAGATGTTTAAAACTATGATGGGTTGTAAGCTTTTGAGAGCTTTGACAAATAAAGATATAGCACAAAGAAAAGTGTTGAGAACAAAATGTTTTCTTGCATGCATTTGGCAGACGTGCCATGATAAAACGAGGGATTACCTTGCAGCGTCAGGGTAGATCATACAAAGATGTTCTCATTGTGCCCAGGGTTTGGACAATGAGGCCCCATCTACGATGTTATCACTGTGCCACGATGTTGGACAGTGTGCGATGGGCGTGCCTGTGGCTGTATGCCTGTGGCAATTGAGTCTGATCAACTCATCACGAGGTTTACGAGGTTGGAGATATCTCATGAGATTAGGTATGATGTTTAGATGATGTATTGAAGTGTTCATGCATAGTTTTCCAACGTTGATGTTTGGGGCGTGAAACCCATTGACAAACGATGTGATATAAGATGAATTAGTACGTTTGGTGTGAAACCCATCGATAAACGATGTGAAATAATATGAATGAGTACGTTGTTATAGACATGTATATGTGTATGTGCCTTCTTTTGTGTTGTGCATTTAGTTATGGTGATAAAACCATATATTGGCGTCTCACCCTTACAACCATATCAGAGTTGTACGAGGGGTATGATCCTTACAAGAAGATGAAGGATGTCTAGTTCGAGACTTGTTGTGCTATTTTTATCGGTTGTAGTGTCCGTTAGTTACGACCAACTTAGGTAATATTATGTTTTAAGAATAAAGTTGATTATGATTTATATGAGAAAAATATGAGGCAGTATAGTTGAAGGACTTATATACATTATGTAGTTAAGTGTGATTTGAATACGTTGTTGTGGTTATGAGGTTAAAAGAATGAGGAAAAGAAAAAATTTTATCACCATATTTTGAAAAGATAAACGTTGAGAAAATATGATTTTTCGAAAGCAACCAGCAAATTAAGTTTTTTTCCGCAAACGGGTAACCATGTGATGACCCGAGATTAGGGTGTCACACCTAAGCTGGTCATAACTAACAGACACTACAGCCAATAGGAGCAGCACAACACGCTTCCAACTAGACAGCCTTCCTCTTTCCGTAGGGATCATACCCCTTGTACGTCTCTGAGATGTGTTGTAAGGGTTAGGCACCAATATATGGATTTGTCACCATAACTAAATGCGCAACACAAAAGAAGGCACATACACATATACATATTTATAACAACATACTCATTCATATTATATCACATCGTTTATCAATGGGTTTCACACCCCAAACATCAACGTTGAAAAACTATGCATGAACACTTCAAAATATCATCTAAACATTCATACCTAATCTCATGAGATATCTCCAACTTCGTGGTGAGTTGATCAGACTCGATAGTTACAGGCACACAACCACAGACACGCAGTCAGACACGCAGTCACAGGCACACAACCAAAATCCATCTCACACTGTCCAACATCGAGGCACAGGTGATATCAATGTTGATGGGGCCTCATTGTCCACCCGGCACAATAAGAACATCATTATGATCTACCATGACGCCGCAAGGTAATCACTCGTTTGATCATGGCACGTCTGCCAAATGCATGCAAGAAAAACATTTTATTCTCAACATTTTTCTTTGTGTTATATCTTCATTTGTCAAAGCTCTCAAAAGCTTTCGACCCATCATCGTTTTTAAACATCGAATGCTCTCAAAAGCATCATCGTTTTCAACATCGAATGCTCTCAAAAGCATCATCGTTTTAACATCTTTACAACTTTTATTAACAACACAGGACCTCAAAGTCAGAGTGCTCAATCACGAAGCCCCTAGACTGTTGCAATCAGTCTTAGGTTCGTGGTAATAGAAAACATCTCAAAACGTTTTAACTTCTTTACGTAGATACCTAGTCTACAACAGAACGAACCTTAATACCTCGACGTCTCGGTTATGAAGTTCCATAACATCGTTTTACATCGTTTTTGTATGTGAAAAACAAATCCAAAATAAGACAACGTCATAAGAACACTAGCACCTCGACATCTCGGTTACTAAGTTCTATATATTCGTTAAGTAAAACTCATTTACAGAAAATCATTTCTACTTGAAAACTCTTTTACTGAAACTTCAGCTTTAAAAATTAAATCAATTCCAAGTAAACCTCTTCTCAAAACAAGTACTACTATTTTTAAACTTTCACCGTAAATAATTTCAAAACTTGTCATCGTTTATCATTTTCCAAGAAAATATTTTTAAAGTCAAACTTTGACTTTTTATTTTATATTATTTTATTATTATTATTATTATTATTATTATTGTTATTATTATTATTATTATAGTTTTATTTTTATAAAAGATTTTTGAATATTAATTTCACAAAATAACTTTTTATAATATTTCAGAATTTCTTGCGTAAAAATTAGCAGTACTAAAAAAATTTCACGGTTACGCTCTCACCATGACTCATAAATTACTTTTACACTAATAAATCATTAAAATAATATTTTTTCTCAAAAATTCATTATTTTTCCAAAATAATATTTTCCACCATTATTATATTCCAACATTTCCCATAAAACATTGAATATAATTTTCACAGCTTATTAGATCTTTTATCTGATTAATCGGTTGTGCACTGACCACTGTCAGGCCTCTCAAACAACATCCAACATTCATCATTCAACAACATCATCATAATTATATCAGCAGGCAGATCATGCATCATAGCAACATAATATACTACTGCAGATAATTAAATCAATTAAAAGCAGATCAATCACCGATACACAAATAAACAACACAGCGTAAACAACATAAACAAATAACCACAACCACATATAAATCATATCAACCACACTACAAGCAAATAGTTATTGAGAAAATCCCTCAGGTAAGCTCCCCTTACCTCTTGAAGATTGAACTAACAGTTCCTGTCAATCTCCTGATCCTGATCCGATTTTTCTCTCCGTCAACGTAAATCAGTTAACTCAGTTGTTTCCTTCAAACAAATTGCAACCAAAATAAATCAAATCAAACAACAATACACTTGGCTCATGGAGGTTAGGGTTCGGCTTCACCCAATTTTCTAGGTGAGGAAAATTAAAATTTGGTTAACTTAGGGATTAATGATCCATACGTTACTTAAGCATGATTAAACACTTAAACCAAGATTATGAACCAAGAACATGAACTAAAACTCATCTAGTTCTAAGAACTAGGGTTCGGTTTTCTCAAGATTCATAGGCTAGAAATTTTAAAATTTCTTCAACTCTTGGACTTAATCAACATACTAGACTTAGAGTTAGATTCAAGTGTTACAAACAACTTTTGAATCACAAAACCATCAAGTGCTCATACCTAGGGTTTCGGTTTTGAAGAAACAAATAGGTTAGAGTTTGATTTTTGATCTTCTATGTACTTACATACAAGAACTATCAAGATACAAAAGGATTGAATCATGAATCAAGACATGAAAATGAAACAAAACCTACGAACACAATATTGACCTAGGTCGGCCCAGTCCAGAAATTAGGGAAAGAAATTTCTCATGATCTTATGCTCCTAGATGATGAAAATAGAGATGATTATAAGATCATAGCAATTGGTTTCATGTCAAAAGGATTTTTCTAGAATTAGTTATGAATTTTTGAATCTAGTTCCATGAACTTTAAGTAAAATGAAGAACATGTTGATCTAAGCCATGAATCCACAAAAGTTGTGAAGAGAAAGAATTTAAATGACAAGAGAAAAATTTGTTACCTCTTGATTATCCAAGGAAATAAATATTTGGATGATGTTCTTCACAAATTTCTCATGGTGTTCTTGAGAAACTTAAGGAAAAAGATGAACATGGTGAGGGTCTAAAAGAGAGAAAGATGAACAACTTTCTTGTTGAAAGTTTTTCGAGATTCAGAATAGAAAATTGTCAGAATCGTTAGGCAAAATCTGACGAATATGAAGAAGAAAAAGTGCCTTAATGAAGAAGATAAGAGTGAGCCGTGGGTTTTGGATAGGATTTGGTCAAATTTTCCAATGTCATGGCTTGTAATTGTCATAAAAAGACAATGGTAAAATGGTCATTTTCTAGCAAAAATTCCCTTTGCCATAAATGCGCCATTATGGCCATTATGACTCGGATAAGCTCGTCATAAATGCTCGTCAAGTCGGTCAAATCCATCATCTCAACTCCGTTGCCGACTCCTTGGTTCATCTGGCGCAAGCTTTTCCTAGAGATAATCTCGACGTATACGCCCGCAACAAATATAATATTTTAATTTTTTTACCAAAATTTTCAAAACTTCCAGTATCGTAGTAAATACGATAAAAACATTTTTCATCTCGTTCACGAATTAAAATTAGGTCTTCTGAGCATTAAACTTTTACTGTCAGTGAAAACACAAAACGGCAGACCGGTTTAAACTCAATTTTCAACCAAAACTTCCCCCTGACCTTATGATAATAAGTATAACAAGGAAATGACCTTGGTTTATCCAAAATCATTTTCTAAGTCTCGGATAAAATATATATTTATATATTTATTACCGATATTACGAAGCAGCGAAAATCAGGGTGTTACAGAGGTAGAGTCTGAAAGTGAAGATAGTGCATTGAGTGTTAGATTCTGTGACAGTGATGAAGAATATGAGGGAGATGATGGACTGATTAAGGTTAGTTTGGAAGAAGAGGATGTAAAAGATACAAGAGCAAGAGAGGTGCAAAAGAATAGAGAAACCAATGGGTGAAAGAACAAAGAAGGGTTCATCGCGAGTAACGTATCCTGTTTTGTGACTGGAAGGCAATTCAACCAGCCTAAAAAAGTTAAACACAAAATAAGGCTAGGTTGATGGGTTACTGCCTAAAAAGTGGATAGAAAATGTACAGATGATAACTAAACTGCCCAACTCTACGGAAAAGCTAACATCATAGGTAATTCTCAAATGCAACCAGCAAGTTTAGAATACATTTATCTCTTATGCATCCTTCTACTACAAGGGAGAGAAGCAGCTACTAGGACTAAAATCAATGGCATGTGCAAATTCAAGCATATCTTAGAGCAAACAAACAAATCAAGGAAGCCATATTCGGGTAATCAATATGTTTAATTACTGTTAACTTGTTAAATCTTTGGCGGTGGTAAAAGTATTAACTACCAAATCAAGCTTTATCAAATACTTGGGTCTAATCTCACTCTGAATTCCTGATTGTGCCAAAAATTAAAAAGGAAAAAAGAAATCAATGCATAAACTAAACATGTTATCGAGGTATGCTGAGAGTTGTTGTTCAAAAGAGAGGAATCAGAATTATATCGCAATAAACAGAATAAGATAGAAAAACCCTAATTGAGTAATAGGAAATTTTGATGAAATTGTTGATCTTCGAGTGTACCGACCGAAATATCCGTCGGTAATCTCTTAATTACCGACGAAAAACATGTCCGTCGGTAAACCATTTCTTTCTGGTAGTGCAAGTTGAATCTTTTAAAACAAAATGCGTATCAAATATAATTACCACAAATTCTAAGAAAGCTCAATATAAATTTTCTTTAAGCATTTTTACGAGGATCGGGCCTATGCTAGAGAACTTATATCTCGCTTGAAAGAAACGGATATTGGGGTTGGGTGGATGAGTTGAGTCTAACATCACTATGGCACAAATCCTTAATGGTTTGTTTGGATAAGGAAAGAAGTGTAAAATAAGAGAGTATTGATAAAAAATGAGTAAATTTTAGGTTGTTTGGATTAAAAGAAGTTTGAGAGAAAGAAAAATTAAGTTTTTTTCTTCACTCATTTGGTTGGATGGAAAAGTAGAAAGAAAGAAAATAAGTGTTTCTTATAAAAACATATTTTCCCTTGATATGATATATAATTTAATTTAATTTTAATAATTAAAAAAATAAAAGATGCAAACGACATACATTGAGGTAAAAAAATGGTTAGAATTGTAATTTGATATAACATTCTATCATCTCTTCTACTTTTCGTCTCATCCATTGAGGGATTTTTTTGTGGAACCCGCACTATTTTTTTTCCTCTCCCCGACCCACCAAAAAATGATATTTTTATCATGTACCCACTTCCCTTCTTATTTTCTCTCCTCATTTTCTCTAATGTTGTGTTTTTTAAGCGAAAAGAGAACCAAAGAAAAGGAGAAGAACAACATTTTCCCTTGTTTGGTTGGAAAAAGAAAAGAGAAGGAAATGAAAAAAAATTGTGGGCATTACATTTTAAAAAGTTTTCCTTCAAAATTGGAATAAAAGGAGAGAGGAGAGAAAAATGTCAAAATTTATACCTAATCTTATTACATCTTATTTTTGTTTACGGTATTTGTGTCATTTAATAAATATGTTTTTCTTTCTTTTTACTCTTTACATAATAAAAAAAATTAATTTTTTTTTGTTTCATTTTCTCTCCTACTAAATAACTGACAAAACTGGCAAAATTCAATGGAAATAAATCATTTATTGAATCATAATTAAGAAGTCGGTACAAGGAAAATAAAAAATGAACATATAGCAGGAGCGAGTTTTACGCCTTTTTGTTTATTACATCTTGTCCTTTTGTTCTCTAAAGTCAATCCATTCTCATCTCAACCGAGACTGAGACTTTAGCTTTCTACCGCAACCACAACGTGACACGTTTGCTACATGCATGAGTTTGATAAATATCAATAAATTGCAATAAAGAAAAAATATACAGTTTGATGGGGCTGCTCATGGCTACCCGGGAGCTTCAACCTGTGGAGGTATCTTTAGAGGCCACAACTCAGCTGCTCTTGGTTGCTTCTCTCGCAGCTTAGGATATTCTTCTGCCTTGTTTACTGAACTTTCTGGTGCCATTCTTGCCATATAAATTGCCAACTCTAGAGGCTGGAGGAACCTTTGGTTAGAGACAGACTCAATGCTTGTGGTCTCTGCCTTCAAGAACCTGAACATTGTGCCGTGGAGACTGCTGGCAAGATGGAAAAACTGCTTGCATATAGTCAAAGACTTTTCCTTCCAAGTCACTCACACATATAGGGAAGGCAATGTGTGTGCAGATAAATTAGAAAACTTTGGAATTCATAACCCTGGTTTTAGTTGGTGGGACACAATCCCCCATTTTATCAAGGATGAATTTTGTAGGAATAGGCTAGGTCTGCCTAGTTACAGGTTTTCTTAGTTTCTTCTTTCTCTCATGGGTTTTGGCTATATGTCCCCCCACGTTTCTTTTGTGCTTTGGTTTATTTTGATTCATCAATAATAGCGTAGCATGCAGCAAATGATTTTTGATTTGGGTGGTGCCAACCTAGTTGGGATGACCTTCTTCATTGTGGCATGCTATTTATATAAAAAAAACACTGACAAAACGAAGGACTAATAACTGTTGGTTGGGGGTGGCTTCCGTTGGTCAAGAATATTTTAATACCGTCAGGAATCAAATCGAGGAGCAAATCAAGTCGAGCCGTAGAATGTCCCAAAATAGATCTTACAACCACTAGATCAAAAGGCTCAATTGGAAAAAATATACAGCGATTCTCATTTTCTGAATTTTTTGAATAATCCATATATTATATTATTTGCCGAACAATATTGAAAAGAGTCCACTCGTGTAAATGATTTGATGCTTTATACAAGGGTGATATGAACTTGTGAAGTAAGTTCACTGAATAAGAATTTTTGGTTAAAGTAATCTTTTGGTCCTTATACGTGACATTGATTTTTAATTTGGTCCCTATACGTAAAAAGTTATCAATTTGGTCCCTATACGTGACACTGGTTTTCAATTTGGTCCTCACTGCTAATTGATCCCTATATAAGAGGGACCAAATTACAAATTATTATCACATATAGGGACCAAATTGAAAATAATTGTCACATGTAGGGACCGATTTCAATTTTTTTGTTGTTGAATTGGTCCCTACATGTGACAATAATTTGCAATTTGGTCCTCTTATATAGGGACCAATTAGCGGTGAGGATCAAATTGATAACTTTTTATGTATATGGACCAAATTGAAAATCAGTGTCATGTATAGGGACCAAAAGATTACTTTAACCTAATTTTTTAATAAAAAATATCATTTTTAAATATTAAATATATTTTTTTAATCTAGTTTTTTGAGTTTAATTTTTTTTAAGGCAATGTTAATAAGTTAAATGTTATGTTAGTTTTTTTTTCTCCTTTGTCATGATTTGAAGACCTCCTGCTTCTTAACACCTCTTATACCGTCAACTCAAATCAATTGAACTATCCAACCCCTGTTTAATTTTAATATATTATTAATGTGAAGTCTTTTATATCACCGAATAATGATAAATTATCACATATGTGACTTTTTAATATTTATAATAAAATAATTCAAGAAATCAAACTCAGGTATTTTGCATAATATCCCCAGCCTATGACCACTCGAGCTGCAGTCTGTGGAGGATGAAAAATGAAACATTTTATTATTTCTTTATATCCTTTTACCAACGTCTCCAAATGTTTTGTTTGTGGCAGATTAAATTTTTTTCGTAAATCGAAAATATTTAATAACGTAAAAAAAAACTAGTGTATGTAATTCCTTATTATAAAATATTTTTCCTATTTGGATAACAAAAAAATTTATAAATTAAAAAATTATTGATATGCATTGTTTGTGGAAAGATTTCTTTTACAATATCAACCGATCATCAATTGTCACATCATTAAAAATATTTGACTCTTATCCTAACTAGAGTTACTTTAAATGTCGCTTATATCATGATTTGTGATTGGTTGAGAATCTAAAAACCTTTAAATTGACCATGAATATATCAAATAAACTCAATAAAAAAATAGGTGTTTCTCGGTGTTTGTAAACTTAACTGTGTCTTTCCAACGAGTGTCCTTAGGGCACTGATTAAGGAATCCAAAAATAGCACGATTTCATTCTTAAATCAAGCGTTTATATTCTCAAAGCATCCACTTTCCAATGAGATCTTTCTTTTTTGCTTCTTTAATCAGTGTCCTAAGGATACTCGTTAACATTCTCCTTTTTGAAAAGCAAAAATTACTTTTATTACTTTCTACAAAATCACTTGTGATATTTTCAATGAGGTTACTTTCTACATGCACTTAATTTCCTTTGTCTCTAGCTAGTAGTTCATCACCATATTGCAGCTTCACCTTGATCCTCTACTCTCAAGGAGCGCTTTCTGATATACTTTTCTTCCTCTTGTCAATTCTCATTTCACATCTAAATTATTTAGCATTTCGAAGGAAATCTCATATCCATTGTTTTTCCTTCCTCTTTATCAATTTTCGTTGCTGTAACAAAAATTCTTCTTGCTTTTTGATTTTGAGTGATGAAAATCACTTGTGCCCATACATATATTTCTTCTCCTCATTAACAATTGTAATGTCAGAGCCAATATCCTTTTTCTTTGAGTGAGTGATTGTGTGTTTTGAGTTCTTCGAGGCATACGTATCCTCGAAGGAGTCATAGTATGCTCGAAAAAGGATTGACTAAACTTATTAAAGTTTTCCCAATTTTGACCAACATATATATATATATATATATATATATATATATCTATATATTCCTCGAGTAAATTTTTTTTGGTTGCCTAATTTATTATTACCTTTTCTTCTTATAGGATCATTCTCGGTGCATCTATTTCTAGGATAGAAATACTTAATTTTGAGGTAACCACAGAGAGGAAAAATTATAAATCTCATCACTAAAAATTCATGAATTCCTTATGGATTTTTTTTGCGAATTTTACTACAATTTTTTCAGAAATATGATATTTTTCCCTATAGATTTAAATTTGTAGGAAAACTGTAGAAAAATTTAGAAATTTCTTGCAAATTTTCTAATGAATTTTTCCCCCAACAAAATCTGAGAACTTTTCTACGGATTTTAAAATTTGAAGGAACAAATTACTCACAAAGTTCAATGGGAACAGAAATTTGTAGAAAAATCCACAGAAAACCTGTTTCTTGCATATTTTTGAGCAAAATCAACTGAAAAAATCTGCAAGTAATTAGAGTATTTCTAACGGTGTTGTTGAGTTCCCCTTATTCATGTGTCAGTGATATATGATATCGTTACTTTTTAATTTGATGATTTTATTTTTAAATAACTGTGTTCAGATCTCGTCGGATATACCCTAAAAAGAACCAACAATCATCTTCCAGTCGTTTCTTTATCTGTGTTTACAAATCTATTTGGCAAAAGCGTAAAAAGATATCTTAAATTTCATGGCTTTGTGAAAAGTTCCTTCAGTTTTAATTTTTGTCTTAATTAATTCTTAAACTCTAATTTACTATTGTTAGATTGGGTCATTTTGTTAACGTATAGTTAACTTATTAATAATAAATAAATCATGACAATTCATTTTTGTTAAATATAAATCGTTGATTTATATATTTAACTAAAAGTATTTTATCTTATTTGTTTAATTTTTAAATAAAAATAAAAAATAGAATATAAGAAATAAAAAAATAAAAATTATGATGATTGTATTTAATAAATTAAAAAATTGAATGATAAGATTTGTTTTAAATTAAAAAAAGGAATTAAAGGTTTAAATTTAATAAGAATGAATTATTAGGATTTATTCATTTGATTTCAAGTTATCATAAGGACCTATTGTAACAATAATCAGAGTTTAGGGACTAACTAAAATGAAATTAAAGTTAAAGATGTCTAGTTTTAAAAGGCTTAATATGCAATCACAGATAATATATAGTATACATAGGCAGTTGGTCAATGTAATAATTATGATTACTTCAAAAAATTTAATTACATCTTGATAAAAATACATATATATGGGAAGTTAATGTCAACCATATTATACTATATTATAACAAAAGACAATTTTCCGCTTCAAAAAAAAGAGACAATTTTCCGACTTTTGAATGAAAGATTAATTTCTTTTTGTGCAGCTAATTTTCATCACAAGCTATTTCCAATAGATTTATTACTTGTTTGTTTTATCCATCAATGCAGCCAGGCAATTGACGGCTAAAAAAGTTCAGTTATAGTTAAATCATTTTCATTAATTTTGTTTATTTATTTAATAGATCCAATGTGTGATGTAATGAACAGGACATGGACCTGATGATCCAGTTAGCCAATGAACTTTTTGAAGATGAGGAGAACATCTTTGATAGCTTTGCGATGCTATACAACAATTCCTCCCATCTAGGATTGCGTAATTATCTCTCTCTATTTTCTCCAACTTAATTTTTTTTTGGTTAACGATAGTTTCATATTTGGTTCGATTTGAGTTTGAAAGATAAAAAGTTATTAAATTAAATTAATTGATTTTCTTTATTGTTTTGATTTTAATTAAAGAATTCAACTAAATTAAATCAATCTTAATGAGTTTGATATTGTTCAATCTAATAAATATTTGGAAACTACTAGCGAGTTCAATTGATAAAGACATATGCTAGTTTTTTTTTATAAGCAAGATATATTCTAGTTAATTGACAACAATGTACGTAACATCAAACAAATCTTAAACGATACTATTATGCACATCGTATGTGTTTTACCATTTATAATAATTGTTTGAATTAGTGATACACATATATACTTACTTACCTAACTTACATATACATAATTTTCAACATTTAATTGTAACTTACTGAATATATATTGTTTTTCCCACACTTACAATATCACTCTATTACATAAGAAGATACGATGGAGATGTGTGTATATGATATGATGTAATATTTTTCATGCTGTTCGACCAGGTTCAAGACTTAGTGGGATCAATAACTGCAGCAACCAATGATCAAGTCCAAACAACCGAGTCTTATGAAAACCTAGTGGTTCCACCGCTTGAATTAGATGTTCGGAATCCACTGTCCCAGTCACCAATCGCTTCAGATCCATTATGGAATGGAACACTACAAGATGTGGTAAAATATATATAATACTTAAAACCATATATTTGCTAATATTCACGTGTCTTAACTAATATGCATTTACCTTGTAAAATTAATGTACACCAACATGATTATCATTTTGATTAGGTGGGAGGATTTATCTCAGAAGGAGCAGCTTCTTCGATTCAAGGCCAACATATGGCCCCTACAGGATGCTATAATTCGTTTTATCAATCTGAAACCCAGAATTTGCATATGTATGTTTTCCTATCATTTTATGGATGTTGTTTCTCCATTTAATTTTTAGTACATATACTATACAAACATTTCTAGCTTCTTGTCATTCTTTTTTCTTGTGCTGATCTTGGCATATACATTCCACATTTCTATGTTGAAGGTTTCAAGGTTCGACTATACCTAATGAGTACACCACAAGCAATCAATTGTTTGAGCCAAATTTCACAGCAAGCAATGCTTTCAATGCTATCAATCAACATTCATCATCTCAAACATCATTGTTTCCACAATACCCCGTGAGTACAATTGTAACACCCCGATTTTCACTGTTTCAAAATAATCGAAATACGGACGATTATTTGTATATATTTATATGAGTATTAGAAAATTATTTTAAATAAATGGAGTTCATCATTCAATCCTACTTGAATGTAGGAAGCTATGATTAAAATTTAGGTTTGAAAGTCAGGCGAATCCCGGCCCGCGAATTTCATTGACAGTATAATTATACTGCTCAAAAGACCTAATTTTAATTCGTGAACGAAATACTTAAGATTTTTATTTTACTTCCTACAATTGTTTATTTTTAGAATTATTTCATAAAAAATGAAATAATATACGTTTTACGGGCGAAATACGTAATCGGGTGAACGACAGAGTGTATTTCGGAGTTTTCAAGAGCAGATAAAGAGGTTATCTTAGAATTTTGAGATGATTCATGGGGATGAGTCACACTTTTGAATCTAGAAGATTCTACAAGGTTAAAGTGGCAATTTAAGGATTTTGTACTTAAGTCCTTGAACTTTCTCTTAATTGCACTTTGGTCCCTAAGTTAGTTTCTATGTTTTTCCAAGTGAATTGGGCCAGATTTTTTTCTCCAAACCCATTAGAGGACCGTGGCCTTGAGGCCAAAATTCTTTGTCCATGGATTAAATTTCATGAAGCCAATTGAAATCATATAAGTTTCCTAGATTATGTTTATGCCTTAAGCATTTTGGTGGGCCAAAACAATTGAATCCTAGCCCAAAACTCCATGGCCCATGCGCAAGCCCAAAGAGGAGTAATGGCTGCCCTTAACTTGGATGAGCCAAGCTCATTCTTGTACATTCCACAACATTCTCCAATATTCTCAAAAGTTCTAAACTATTCTCAAAAGTTCCAAAGTATTATAGCTTTTTCCTAAGAACATAGTAGCAAGTTGATGAAGAAGCTTCAAGATAACTCACATAATGAGTCACAATGTGAACACATTAAGTGTTGCACATGGTCATCATTACAAACTATTCAGAATTTGCAAAATAGTCCCTATACTTTTAGAATTTTGCAAAATGGTCCCTAGGAATTATTTGCGCCTAAATCCTTGAAGAAGCCACCTCCTTTATACTTAGTCCCTCAAAAGTGGCGCAGCCCACATCTCTAAATTCATACTTTCATTCCATTATTTGCCATTTCACACTTTACACACAAAAAAAACCCAAAAGTTCTAAGTTCGTACCATCATTTTGTGAAGCAAGTCCTTGGATCTTCAATTGTATTTGATCTTCAAGAGGTGAATCCTATTCTTCTTCCCTAATCATGTCTATGTTCTTCAATAAGTTTCATTATTCAAAGTCTATTTCATCTATGTTCATCACTTTTAAGTTTCTAAGTCTAGAACTTTGAAAATTCATAACAAATTCTAGAAAAATCTCATGATGTTGAAACCACTTCCTATGTTCTTGATATCATGCATACTATCTAAATCCAAGATCATGTAGTAATCAAAAATTTCCTTCCTAATAAACTAGCTATGGCCGAACCTAGGAGGATGGGTTTTGTAGGAGTTTTGTTCATGTGTTGTCATGTATGATCATGTATTTCATATGACATGTATGTCTACACACCCTAATCCATGTTAGTTTGTTAAAATGAAAATCCTTACTCAAAATCTCTATGATGGTCGAACCCTAAGTCGGCGAGATTTGATGAGTTTTGTTCAAAGTTTTCCATCCATGATCTTGGTTGATTAAGGACCATTAATCCATGACTTAATCATGATTAGAAATTTTAGTCACCCAAAACCCCTTGAATCCGTGACCATGTAGAAGGGTTTTGGATGTTTTTAGTTTCTTGATTTGTAATTATTTGATTGTAATGGTTGAAGGTTGAGTGAGTGTGACGTGTACGTGACATCCGGACTTCCGACGAAATTCATTAATTCACAAGAGAATCTACGAAAGGTAAGGGGAGATTACCTGAGGGATTTTTTCTCAATAACCATTTGCTTTTAGTGTAGTCTGTATAATTTATATGTGGTTGTGGTTATCTGTTTATATTGTTTACGTTGTGTTGTTTATCTGTGTATCGGTGATTGATCTGCTTTTAATTTATTTAATTATCTATAGTTGTATATTATATTGCTATGATGCATGATCTGCCTGGTGATATAATTCTGATGACATTGTTGAATGTTGTTTGAGAAGCCTGATAGTGGTCAGTGCATAACCGATTAATCAGATAAAAGCTTTAATAAGCTGTGTAAATTATATTCAATGTTTTATGGGAAATGTTGGAATATAATAGTGGTGGAAAATATTGTTTTGTAAAAATAATGAGTTTTGAGAAATATTATTATTTTAATGATTTAGTAATAAAAAATGAATTATGAGTCACAATGAGAGCGAAACCGTGAAAACATTTTTGCACTGCTAATTTTCACGTAAGAAATTCTGCAATATTATAAAAAGTTATTTTATGAATTTAATTTTTGAAAATAAGTTAATTATGATTTTAGAAAATTATTTAAGTGGAAAAAGCTAAGTTTTGGCTTAAAAAGCGTTAAAAGTGATAATTGACGGCAAATTTGGAAGAGTGTCGACGGCAAATATCTTGAAACGGCAATTCGTATTTTAAGTAAGTTTAAAATCTCAAGTGACTCACCTTTGTGAAAACTAAGTTTTATTATTTAAAAAATTTATTGAAGAATTTCCCATTTGAAAAGATTTTTCGGAAGCAAAATTAATTCAACCGTGTTGAAAGTGGTGTGGAACTTAGTAACCGAGATGTCGAGGTACTAAGGTTCTTTGTTGTTATGGACATGGGGTCCTTTGGACTTTGAGGTCCTGTAGACTTGGTGTCTACTGTATACATGGTGTATACTGTGTTTAAACATTTAAGATGTTTTCTATTACCACGAACCTATGACTGGTGCATCGGTCGAGAGGTGTCATGATTGAGCACTCGGACTGTGAGGTCCTGTGTTGTAATGAAAGTTTTAAAGATGTTAAAACTATGTGAGTTGTAATCCATTTTGAGCTTCGGCAAAGAAAGATTCAACACAATGAAAAGAGTTATGAGCAAAAGTGTTTTGCATGCGTTTGGCAGACGTGCCCACGGTTCTATGTGTGATTACCTTGCGGCATCAGGTATTTCATGCTACGATTTTCTTCATTGTGCCCGGGTTGGACAATGAAACCCCATTTACGGTTTTCTCACTGATGCCCTGAGTGTGGACAATGTGCAATGGGTTATGGCTGCGTGCCTTTATGCCATGGGATGGCAATTGAGCCTGATCAACTCACCAAGTGTTAGGATATCTCATGAGATTAGGTGCGAAGTTAGACGACGAATATGAAGTGTTCATGCATAGTTTTCCAATGTTGATGTTTGGGGTGTGGAACCCATTGATAAACTGTATACTATAATAAGGATGCTTATGTTGTTATAAACATGTAAATGTGATTGTGCCTTCTTTTGTGTCGCACATTTAGTTATTGTGTTAAATCCATATATTGGCATCTCACCCTTACAAACATATCAGAGCCGCACAAGGGGTATGATCTCTACAAAAAGGAGAAGGCTGTCTAGTTCGGGGCATGTTGTTGCTGCTTCTATCGGTTGCAGTGTCTGTTAGTTACGACCAGCTTAGGTCCTACTATGTTATATTATGTTTTGAGAATAAACTAATCTGATAATGATCTAGGTGTGGAAACATATGAGGCGGTATAGCTGTATGACTCATATACATTATGTATTTAAGTGTGATTTGATTACGTTGTTGTTGTTGTAAGGTTAAAAAGAAGAAGAAAAAATTTAACACCATATTTTGAAAAGATAAACGTTGAGAAAACATTATTTTCCGAAAGTAACTAGAAAATTAAGTTTTATTTCGGCAAACGGGTAACCATGTGATGACCCGAGTTAGGGTGTCACAACAGTCACCCTAAAATATGTTTTCTACAACTAAGGTTGCCATGGATGCATTGACTGTGTTGCTGTCCATCGTTATTCAATTGCAGGTAGAGGCTGCAGGAGCAGGATTTGGAATAGGAATATCAAGTGGACAATTCATGAGTAACCAAAGCTCCATGTTTTCCCCTCTTCAGAATAACTACTTCTTCAGTCCTCTTAGTGGGGGGAACAACAGGTGGCATAAGAGATATATATGTTTGTTAGAGAAATTCTTAGGAAATAAAGTTTTACATTTTATATACCCTTCAAAAATGTTATAAAAGAGCATCTGGCACGTAATAAATAGTAAAGAGCAATAGTTTTTCTTGGCCCAAGAGTGCATATTATGACTTTTGAACTATAGGGCACAACACAACCAATTCTCTTCTATTAACACCTATGATTCACAATACGCTCCCAACTACAAGCAGCATGACTCCAATGCATATTATTCACAATACACTCCTAACTACATGCAGTCTGACGCCTATGCTTCTTATAGGTAATATTGTTTTTTTTTTGTTAAGAGTTACTTGATTAACAAATGAACAAGCAAATGCATGAACCATAAGTTTTTTATAGGCTGACCCAACTGGTCACTCCTCCACTGCATGAAACTAGTTGCCCCTCTGAAAAGAAGATGACTTTTGATTCACGATCTTAACAGTTTATGCATCATATTTGCCCATCTAATCCTAGGTACTATATATACTCTCTTCTTCTTTTTTAAATAAATTTACCATTTGATTATCATATGGTATTGTTGTCCTTTATAGTGTATTAAAACTTGTGTAGCTTCATCTTGAGTCTGTTTTTATATATGGGTTGGAGTGCTTCTTCTTATACTCTATTTAATTAAATTTTCTTATTAAAAAAAACACATAACCATAAAAACTAAGCATTTTGTCCCAAAGCTACCAAATCATTTTCATCAACAACTTAGCTATATATAGACCCGTTTTACTAGAGGTTGCTACTCCTCTTGGTTACTCATTCTTTCAATTTAAAATTTTAATAGTTAGTTTGAAATTTAAGTTGACTCTTAGTTCAGTTTATTATATGATCAAGCAATTGATACTTGATTGTCAGTTCAGTTTAATATTGTGTTTTTTTAAGAGTTACTTGATTAACAAATGAAGAGATGAACAAGCAAATGCATAAACCATAATTTTTTTAGGCCGATCCAGCTGTTTACTACTCCGCTGCATGAAGCTAGTCGCCCCTCTGAAATGCAGATGACTTTTGATTCACAGTATCAACCTATATCCCCTATCTAATCCTAGGTACTATCTACTCTATTCTTCTTTTTAAAATAAATTTACCGTTCAATTATCATATGGTGTTGTTGTCCTTTATAGTGTATTAAAACTTGTGTAGCTTCACTCCATGTCTATTTTTGTATATGGGTTGGGGTACTTCTTATACTCTAATTAATACAAATTTCTTATTAAAAAAACAAATAACCATAAAAACTAAGCAATTTCTCCCAAAGCTACCAAATCATTTTCATCATCAACTTAGTTATAGACTCGTTTTACTTGAAGCTGCTATTCCTTTTGGTTACTCATTTTTTTTTCAATTTAAAATTTTAATAGTTAGTTTGAAAATTTAAGTAGACTCACAGTTCAATTTATTATCTGATCCATCAATTGATACTTGATTATCAGTTCAATTTAATATTGTATTTTATTAAGAGTCACTTGATTAACAAATGAACAAGTGGACAAGCAAATGCATAAACCATATTTTTTTTTAGGCCAACCCAGCTGTTCAGTGCTCCGCTGCATGAAGCTAGTCGCCCATCTGAAATGCGGATGGCTTTCGATTCACAGTCTCAACAGTTTATTCAACCTATCTCCCCTTCTAATCCTTGATACTATCTACTCTATTCTTATTTTTCAAATAAATTTTACCATTCGATTATAGTGAATTATATGGTGGTGTTGTCCTTTACATTGTATTAAAACTTGTGTAGCTTCACTCTAAGTTTGTTTTTGTATATGAGTTGGAGTACTTGTTATACTCTATTTAATAAAATTTTCTTATTAAAAAAACAAATAACCATTAAAACTAAGCATTTTGTCCCAAAGCTACCAAATCATTTTCATCATCAACTTAGTTATAGATCCTGGTTTACTGGTTGCTATTCTTTTGGTTACTCATTCTTTCAATTTAAATTTTAAGAGTTAGTTTGAAAATTTAAGTCGACTCTCGGTTCAATTTATTATCTGATCCAGCAATTGGTACTAAACTATATATCTAATCTATTTTCTGGATATAGGCATACATATCAGAATCATCTGCATAGCCAACAATTTGTTACGACATACAATTCCTTTGCCACTGAATCTTCGGTGCCTTCTAGGTATCAAATCATTTACTACAGACTTTCTATTTTGACATACCCTTTTATTAATTGAACATGACAATACACTTTAACTATCTAATTTTCATTTTGGATTTTTTTTTTTGGTTCGGGATTTTTTTCCAAATCCATTTGAGATGACTAAGATAATGCTTACGTTACTGATCTTATTAAGGCTTCATTGTTTTACAATTGCTTCTTTCCTTTTAATGATACTAATTTATTCAATTTAATTAGGCCTACAAGAGCAATGGGTATACCGACTCAGCAAGGAGCCCCTATTTCTGGAAATACAGTCACTGGACAATGTTACAAAGCGCCAATGCTTCAATCTTCATATTTTCTAAGTACACAACTGGTCAACAACTACACAACTTACCTATTCATATCAATAAAATACAGATCAAGTGAGTAAGTATATGTTATACAAGTTATACACACAAGTTGTTCTGATTTATTGGTTTTAACTTGGTCCCCATGAGATTTTTTTTCTAGGGTATATTGGATGAAGGAGTTAAAAAAAAAAAGCAGAAGGGAAAGCAAAGTTTTTATTTTAAGTAAATATTTCTTTATTTTTTATTTTATTTTTTTAATGAGAAGAATGAAATCAGATCTTTAGATAAATTTCCATTAATTCCTTATTCATATTTTTAAACAAGATATAATTCTCTAAATAAAAAGTTAATCGTGTATTTAATTTCTTTCCCAACCGAATCCTGATATAAAGGAAACAGGTTCAATAGGGTTTCAATTAGAGACTTCATGTTCTTAATTATTTATACATATATGGTTGAATCGTGCATGATAGGGCGCAACCATCACAACCAGTTCCCAATATGCTGATCCAGAACGGGTTTCCTATTCCACTATACGGTCCTTCTATTACTTTTGGACAAGAATTAGGATATGAGATATATTCAAGGTTGTTTTATACTGCTCGAATATATACATAATTCTCAGCTTCTCTTTCTTACCATATCTTTTAATATCAACTTTCATGATTTTATGTTTTCAGTGATGATGAAATAATTAAGAATACAATGTATGACAAAATATAAGGAAACTGGTCAACCACTTGAACCCCATCTGAGATCATACCTAGCATTAAAAGGTAATTACAATTAATTTCTTTGAGGCCTTTTTTTTTCATAAATGTTTCCCACTTGCTAATATGCAAAAAAATCATTAGTATTTTAACCTGCCATTAAGTGATATTCTATCATCACTATTGTAAGATTACTTCATTAAAGAAAATTTACATTATATTACAAGCAAGCATTACATTTTAAGATAAATTTTTATGTTTGTGACAATAATGTTGTTGTTCTTAATGCAGCGAAATCTAATCCGTCTTACTTTCCCCAATGAGGAGTGCGCGGAATTCTCAAGACCGGATGAATCAAATTGCATGTGTCAAATGATCAACTCTCTTTAGAATCGTTATCGTTCAATCAACTTTTAAATATGACATTTTTCCTTTATGTTTTCATTGAGATCTATTGCACTAGTGGAGACCTGTCTTATTACTTTTCTATCCAATACATACCCAACTACATTGTCTGATAAGAGTCTTTATGCTTTCATTATTTTATGACTTGCAGAACCTAAATCTGGTGCACTATCTACACCATTTTAACTGTTGCATAGGCTTTTTTCTTGCTTTCTTTTCTTCTGTTTTTGAAAAAATGGTTCGTAGAGACCACTTTTTGGTACACCATTTTTGTACAATTAAACTATTAAACAAGGTTTTAATTAATGGACTAATAATCTACTTTAAACTCATATTTTGAATATCAAAGCAGTTGATGGACTTTTTTTTTTTGGCTAGGCAAATGTTAGTAATGTTAGTAATTAGTATGTTATGTTAGTGGGCAGTTGATGGACGTTCATTAGAGCCATCAACATTTATTTTCACCTAGTTTTTTTTTTTTTTTGTCGGGGACATTGAGGTCCTCTTTCTTAGAGTGCTTCATCAAGTTAGCTCTTTTTTTTTCCATTTTTTTGCATTCAAATGTGTAGCCTCTCAGAATATAGTTGGTTGTGGTGAGAGTGAATTGCAATTCAAGACTAACTTCGGTTAGGATTTTAATTACCTAATCATCACCTTTAATGCAGAATTTCTGAGCAATTAGTAATTAAAAAAGAAATTGTAGTCTCTCTCTCATTTGTTGTATCCCTGCAGATAATAAATCCTTATTCATAGTCTATCCATTTTCGAAACCTATCTCATTCCTTTGCTGGAAACCTTATTATGCTCCAACATACAAAACAATGCTCCTGCCATATTCCTCTTCTAGATCTGCCCGAGTCATTTTGGAGCTTATCGACATCCTGGTATATGGAAGGAAATTTACTTGGTACAAAATGGATGGCTCGGCTATGAGTAGACTCGATCGTTTCTTAGTATCCGAAGATTGGACTACTGCTTGGAGTAATTCAACTTAATGGATTTTGGAGAAGGATTTTTCGGATCATTGTTCGATACTTCTAAAGACTACAATATCTAATTGGGGGCCTAGGCCTTTTCGGTTCAACAACTTTTGGATACAACACAAGGGGTTCGATGACATGATAAAGAAGATGTGGGAAGAAATCAAAGTCGAGGGATGGGCAGCCTATGTCTTGAAAGAAAAATTGAAAATAATTAAGGTGCAGCTAGTTATCTGGAACAAGGATGAGTTCGATCATTTGGATACTAAAATTGCAACCTTACAAGATAATGTCCGTTTGCTTGATCTGAAGGCAGAATCGGTTGGTTTGGAGGAATTAGAGGTCCAAATTAGAAAGAGTCACCTAACTGAGCTTTGGGAAAAGGTTGTGATGAAGGAGAGTATGTTGGCCCAGAAGGTAAGATGAAGATGGTTAAAAGATGGAGATGACAACTCAAGCTACTTCCACGCGTGCATAAGATCAAGAAGAAGGATCAACCACATTCAAGCTCTACATAAAAGTGAGGGATGGCGGATTGAAGTGGACGATATTAAATAGGAAATTCATTCCCATTTCTCTAATCAATTTACGGCTGATGGTTGGGAGAGACCACTTCTAGATGATGTGGAATTCAGGCAGGTTAATGTCAGTGACAACAGAGGCTTGGTAGATCAGTTTTCGGAGGCAGAAATCAAGGAAGCCGTGTGGGACTTTGAGGGGGACAATAGCCCGGGCCCAGACAGATTCACTTTCACCTTCCTAAAGAATTTTTGGGAGTAAATTAAATTAGAGATATGCAGTTTTGTCAGGGAATTTCATGCTAATTCCAAGCTCCCGAAGGCCATCCTTGGATCTTTTATCCTGATGATTCTGAAAAAAGAAAGTTCACAATCAATTAAGGACTATAGGCCTATCTCTTTGGTCGGATGTCTTTACAAAATTTTGGCAAATATTTAGTCAAAGAGATTTAAAAGTGTTCTGCCAAAGGTGATTTCAAGGTCTCAATTGGCTTTCTTAGAAAATAGACAAATCCTAGACGGTGTGGTGGTGATGAATGAATTGATTGATTATGCAAGAAGGCACAGGAAAAAATGTCTAATTTGCAAAATAGACTTTGAACGAGCCTATGACACGGTGGATTGGTCTTTTTTGGACTACATGCTTCGGAGATTGGGTTTTTGTGTTAAATGGCGAAGCTAGATAAGAACTTGTGTCGCTGGTACAGCATCGGTTCTTGTTAATGGTAGTCCAACAGAAGAATTTTGTTTACAGAAAGGCTTGAAACGAGGGGACCTCTTAGCCCCTTTCCCTTTCCTTGTGGTGGCGGAAGGGTTGAGTGGGTTTGTGTCTAAAGTAGTGGAGGTGGGGCATCTAAAAGGGTTTGTGTTTGGAGAAGAGGATGTGGTCATTTCTCATTTACAATACACGGACGATTCGCTGATTGTCAATGAGGCTACCCAAGCAAAATATTTGGGCTATGAAGACCGTTCTTAGGTGCTACGAATTAGCATCGGGCTTGAAAGTGAACTTTAGAAAGAGCACTATTATAGGCATCAATGTGGACGAGCATTTTCTGGAAGCTGCAGCGACTTTTTTTAATTGCAAGATTTGTTCCATTCCTTTCATCTACCTAGGAATCCCTCTAGGAGCTAATCCAAGACATGCAGACACTTGGAAGCATATGGGGGAAAAGCTTAGGAAAAGGCTATCAACTTCGAAAAGAAAGAGCCTCTCTCTTGAAGGTAGGATCGTACTAATCAACTCGGTACTCTCGAATCTCCCTATTTTTTATTTATCTTCCATGAAAGCTCCTAAAAAAGTGATTAACAAAATTGTATCTATCCAAAGAAACTTTTTATGGGGAGGGAATTATCAAAGGAGGAGAATAGCTTGGGTCAAATGGAGTGTGATATGTAAACCAAAAATAAGAGGGTTGTTGGGAATTAAAGACATCCAGTTATTCAACTTATCTCTACTAGGTAAATGGATTTGGAGAATTGATATGGCGGAAAAATCACTATGGTTTGAAGTTCTGGACCATAGATATGGATTGAGCCATTCAGGAATCATTGAATTTCTGTCAAACCGTCCTGCCAACTCCAATTCTATTTGGTGGAGAGACTTGTGCAGTGTTGATGATGGAAGACTGATTACTGAGGGATTGCTAAAAGAAGGACTCTACAAGAAGGTGGGTGATGGGAGGGATGTGTCTTTTTGGAAAGAGCCTTGGCTGGATAAAAAGTGTCTAAGAATGAAATATCCAAGGCTTTTTTCTATGTCAGTAAATCAGGAAGCAAAGGTGGGGGATATGGGTCAATGGGAGAATAATGTTTGGCATTGGAATCTACAATGGAGAAGAGTCCTCTTCATCTGGGAAAAAGCTTTACTGACAGATCTGCAGGGCCTGCTGTCAAAAGTGAAATTAAGAGAAGATGTCTTTGATGAGTGGAGGTATAGTCATAGTAGTGATGGTGTTTACTCTTGCAAATCAGCATATATGGCACTCTCTAACAGCATGATGCTCTTTATGCAACCTGATGTTCCTGCTGTGGATGAAATATTTAATAAATTTTGGATCCATATCATTCCATCAAAAGTTCTAGCTTTTGGATGGCAAGTATCATTGGATAGAGCTCCATATAGAATGAATCTTTGGAAGAGGAATATAATAAATGATCTGCAAGAACTAAAATGTGTTTTTTTTTTGCAATGAAGGGGTATAGATTATGGACCATTTGATTTTTGGCTGCAATAATTCTATGCTACTATGGAAAATGGTCTACAAGTGGACAGGATTTGAGGTGGTTATGCCAACAGTAGGAAGGTCACATTATCTCTATCATAGGGGGATGGTTAGAGGTAGGGGATTGAAAAAATTATGGATGGTCATTTGGTTTGCTACAACATGGTCGATCTGGATTTCTAGAAATGATGCAATTTTTAATGTGGTACCTTTTGATGCTATTCAAACTTTGGATCTCATAAAGTTCAGAGCTTGGTGTTGGTTCCAATTCAGAGGTAAGGGAAGCCCCTATAACTTGAATGACTGGTGCACTTCACCATTAATCTGTAAGTTGTCTGCTGCATAATTCGATGGAGGTATGAGTTGGCTGCTACTAATCAAGCCTCAACGCAACAATTCTACAAGTACAGAAAATGTGTGTGCCGATTGGAACTTTTTTGGGGCATTTAACTTTCAGGTTTGCTAAGGCTAGGACAATGATATGGGCGCATCATCTCTGAAGATGGTTTTGCCTCCTATCTTTCAATTCTTCTAGTTTGGAAATTGACAATTATGTGTCATGACTTTTTAAGTAGTTTTGCTGTTCCTATTGGGGTTTGGCTTCTGTAATCAAAATATTGTGTTCATGTGCATTATTGAATTTACAGTTTGCCTCCTTTCTATTGATTTTTTTTTTTGTATTTGGGTAGAGTACTCCTTGTACTCTTTCATTATACTAAACATTCTCTTTGCTGATAAAAAAAAAATTCCGATGTCATTTAACACATTAGCCCTAGTGAGGAAGGATTCGAGGAATCTTTACATGTAGATATGCTGCAAGCATTTGCTCATCCTTTATTAAACTCTTAAAATGGACCTGTTAATATCATTATTTTTTTACTTGCATGTAAAGTACTCCATGAATCATGTTCGGTGAATCATATCCGTCTCTCTCTCCCACTGCCGAGGAAAGATACTCGAGATATTGAAGATGCAACGTATCTTTTCTTTTCTTTTCTTTTTTTTGAGGGGAGGGGGTGGGTGGGGGGGGGGGGGGGGGTGATTATATCAACTTGATTTGCTGGCGCTTATTTTCGTCGCTGGTCACTACGAGCGAATATTTACAAGATCAGGTTTTCTCATTTTAATCACTCACATCTTGTCTTGTGTTCTCTAAACCTTTAAAGAGATGTTGAAAGGAAAAGAAAAGCGTAGAAGGTAAATTACCTAAAAACTCCTTTAACTCAGATTCATCATACTTCCAAGTGAAGTAATTAGTCATTTAGTCCTTCAAACTTGTACGAATATGTAAAATATTATATTTTTACTATCAGATTTGTTTTGTTTAACTGCTATATGTAACAAATGGGTGAACATTTAACTATTAGTCCCCCATGGTGGGGGCTATGGAATAGTGAATGGTGTTTTTGAACTTGCGAGTGGGTTAATAAAGTTGCGAGAGACTTGTAAATTTTTTTTTTGTTGATAAAAGCCAAATTATGGCAATTCATTCATAATAGTGTCAGCAATACAACTAGGAGCAATGTAAAAACAACAGGAGCTAGCATACAACAAAGACGCCCTAGCCAAAGAGTGAGCCACTTTGTTTGCTTGCCTCCTAATAAACTTTGTTGAAAAGTTTGTAAAGTAAGAAGTAAGACCCTTGCAACAATTAACAATGATACCAAACTCAGTAATATTTTCCTTTGATGAAGATAACTCATCCACCACCCCTTTACTATCAACTTCAAAGTGGACGTTGGTGAAACCCAACTCAATGCACCATTTAATGGCAAACAAGAGACCCATTGCTTCCCCCACCTTCACTTCCAACTTTTATTCTACCCACATTGTTTTAGCTTGAAAAAAATTGCCCTCATGATCACGGATGCACATGCCAAACCCGGATAAGTTTATGGCCTCAAAGAAAGCTGCGTCAACATTGCATTTCAAAGACCTAAAAGGAGGAGGTGACCATCTAGCTCGGGTAATTCGAGGACCAACAGCCACCCAAAGGGGTTTCCTTTTCCTAGCTAAAATCCAACTGGACAACATCTCTTTTGAACAGCTGATGACTTGAGTTCCAGTCATATCCTCATTGTTCCACAATTTTTGGTTCCCGGCCTTCCATATGCCCCACAATATCATCACAAAATACGCCCTTTTATTTGAGTCAATAACACCACTGACCAAGAAATATAACTCAGAGAAAGAGTTCACCTGGTTAAGAAAAGGATCAATGATGTGCCAATACCTAGCTTGAATCAAAATATCTCTACTCTTGTCACACTACAGTAATGCATGACACTGAGATTCAAGACCAGTTTCGCATATCACACACGAACTTGCACAAGCCACCCCATGCATCTGCAGGTTTATTCTAGTGGGAAGAACCTCCCTACATGCGCGCCAAATGAAGGACTTCACTTTAGGGGGCACTTCCAAGTTCCAAATACTTTGCCAATCTCCATCTTGTTTCAGATGAGCCATGTTCAATAAGGATTCGATACAAAGTCTATAAGATGAACGAACTGTATAAAAGTCGTCCTTACTATATTTGCATATGCGTATGTCCTCCCCTACTTCATCAACTAAGGGCGTGGCTAGTATAGTAGCAGCATCACAAGGAGTAAAAAACTGACGCACAAAATCTTCATTCCATCTTCTGGTACCAGGCATAATAAAATCACTAACCACCCAATTATGAGCAATTTGGGTTAAGTTAAAATGGTGATTCAGCCTTTGACCATTTGCAATCCAAGGCTCATTTAGGATTGGAATATTGTGTCCATTGCCAATTCTCCATCCAGAGCCCTTATTCAACAAGACCCGGGAATTCCAGATGCTACACCAAATAAAACTTGGATTATGACCAAGAATCGAATCCAAGAACTGACCTCTAGGATAGTATTTAGCTTTGAAAATCCTTGAGACCATAGATTCTGGGTTAGAAACAAATTTCCAACCTTGCTTCCCTAGCATTGCCAAATTAAAAGCTCCCATATTTCTGAAGCCGAGGTCACCAAATTCCTTCCTCATAGATAGCTTATCCCATTTCAACCAATTAATGCCACACGTATCTCCCTTCTTGGATCCCCACCAAAAAGAGTTCATCATCCTTTCAATCTCTTCTGCCAACGAAAGAGGTAGTAAGAAGACACTCATGCAGTAAGTTGGAATCGCTTGGAGCACAGACTTCACCAGAACCTCCCTGCCAGCCTTGGAAAGATGTCTGCCACTCCAAGAATTAATTTTCTTCCACACCGTGTCCTTCAGATAATTAAATGTAGCTTTCTTTTTTCTAACAATTAATGAGGAAAGCCCCAAATATTTTCCTGACCCAAGACAGGCCTGGACTCCCAAGATATTAGATAAAGCCAATCGAGTACCATCATCCACATTCTTACTATAAAAAATCTCAGATTTACTTAAATTAACTGCTTGACCTGATACTGCTTCAAAAGTAGCAAGAATTGACTTCATCACATTACATTCACGCTCACTAGCTCTAAAGAACAAAAAGCTATCATCTGAAAAAAGAAGGTGACTAACAGAAGGAGCACCCCGACAAATTTGAATGCCATGAATGTCACCCCTCCCCTCAGCTCTTTTGATTAGGGAAGTAAGGCCCTGAGTACAGATAAGAAAAAGATAAGGGGAGAGAGGGTCACCTTGCCTTAAGCCTCTGCCTGGAACAATTGATCCAACAGAATCATCATTAACCAGAACCGAGTAGCTAACAGAGGAAACACACAGCATAATCCATCTGACCCATCCATCATCTGAAAAGGAAGGTGACTAACAGAAGGAGCACCCCGACAAATTTGAATGCCATGAATGTCACCCCTCCCCTCAGCTCTTTTGATTAGGGAAGTAAGGCCCTGAGTACAAATAAGAAAAAGATAAGGGGAGAGAGGGTCACCTTGCCTTAAGCCTCTGCCTGGAACAATTGATCCAACAGAATCATCATTAACCAGAACCGAGTAGCTAACAGAGGAAACACACAGCATAATCCATCTGACCCATCCATCACAGAAACCCATCTTCTCCATCATAGCACGGAGAAAACTCCAGTCCACTCTATCTTAAGCTTTGTTGATATCTATTTTCAAAGCCACTTCACCTCTAACTCTTTTTGTTTTGAATTTCATATTGTGGATAATTTCAAAAGCTATGAGCACATTATCCAGGATAGATCTTCCTTCTACAAAAGCAGACTTGGTTGGTATGTTAAAAGAAACAGGTTACCATGATATTGAGGGTACGTATGTGGTAATAAGGCTCCTACGATTGAAACAAAAACGATGAAGGCTTTATTGGGTGATAAGGATGCAATGGACATTGTTACGATATGATTTGATATCATACGATATGATTTGATTATATAATTATTGTGATTGATATTGTAATCATATTAGGATATTAGGTTTGATTGGCCTCTATTTCTCTGTCTCTTTTTCTGCTCTATAAATAAGAGCACTCTCTTGTAACATTGTAACACACATCAAATATATGCAAAGCCTTTTTCTATGTTCTTGCAGAGGAGTGTTATTTTGACACCAAAACCTACTTTTATACTTTTCCCATATATTTATTCATTATTTCTCTCTCATCTTTCATCATTTTCTTTTCTAAACTCATCATGATTGGTGGTGTCAAAAGTTGGTGTCCAAAGTTGGTGTCAAAATATCATTTCTCATTCTTTCATCTGTTTGTTTGGACAAGAAATCAGAATGTAGAATTGTATGTTGTACAGGGAACAACTATTGCACAAGACAAGCCAAGTAGGTATTGCTGGACCTAATGTGAGAAGGGGGAGGTCATTTTGGTGGAGGTCCTATTATTGGATCGAATGTGGAAAATGGTGGTGATTAGACAAAAGCAGAGGTATAGTATGAAAGTGAAGATAGTGCTTTGAGTTGGATTCCGTGACAGTGATGAAGAATATGAGGGAGATGTTGGACTGATTAACGTTAGTTTGGAAGAGGAGGATGCAAAAGATACAAGTGCAAGGGAGGTGCAAAAGAACAGAGAAAACAATAGGTGTAAGAGAAGGACTATGGTATCAACTATCAAAGAAGGGTTCATCTGCGAGTAAAGGTGGCCAAAACTGAGACGTGGGTTGAAAGTTATATGAGTTGGAGGGAATAGCCTATCCTGTTTTGTGACGGGTAGGCAAGTCAACCAGCCTAAAAAAGTAAAGCACAAAAGAAGGGTAGGTTGATGGGTTAGGCACATCAAACTGCCTTTAAAGTGAATATAAAATGCAGGTTGGGCGGGTCAATCCATGGCTTAAAATGTACAGAAGATATCTAAACTGCCCAACTCTATGGAAAAGCTAATATCAGAGAAGAAATGATGATTAGATAGATAAAAAATTTTAACTTTCCAACTTCTAATAACTTAGAGTTTAATGTGAAAAAGATCCATGCTGGTCATATATATAGAAACAATTCTTTTCCATCCTCCTGCATTTTCAGATAAATTGACGTATTTTTACATTATGATACTATGACCCCGAATCGCTCCATTTCCTTAAAAGGTGTGGCCCTATCCTATTTGATGAAAAACTTTTTCACCACTGTATTATATTAGTTACTCATTACTTCTCGTGTGTTATAGCTGATGAAATTTCGGCAGCATTTCACATTGGTTTCCAAGTACATGACTTGATCTCGGTAAGATACCACAATCAAGTATGGACCCGGAGAACAAAAGGGAACGCTTCGATCCGAAATTTCATCAACTATTTAACAAATGAAAATCAACAAGTAATTAATATCAGTGAACAAAAAGTTTCTTCCCAAACTTTCCTAATTGGACAATTCAAGATTCAATAAAATGAGGGATACCATGACCACGAGTACATATGCTCAATAATATTGAATCTTGAACGGGAAGCTAAGGTTTTTCTTGATTACGTATTAATTATATAAACTCTAAGATAAAATAAAACTTTAAATAAACAAGACTGAAAAATTGACAAATAAACACATAAGCAACTATTATAAAAACATGCTATACACTAGTGTTTTTAAATTTTAAAATTTTATTGATTATTAAATTATTGTTTATAATATTGTCTCAATTCTTATGAAACTTAACACATGTCATAACTGTTAAGCAAAATTCGCATTACAAGGCTTATGGTCATGTAAATTTAAATTTTAAATTTTTTTACTGCTCATAAGTCTTTCCTAAGCTTGATTTTAAATTATTGATTTATTCTGATTCCATTCGCACTTCAGCAAAGCACTACGAGATCCACCAGATATTATCACATAAAATGTATCGTCATTGTGAGTGTCTGTTGCTCCATTCTTCCTTTGTCGCTTCCTCTCATTACCAAGACTCAACTTATTCCTTAATTCATTAATCTACTATCTCAATATTTTAATTCTATTTATTAGAATTTAATTGGATCATTTTATTTTTTAGATACAAAAAATAACCTACAACATACAAGAATCAAATCCAGTTATCAACAAAAATCATACCATGCCATTAAGTACACAACAATCATAACACAGCTAAAAACTTTACACAATTTCAGTTTAATTTACACACTTTCAAAAATAAATAAATAAAACTCAAAAAACCTGGGTGGCGGTGGCTCCTAGTGGTGTGGCTCCTCTAAAATTATGAATCTCGCACAGGTGACTACAAAAAAAAAAGTATAATATTATGGTCGTAACACAACAGTACCAAAAAACACACCAAAATAAAGACTCCCCAAATATCATCAACAAATCAAAAAATAAACAAAAATAAAAAACTATTATTAGTTTTTTATATTGGCAAATAAAAGGAAAGACATCATTAACTTATAGAAAAAAGACAAACAAAACAGATTAGTGACCTAGTAACATACCAATATTATCATATCCCTTAATTAATAATAATAAAAAGAAAAAACAAAATAAAAAAACAAAACAACCATGAACCAATTTTGCAGTTGCCCTGTTTCTAATTCTAGGATATTTACCATCACAGGAGTCCACATAAAAATTATTGCTAACAATGGGGTTAAAAATGAAGGATAAAACTTATATAGACATCAAAGGAAAGATTTCACAAAAAACAAGACTAAATATTCACTGACATTCTTTTCCAAGAAATAACAAATCTTAGCCTTGAATTATAATTCACTTTTAATGTAGAGAAGACTAAAAATATCAAATAATAAAATTACAATAGGAAATGCTTACCCAAAGGGTGATGCACCCAAATCACTCGAGATAGTACGGCAAAGAAACAAAGAAAAGAAGAGTTGAGCTATAGGATTTGAGTTTCCCAACCAGATAAATAAATCAAATAAAGAGGACTGAGTACAGGTTACAATAATAGGAGTTGACAACTTCATTTGTTTGCTTTCATTATGAAACAGGTGAAGAATTATGAAGTGCTATCAGAATTTTATGATTTTCAGTCTCATTGGTTGCATAATCAACCCATATGTTACTGAGCCATTTACTTTTAGATTCCATCACAATGCATGCTAATTCTAAAAGTAAAAAAAATTCTCTAAAAAAAAGTAAAAATAAATAAATAACAAAACTTAAACACTACCAAAACATGACTGCACACATTATGGTAATGGAAGTTAACAATGAGTTACAACCATGCATACCTGTCAGGGGTGGTGGCACGCGGTGGACAGTGGCGGCGGCATGCGGTGGTTCTCGACAAGACGTGGTGGCACACAGAACAGAGAGATAAAGAGAGGGGGAAGAGAGAGAGACCCGTGACGTTGGTGGTGGGGGTAGCGGTTCGCGCAGCCGAGAGAAGAGAGACTAGAGAACAGAGATAGAAGAAAAAAGGAAAGTGAGGGAGGAGGAAGGGTTTTCGGTGTTAATTATTAAAGATTTTCCAACAGATTACTGACGGCTTTTCCGTCGGTAAATCAAAAAATTGATTACCGATGGACAGAGCCGTCGATAACTTTAACAAGATTTCCGACGACCTAGCCGTCAGTAAGTGTTGTCCCATATACCGACGGAAAAGTCCATCGGTAAACTTTGGCGCCAATTTTTTTTTATTCCCTCCAGCTTTTTCGACGGACGTACCGACAGATATGTTGTCGGTAATGTTACCGACGACCATTTCCATTGGAAATTGATGAAACTGCTGATCTTTGCATGTACCGATGGAAAACGTGTCCGTCTGTAAATCGCCTCTTTCTGATAGTGCAAGTTGAATTTTTTAAAACAAAAAGAGTATCAAATATAATTACGACAAATTCTAAGAAAGCTTAATATAAAGTTTCTTTAAGCATTTTTACTAGGATCAGGTCTATGCTAGAGAACTTATATCTAGCTAGAAAGAAACGGATATTGGGGTTGGGAGGATGAGTTGAGTCTAACATCACTATGGCACAAATCCTTAATGGTTTGTTTGGATAAGGAAAGAAGTGTGAAAGAAGAGAGTATTGGTAGAAAATGAGTAAATTTTAGGTTGTTTGGATTGAAAGAAGTATGAGAGAAAGAAAAAGTTAAGATTTTTTTTTCACTCATTTAGTTGGATGGAAAAGTAGAAAGAAAGAAAATAAGTGTTTCTGGTAGAAACATATTTTCCTTTGATATGATATATAATTTAATTTAATTTTAATAATTAAAAAATAAAAGATGCAAACGACATAGATTGAGATAAAGAAATGGTTAGAATTGTAATTTGATATAACATTCTATCATCTCTTCTACTTTTCATCTCATCCATTGAGAGATTTTTTTTGTGGAACCCACTATTTTTTTCCACTCCCCAACCCACCAAAAAATTATATTTTTATCACGTACCTATTTCTCTTCTTTTTTTCTCTCCTCATTTTCTCTAATGTTGTGTTTTTTTAAGCGAAAAGAGAACAAAATAAAAGGAGAATAACAACATTTTTCCTTGTTTGGTTGGCAAAAGAAAAGAGAAGGAAATCAAAAAAAATTATAGGCATTACATTTTAAAAAGTTTTCCTTCAAAATTGGAATAAAAGGAGCGAGGAGAGAAAAATGTCAAAATAAATACCTAATCTTATTACATCTTATTTTTTTTACGGGTATTTGTGTCATTTAATAAATATGTTTTTCTTTCTTTTTACTCTCTACATAATAAAAAAATTAATTATTTTTTATTAAATTTTCTTTCTTACTAAACAACTACAATTGTATATCATTTTTTCTTCTTCTACCTTTTTTTCTCTCATTTTATTTCATAAACCAAAAGAAATTTTTGTTGTGAGGGCCACACCTATGCTAGAGGGATGAAAATCGTCTGTGCCATTCCGTCGCATTTCCTATTACACTAACCAAATTTTGACATCTAAAAGCTATAGACGTTACTGAGAAATGAGTTGTGAATTGAGTAACTTAGACTATAAAAAAAATTTAAAATATTTTTCAATTGTCAAAATTTAAAATGGTGTGACAAAAATTGTAATACGAAACAAGTACAGAAGATCTCCACCCATGCTAGAGAACTATATAGAAAGGAAATGTAAATTGTTGTAACTTGTGTGGGCCACACCTATGCTGGAGAACTATCTAGAAAGAAGCAGATGTTGAAGTAGAGTGGACTAAGTTGACTCAGACATCGCCTTGGCACAATTTCCAAGATAATAAAACCTCTGATTTTTTTTCAGGTGTGGTGTCCCAGGAATTTCTGTGGTTGGTCCCCGGAATTTCTGCAAAATTTAATGGAAATAAATCATTTATTGAATCAAAACTGGCAAAATTTAATGGAAATAAATCATTTATTGAATCATAATTAAGAAGCCGGTACATGGAAATAAATCATTTATTGAACATATAGCAGGAGCAAGTTTTACGCCTTTTTGTTTACTACATCTTCTCCTTTTGTTCTCCAAAGTCAATCCATTCTCATCTCAACTGAGATTGAGACTTTAGCTTTCTACCGCAACCACAACGTGACACGTTTGCTACATGCATGAGTTTGACAAATATCAATAAATTGTGATAAAGAAAAAATTTACAGTTTTTTTTTATTAAAGTCAGTATATCCCAACACTGGTAAAGTCAATCTCATTGGTTGCATAATCAACCCGTATGTTACTCAGCCTTTTACTTTTAGACTCCATCACAAAGCATGGTAATTCTAAAAGTAAAAATAAATTCTCTAAAAAAAAGTAAAAATAAATAAATAACAAAACTTAAACACTACCCAAACATGACTGCACACATTATAGTAATGGAAGTTAACAATGAGTTACAACCATGCATACCTGTCAGGGGGTGGTGGCAGGCGGTGGACGGTGACGGCGGCATGCGGTGGTTCTGGACAGAGATGCGGTGGCACACAGAACAGAGAGATAAAGAGAGGGGGAAGAGAGAGAGACCAGCAACGCTGGTGGTGGGGACAGCGGTTCGCGTAGCTGAGAGAAGTGTTTGTAAGCTTAATTGTGTCTTGCTAACAAGTGTCCTTAGGGCACTGATTAAGAAACCCAAAAATATCAAGATTTCATTTGAAAATCAAGTGTTTATATTCTCAAAGCATCCACTTTCCAATCAGATCTTTCTTTGTTACTTCTTTAATCAGTGTCCTAAGGACATTCGTTAGCATTCTCCTTTTTGAAAATCAAAAATTACTTTTATTACTTTCTACAAAATTGCTTGCGATATTTTCAATCAGGTTACTTTCTACATGCACTTCATTTCCTTTGTCTCTAGCTAGTTGTTCATCACCATATTGCAGCTTCACCTTGCTCCTCTACTCTCAAGGTGCTTGCTTTCAGATACACTTTTCCTCCTCTTGTCAATTCTCATTTCACATCTAAATTATTTAGCATTTCGAAGGAAATCTCATATCCATTGTTTTTCCTTCCTCCTTATCAATTTTCGTTGCTGTAGCAAAAATTCTTCTTGCTTTTTGATTTTGAGTGATGATAATCACTTGTGCCCATACATATATTCCTTACCCTCATTAACAATTTTAATGTCAGAGCCAATATCCTTTTTTCTTTGAGTGAGTGAATGTGTGTTTTGAGTGCTTCGAGGCATACGCATCCTCAAAGGAGTCATATATAGTATGCTCGAAAAGGATAGACTAAACTCATTAAAGTTTTCCCAATTTTGACCAATATATATGTATATATATATATATATATATATATATATATATATATATATATTCCTCGAGTAATTTTTTTTGCCAAATTTATTATTACCTTTTCTTCTTACAGGATCATTCTTGGTGCATCTGTTTGTAGGAGAGAACTGCTTAATTTTGACGTAACCATAGAGGGAAAATTATAAACCTCATCACCAAAAATTCATGAATTCCTTATGGATTTTTTGCTGCGAATTCTAGTACAATTTTTTTCATAAATATGATCTTTTTCCTTGTAGATTTAAATTCATAGGAAAAATTGTAAAATAATTTAGCATTTCTTGCAAATTTTCTTACGAATTTATTTTTTTTTTTCCAGCAAAATCTGAGAACTTTTCTACAGATTTTAAAATTTGCAGGAACAAATTACTCACAAAGTTACCTGGGAACAGAAATTTGTAGAAAAATCCACAGAAAACCTGTTTCTTGCAGATTTTTGAGCAAGATCTACAGAAAAAATCTGCAAGTAATTAGAGAATTTCTAACAGTGTTGTTGAGTTCCTCTTATTCATGCATCAGTGATATATGATATCGTTACTTTTTAACTTGATGATTTTATTTTTAAAGAACTATGTCCAGTTTCGTCGGATATACCCCAAAAAGAACCAACAATCATCTTTCAATCATTTCTTTATCTGTGTTTACAAATCTATTTGGCAAAAGCGTGAAGAAATGTCTTAAATTTCATGGCTTTTTGAAAAGTTCCTTCAATTTTAATTTTCATCTTAATTAATTATTAAACTCTAATTTACTATTGTTAGATTGGGTCATTCTGTTAACGTATACCTAGCTTATTAATAATAAATAAATCATGACAATTCATTTTTGCTAAATATAAATCATTGATCTATATATTTAAATAAAAGTATTTTATCTTATTTGTTTAATTTTTAAATAAAAAATAAAAAGTAGAATATAAGAAATAAAAAAATATGATGATTTTAATTTAAGAAATTAAAAAACTGAAAGATAAGATGTTTTTTTTAAGTAAAAAAAGGAATTAAAGGTTTACATTTAATAAGGATGAATTATGAGGATTTATTCATTTAATTTCAAGCTATCATAAGGACCTGTTATAACAATAATCAGAGTTTAGGGACTAACAGAAATGAAACTAAAATTAAAGACGTCTAGTTTCAAAAAGCTTAATATGCACTCACAGATAAATATATACACAGGCAGTTGGTCAATGTAATAATTATGATTACTTCAAAAAATTTAATTACATCTCCTTGATAAAAGCTATTTCCAATAGATTTATTACTTGTTTGTTTTATCCATCAATGCAGCCAGGCGTTTGACGGCTAAAAAAGTTCAAAGTTATAGTTAAGTCATTTTCATTAATTTTGTTTATTTATTTAATAGCTCCAATGTGTGATGTAATGAACAGGGCATGGACCCGATGATCCAGTTTGCCAATGAACTTTTTGAAGATGAGGAGAACATCTTTGATAGCTTTGCGATGCTATACAACAATTCCTACCATCTAGGACTTCGTAATAGCAATGTAAGAAGCATAACAATCATCTTCTCTATTTTCTCCAACTTCAAAAAAAAAAATTTGTTAAGGAGGGTTTCATATTTTGTTCGATTTGAGTTTGAAAGATAAAAAGTTATTAAATTAAATTAATTGGTTTCCTTTATTGTTTTGATTTTAATTAAAGAATTCAACTAAATTAAATCAATCTTAATGAGTTTGATATAGTTCAATCTAATAAATATTTGGAAACTACTAGCGAGTTTAGTTGATAAAGATATATGCTAGTTTTTTTTTTTATAAGCAAGATATATGCTTGTTAATTGACAACAATATAACATCAAACATATCTTCAACAGTACCATTATGCACATCTAATGTGTTTTTCCATTTATAATAATTGTTTGAATTAGTGATACACATATGTACTTACTTACCTAACTTATATATACATAATTTTCAACATTTAATTGTAACTTATTGCATATATATTGTTTTCCCCACACTTACAATCTCACTCTATTACATAAGAAGATGTGATGGAGATGTGTGCATATGATGTAAGTAATATTTTTCTTGGTGTTCGATCAGGTTCAGGACTCACTGGGATTAATAACTGCAGCAACCAATCAAGTCCAAACAACCGAGTCTTATGAAAACCCAATGGTTCCACCGCTTGAATTAGAAGTTCCGAATCTACTATCCCAGTCACCAATCGCTTCAGATCCATTATGGAATGGAACACTACAAGATGTGGTAAAATATACATAATTCTTAAAACAATATTTGCTAATATTCACGTGTCTTAACTAATATTCATTTGCCTTGTAAAATTAATGTACACCAAAATGATGATCATTTTGATTAGGTGGGAGGATTTATCTCAGAAGGAGTAGCTTCTTCGATTCAAGGCCAACATATGGCCCCTACAGGATGCTATAATCCGTTTTATCAATCTGAAACCCAGAATTTGCATATGTATGTTTTCCTGTCATTTTATGAATGCTATTACTCTGTTTAATTTTTAGTATATATACTATACAAACATTTCTAGCTTCTTGTCATTCTTTTTTATTGTGCTGATCTGGGCATAAACATTCCGCATTTCTATGTTGTAGGTTTCAAGGTTCGACGATACCTAACGAGTACACCACAAGCAATCAATTGTTTGAGCCAAATTTCATATCCACCAATGCTTTCAATGCTATCAATCAACATTCATCATCTCAAACAACTTTGTTTCCGCAATACCCCGTGAGTAAAATCACCCTAAAATATGTTTTTCTACAAATAAGGTTGCCATGAATGCATTGAATGTGTTGTTTTCAACCGTTATTCATTTGCAGGTGGAGGCTGCAGGAGCAAGATTTGGAATAGGAATATCAAGTGGACAATTCATAAGTAACCAAAGCTCCATGTTTTCGCCTCTTCAGAATGACCACTTCATCAGTCCTCCTAGTGGGGGGAACACCAGGTGGCATAAGAGATATTTATGGTTGTTAGAGAAATTCTTAGGAAATTAAGTTTTACATTTTATATACCCTTCAAAAATGTTATTAAAGAGCAACTGGCATGTAATAAATTGTAAAGAGCAATAGTTTTTCTTGGTCCAAGTGTGCATATTATGACTTTTGACTATAGGGCACAACACAACCAATTCTCTCATGTTAACGCCTATGATTCACAATACGCTCCCAACTACAAGCAGTATGACTCCAATGCCTATTATTCACAATACACTCCCAACTACATGCAGTCTGACTCCTCTGCTTCTTATAGGTAATATTGTTTTTTTGTTAAGAGTTACTTGATTAACAAATGAACTAGTGAACAAGCAAATACATAAACCATAAGCTTTTTATAGGCCAACCCAGTTGTTCACTCCTCCACTGCATGAAACTAGTCGCCCCTCTGAAATGCAGATGGTTTTTGATTCACAGTCTCAACAGTTTATGCAACCTATCTGCCCATCTAATCCTAGGTACTATATATACTCTATTCTTCTTTTTAAAATAAATTTACCATTTGATTATCATATGGTGTTGTTGTCCTTTATAGTCTATTAAAACTTGTGTAGCTTCACCTTGAGTCTGTTTTTTTTACATGGGTTGCGGTACTTCTTATACTCCATTTAATAGAATTTTGTTATTGAAAAAAACACATAACCTTAAAAACTAAGCATTTTGTCCCAAAGCTACCAAATCATTTTCATTGTCAACTTAGCTATAGACCCATTTTACTTGAGGCTGCTAATCATCTTGGTTACTCATTCTTTCAATTTAAAATTTTAATAGTTAGTTTGCAAATTTAAGTCGACTCTTAGTTCAACTTATTATCTGATCCAACAATTGATACTTAATTATCAATTCAATTTAATATTGTATTTTTTAAGAGTTACTTGATTATCAAATGAACAAGTGAACAAGCAAATGCATAAACCATGCGTTTTTTTAGGTCGACCTAGCTGTTCTCTACTCCGCTGCATGAAGCTAGTCGCCGATCTGAAATTCAGATGGCTTTTGATTCACAGTCTCAACAGTTTATTCAACCTATCTCCCCTTCTACTCCTTGGTACTATTTACTCTATTCTTCTTTTTAAAATAAATTTATCATTCGATTATCATATGGTGTTGTTGTCCTTTATAGTGTATTAAAACTTGTGTAGCTTCACTTTGAGTTTGTATTTGTATATGGGTTGGATTACTTCTTATACTCTATTTAATAAAATTTTCTTATTAACAAAAAACAAATAACCATAAAAACTAAGCATTTTTTCCCAAGGCTACCTAATCATTGTCATCAACTTAGTTATATACCCGTTTTACTTGAGGTTGCTATTCTTTTGGTTAAACATTCTTTCCATGTAAAATTTTAATAGTTTGAAAATTTAAGTCGAATCTCAACTCAATTTATTATTTGATGCAGCAATTGTACTGAACTAAATATCTAATTTATTTTCTGGATCTAGGCATACATATCAGAATCATCGACATAGCCAACAATTTGCGACGACATACAATTCCTTTGCCACTGAATCTTCAGTGCCTCTTAGGTATCAAATCATTTACTATAAGACTTTCTATTTTGACATACCTTTCATTAATTGAAGATGAAAATACACTTCAACTCTCTGATTTTCACTTTGGATTTTTTTTCAATCCATGTGAGATGACTAAGATAATGCTTATGTTACTGATCTTATTAAGGCTTCATATTGTTTTGCAATTGCTTATATCCTTTTAATGATACTAATCTAATTCAATTTCACGGCCTAGTAGAGCAATGGATCCACTGATTCAGCTAGGAGCCCCAATTTCTGAAAATACAATGACTGGACAATGTGCCAAAGCACCAATTCAATCTACATCTTTTGGGTAATAATTTACTTGAAATTATCTATGATTTCGTATACTTCAAAAGCTTTCTAAGTACATGAATTCTACACAGCTTACCTACTCATATCAATATACAGATCAAGAGAATTAGTATATGCACAGTTGTTCTGATTTATTGACTTTAACTTGGTCCCCAAGAGAATTTTTTTTAGGGTATATATTGGATGGAGGAGTTAGAAGAAAAACAGGAGGGAAACCAAAATCTAATTTTAAGTAAATATTTCTTTAATTGAATTTTTTTTTAGTGAGAAGAGTGAAATAAGATCTTTAGATAAATTTTCATTAATTCCTTATTCAGTTATTCATATTTTTAAACAAGTTATAATTCTCTAAATAAAAAGTTAATCATGTATTTAATTTCTTTCCCAACCCCTCCATCTTGACATAAAGGAAACAGGTTCAGTAAGGTTTAAATTAGAGACTTCATGTTCTTATTTATATTTATATGGTTGAATCATGCATGATAGGGCGCAATGATAAGCCTCTGGCTTATCTAGTTTTATAACTAGTAAGACCGTGGTTTTTGCGCTAATTATTCGAGTTTTCACCCAAATTTGGATTTAATTGTCCTCAAGCAACATTTTGAGTCTCTTAAGTAGTTTTAGGATATTTTAGTTAATTTTGAGTCAAATAAAGCATTTACTGCTATTTCATATTTTCAGGTTGATGAGAAGAGAAAAAAGGGAAGGACACATAAAGCAGAAGCCATCACGCCCTAGCCGTGACAGTGGTCACGGCCGTGATGAGCTACCCATGAAGATCAGAAAGGATCACCGCCCAGCCGTGATACCCATCACGGGCGTGATGAGAAGGACCCTGAAGCACAGAGAGCATCACAGCCTAGCCGTGATGTAGGTCACGGCCGTGACAGATCAGCACCCATGGACAGAATTGATCACGGCCTAGCCATGGTGAGCATCACGGCCGTGATGCTCCAGAATTTGAAAGCGTGCCATGGCAGAACACGTCACGGCCTGGCCGTGATGGCCATCATGGTCGTGACGCGCGCCTGATCTATAAATAGGAACCAACAGAACAGAAAAAAGGAGGACTTTTACTAGAGGCTTGGAACCCTAGGACTGGAGCACTTGGAGGCTGGCGGCTAGGGGTGATTCTAACCCTAAAAAGGGATGTTTTCCCTTCTCTGGGATTGGAAGAAGATTGGAGGATTCTTCATGGAGTTTTCTTCATCCCTTCTCTCCTTTTCTTTTGTAGTTTCCCCTTTTATGTATAGCTAAACCCCTGTTGTTGGGGTTAGATGTTTGCTTTTCTGAACTTGGTTGTCTATTGATTTGGTTTTAATACAAGTTCCTATTTCTTTATGAGTATTTGATTCTTTGCTTAATGCTTTCCTTGGTTTGATCACCCTTGGGATGATTTGTTGCTTTGATACACAATTGAAAGATTGATGTTAAGGCATGCTCATGAATCAAATGCCAAGTAGTTCATGAACCTAGACATAGGTCTTGGGGTGCTTGCGATCTTATAAAACTTGACTCTTTATGCAAAATCTCATGTTAATCCACCTAAGACATTAGGGTTTAATTTGGGGTTTTAGGCTCATTCCACCTAAGACATTAGGGTTTGAGTATTTCAGAAGATTTGATTGTCATAAATGAATTAGGACTTGTGTTAGTAATCATGTCATTGCAATCAAGGGAGGATTACTGTAGTCTAACCCTGACAATTGTATCCATTTGTTTCTGCACTCCAAGTGTTTGTAAAAAATCCCAAAAGACCAAAAACATTTTAATTGCTTTTGTTTCTTTATTTTATGTTTTGATCTCTTCATACCACAGTTTAGTCTAGATAGTTGTTGAGTTTGTGAATTGGTAATTGGCAACCGATCCCTGAGGACGATATCTGGTCTCACCACCGTATTACTTGTACGACTAGGTACACTTGCCTAGAAAATAATTCGTATCACGCAACCATCACAGTCAATTTATAATATGCTGATCTAGAATAAGTTTCTTATTCCAGTCCCTCCTTCCTAAGAAGAAGGATATGAGACTTGTCTTCCATTTCTCGAAAATATACATAATTCTCACCTTCTCTTTCTTACCTTCTCTTTTAATATCAACTTTCATGATTTTATATTTTCAGTAATGAAATAATTTAGAATAGAGCGTATGACAAAAAATATAAGGAAATTGGTCAACCACTTGACCCACATCTGAGATCATACCTAGCATTAAAAGGTAATTACATTTAATTTGTTGAGACTTTTTTTTAAATGTTTCCCACTTGCTAATATGCAAAAATTCATTAATATTTTAACTTGTCATTAAGTGATATTCTATCATTACTATTGTAAGATTATTACTTCATTAAAGAAAATTTACATTACAAACAAGCATTACATTTTAAGGTAAAATTTTAAGTTTGTGACAAGAATGTTGTTGTTCTTAATGCAGCGAAATCTAATCCTTCTTACTTTCCCCAATGAGGAGTGCCCGGAATTCTCAAGACCAAATGAATCAAATTGCATGTGTCAACTGATCAACTCTCTTTAGAATCGTTTTCATTCAATCAACTTTTAAATATGACAGTTTCCCTTTATGTTTTCAATGAGATCTATTGCACTAGATGAGAACTGTCTTTTTTTTTTTATAGGCGATGAGACATGTCTTATTACTTTTCTACCTGGTACATACCCAACTACATTTTCTGAAAGGAGTCTTATACTTTCGATATATTATGACTTGCATAACCTAATTCTGGTGCACTATCTACACCATTTTAACTGGTGCTTGTCTTTTTTTTTCTTGTTTTCTTTTCTTCTTTTTTTCAGAAAAAATGTTTCGGAGAGACCACTTTTTGGTCCACCATTTTTATACCATTAAACTTATTAAACAAGGCTAATGGACTAACAATCTATTTTCAACTCATATTTTGAATATCACAAGGCAGTTGATGGACGTTCATTAGATAGGCACATCTATCTGTGAGAGATTTTCAAAAATCTGGAAAATGGTTAAAAGCATATAACAACGCATAACTATCGTAATATGATTAAATGGCCCAGTGGTCGTGACCTTACAAATTTGTTGAGTTGGTGTGAGTTATAACCGTCATTGTGCGGATTTGAACCTGAGACGCTATTGTTACTTAAGTAACGAATTTGGTAGTTACTGAATCATTTGAAGGGTTGTTTTGCTTCACCAAGTGACATGAGTTGGTCTATAAATAGGATCATCTGCATGCAGTAATGGATAAGAAAATATCAGAATTTCCCAAGCCATCTTCACTCCAAATCACCTTCTTTTCTCCCTTGTGCGCAGAGAGAGTTAAGAAGACTATTGTTTTTTAAACTGCCATTGATGATACGCTTGGTTTAGGGTGTGCAAACCAAACCAAGGTTCTCCATTGTATCCTGAAGGGGATTCGCCAGTTACACCTGTTGCATCCAATCTACGAGGAGAGATTGGTGGGGATGAATCGAACCTAAAGCCTAGTGTCTTCACACGCCTTGGAGATTGCGCATCACCATTATTTTCTTCTTCTTTGTGGCAGATCCATACCCCTTTTTCTAACAATCTTTAGGTTCAATTTCTGTAATAATGGCTGCAACGTTGAAGGAGATGACTTCTGACTTTATGAAACTTGAGAGGTTCGAAGGCGAAAACTTTCATCATGGGCAAAAGAAGATGCACTTCCTTCTTACAACTTTGAAGGTGGCATATGTGTTGAACACACCTAGACCAGAGGAAAGAGAAGATGAGACCATCAATGAGAATCGTGAGAGGAACAAGTGGGTTAATGATGACTACATTTGCATGGGTCATATTTTGAATGGAATGACCGACTCATTGTTCGTTGTGTATCAAAATGCGGGATCCTCCAAAGAACTATGGGAAAAACTTGAGGCAAGATACATGATGGGGGACGCAACAAGTAAGAAATTTCTTGTTAGTCGTTTTAATAATTATAAAATGGTTGATGGTATGCCTATAATGGAACAAATGCATGAAATTGAACGTATTCTCAATAACTACAAACAACATAATATGCACATGGATGAAACCATCATTGTCTCCTCAATCATTGACAAACTTCCTCCTTCATGGAAAGACTTTAAAATTAGTCTTAAACATTGGAAAGATGACATTTCTCTAGAACAATTGGGTAATCACCTTCGTTTATAAGAAGAGTATCGTAAACAAGATGATACTATAGAACATTCTGTTCATGAGAAGGTGTATGTAGTAGAGGAAGGGAAATCTGGTAAGTCCTCTAAAAAGAGGAATCGAGATTTTGGAAAATCTCATGAAAACAACAATGAGAATGACTACAAGAAAAAAAATAAAAATGGATGTTTCTATTGTGGAAAACCGGGACATTTCAAGAGGAATTGTCGTCTCCTGAAAAAGGAAAAAGAGAAGGAATCTAGTGCAACAGAGGACAATCTTGTTGCGGTCATTTCGGAAATCAACATGATAGAAGATGTTGGATCATGGTGGATTGACTCCGGTGCAACTCGCCATGTGTGTAAGAACAAGGACCTCTTCAAGAAAATTAATGAAGAAGATGGAACCGTTCTATATCTGGTTAATGCATCAACTGTTTAAGTTAAAGGCAAAGGAACGGTGGAACTAGAATTCACTTCGGGAAAAGTGGTCACTCTTACAGATGTTTATTATGTACCAGATGTTAGGAAGAATTTAGTTTCTGTACCATTACTTAATAAGTACGGGTTCAAATGTGTATTTGAGGGAGACAAGTTTATTCTCTCTAAGGGAGGAATGTTTGTAGGAAAGGGATACCTTTGTGAGAATATGTTCAAACTCAATATTATTAATGATAATGGATTTATTTATGCTTATATTGTTGAGTCTTGTAATTTATGGCATTCTCGTTTAGGACATGTTAATTTTAGGAAAATGGATGAAATGATGAATTCATGTTTAATTCCTAAAACAAGTAGGATTTCGGATGCATGTACAACTTGTATACTAACTAAGATAACTAGATTTCCTTTTCCTAGAGTTGAAAGAAGTTCTAAAGTGTTAGATTTAATTCATTCTGATGTATGTGATTTACATGGTTGGCCCACTATAGGTGGTAAAAAATATTTTGTGACATTCATAGATGATTGTACTAGATATTGCTATGTATATTTAATGCATTCAAAGGATGAAGTGTTAGATAAATTTAAGATATTTAAAACAGAAGTAGAACTTCAACATGAAACATTTATTAAATGTTTTAGGAGTGATAGAGGAGGAGAGTTCTATAACCCTAGTTACTTTGAGTCTACTGGAATAATTCACCAAACAACCGCACCTTATTCCCCACAATAAAACGGCATAGCTGAAAGGAAAAATAGGGTATTAGAAGAAATGGTAATTGCAATGTTATCTTATTATGGTCTAGCAAAGGGTTATTGGGGAGAAGCCTTGTTGACGGCTTGTTATATGTTGAATAGAGTTCCAAACAAAAGGAAAAAAATAACCCCATATGAACTTTGGAAAAATAGAAAGCCCAACCTTGACTATTTCAAAGTTTGGGGTTGTAGGGCAATAGTAAAAGTTCCTGAACCAAAAAGAAAGAAATCAGGTGAAAGGGGAATTGAATGTGTGTTCCTGGGCTATGCTAAAAATAGCAAAGCATATAGATTCATGGTTATAGAATCTAATGACTCATATCCTGTAAATACAGTAATTGAGTCTAGGGATGCTATCTATCAAGAAGATAGGTTTAACTCAATTCCAAGTCACAAAAATGATGTTCATAGTAATGCACATAATCTAGAAACCAATGTATTTAATAATGATACTTTAGAGAGTTCAGAATTAAGAAGTCGGAGAGCTAGGAAAGAGAAAACTTATGGACCAGACTTTTTCATGTTCCTTGTTGAAGGAACAAGAGAGTCCATACACAGTTATGGACCAATATGTTATAATACAGAAAGTGATCCAGAAACATTCGAAGAGGCAATAAAGTCTCAAGATGCCGCTTTCTGGAAGGAAGCTATACAAGAGGAAATAAACTCAATAATGGGGAATAAAACGTGGAAATTAGTAGACCTCCCAGCTGGTTCCAAACCTATAGGTTGTAAATGGATTTTCAAAAGGAAAATGAAGGTAGATGGAACCATAGATAAGTTTAAGGCAAGACTAGTTGCTAAGGGATTTACACAAAAAGAGGGCATTGACTATTTTGATACATATGCACCTGTGGCAAGAATTGCCTCAATTAGAGTGCTATTGGAACTTGCATCCATCCATAAGTTTGTCATTCATCAAATGGATGTGAAAACATCATTTCTTAATGGGGGGGTTAGATGAAGAGGTGTATATGTCACAACCTGAAGGGTTTGTGGTTGATGGTCAAGAAAAGAAGGTGTGTAAATTGAATAAGGCATTGTATGGACTAAAACAAGCTCCTAAACAATGGCATCAAAAGTTTGATCAAGTTATGCTAGCTAATGGATATAAAATAAATGAATCTAACAAGTGTATTTATATTAAATTCCATAATGGAAAAGGTGTTATGATTTGTTTATATGTTGATGATATGTTAATATTTGGTAATGATCTAGATGAGGTGGAAAAAACTAAGAGTTTCCTCTCTAGTAATTTTGATATGAAAGACTTAGGGGAAGCCGATGTGATACTAGGGATTAGAATAATAAGAGATGGTGAGAACATAGGTTTGTCCCAATCTCATTATATAGAAAAGGTGTTAAAGAAATTTAATGAATTTGATTGTTAATCTGTTGTTACTCCCTTTGATCATAACACTAATTTAGTACCAAATAAAGGTTGTCCAGTAGCACAACTTGAATACTCAAAAGTAATTGGATGCTTAATGTATGCCATGACATGTACTAGAACAGACATTGCATATGTTGTAGGGAGACTAAGTAGGTATACAAGTAATCCAAGCAAAGACCATTGGCATGCTGTCCAAAGAGTATCGAAATACTTGAAGGGGACAATGAATTATAGTTTGAACTATAATGGGTATCCTTCAGTATTAGAAGGTTACACGGATGCCAGTTGGGTGACTTACACAGAAGATCATGCTTCAACAAGTGGTTGGGTCTTCACACTTGGTGGGGGTGCTATTTCTTGGGGATCCAAGAAACAAACTTGCATTGCTGATTCCACCATGGCTGCAGAATTCATAGCATTGGCAGCAGGAAGCAAAGAAGCTGAATGGCTTAGAAATTTGATGTATGAGATACCAATTTGGCCAAATCCAATAGCACCAATATCCATACATTGTGATAGTCAATCAACACTATCAATGGCATATAGCCAAGTTTATAATGGAAAGTCCAGGCACATCGGGCTAAGACATAGCTATGTAAAAGATTTGATTACAAATGGAGTAATATCCATAGTCTTTGTGAAAACAGAGGAATCTTGCAGATCCTTTGACGAAAGGACTCACAAGGGATATGGTGTTGAAAACATCATTAGGGATGGGACTCAAGCCGATATCTACATGATCACCAATGGTGGAAACCCGACTCACACTTGAGTAGCATCAAGTCTTGAGTTCAATAGGCCAAAGTACACTATGAGAGTGATTGCAAGTACTTGACAAATAGATGCATCCCAAGGTTTAAAAGTACTTGGAAACCATAAGGACATAAAAGAAAAGGGTGAACTTTTGCTCTTAATGGACCTATAGCATATATGTGCTGAGGTGCCCAACTTATGGGGGAGCTTTTGGTAAAGTCCACCTATACGAGAGTGAAGTGGGGCCGCTTCTTAGAGTTAGTCTTGACTCTGTAAGCTCTCATGAAAAGGATACATGAAACAAGGGCTTACCAAATGTGTCACACTACCACGTCGTTCAATGGTACCGAGATTTCATGTGTAAGTCATGCACGCTTGTTCTAATGAATATTTGGTTCAAAGCTTGTCTACCAAATTATTCGGGGATGAGTGGAACCCATGGCTTACTAAGCAAAGGTTCAAATCCCCAGGATACCTTTGTTTGAAAGCATGCGATTTCGGAATAATGGGATTTGGATTTATTTTGAAAATGGTGGGGGATTGTGAGAGATTTTCAAAAATCTGGAAAATGGTTAAAAGCATATAACAACGCACAACTATCATAATACGATTAAATGGCCCAGCGGTCGTGACCTTACATATTTGTTGAGTTGGTGTGAGTTTGATTCCTGCCTGCAACATTTTTGTTGAGTAATATGACCGTTATTCAACGGACAGGAAAAATTAAAATGGCAAACCACCATTGTGAGGATTTGAACCCGAGACCTATGCACGCAAGGGACACACCTATTAGCCGCTAAGCTAACGAGTATTATGTGTTAGTATGTAATCGCTATTGTTACTTGAGTAACGAATTTGGCAGTTACTGAATCCTTTGAAGGATTGTTTTGCTTCACCAAGTGACATGAGTTGGTCAATAAATAGGACCATCTGCATGCAATAATGGATACTAAAATCTTAGAATTTCCCAAGACATCTTCACTCCAAATCACATTCTTTTCTCCCTTGTGCGCAGAGAGAGTTAAGAAGACTATTATTCTGTAAACTGCCATTGATGATACGCTTGGTTTAGGGTGTGTAAACCAAACCAAGGTTCTCCATTTTATCCTGAAGGGGATTCGCCAGTTACACCTGTTGCATCCAATCTACGAGGAGAGATTGGTGGGGGTGAATCGAACCTAAAGCCTAGTGTATTCACACGCCTTGGAGATTACGTATTACCATTATTTTCTTCTTCTTTGTTGCAGATCCATACCCCTTTTTCTAACACTATCAAGTGCACATCCTTTTCTCTCTGTTTTAGCCGAACTGCACTATTTCTAAAGGGCTACTGATTTTTATGCTATACTGGTTTATGAATCATGTTTTTCGGGGTTTTCAATTTTCCTTCCGGTACATTGTGTTTTAAGGAATCTATGCTCCATCGTTGGTACTGTGGGTTATAAGTTAGATGTTCAACCATTAATTAGTATCATTAAATATTTTGGTTGAAGCTTTACCTTTTTTTCTCACTTTGGTACATTTGTTTTTTTTTCGTCCTATGTATACAGTTCGAGGAACTGGATTCGCTCCTGCCGCTAGACCGTCTAGCAGGCTTCCACCATTGGATCCGAGTGGATGGAGGGGGGCTGGATGGATTCTCCTGATCTCCATCATAGCAACCATTGGATGGAGGCTGGAGGGGCGCTAGATGGACTCCCAGCAGGAGCAAATCTGAGTTCACGGTTTGAACACCCCTTAAGCTCTTATAGTTAATTATACTATTTCCTATATAAAAAAATTAATTAGAGCCATCAACATTTATTTTCACCTAGCTTTTTTTGGTGGGGGTGTTGAGGTCCTCTTTCTTAGAGTGCTTCATTAAATTAGCTTTTTTTTCTCTCTCCAATTTTTGCCTTCAGATGTATAGCCTCTCAGAATATAATTGGCCGTGGTGAGAGTGGATTGTAATTCAAGACTAACTTTGGTTAATAAGGATTTTAATTACCTAATAATCACCTTTTATGCAGAATTACTGAGCAATAAGTAACTAAAAAAGAAATTGTAGCCTCTATCTCTTTCTCTCTCTCACACACATTTGTTGTATCCCTTCCAACATACGAAACATTAATGCTCCAGCCATAGTCATCTTCTCTGTCATACTGTATTAACTTTTTTTAATAACTACTTTGAATATCCAATGTGATTTAACACACTAGCACTAGTGAGGAAGGATTCGAGGAATCTTTATATGTAGATATGTTGCAAGCATTTGGTCATAGTTTATTAAATTCTAAAAATGAACTTGTTGATATCATTATTTACTTGCATGTAAAGTACTCCACTTTGAAAAGGTTGGAATCCCATGAATCATGTCTTTCTCTTCCATTGTCGGGGAACGATACTCAAGATGTAAACCTACATATAATTTTTTGGAATAATAGCATCTTGGTTTGGTGGAACTTATTTTCGTCGCTTGTAACCACGAACAATATTTGCAAGATTTGGTTTTCTCATGTTTAATCACTCGCATCGTGTCTGGTGTTCTATTAACTTTTAAGCTATTAAAGAGATGTTGTGTTGAGAGTCCCACATCTACTAGAGATATGGCCTAAGTACACTAGTGGAAAATATACATTAGACGGTAAAGGTTTACGTCAGTTAACCAAAAGCTGGACGTTAAAAAGGAGGGGGTGGCAGTTTTGTAAATATCAGAGTTCATTAATTCAATTTTAACGTCAGTTGTTTTAATGACTAATGTTAAAAGTGAAGTGACTCACTTTTAACGTCAGTTCAATAAAAAACCGACATTAACAATGAACATTTTAACGTCAGTTCTATAAAGAACTGACGTTAAAAGTAAGTCACTTCACTTTTAACGTTAGTCCTTACATCAACAGACGTTAAAGGTTATTTTAATAATATTTTTTATCTAGTATACGATCCCTTCCGCATTTCCTTCCTCAAAGTTTCAGTTTCACATGAATTGCTTTGATGTTTTGTGTTTCTGTTTTTGAAAACTATAAGTTGAATCAATAACCCAAACCGGATCTCATTCATGAAGTCTCGAATGTCTGATCGATACGAGAAGATTGAAAGGGTTTAAAATCCTATAAAAAGTTACATTGAAAGGGTTTAAAATCCTAAACATTAAAGCTACATCCCATCAGAGAGTTTTATGAAATATGCCAAAGGGAAAACTATACTCCGAAGACCTCAGAAAACTAGGGGGCATGAGAGAGCTCAAGAGAGAGGCAAAAACAGGTGCACTAGATCTGTTTCAAGCAAAGGTAGTGGTTCCAGAGACTTCCAAGACGGTCACTTGCTGCCAAAGATGAGGTTTTGGAACTGTGACCCCCGAGCACCTGATTAGCCCTCCAAAGAAGTGATTCTCCGGAAGGTGATAAGGTGAGCAACTCACATAATGTAATTTACTCAGACTTATCACCCATGTAATGTAATTTACTCAAACTCAAGTTGTTTGACCATTAAGACAAAGACCTTTCAGTCTAGGAATAGGAAGAAAGAGTGATGAAGTTAATCTCCACGGCAGAGCCATATTGTGAAGTAGAAAATTAAAAGGATGGAAGGAAGCTATTTATAGGAGCAGGGGATGAAGTTACTAAGTTATTCTGATTTTGTTGAAAACTTACCTATAAACTTAATGCTCATTAAGAGGATTGAGTTACAAGGTGCATGGGTAAGTAGCACAAGATGCAGATCAAAGGAATGAATGTTTTTGCAGATATCTATACACTTTTAACGTCAGTTTTTTAAAAAAAATTGACGTTAAAAGTGTTTTTCAAATAAAAAATATTAATTGTTAACGTCAGTTTTTTATACAACTAACGTTAAAAGTTTGATTTTACTTCAGTTAAATAAATAGCTGACGTAAATAATCCTATATATTATAAACGTGCAGAATGAATATTGGAAATAATGTAATTAATATACGGGAACTTGGCAGTCATCAATTAAGTTGACGTTAAAAATGAGGTGGTGGGTAAACTATTTGCGTCAGTTCTATAAATAACTGACGTAAATAATTATGAAACTCATTTCATTGGTTGTCATGTCCCTGTTGTCCCTCTTAACGCAGATCACTCCATATAGTACTGCAGTTTATTTCTAAACCTTTTTTTTATACAAGTTTATTTTTAATTTTTATTAATTAGCTTGAATTAGTAAACAAATTATTGTACAAATTAAAATAAATAAACACTTAACATAAAACAAGTTATATGTATAATCAAATCGTATGACATTGAAGCGATTCACAAGTTAAAATTACATGATTAAAAGATAAAAAATTTCTGCAACATAGCCCTAAAATATAAAAAAGTTTCTGCATCAACATCATTTTCTTCTCAGTCCTGTCATCAGAAACTCCAATGGATATGCATCACCTCCCTCACTTGAATTCCAAGATGCAAAGTAAATCCTCAATCACTAGCAGCGAAAGCAAAGTGAAATGGATCTTTGCATCTTTCTTCTTCAGTGGAGTTCCTTGATGCATCATCTTGAATCCACAATCACTTGCTTCCAAAGCAAAGTGAAAGGGATGATGGGGATGAAATAAAGTGAGAGAATCACATTACGTGATTCACCCAACCTTAATATCCATGCAATGTAATTTACTCAAACTCAGAAGTTGTTTGACCGTTAAGACAAAGACCTTTGAGTCTAGGAATAGGAAGAAAGAGTGATGAAGTTAATCTCCACGGCAGAGCCATATTGGGAAGCAGAAAATTAATTAAAAGTATGGAAGGAAGCTATTTATAGGAGTAGTGGATGAAGTTACTAAGTTATTCTGATTTTCTTGAAAACTTATCTATAAACTTAATGCTCATTAAGAGGATTAGGTACAAAGGTGAATGGGTAAGTAGCACAGTAGTCAAGGGAATGAATGTTTTTGCAGAAACTAATAAACCTTTAACGTCCGTTGTGTAATACAACTGACATAAGAAGTTGTGAGTATTTTTAACGTCAGTTTCTTAATACAACTTACGTTAAATATATGACCTTTAATGTCAGTTATTACTAACAACTGACGTAATAAGTGTAAGAGTTTTTAACGTCCGTTTATTAAGACAACTGACGTTAAATATATGATCTTCAACGTCAAGTTTTACCAAAAACTGACGTAAAATGTTGTTTTATTTTAATTATAACGTTTACCCCCACACGCCTTCTCCACTTCTCTGTACGTCTTTTCTCTTTTCATCACGCTCAACCCTCACTCTCGCTCTCACTCTGCCCTAATCGCGAGCTCATCTCCACCGCAACCACCGCGAGGGCTTCTTCGCCGCCACCGTGAGGTACACTCTTAACCCCTAACTCTGTCTTTCCCGCTCATTCTTTGCAATAACTTGACATCTCTCTTTCCCCTGGCCTTCCTGCGCACTAACTCTCCTTGTCCCTCTGCTTTAGTAACCACATCGAATGTTGGCCAGCACTCGAGCTTCCCCCCCACCACCACGCGAGCGCCTATTTCTGGTGAGTCTTTAATTAGGGCACATTTTTTTATTCACGGTTTTGAGTGCATGCATGTTGCTCTGCTGGTTTGAAACTGTAGTCTCAGTAGTTGAAACTTGAAACTGTGAGTTTGAGTTGTTTGGAATGTCTCTATTTTTGGTTTTGAGTGTATGTTGAAACTGTAGTCTCAGTAGTTGTAACTTTAAACCGTGAGTTTGAGTTGTTTGGAATGTCTCTATTTTTGGTTGAGTGCATGTTGCTCTGCTGGTTGATCTGTCACGGCCGTGATGCTCATCACGGCTAGGCCGTGATCAGTTCTGCCTATGAGGGTCTGGTTCAGTTGGCACGTTACGGCCGTGATGGACATCACGGCCAGGCCGTGTTGAGTGCTTGACAATCTTCAAAAACTATAGTTTTCAATCTCCCGTATTGTCCTTATATTGGATATATAGATGTTTTGTATATCTACAGGACCTATCTAGTTATTTTTATTTATACTTCTGTATTTATTTTGAGTTATAACCTATGTTAATACATATATATTGTTTCTAAACAGGCATACATATGGATCAGTCGGATAGCCCACATGCACGGGAGGACACTTGTGGGGTTTTGCGAGACCCGATCACGCCTACGCCTGATTCTAGTGTAAGTTTACATGTTATATACTATCTTTAGTCCTTCTTGTTAATGTAAGTTTATAATGTTACAACCCTCTATTTTATCATTTTTTTTGTCCATACAGACATCACAGGCTCATAGGAAACGGGGTAGAGGAGCCACCTCGTTGAAGAAACTAGAGAAGGACAGGCAGAGCGGACAGAAGCTTGAGGTGTCCTTCGATGCTAATCTAAATGCCCAGGGACCCCGTGCTAAAGAATTTAATAAGTGGGTGTTTCTACAAGCGAAGCAGCACGTAAGCATCAACTACAACCACTGGAATGACGTTCCACAGAACGTTAAGGATCATATTTGGGAGGCTATCACGGTATTTTACCTTTACATTCGTTTGATTTACATTATTAGATAATTATCCAAGTTATAATCCATCCAGTTGTATCTAATGTGTAGGTAGCTTGGACTGTGCCAAATGACGAGGATCATCGTCATAAATGTATGAAAATGGCATCAAAGCGTTGGAATGGGTTCAAGCATGATCTTACCAGGTACTATGTATCTGGGAAGAAGCGGCTTGATAAAATGTTCTCGGATTATCCCTGGATTGATCAGGATACTTGGGATATGTTTGCCAGGAGTCGACAGGATGAAGAATTTCAGGTTGGTTGATTAAGTTAATTTTGTATGCTTATTATAGATCATTTAACTGTATTTAATTATGTGTTTTTGTTTGAATAGGCTAAAGCAAATAAGGGTCGGCAGAATCAGGCGAAGAACGTCCACCGCCACACCATGTCTCATGGTGGGTACCATACTCGGATCCAGCAGATGATGGCGGATAGGCTGAGGGCGAAGCAGGAAGAGCACTCTGCTAGGATTGAAAGAGGAGAGGTGCCTGAGGGCACACCATCAAGTCCTCCGTCGGACATCGACCGCGAGGATGTCTGGTTAGCCGGCCGCATGACAAAGGCGGGATCTTTTAAAGTTGATGCCACTCGCGAAGTGGCAGATAAGATTGTAAGTAAATAATTAACTTGATTTCAATTGATATTTGTATAGATATTTGCAACACTTTTCACTTGCACGTTTTTTCATTTTTTTTCATTGTAGATGGATCTTAAAGCAATATCCTCCCAAGGCGCATTCGTCCCTTCTGGATGGCAGGATGTCTTGATGACTGCTCTAGGCAAGAAAGACCATCCTGGTCGGGTTCTCGGTGTTCCTGGGAACGTGACCATCAAACAATATTATGGCAAGTCTGCTTCATGAAAGCGGGTGGTCAATGAAGCATCAATTTTGGCTGACATTTCTCAGCACCTCATGTCCAACCCAGATATTACAACACATCTGATGCAAGGCTTAATAGCCAACCCAGAATTCAAGCAGGCGCTTGCCAGAGAGCTTTCCTCCGTCGGTACATCCCTGGACACCGCAGGGCTTTCCAATGCTTCACATGTGAGCACAAAAGAGAGTTTAGTATGGAACATGTGGAGGACGATGAGTTGGCAGCTAGGGAGCGGGAGTTGGAAGTCCAGCGCCATGAGCATGAGTTGGAAATGAAAAGGCGTGAGCTTGAGTTGGACTCCAAACGACGTGAGCTCGAAATGTTAGCTAAGGTATTTATTCATTATTAATGTCCAAATTAGTCAAATAATTACTTGTGTTTTTTTTAATTGTCAAAAACTTATATATTTTATTTTTCCTAAACTGAAGGCCAAGTCGACGTCGGTGTCGCTGTCACCTATCACTCATTTGTTCTCACTTGGTGAGGATTATGTGTTTGAGATTTTTGAATGTCCATTGGATCACAATGGATGGGTGGCACGCCCAGATCAACAGAGGATATTTTCCTTCGTTGGTGACGATCTCGGGAACACCTGCAGAAATAACATCTGGATGAACAACAATGTCATCAGTCTCTGGTGCACGTAAGTTAATTTTAATTTTATAACTTATTTATTTTTGGTATTTTTCCATTTAATAATTTATTCTAATTTCAATATATATATTATGTAATTAACATCCACACCTTTTCATATCTTAGGTATCTCCATCGTCTTCAGCTTGATAAGGGCGTTGCATCAGTTTACGGTTTCTTAGATCCGTCAATCCTTCTGCCCGAGTTCTTTCTTTGGCGATGCATTGAGTAAATACTTAGGGAACTTGTTGGGAGACAATCCGAAAGAATTATATCTGGCTCCCTACTGTATGGATCGCCATTGGCAGTTGTTCGTACTTCACCCGTCTAGGCATCTTTGTCATATTCTTACGCTCTCTCCACCATGATCCGCCACCGAAGGTGGTGGAAGTCAGTAAATATGTAAGTAACTAATCTAAAAATTAATTTAAGTTTTAATATCAGTTGTTTTTAGTTTATTACACACATGATATATGAGTTTGTTAATTGATCGACATGATTATTTGTTTATGATAGCGCACTGAAGGCGAGTAGCATAAGTTGCGCCAACGGGAGAAGTAGGACTTCTAAGGCTAAAGCAAATCCTGTATGGAACATCCTCAAGGTTTGGTAGTTTATTTATCAAATAATTAATATTATAATTACTAATTTATGTGTATATTCAACTGACGTTGAAATTAATTTTGTTGGTAGTCTCGATTTCAACCGACGAGGTTGGTCGTGCGGCTATTATGTGATGCTTCATATCTTTGAACATAGTCTCCGCATCTATTACGGATGGATGGAAGAAGGTAATATTTAAACAACTTGTTAAATTATATATTATAGTTTTGAAGATGACTTGCATTGATGTTATTGTTATTATTTGAACGTGTCTAGGCATTTATCGACCAATCACCTATTGAAGAAGATGAGTTAAGAGACTTGAGGATGCGCTTCGCTGAATTCTTCTTCAAGTATGCGGCTGAAAAAGGAATTGCCAACATACCTCCGCACTACTTAGATAAATAGTTTTTTTGTTAGACTTTAGAAACTAATTAATAACATGTATATATATATATCATTAGATAGTTTTGTTTTTTAGACATTGGAACTAAAATTTATTTATATATATACATGGGTTTTGGTTTTAAGTCCCCCCATTGTTCAATTTTCGTTTGCAATTCTGTAATGTGTGTGATATTCTGTGTTACTGGGACTGAATGTAGGGATAGCTGAGGGGAGTGATATTTTAAAACTGAATTTTAAAAAAAAAACCTATTAACGTCAGTTGTATCAAACAACTGACGTTAATAGTATTTTATAAAATATACAGTACACTATTAACGTCAGTTTTTTATTAAAACTGACGTTAAAATTAAAACTTTAACGTCAGTTCTTTATAACAACTGACGTTAGTTTTAACAAAATCAACGTCCGTTGTATTAAAGAACTGACGTTAATAGTTTTAGTTTAACGTCAGTTGTTTAAAAAACCGACGTTAATTTTTACAAAATTAACGTCGGTTTTGTTAAGGAACTGACGTTAATAGTGTTATATTTAACGTCAGTTCTAAACTGACGTTAAAATATTAACTATTAACATCAGCTGTATTTACGTCAGTCAGTATTCTGATGTAAAAAATCAATTTTAACTGACGTAAAAAGCACTTATTGCACTAGTGGTAGTGCTTATAAGGCTTGGGCAGTGCTCATCTTACAAGCCGTTTTTGTGGGATTGAGTTAGGACCAAAGCCCGAATTTAAGATGGTATTAGAGCCTATCCTAGATCTGTTATTGGGCCAAGATCTCTATTATTCCACCCACATTTGTCCACGCTCCATTATTCCACCCACATTAGTGTTGAGAGTCCCACATTGACTAGAGCTATGACCTAAGTAGTGCTTATAAGGCTTGGGCAGTCCTCACCTTAGAAGTCGGTTTTGTGGGGTTGAGTTAGGCCCAAAGACCGAATTTAAGATGTTGAAAGGAAAAGAAAAATGTAAAAGTAAATTACCTAAAACCTCCTATGACTCAGGTTCATTATTCCATTTGAAGCAACTAGTCATATAAGCATCTTTTTTTTTTTGGTGACAAAAGAGAAAAAGAGGAAAGCAAAAGAACCAAGGGAGGCACCTAATGCCTAACAAATTGCACTCCCATAAGATCAACTAACAAAATAGCACCCATCCCTACAGGAGGCTCATCAATACAACAAAGACCAAGATTACTCCTAGCTCCCAACTTGGAAAGGAAATCCATTGAGTTATTTCCTTCCCCAAGCGTATGCACTATAGCCGTTGATTAGGTTAGTTTGGAAGAAGAGGATGTAAAAGATACAAGAGCAAGAGAGGTGCAAAAGAACAGAGAAACCAATAGGTGAAAGAGAAGGACTCATGGTATCAAAGAAGGGTTCATCTCGAGTAACCTATCCTGCTTTGTGACGGGAAGGCAAGTCAACCAGCCTAAGAAAGTAAAACACAAAAGAAGGGAAGGTTGATGGGTTACTGCCTAAAAAGTGGATAGAAAATGTACAGATGATAACTAAACTGCCCAAATCTATGGAAAATCTAACATCATAGGTAATTCTCAAATGCAACCAGCAAGTTTAGAATACATTTATCTCTTATGCATCCTTCTACTACAAGGGAGAGAAGCAGCTACTAGGACTAAAATAAATGGCATGTGCAAATTCAAGCATGTCTTAGAGCAAACAAACAAATCAAGGAAGCCATATTCGGGTAATCAATATGTTTAATTAATGTTAACTTGTTAAATCTTTGGCAGTGGTAAAAGTATTGACTACCAAATCAAGCTTTATCAAATACTTGGGGTCTAATCTCACTCCGAATTCCAGATTGTGCCAAAAATTAAAAAGGAAAAAAGAAATCAATGCATAAACTAAACATGTTATCGAGGTATGCTGAGAGTTGTTGTTCAAAAGAGAGGAATCGGAATATATATCGCAATAAACAGAATAAGATAGAAAAACCCTAATTGAGTAATAGGAAAAGTGAGAGAGAGATTGCGGAATTCTACCTTGTCGTACTTCCATGAGAGGAACTGGTGGTGTGTGAGAGTAGTGGGAGTAGGCGTTGGCCTCTCTTGTGTGTTATTCTTTTCCTGTGCCCCTTCAATTTCTGCCCCCATCATTTTGTTTCCAACCAAATCACCATTTGTTCTTGTATAAAATGCGGATCAATTAGGCCCCCAACGTTGTTCGTTTGTGGCTTTCTTCCAATCCCCTCCCCTCTATGTTTTTTTGTTTCTTTAACTTGGTATCGTGACTATTTTAGAAAAGTTTAATTAACACGTTCATCCCTAAATTTATTTAGAAATTTTTAAGTAGGTTCATATATTTTAAAAAATTGTAATTCAATCCCCAAATATATAGAAATATTGTAATTGGATCCCTTACATATTTTTGTTAAATATTGATTAGGTTTCGTTTAGTGATTCACTCATCATTCATGGTTCATAGATTTTTTGAAAAATTCAAATATTCCCCTATGCTTCTTAAGAAAATTCAAATAGGTCTTTATACTTTTTGGAATCCTAATAAAATCCTAACGGAAGAATATACGAGGACGCAATTACAAATTGTTTATGTGTTCAGGAACCCTAATTACAAACTTTTAAAATACAACAAGAACCTAATTAAAAAAATTAAAAATAGTCCAGGGAACTTCAGATTAATTAAACCTTTTAAAAATTACATCGATTCAATGGTTTATGCCTTGAAGTGGTTCCATCGTGAACAAGTTATGATTCTAATTTGAATTTGGTTAAATATTAAACTAATAAATTTAAAAATAAGTTTAGAATATTTAAAATAGTAGTTAAACAATATATGAGTTAAGTAAGTTAAACTAAAATCTATATATATTTTTTGAATCATAAAATTTATATTTTAAATGTTTTCAAAAAAAATTATATTTTAAAACCAGTTAAGTTTAAGCTTTAGAATTGACTCATTTAAATAAATGAGCCAAATTTGAATAATTTTTTCTCCCACAAATCAAGCCTGAACATCATCTCGTTTATACTCCCTTGTTTAACTATTAGTTTACATTCTTTTTTCTTGGAGCACATCAATAGCCGAAGACTAATCTATTTGAAGACATAGAGATTATCAAAGTGAGTTATGTCCCTCTCAACAAAGATCACAACTATCTACCAACACCTTTTTGTAGTTTAACTTTTAGAATAAACATGATTTAAAATAAAAAAACTTTTAGAATAAGCTTAAGTTCATGAAAAAAAGAGTTTGTTTTAACTTTTAACATTTAATTATATTGGGAGATATGACTATTTAAAATAAATTTAATTGTAATGTATTTGAGTATGTTGGGAGGTAGGGATTGTCTTGTAATGAGGTAGTCATGAAATTTATAAAAATTAAATATTTCATGTGGAGCCATGATATGAAGTACGAAAATTATTGAGAAAATTTTGACAAACCTAAATGGCACAAATCTAGACACTCATTTCAAGTTTTTTTAATAAGTTAAAACACCAGAAATCACAATCAACGGTGGTTAAGTTTTTGTTGCATATTCGTCTCGTACTTTTCATCATTTCTGTTATGGAAAGAGGCATGCTATTAAGTATGAAAAGTATTGTCAGAAAGTTTGGACGAACTCAGCTGGCACAAATCTAGACACTCACTTCAAGTTTTTTATAAGTGAGAACAACCATGATTTAAAAAAAAAACCTTTTAGAATAAGCATAAGTAACATGACACCAAAAGCTCGAATGATCATAACCTTCAAGCTAAAAAAACTTAAAGAGGTCACATTGAAAGGTCAATAAGACTATTTTAGTTTAAAAAACAAAGTCTTTTTTTCTCTTATTAAACAACTAAATAAGAGAGTGACATGTATCTCATCATCCCATTTCTTGCCTAATAAGGTTGTCTTTTGTTATTCTCTCTCTAAGTTCAAACTCTCTCCCTTCTCTCTACACACACAGCAGCGTGCCATCACTAGAGGGGGTGGTTTTTGGCCATTTTTTTGGTCTGGAATCACCCATTTACTTCGTTTTTCTTCCCTTTTATCTAAATAAGTGGTTTTTCCATATAGATCTGATTTTTTTCATGTTTTTTGTCGTCTGTATGCGGCGGTATTGTTGTTCATCGTCTTGGTGAGGTGTTGTTTGGTTTCCCGTCTTGGTGAGGTGTTCGTTTGGTTCACATTGGCAGATCTGCTTCGATCCATCACAGATTTGATCAAGAATTGGGCGTCAATGTTACAGATCCGGAGACATGGGTATTCCGGTGACTTTGATTTTGTTACTTTTGTAGGCATTTTGATTTTACCGTGTTATGCTATTAACCTGAGTGCTATGAGTTTGTTCGTAGATTCATCCTTTTCTGTTTTTAGCGATGTTGGATTTGTGTTGTTTTTTATGTATTTTACCAATTTGAATGAATCATTACCTTTTTAGTAATAAAAAAGGGTTGTCTTTTGTTATCAAAATGAATTATCAAAATATTGAATTAATTGTAAGTCGTGTTACAGATCACCAATCAAGCTGCTACCACAAGTGCTAGCTCATAACTGTCTAACAGTTTACAGTTTTGTTAGTTAGTTGGTAGTTGGTAGTTGGTAGTTGGTAGTTGATAGCAGTTGAAATGTGTATATAATAGACACACTAGTTAGCTTTGTAATCGTTAAAGAATTGCATATTTAAGTGGCCATACATACATACATACATACATACATACATACATACATACATACATACATACATACATACATACATATATATATATATATATATATATATATATATATATATATATCACCCTGTTCTAAAATGTAGATATTATAACAATAAGGTGGTTAATAAAAACCCCTAGTGGTGCATCCCTCCACCCCAATTGGTATAGCTTATCAGCTTGTGTTACAGACAAGATAACATTACACACCATTTTATGTGCATCGATATGCCATTATGGATGGACATTTTAACAGAAACCTAAAACATAATTAGCAGTATAATTTAAATACAGTACACAGACCCACGATATCAAGCACTAGCAAATTTAGCAGAGAGACTTGCATCTATAGCTTCTCCAACAGTAAGGAAAATCCATTGTTTTCCAATTTTGTCCACAATATGTGCAAGCTTAAGCTTGTGAATTACTAGCCACCTCGGGTTGACCATTGCTAACTGTAAAAACAAAAATCACATAGCACTAGTGTTAGAGCTTATGCCTTACAGGCTAGAGGAAACCACAAACAAAAATCACAAATTCCAATCCATATAATATAAATTCATGGTTGCCTCACTTCTACTCCACGTGAATGCAACCTCTTGTGCAGTTCCTCAAGTGCTAGAATTCCGGAAGTATCAACATTCATCAGGTCTATTAAAAAGAAAATAACAATATCATTGCATAAGTAAGAACTTTGTAAAATTTAGTAATGTTTAGGCATTATAATTCTGAGTTCTGAAAAATGTAACAACACTCACTTGTCATGTCTAGGATTACTGCTTGGACCTTTCCCTTGGCAGTTTCTTTAAGGCCATCATCTTCCATGACCCACTTTAGAATTCTGGAACAAGTGAACAAATTCATACATAGTTCTAATTTGGGCTAAACCCTCTCTAAATCATTTGTAAAGTGCTTGCTTGCCTTTCTCTAACAAAATTAGCATTTGCAAGCAGAGTGAGTCTGAGCTTATGAGAATCACTATGATGTCTGGAGTGCTTGTGGCCATGGGATATTGAGTAACATCACAAAAGGCTTCTGTTCTTGGAACTCTACCTAGAACTTCTACCCCAGGTCAAATTGATTGTATTAGTATCTTTGCAAACGAGATTGTCACCTGCAATCAAACAAACATCTGATTCATTAATGTCAGTAGACCATGTTTGGATAAACAACTTATTTAGGTACTTATATGAGAACGGCTTATGTGAAAAGTTTTCATGTCATAAACTCCTTTTAAATTAAGTTAATTAGTACTGTTTGAATACATACTCGAAGGAATGATTTTAAAAAAATATAAAATATGTAAAACAACTTCCCGTATAAACTTTATACAAGGTTTTTCACGAAGCTGAAAAAATAGGTTTCATCAAATAAGCTAAAAATAGCTTTTGGAGTTTAATAAGTTACTTATTTAAACTTATCCAAACACTCATTTTTAATGTAAGAGAACTTATACGAGTCGATTAGAGAAGTTCTAATAAGCTGTGAGTTGGGCTATCCAAATGGCACTTATAAGGATGCTATTTAGCATGCAATAGATTGAAAAAGTTTGAAAGTGATCAACAACTTACTGCAACAAGAAGACCAATCTCTACTGATGCAAACAAGACATCAAGAAAAGCACCAATACAAGAAAGAAAGTCTAATTTGTCAACTTTCCAGATATAACAAGCTTCACTTATGTCAATTAATCCAGGAAGTGCAGAGAGAATGATAGAAGCAAGTATAGCCATAGGGGTGTAGTATAAGAGCCTTGTAAGTAATTCCAATGACACAATCACAGTAATTGCCATCACAATATTTGATATTGCTGTTTGACATCCTGCACTGAAATTCACTGCTGTCCTTGAGAAAGAACCTGCAACTTTTCAGCAAGAAACTATAAATAACTTTGATTCACATCAAATAGCCTTTTAGCTGCATGCAGTTTTCTGCAGCCATATACCAAAGAATTACAGATTAATGGCACAATTATTATTACCAAAAGAGTTCACCAGTTGCAACATAGCATGAAGTTAAAGATCCTGCAATGTTCATGAATCCCATTGATAACATTTCTTTGTTCCCATCAAGATGGTATCCCTCAATGGAAGCAAAATCGACCAACCGCTATAGCTTCTTGAATCAAAAGTTCAGGTTGCCATCATCAAGAGAGAACTCATAACTCGGACGGTGTTAAAGATAGCAAAGCTATACGATGAACCCTTACAATTCGTACAAAACACGAGGATGAAAAAAATCCATACATCGTAGATGGTTGCATGAACTCAAAAGATATTTTTTATTTAAGGGAATTTTTTTTGTTTTATTTGGAAAGAAAGAGACAAAATGACTTTTTAAGTTACCTACTCATTAAACCCAACCCAAAACAGATTTGGCCCAAATCTGTAAACCCAAATAAAAAAAATAAACTGAAAATAAAAAGACCACATCTTAAACCCAAAGCACAAAACACTAGTCAAATAAAAAATTAAATCTAGGCCGGACAGAAAAAGCCCAAAAGTTTTTTTTAAAGACAAACTCCTTTCCTTTTTTTAAAATTTGATCCACTAGACAAAAAAAGAAAATACCCATTCACTTGTCCCTAAAAAAACTAAGCCCACATCCAGACCCACATAATAACATATTGATGATAAAAGATAAAAATAAATAAGGCAAGCAAAGTAAAGTTCAAAAGGAGCTTTCATCTTCTTCATTTACCAACAAACAGGGGAGAGCAATAGAGGTTTGGGCGTGAGAGGCGGAGACGAGGGCTGGCGGCAGGGCATACGACGGAGAGCCGTGCGATACTGGGCGGCGAAGATCCGGTTCGGTGGGGAGAGGCCGACACTGCGGCGGGTCTGTGCGGATAAGGTTCGAGGGGTGTTGACGACGGAGCACGCGATAGCTCAAGGCGGAGGAGATGGGTGACGGCTGCGGTGAGGTGGTCGTCGCGAAGCTGGGTAGTGGTGTGGTTCTGGGTCGTCTCGCGGAGGTGAATGGCGATGATGATTGTGACACCCCAATTTCAGGGTATCACATTTACGTAACTTATTTCGGAAATACACTCAATAAAAAAGTGTTGCTGGTTGCTTTCGGAAAAATATAATTTTCTAGTTACTTATCCCTTTCAAAATCGGTGATAAAATTTTTTTCGTTTTCTTTTGCTCCATATATAATCCTACACCATTAACATAATATAAATAGGTATCATAAGAGTTTCACACTTAGACATTCACATAACAGGTTATCTCCAACATCATAACATAATAAAATAAAGACGTAATTGTACCGTAGCGTTAATCTGGAATTACAACTCAAAAGAATGACTTTCAATAGTCAAACATCCAGACTAACCAAGTACCACTACTTTATAAGACACCAAAAGTCCTATAGTTGGTCAGTACTAATAATCACTGTTGGGAAGACCACCATAGTTCTCCCAACCTATCGAAATATCCGGTGAGGATACCTCTACTTCCGGAACTATAGAAGTATCAGAACATATAAGTTCCTACTCTACAAGAAAATGGGTAAGAAATCAGAGAGGTGGTAAAGATATCTCCACTGCCAAAGTCTGGTACGTACTTGATATAGATACTGAATCATCACCCTCGTGATATTCCCACTAACGAATACTTCTTCAAGCATCTTGTAGTTAAGTCCTTGAACGACTTAGTGAATTCTTCTCTTCATCCGTACTAGTGTACCAAAGTACTACCTTAGTCTAAAATAAACCTGATATATTTGTAAGGGTGAGTTTACAATATATGAGTTTTAATAAGACAACCCCATGCACGACTCTCAAATAACAAATACCAAATATTCACAATATGATAACATTAATTCGAACAGTAGAATGATTTAATTCACAGGGCTTCATGCCCGGCAGTCATCGTCATTTTATAAAGATGCATGACACTTCTAGGTTCAATCTCTAATTTGATACCTAATCTCCGGAGATCCCACAACTTTCTATTTCGTTTCAAGCTGATCAGGCTCCGCACATGGCACATTATAAAAACGAACAAAACAATGCCCAAGAAATCTCAACCTCATGTGACCATTGCTCAAACAGCTATTACAACTGTTCACACGACTCCTCTGTGACAACCACTTAAACAGTTATTGCAGTTGTACACAGATACACTGTCAGATAATCCACCTCAACCACAGGTGACCAATGCTCAAACAACTATTGCAATTGTTCACACGACCCCTCTGTGACAACCACTCAAATAGCTATTGCAGTTGTACACAGATACATAACCACTCAAACAGCTATTGCAGTTATGTACAGAGTCACTTGTGCAATAACCACTCAAACAGCTATTGCAGCTTAGTCATACGGCCCCTTGTGACAACTATCCAACCATTGTTGTAGTCATACACATGGTAACTCATTGGTCCACACAGAACACAATGATCATAACACATGGCACGTCTGCCAAAAATGCATGAGAAAACTTTTATTCTCGTTTTGTTTTCTTTGTCGTAATCATCTTTCCTTGTCGAAGCACAAAGCTTAACGACCATGCTTAATTTCTTATTAATACTTTTCACTTTCAACAAATACAGGACACACGGTCCAAATCTTTTAATCTCAACACAGGACACACAGTCCGAATGCTCAATCACGAGGCCCTTAAACCGATGCACCAGTTTTAGGCTCGCGGATATGGAACTCACACTTTCCACATCAATTTAGGACACACAGTCCAAAAACAAAACTTACAGGACACTCCGTCCCATGACACAGATCCTTGATCTTTGTGTCCATACAACACTAGAACACCGACGTCTCGGTTTCTAGGCTTATTTATCTGCTTGTAAAACATTTTACTCAGTGTAAATACAAAACAAAAGCTCCGAAAACTTATCCAAGTTTAACGGAATACTTTCACTGAATAAAAACATTTTTACAGAAATCCTTTTCTGTTAAAACGTTGATAAATTTTGAAAATCATTGATAAATTCCTTTTATTTCTAATTGTTTCACTTCAAAAATTAATTCTTAATAAATTTCAACTAATTTTTTTTAATAATAATAAAATTTAATAATTAAATTTCGAATATTTAAATAATTTCATATTTAATATTTAATAATATTAAATAAATAATATTAAATAACTTGTATCATTTCTCTGTTAGAAGTAATTGTTCTAACTGCTATAAACATTATTTTCAGAACTTAATCACTTTAAATAACATTTTATAATAAAATTGAATTTATTATATAAAAAGTAGAGCCTGTGAAAAAATTTCACGGTTTCGCCCTTATTATGGCTTATTTACACAGTTTCCACAAAATATTATTAAAATAATAATCTTTTTCATTTTTCTCAAAATCTCCCAAATTAATCCCTTTGATTAATTATCCAAGCTTATTAAGGTTTTTATCCTTAATTAAAGTTTTTAACACTGACCAATGTCAGGTTACTCAGTCCAACACTCAACAGCAGATAAATTCCAATCACATAATAACATGGCATATATCAATTCATGACATGCATCATAATTATAATATAAACAAATAATTATAATCATGTAAGTCCACACATCACATCAATTCAATTACTCAGATAAACATCACATCAATCTAGCAATTTATAGTAAACATTATAATATAATAAAATATTTCATACAGAAAATTAATAAATGACTCCACAAATAAGCATGAGATTATCTTACACTCCTCAGGCATACCCCCCTTACCTCTTGAAGATCAAACTACAGTTTCTGTTAATCTCCTGATCCCGATCCGATTTCTCTCTGTCAACGTAAATCGGTTAACTTGGTTGTTTCCTTCAAACGAATTGCAACCAAAATAAATCAAATCAAACAACAATACACTTGGCTCATGGAGGTTAGGGTTCGACTTCAACCAATTATCTAGGTTAGGAAAATTAGAATTTGGTTAACTTAGGGATTAATGATCCATAAGTTACTTAAGCATGATTAATCACTTAAACCAAGATTATGAACCAAGAACATGAACTAAAACTCATCTAGTTCTAAGAACTAGGGTTCGGTTTTCTCAAGATCCATAGGTTGGAAATTTAAAAATTTCTTCAACTCTTGGATTTAATCAACATACAAAACTTAGAGTTGGATTCAAGGATTACAAACAACTTTTGAATCACAAAAACATCAAGTGCTCATACCTAGGGTTTCGGTTTTGATGAGATCAATAGGTTAAAGTTTGATTTTTGATCTTCTATATACTTGAATACAAGAAATATCAAGATACAAAAGGATTTGAATCATGAATCAAGACATGAAATTGAAACAAAACCCATGAACACCATTTTGACCTAGATTCGGCCCAGTCCAGAAATTAGGGAAAGAAATTTCTCATGATATTATGCTTATATATTATGAAAATAGAGATGATTATAAGATCATAGCAATTGGTTTCATGTCAAAAGGATTTTTCTATAATTAGTTATGAATTTTTGAATCTAGTTCCATGAACTTGTAGTAAAGGAAGAACATGTTGATCTAAGCCATGAATCTACAAAATTTTTGAAGAGAAATGATTTAAATGACAAGAGAAGAAGTTGTTACCTCTTGATGATTCAAGTAAAGCAAGATTTGGATGATGTTCTTCACAAATTTCTCATGGTGTTCTTGAGAAACTTAGAGAAGAAGATGAACATAGTGAGGGTTTAAAACAGTTTTAGTAATTTGGGTAGATCTCTCAACATACTTGTCCGTTTTGGATGATCTTTATGTCGTTGGAAAGAAGAGAGAAAGATTAACAACTTTCATGTTTAAAGTTTTCCGAGATTCAGAACAGAAAATGGTCTGAATCTCTAGGAAAAATCTGACGAATTATGAACAATTTTGAATGTTCTTGAAGTTCTTAAGGCAAACTAAGAACTTGAAGAAATGGAAAATGGAAGAAAAATGCCTAAATGAAGAAGACAAGTTGGAGCCGTGAGTTTTGGGTAACATTTGGTCAAATTTTCCAATGGCATGGCTTGTAATTGTCATAAAAAGACAAGGGTAAAATGGTCATTTCATAGCAAAAATTCCCTTTGCCGTAAATGCGCCATTATGGCTCGGATAAGCTCGTCATAAATGCTCGTCAAGTCGGTCAAATCCATCATCTCAACTCCGTTGCCGACTCCGGGTTCATCTAGCGCAAGCTTTTCCTAGAGATAATCTCAACGTATACGCCCGCAACAAATATAATATTTTAATTTTTTTACCAAAATTTTCAAAACTTCCAGTATCGTAGTAAATAAGATAAAAACATTTTTCATCTCATTCACGAATTAAAATTAGGTCTTCCGAGCAGTAAACTTTTACTGTCAGTGAAAATACAAAAAACGACAGACCGACTTCCGTCTGAATTTTCAACCAAAAACTTCCCCGTAACCTTATGAAAATAAGTATAACAAGGAAATGACCTTGATTTATCCAAAATCATTTTCTAAGTCTCGGATAAAAATATATATTTATATATTTATTACCGATATTATAAAGCAGCAAAAATCAGAGTGTTACAATGATGGAAGACCGAGCGCGGTGATGAGGCAGTGGCGTGCGGCGGCGGTTCTGTGGTTCGCATGCGGCTAAGATGGCGGATGCACGATAGACAGGGGTGGTGAAGAGCGGTTCACGGCGGCGGTGGGTGGCCGAAGAGAACGATATGGTTCCGGACTAGATGGAGACTGACCGGATCTGTGATTGTATATTTTTTTTGTTTTGGGGATGATGGAGATTTGAATAGGATGAGATTGAGAGGTATTTTTGGTTGAAGATGAATATGGGAGGCTTAGTATGGATTTTGGGTGGAAACTATTTTGAAGAAAGAAACCTCCATCTCTGATGCCTCTTTTTTTTTTTTTTTTCAATTTTCGCCCCCTTCCCCCCGTTTTGTTCACAGAACAGGAACCAAATTATAGAAGAGTGGTTTTCTTTGTTTCAGACCCTTTCAAAATTCAGAAAACCCCATCTTGGATGCCCCAAAGCTGTACTAGCTGGAGTCCTTTTCAAATCCCCTTCTTGGCTTTCTGTTTCTGATCCTTCTCTCTTCATACTGCACCTTTCCTTGCTTTTGCCAAGTCCATTTTTAGCTCACCTTTCATACTCTACTTTCTAACATTGGAACTGGGAAGCAGCTGCACCATTCCTCTTTTCATGCAATATTTCCAAACTCAAAATTCAATCAAAGTTGACTTGCCTATCTTACCAACATGCATTAACTTAGTTTGTTTTTTTGCTTTTGGCCATATGCATGTGATTCTCTCAGAGCTTGGCATTTTCTCTTTTCATTTTTGTTTGTTATTTATTTTTTCATTTTTTATTTATTCATTTATTTTTTCTTGTTGGATGACTTGGATCATGGGCTTAAAGACACTTGTAACCAAAAAAGAACTTGGGTCAAGAACATGCACAAAGATATTATTAAATATTTTTACAATTTTATTTTATTATTTTTTTCAAAATTATTAATTAAAAGGAGAAAATATCCGGACAAAATTAGGTGTTCACTCCCCCCATGATGGCCAGAAGCGATGATGCTGTGCCTTGATGGCATAGGTAACGTGCTTCGATCCCATTTTCGATGGGATGGAGCTGAAAAATTTATAATTTAATTAATTCAACAAAATGACAACCAACAAATATATACTTATTGAATAGTAACTATTTTTAAACAACATTAAATTGAATTAAACTTACGATTCAGAAATAGACCGGATCCATGGTCAATCCTCAGGTGCGGGAACCCTGGCCAACAAAGGCAGATCCTCCACCGCGGCCGACTACTGCACAGACGATAATGATGAAATGACTGTGTCGTGACCGTATGCGGGCGCGGATGATGAGGATGGAATGGTCGTGTCCGGCTGTGGCATCATCCCAGGAGTCAGCATAAATGATAATCCTGCTGGCTGTGTGATGGCGCAGCTGATGATGATGGTGCTGCTGGGTGTGGGTGTGGTATGGGTCCAGTAGGGGGCGGCGAGTAGCCGGCTAGTGCGCGTCGTGGCGCAAAGCTAGTGGAGGTCTGGACATAGGTGGAGGATGGGGTAGTATGGGTCGGGGATAGTGTAGTATGGGTAGGGGATGGTGTAGTATGGGTAGGTGAAGGTGTAGAATGGGTGGTGTAACGCCCTTCGTTACATTAGTAGCCCAAATTAATTTTCAAAAAAAACCTTCAAAACATTTAAATTAAATAGTCGAGTCATAAAATTTTTCACAATATATTTAAGTCCAAAGGTATCTCGTATGTTCAAAATAATTAAATAAAGTAATGGTGCTAAATAAACCATTATATCCAAATAAAATAAAATCTCATAAATATTAATTATTAAAATCACATAACTCTTTTACAGTTGTTTTTGCCTCAAAACACGAGCATCTAATAAACCCCAAAAGAAATAAATAAAAAGAAATAAATTTGAACTAATATCTTCAAGACTCTCTCAAGATGCTGCATCATCTATCTCATCACCTGTAAACTCTGAAAGATAGCACCACTAATGATATTTATAATTCCAGTAAGTAAACATAGTTCTAAAAGGTTTTCGGCTTTCAGTCGGTGCGGTAACCGGAAAAACAACCTTGGTAATCCGCTATTTCCAACATAATATAACTCAAAATATTTTATATAAATTAAGGGTAATCAATACAATCACATGAAATTCTCGCACAAGTCATAAAATCATCAATATATATAATCCATTACAAAAGTACGTATAACATAAATAAAATCATATAAAGGACATCTCTTGTGCCCAAATAATCTCAATTTACCATCCAAGTCTCTTTTATTTAATTAACCAATTTTATCCTATGAGCTCATGACAAATGCAATGGCGTCCCACTGCCTTTCTCTTCCCAGAAGGAGGTATCTATAATGGGTCTTCCCCTTCCCAGAAGGAGGTATCTGTCTTCCCCTCTAAGGAGGAGGTATCTGTCATCCCTTCCCAGAATGAGGTATCTGTCTTCCCCTCTAATGAGGAGGTATCTGTTTTCCCCTCTAACAAGGAGGTATCTGTCATCCCCTTCCCAGAAGGTGGTATCTGTCTTCCCATCTAACGAGGAGGTATCTGTCATCCCCTTCCCAGAAGGAGGTATCTACAAATGGCTTTCTCCTTCCCGGAAGGATGTATCCGTCTTCCCCTATAACGAGGAGGTATCTGTCATCCCATTCCCAGAAGGATGTATCTATAAACAGCCTCCCCCTTCCCAGAATGAGGTATTCACCTTCCCTAATGAGGAGGTATCTGTCATCCCCTTCCCAGAAGGAGGTATCTATAAACAGCCTTTCCCTTCCCGGAATGAGGTATCTGTCTTCCTCTCTGACGAGGAGGTATCTTCATTCCCTTTCCTGAAGGAGGTATCTTAACAATCACAAATAACAATCCAAAACAAGTTTTGGGCATATGTCATGACCCCAGGACATGGCATATGACCTCATGCATCAATCTCAATGGTATAACTCATGTCAAAATAACTCATAGGCATTCCAAAATAACATCAATACATAACATCATGTCACACGCATTAATATTCATCATGTTCATATCAAAACAACAATAAGGCATTACATTCCACAAAAAGCATACCAAATAATAATAATCATATAATGCATTATGTAAATATTCATTCTCATAATAATTAATCACCAATAAAATATCAATTTTATTTTAAAGACAAAACCTCAAATAATTATTCTTTAATTTCATAATCAAACCCTTTAAAATCTACACCATGAAAGATTAAGAAAATGATGTTTACTTACTTCTTGTAGACCTCCAAAAAGCTCTAACAAATATCTATGATAAAAGTTAGTGTTTCACCAAGAATCTTTACTCTCGTCACTAACGTACTTTGATCCGTGTTGTTCCACATTTCGCACTACAACTGTAAACAACCCCCCACAATAACCTCTTTCTCTCTGTACATATATTTTCTTATAACGCATAAAACGTTGATGCTGCTGCAGCAGCGGCACTGAACACGTTGTCATGAAAACTGGGTTACGTTTTCTCTCTATTTTTTTAAAATTAAATCCTTCTCATCTCCACTTAAAGCATAGGCCCCCATCTTTCTTTTTATTACACATAGCCCGTAAGCCACAACCACTAACATTATCACGGGCTTTCCAAGTTTTTTAATATATTTATTTATATTATTATTTTTCCCTTTTTTTTAATATTCTTTTGTACATTTTAAACAATTCCTATCAATTTTTATACTACTAATTTTCTACTAAACTTTATAATAACATAATAAAAAAATTACACTACTAATCTTCTATACTAAAATTTTAGGATCCTATAGGTGGGGGAGGCTCCTGTAGGTGCCGATGGGGTAGGTGTGGTAGGGATGGGGGTGGGTACGGTGGGTGCTGAGGGACCTCCACGAATGCGAGCAAGCACCTGGGACTTGGAGGTGTATCGTCCCCGCCTAGCCTTCCCCTTATCACCGCTAAGCGGTGGGGGTTGGGGCAGCTGTCCTCTTAATGCTGACATATCTATTTTTATAGCACAATTATAAACCAATGTAAAAACAATAAGTAATCGACATCTAACAGTATAATCTAAGTAAATATTTAAAATACAACAATATTTGTCAAGTATTACATTTAATTACATAAGCACATATTCAAAATAAATAAAAATAACTTAATAGTAAACTTCTTATTCAGACTTGGTATCGTCATCTGATTGTAAGTCCAACTCTTATTCTTCTTGCATTGAGTCATCACTTTGGATTTCTTCCTCTGATAATGCATGCATCGATGACTGATTACCAATGACCACTTCTTCCCCTTCATTTGCAGATCCCAACATGCAAGTAATACTCTCGACCTCAATTACTTCATTGACATGTGACGATTCATCCACCTGGAAGGGCATCTCATCCTCTGCATCATCGATTTCTATGCGACCCCTAGGCTTGGTAGTGACAGCAACACACCAACCTCGTTTGTCTGTTCGCATTGCTGGATAAGGGACATAATAAACTTGTTTTGCATTCTGAGTAATTATAAACGGATCAAACTGTTGATATCTTTTATGCATGCGAATGTCCACAGTTCCGTACTTGGGATCCACCTTTGTGACTGTCCTCGATGGATCAAACCAATTACAATAAAATAAGACTACTTTTTTTAGGATAAGTAGTAGTATTGTATTGTGACTCGTATATGTGTTTTATGACCCCAAAAAAATCGCCAGTACCTTCACTCTGTACGATAACCCCGCTATTAATTGTCTTTTTGCCCATGTTCCATTCATCTGTGTGGAATTTGTACCCATTAACAAAGTAAGTATGCCATGATCTAACACAGTTATAGGGCTCATACGCTAAATCTCTCAAGTGTTGAGTAGTCACGTTTAATGCTCGTACGGGTAATTTTGACACAACTGCTTCAGTGACTTTAGAAAGATCCCTAACCCGACCTCATATCTGTTCAGGAATCAAAAAAGGTGGGGGACCTTCCTCTTCTGTCTGATTCTTTTTGAATGCTCGGATATTCCTTCGGAAGGGATGGTCATGATCTAAGAACTGACGATGAGAATCAAACCAGGAACATTTGCCACCAAATCTTAGGGTAAAAGCCTTTCCATGTTCCATGCAATACGGGCACGCCAATTTACCGTGTGTCCCCCAACCAGAAAGCATGCCATATGCAGGAAAATCATTGATAGTCCACATCAGTGACACCCTCATCATAAAGTTTTGCTTCTTGGAAACGTCATACGTCAACACACCATTCCACGACTTCTTTAGATCATCGACAAGAGGCTGCAAATATACATCTATCCTAGCCTTTGGATTAGATGGTCCTAGTATGAGACAAGTCAGAAACGTATAGGGTTTTGACATGCACATCTCGAGAGGAAGATTGTACGGTGTAACAATCACTGGCCAACATGAATATGGAGAGGCTGACTCCTGAATGTACGGGGTAAAACCATTTGAGCACAGCTCAAGTCATACATTGCGAGGATCTGCTGAAAAATCAGGGTGTACCTGATCGAAATGCTTCCAGGCTTCACCATTAGAAGGGTGGCGTATAACGCCCGTAGTTCCTCTATTTTCATAATGCCCCCACATCTGTCCTGCAGTTTGCGTTGACGTATACAGTCTCTGCAACCTTGGAATTATTGGCAAATAAACCATTGCCTTCACAGGAACTGGTTTTTTCTTACTACGGTCACTACTTTGAACGCGGTACCTGGGTGTCTGACAAAATTTACATTCTTCCGGAGCGCAATCGTTTGTGGCCAAATCATTGTCATAATATAGCATGCACCCATTCGGACAACAATCAATCCTCTTAGCCCCCAATCCCAGTTTCGACACCAACCGCTTCGCGTCATAATAAATTTTTGGTTACAACTATTTGAAGGGTGTTACATCTTGAAGCATTTTACAAAAAAAACTCCAAACACTGCTCGAGGACATTCCAATTGGACTTGCAAGCTAGAAGCCTAACACAAATTGATAATTTTGAATCTGACGCCCCTTCAGACAATGGCTTATTTGTCTCTAACAATAGGTTGTAGAATCTCTGCGCATCTCTGTGCCGATTCATTAGGAGGCTCTTCCATGTCATCAGACTCATTCGCCTCAAAATTCCAATGTTGCCCAAGACAATCATCTACCATCATATGCATTGATTGGAGTTGTTTGACATAGTCGTCGTATAAGCCACTGCCTGATGCATCCATGTCAAGATCGTCACACTTCACTTAGATCGATATCCAGCAACTCCTCGCCATGATTAGTGCATATCCAATAATTAGGCTTGAACACACGTCGGTACAGGTGTAACTTCACGTCATCGTCACTCAAAACCGTCATACAATTGCACTTTGGGCAGGGACATCTAATCCCCCCCCCCCCCTCTTCGGCATAATCACAATGTTGCTTGGCTTTCGATATAAACTCCTCAACTCCATCTATAAATGATTGTTTTAGAAGTCGTCTCCCAGACTCGTTCCTACCATACACCCAACTGCGGCTCAAGGGATAATATTTCATCCTTCTGCATTTTCAGATAAATTGATGTATTTTTAAACATGATACTATGACCCCGAATCGCTCCCTTTCCTTAAAAGGTGTGGCCCTATCCTATTCGAGGAAAAAAATTTCACCACTGTATTATACTAGTTACTCATTACTTCTCATGTGTTATAGCTGACGAAATTTCGGCAGCATTTCCCATTGGTCTCCAAGTACACGACTTGATCTCGGTAAGATACCACAATCAAGTATGGACCTGGAGAACAAAAGGAAATGCTTCAATCTGAAATTTCATCAACTATTTAACAAATGAAAATCAACAAGTAATTAGTATCTCAATGGACAAAATGTTTCTTCCCAAATTGTCCCAATTGGACAATTCAAGATTCAATAAAATGAGCGATATCATGACCACGAGTACACATGCTCAATAATATTGAATCTTTAATGGGAGACTAAGGTTTTTCTCGATTACGTATTAATTATATAAACTCTACGATAAAATACAACTTTAAGTAAACAAGACTGAAAAATTGACAAATAAACACATAAGCAACTATTATAAAAACATGCTATACACTAGCGTTATGAAATTTTAAAATTTTATTGATTATTAAATTATTGTTAATAATATTGTCTCAAGTCTTATGAAACTTAACACATGTCATAACTGTTAAGCAAAATTCACATTACAAGGCTTATGGTCTTGTAAATTTAAATTTTAAATTTTTTTATTGCTAATAATTAATTAATTGTTTATTTATTTATTTATTTATTTATTTAAATAATTTATTTAACTGGTGAAATATTAATATTACTTCTCATAAGTCTTTCCTAAGCTTGATTTTAAATTATTGATTTATTCTGATTCCATTCTCACTTCAGCAAAGCATTACGAGATCCACGAGATATTATCACATCAAATGTATCGCCATTGTGATCGTCTGTTGCTCCATTCTTCCTTTGTCGCTTCCTCTCATCACCAAGACTCAACTTATTCCTTAATTCATTAATCTACTATCTCAATATTTTAATTCTATTTATTAGAATTTAATTGGATCATTTTATTTTTTATATACAAAAAATAACCTACAACATATAAGAATCAAATCCAGTTATCAACAAAAGTCATATCATGCCATTAAGTACACAACAATCATAATACAGCTAAAAACTTTACACAATTTCAGTTTAATTTACACACTTTCCAAAATAAATAAATAAAACTCAAAAAACCTTTGTGACGGTGGCTGCTAGTGGTGTGGCTCCTCTAAAATGATGAATCTTGCACTGATGACTACAAAAAAAATAGTACAATATTATGGTCGTAACACAACAGTACCAAAAAACACACCAAAATAGAGACTCCCCAAATATCATCAACAAATCAAAAAACAAACAAAAATAAAAAACTATTATTAGTTTTTTATATTGGCAAATAAAAGGAAAGACATCATTAACTTAAAAAAATACAAACAAAACAGATTAGAAATCTAGTAACGTACCAATATTATCATATCCCTTAATTAATAATAACAAAAAGAAAAAAGAAAAAAGAAATAAAATAGCCATGAACCAATTTTTTAGTTGCCCTGTTTCTAATTCTAGGATATTTACCAACACAGCAGTCCACATAAAAATTATTGCTAGCAATGGGGTTAAAAATAAAGGATAGAACTTACATAGACATCAAAGGAAAGATTTCACAAAAAATACTAAAAATTCACTGACATTCTTTTCCAAGAAATAATAAATCTCAGCCTTGAATTATAATTCACTTTTAATGTGGAGAAGGATAAAAATATAAAATAATAAATTACAATAGGAAATGCTACCCAAAGGGTGATCCACCCAAATCACTCGAGATAGTACTACAAAGAAACAAAGAAAAGAAGAGTTGAGCTACATGATTTGAGTTTCCCAACCAGAAATCAAATAAAGAGAACTGAGTAAAGGTTACAATAACAGGAGTTGGCAACTTCATTTGTTTGCTTTCATTATGAAACGGGTGAAGAAATCTGAAGTGCTATCATAATTTTATGATTTTCAGTCTCATTGTTTGCATAATCAACCCATATGTTATCGAGCCATTTACTTTTAGATTCCATCATAAAGCATGCTAATTATAAAAGTAAAAATAAATTCTCTAAAAAAAGTAAAAATAAATAAATAACAAAACTTAAACTTTACCAAAACATGACTGGACACATTATGTCACATTAAAAGATTAAATAGCATTAAATGTTTAAAATGTAGCAAATAAAAAATCAAATAGAAAAGCAATCCAAGTATGGTAATGGAAGTTAACAATGGGTCAGAACCATGCATACCTGTCAGGGGTGGTGGCATGCGGTGGATGGTGATGGTAGCGGTGGCACATGGAACAGAGAGATAAAGAGAAGGGGGAAGAGAGAGACCAGCAATGCTGGTGGTGGGGGGCGGCGGTTCTCGCAGCTGAGAGAATAGAGAAGAGAGAAGAGAGAGAGAAGAGAAAAGGGAAAGTGAGGGAGGGGGAAGGGTTTTCGGTTGTTAATTATTAAAGATTTTCCGACTGTGACACCCTAACTCGAGTCATCACATGGTTACCCGTTTGCGGAAATAAAACTTAACTTGCTGGTTGCTTTCGGAAAATAATGTTTTCTCAACATTTATCTTTTCAAAATATGGTGATAAATTTTTTTTCTTCTTTTTAACCTAAAACAACAACAACAACGTAATCAGATCACACTTAAATACATAATGTATATAAGTCATACAACTATACTGCCTCATATGTTTTCACACCTAGATCATTATCAGTTTAATCTATTCTCAAAACATAATATAACACAATAGGACCTAAGCTAGTCGTAACTAACAGACACTACAATCGAAAGAAGCAGCAACAACATGCCCCGAACTAGACAGCCTTCTTCTTCTTGTAGAGATCATACCCCTTGTGCGACTCTGATATGATTGTAAGGGTGAGACGCCAATATATGGATTTAACACAATAACTAAATGCGCGACACAAAAGAAGACACATGCACCCATACATGTTTATAACAACATAAGCATCCATATTATAGCATACAATTTATCAATGGGTTCCACACCCCAAACATCAACGTTGAAAAACTATGCATGAACACTTCAATACATCATCTAAACATCCACACTTAATCTCATGAGATATCCCAACAAGTAATGAGTTGATCAGACTCCAGGCACGCAGCCAGAACACCAGGCACACAGCCAGAACACAAGCACGCAACCAGAATACAGGCACTCAGCCAGAACACCAGGCACACAGCCAGAACACAGGCACGCAGCCAGAACACAGGCACGCAGCCAGAATACAGGCACTCAGCCAGAACACCAGGCACACAGCTAGAACACAGGCACACAGCCATAACATAGGCACGCAGCCAGAATACAGGCACGCAGTCAGAACATAATGGGTACATCTACCAAATGCATGCAAAAACACTCTGGCACTCAGCCAGAACACCAGGCACACAGCTAGAACACAGGCACACAACCATAACATAGGCACGCAGCCAGAATACAGGCACGCAGTCAGAACATAACGGGTACATCTACCAAATGCATGCAAAAACACTCTGTTCTTGGCACTTTTCTTTGTGTTCGATCTTTCTTTGATGAAGCTCAAAATGGCTTACGACTCACACAGTTTTAACATCTTTAAAACTTTCATTAAAACACAGGACCTCACAGTCCGAGTGCTCAATCACGACACCTCTCAACCGATGCACCAGTCATAGATTCGTGGTAATAGAAAAGATATTAAATGTTTAAACACATTATACACCCCATATACAGTAGGCACCAAGTCTACAGAACCTCAAAGTCCAAAGGACCCCAAGTCTATAACAACAAAGAACCTTAGTACCCCGACGTCTCGGTTACTAAGTTCAACACCACTTCCAACACGGTTGAATTAATTTTGCTTTCATAAAATCTTTTCAAATGGAAAATTCTTCAATAAAATCTTTAAATAATAAAACTTAGTTTTCACAAAGGTGAGTCACTTGAGATCTTAAACTTACTTAAAATACGAATTGCCGTTTCAAGATACTTGATGTCGACACTTTTCCAAATTTGCCGTCAATTATCACTTTTAAAGCTTTTTAAGCCAAAACTTAGCTTTTTCCACTTAAATAATTTTCTAAAATCATAATTAACTTATTCTCAACAATTAATTTCATAAAATAACTTTTTATAATATTACGGAGTTTCTTACATAAAAATTAGCAGTACAAAAATAATTTCACGGTTACGCCCTCATCGTGACTCATAAATTACTTTTACACTAATATATCATTAAAATAATAATATTTCTCAAAACTCATTATTTTTCCAAAACAATATTTTCCACCACTATTCTATTCCAACATTTCCCATAAAACATTGAATATAATTTACACGACTTATTAAAGCTTTTATCTGATTAATCGGTTGTGCACTGACCACTGTTAGGCTTCTCAAACAACATTCAACAATGTCATCAGAATTATATCACCAGGCGGATCATGCATCATAGCAATATAATATACCACTGCAGATAATTAAATAAATTAAAAACAGATCAATCACCGACACACAGATAAACAACACCACGTAAACAACATAAACAGATAGCCACAACCACATAAATTATACATACTACACTAAAAGCAAATGGTTATTGAGAAAAATCCCTCAGGTAAGCTCCCCTTACCTCTTGTAGCTCCTCAGTGAAATTAAAAGAACTCTGTCGATTGTCGGAAACCCTCGTATGCCGTAAAACAATTAACCTTCAACAACATATTCAAACAACCAATCAAAACAAGCAAAACAAACACCTAATCCTCTCTAATAGGTCACGGCCTCCTTAGGGTTTTGTGGATCAAAATCTCCAAAGTTGCTTAAGTCATGGATTAATTATCCTAATATACTTAAGGAAATGGATTAGGGCTAAACAACAAGGTTAAGAATCAAAACCATCCTAATCCCCTAAATGGTAGATTCGACCAACACAAGGTCATAGGGTCAGGGTTTTCATTTTTGACAAACCAACTTAGATTTAACATAAACATTTATTAACTAGATGATTACATGATCACTTTGATAAAGCTTAACAAAATCATTCAAGTTCCTCACTAATGAATTTCGTCCAAGACATGAAAGACATGGTTAGAAATTTCAACTTGATACAAGAACTTGAATTTAGCAAGTACATACCCTAGAAGCATGAGATCTATGATCATTTTCAAGTAGAAAAACAACAAGGTTCCTCCACCTCTCACTATAAGCTTCGGCCATGCTCAAAAACATGAGGAGGAAGATTTTGTTTGAAACAATTGAAGGAAAACCTATAATTCTAAACACCATACAGATACAAATCATAGCATGTGATTCATGTTAATCAAAGGAAAGAGAAGAATTTCATACCTTGGAGATTCGCAGAATCCATCACAGCAGATCAGAGGGTGAGAGGGAGATGAACAGTGGATCAGAATGTTAGAGAAGGTGAGAGGGTTACTCCTCTCTTTCTGGTTGGTTCAGTTTTGTGTTTCTGTCTGTTAGAATGCCTAATGGGGAGGCTATTCTTATAACCTACCAGCAGAGAGTAGGGACCTCTCAACGGGTTAACATTAGAATGACCCATCCCATCATAGGGTCACTCTTTAGTAAATACCCAACAACAATTTCACCAATTGGTTACGTAATTAAGAATTAATTTTATAACTGATATATTAATAATTTAATTATAATTTAATAACCAATTAATGCTAATCCACATATTATACACATTAAAATTTAACATTCTCCCACTTGGATAGCATTAATCAATTATTAAAGAGAAATACCAGTTACGATCAAAGCACACGTTAACCAGCAGTATAAGAAATACAAGCTTTAAGAATGCAGAAATAGTATCCGATAGGGAAGTAAATCATACATGCTAAAGACTCATATTTCACATAAAGATTGATGAATATAAAATTGCTTATAATTAATAAAGAGAAATATGCAATTCAAAAAATGGTCCAAGCATCTTAAAATGCTATAAGAGATATGAAACCAAGAATGACGTCAATTTACATATCTCATAAAAAAACGATAATGGGCAAATAATGGTTTCAGACTCCCACTAATCCAATACAACAAAAGACTTAACTAAGCCCATATGAATTACATGATTCCGGAATATTCCAATAGTTAAGCCTTTGGTTAGTGGATCAGCAAGCATGTTTCCTGTATCAATATGCTCAATACGAGTCTGAAACTCCTGAATCTTCTCTCTAACGAACAAATATTTCACATCAAAATGCTTAGTGCGAGAAGAGCTTCTATTGTTATGAGGGAAGTTCACAGCAGCAGTATTGTCACAATATATCACAAGTGGCCTAGATATGCTTTCAACAATATGAAAGCCAGAAATCAAATTTTTCAGCCACATGGCTTGACAAGTAGCCTCATAGCAAGCAACAACATACTGCTTCCATGGTAGAAGTAGGCTGTAAGCGTCTGTTTGACGCTTTTCAAGAAATAGCTCCTCCTGCCATCATAAAGATAAAGCCGAAGTAGATTTTCGATCGTCAGGGCAACCTGCGAAATCAGAATCAGAATAACAAGTGACACGAAGTTGATCGGACTTCTTATAGGTCAACATATAATCTTTGGTTCCCCTGCAAATATCTCATGACCTTTTTACGGCTTTCCAATGACCCAAACTTGGGTTGCTCAAGTATCTCCCTAAAGCATTTACAGCAAAAGCAATGTCGGGACGAGTACAAACTTGAGCATACATTAAACCGCCAACAATGGGAAGCATATGGGACTTTTTTCATTTCATTTATTTCTACATCATTTTGAGGACATTGAGATTTAGAGAATTTTTCCTCACCCTTTTGAACAGGTGCAGCACATGGGGAGCAAGAATGCATATTAAACCTTTTTAGGACCTTTTCAATATATCCTTTTTGAGACAATCCAAGAACACCACGTGACCTATCACAATAAATCTGGATGCCTAAAACAACAGAAGCATCACCAAGGTCTTTCATATCAAAGTGGCTACTCAACATGAGTTTTGTCTCGGTCAGAATTTTAACACAACTGCTAGCAAGAAGTATATCATCAACATATAGAACGAGAATGATGAATTCACCCTCATAAGTCTTCAAGTAAACGCACTGATCTGAGGCATTTTCTTTGAAGCCAAGAGAAGTGACAACCTGATCAAACTTCAAATACCATTGTCTGGAGGCCTGTTTCAGTCCATAAATAGACTTATTCAGCTTGCAAACCAAGTGCTCTTTGCCTGTTTCAGTAAAACCTTCAGGCTGAACCATGTAAACATCTTCAGTAAGGTCTCCATTCAGAAAGGCCGTCTTCACATCCATCTAGTGAAGTTCTAGATCAAAATGAGCTACCAAGGCCATGACAACTCGAAATGAATCTTTTGTAGAGACTGGTGAGAAAGTCTCCTTATAGTCAATGCCTTCTCTTTGGTTATAGCCTTTAGCTACTAGTCTGGCTTTGTACCTTTCAACTTTACCATCTGGAGTACGTTTGGTTTTGAAAACCCATTTGCATCCAACAGGTTTACAACCAATTGGTAATTCCTCTAGACTCCAAACACCATTATGAGACATAGAAGACAACTCATCATGCATAGCATTCAGCCAATCAGAAGCATGAGAGCTAGAAATTGCCTCCTTAAAGGTAATAGGATCATCATCATCATTGAGGTCAAACTCATGTTCCTGAAGATATACAACATAATCATCTGGTATGGAAGGTCTGCGCACTCTTTGAGATCGTCTCAGTGGAATTTCATCAACAATAAGATCATGTTCTTGTTCATCTACAAGCGGTGCTGCCACACCATCTTCATGTTGAAGATTCTGATCAACATCATTAGCTAGAATCAAAACTTCTGTAGGAAAAGGAACAACTGGTATAGGAACAATGGTGCGATCTTCTTTAAGAGTAACTGGTCGTGGTATATCACTCCCACTATCCAAGTCATCCTCAAAGAAAACCGCTCGATCAGATTCGACGACTCACATAGAATGAGATGGACAATAGAATCTGCTACCTCTGGAACCCACACAATAGGCAATAAAGAAGCCACTAACAGTCTTAAGATCAAGCTTCTTAGACTGAGGATTATAAGGTCTAACTTCTGCCTTACAACCCTATACATGAAAATGTTTCAAACTCGGCTTCTTTCCACTCATGAGCTCATATGGAGTTTTTGGTACAGACTTCTTTGGGTACTTGATTTAGAATATAGACAGCAGTTTTTAAGGCATCTCCCCAAAGAAAGTCTGGCAATGATGAATGGCTCAACATACATCTTACCATCTCCATAAGTGTGCGGTTACGCCTCTCTGCAACTCCATTTTGCTCAGGAGTACCAGGCATAGTGTATTGAGCTTCAATACCGCATTCCTCAAGAAATCTGGCAAAAGGTCCTGGGTTTCTACTCGTCTCATTATATCTACCATAGAATTCTCCACCTCTGTCAGATCTTACACATTTTATTTTCCTACCTGTTTTCAACTCAACAAAGACCTTAAAGGATTTGAAAGCATCTAGGGAACTAGACTTTTCTTGAAGAAGATCTATCCATCCATATCTCGAGAAATCATCTATAAAGGTAATGAAATACCCATATCCACCCATGGCGGTGGGTGTAATAGGTCCACACAGTCGGTGTGAATCAAGCGTAGCACATCATCACACCTATTTGCTGCTTTATTCCTAACCTTGGCGATAAATTTGCCCTTGATGCAATCAACACATGTATCAAAATCGGAGAAGTCTAGATCATGGAGAATACCTTCCTTGACTAGCCTCTCAATACGGGGCCTAGAAATATGCCCCAAACGTCGATGCCATAACATAGAAGAATGTTCATTAATCCTACTGCGTTTGTTTCCAACAGCAGAAGTGTGAAGACATGTCATGTAGATCTAACATATAAAGGCCATCACGTAAAACTCCTGAACCAACGGAAATAGAATCTGAATAAACAATCAATTTTCCACTACCAAACTTAAAGGTGTAACCACATTTATCCAAAGCAGAAACAGAAATCAAGTTCCTTCTCATAGAAGGTGCATACACAGCATCTCTTAAAAGCAAATTATGTCCAGAAGGCAAAAGTAAAGAAACAATTCCAATGTCAATAACAGAAACTCCAGCTCCATCTCCCATAATAATTTTAGACTCAGCATCACTTGGTTTCCTCAGGCTTGTGAACCCTTGCAAGGAATTCACAACATGAATGGTTGCACCTGAATCTAACCACCAAGTATTTGGAGGAACATCAATGACATTGGATTCAAAGCATGTTAGAGCCTTCTCAAAAGTCATAAATTTTTCCCCAACAGCTTTCTGATATTCTTTAGCATTATCGGTCTCTAAGATACTCTGCCTGATGGATTTTTCCATAGTATACTTCATCACTTTCAGGCACACTCTATTAGAGTATTCCCATTTCTCATAAGCAATCCTCTGTGCTGCAGTAGACTCATTTGTGAGAGCAGCTGGCTTGTCTTCCCTCAAGGCCAGATCCAAGTCAGCAATGGTTAAGTAGAGATCTAGAGACTCTTTCCAGTCCTCATAGTTTGTCCCATTTAGAGTTTTTGACAGAATTTGGGAAGGAGGCTGACATAAACAGAGAATAAGGAATCATTAAGAATTGAAGGGTAATATGATTCCATATATATGTTCAGCCGATCTTGCCCACAATACAAATTTCTTATTCATTATAATTCCGCCTAAGGGTCCCGAATCATAATAAACAAGAAATATAATAAGAAGAATAATACAATGTACAAAACTTACATCACCAAAATTTCTAATACCGATAGGGTACTTGAAAACCATAATTGACATAAGCTTAAGACAATAGTACGATGTATAATAACGAATTACATTAATAATAGTACACCGATAGGGTATAATTGTTATTAATATAATACAAATATAACACATTAGAATAATCAATTATTTAACAACACAAATTTTGTATAATTATACCCACGATAGGTGAGTTCATAACTATACAAAATATCAATAGTCATGCTACAATTATACATTAGAATCATTAATTGTTTAACAACACAAATTTTGTATAATTATACTCACGATAGGTGAGTTCATAACTATACAAAATATCAACAGTCATGCTACAATTATACATTAGAATAATTAATTGTTTAACAACACAAATTTTGTATAATTATACCCACGATAGGTGAGTTCATAACTATACAAAATATCAACAGTAATGCTACAATTATACATTAGAATAATTAAATTGTATAACAAATGCAGCATAGAACACACAACTTAATTCACATAAGGCTCTAAAATTAATTCCATCTATATGACACATGATCAAGGAGAGTATAACATATCAAGGTGTCACAAAAAAGTAGAGAACAATCACAAAATTTTAGATCAAAACCTTAGAGTACAGTATTAAAAAATACAATATATTTTTCGGTTTTAACCATATAAAATATTCGCGAGGCGAGAGGTATCTCGCGAGGCGAATCTTGTGAAAAGTCAGCAACGTTTGGTCTTCTCGCGGGTACTCGCGAGGCGAGTCAAGTGTTCGCGAGGCGACCCAGAAACCTTTCATTTTCCTAGAACAGTCAACCTTCGGGGTCGCGAGGCGAGAAGCGTAGTCGCGGGGCGACCCAGAGACCTTTCATTTTCCTAGAACAGTCAGCCTTCGGGGTCGCGAGGCGAGAAACGTAATCGCGGGGCGACCCAGAGAGGATGACAATTTCACTGTTCTGCTGGCTTTCAGGTTCGCGAGGCGAGAATAATCTCGCGAGGCGAATATGGAATTCCAACTGTTGCTGATGCCCAGAATCGCGAGGCGAGCAAAACTCGCGGGGCGATCGAACCAGTTTCACGCAAAAGGGAAACGAAAAAACATCGATTTCTCACGTTTTATTTGATGAAATCCAACGATTTTCGAGTATGTTACTCGAATAACATGTGGGAAGAAAAGCCCTTAAACAATTTTCGAAATCATTGGCCAGAATCATAGTTTCGAATTTTGAAGAACAAGGCATGAAAAACGAAAGTTGCTGAAGGGAAAAAAAATTCTGGGCAAGCAAAATTTTTACAATATTGATATAACATGATATGAAAATCCCTAAAAAATTTTGTATCTTGATTGAAAAACATATTAGGGTTCATATAATTTTCAGAATAGCTATAACATGTATCTATCCTTGGCTCTGATACCAATTGAAGGAAAACCTATAATTCTAAACACCATACAGATACAAATCATAGCATGTGATTCATGTTAATCAAAGGAAAGAGAAGAATTTCATACCTTGGAGATTCGCAGAATCCATCACAGCAGATCAGAGGGTGAGAGGGAGATGAACAGTGGATCAGAATGTTAGAGAAGGTGAGAGGGTTACTCCTCTCTTTCAGTTGGTTCGATTTTGTGTTTTCATCATTAGAATGCCTAATGGGGAGGCTATTCTTATAACCTACCAGCAGAGAGTAGGGACCTCTCAACGGGTTAACATTAGAATGACCCATCCCATCATAGGGTCACTCTTTAGTAAATACCCAACAACAATTTCACCAATTGGTTACGTAATTAAGAATTAATTTTATAACTGATATATTAATAATTTAATTATAATTTAATAACCAATTAATGCTAATCCACATATTATACACATTAAAATTTAACAACAATCTCTTGGATTATGATATTAGGGATGATTATAAGAACATAGGAAGTGGTTTCACATTTTTAGGATTTTTCTAGAATTTGTTATGAATTTTCAAAGTTCTAGATCTAGAAACTTAAAAGTGATGAACATAGATGAAATAGACTTTGAATCATGAAACTTATTGAAGAACATAGACATGATTAGGTAAGGAGAATAGGATTCACCTCTTGAAGATCAAAAACAAGTGAAGATCCAATGACTTGCTTCACAAAATGATGGTATGAACTTAGAACTTTTGGGTGTTTTTGTGTAAAGTGTGAAATGGCAAATAATGAAGTGAAAGTATGCCTTTAGAGATGTGGGCTGCGCCACTTTTGAGGGACTAAGTAGAAAGGAGGTGGCTTCTTCAAGGATTTAGGTGCAAATAACTCCTAGGGACCATTTTGCAAAATTCCAAAAGTATAGGGACTATTTTGCAAATTCCTAATAGTTTGTAATAATGACCATGTGCAACACTTAATGTGTTCACATTGTGACTCGTCATGTGAGTTATCTTGAAGCTTCTTCATCAACTTGCTATTATGTTCTTAGGAAAAAGCTAGAATGCTTTGGAATAATGGAGAACACTTTAGAACTTTTGGGAAGATTGGAAAATGTTGTGGAATGTACAAGAATGAGCTTGGCTCATCCAAGTTAAGGGCAGCCACCACTCCCCTTTGGGCTGGCGCATGGACCATGGAGTTTTGGGCTTGGATTCAATTGTTTTGGCCCACCAAAATGCTTAAGGCATAAACATAATCTAGGAAACTTATATGATTTCAATTAGCTTTATGAAATTTAATCCATGGACAAAGAATTTGGGCCTCAAGGCCACGACCCTCTAATGGGTTTGGAGCAAAGATTTTGGCCCAATTCACTTGGAAAAGCATAGAAACTAACTTAGGGCCCAAAGTACAATTAAGAATAAGTTTAAGGACCAAAATGCAATTTCCAGAGAAATTGTCATCATGAGGCCATGTTCACCATTAATGTGTTCACATGGGTGACTCACCATATTTGACTCATTGGTATTATCCGTTAGCGGCTCCCGGAAATCCCGAAATATGCTCCGTTGCTTACCCGATTTAATATGACGTTCGAATAAAATATAATATTTCACTTTTTAGTGAAATATTTCAAAATAACCAAAATCATAGGAAATTAAATAAAAACCTTAAGTTTTTCGTTCACGAGTAAAAATTAGGTCTTTTGAGCAGTATAATTATACTGTCAATGAAATTCGCGGGTCGGGATTCGCCTGACTTTTCAACCTAAATTTTTATCGTAATTCTTTACGGTAAAGTAGAGTGTAAATAAGGTTTTGGAATAATTAAAATAATTTTCTAAGTCTCAGATAAAATATAAATGTAATTATATAAATTTATCATATTAGAAAACAGCGAAAAGTCGGGGTGTTACACCGACGGATTACCGACGGCTTTTTCGTCGGTAATTCAAAAAAATGATTACCGACGGACAGAGCCGTCGGTAACTTTAACAAGGTTCCCGACGGCCTAGCAGTTGGTAAGTGTTGTCCCATATACTGACGGAAAAGTCCGTCGGTAAACTCTGGTCCCAATTTTTTTTTGATTCCCTCCAGCTTTTTCGATGGACGTACCGTCGGTAATGTTACCGACGACCATTTCCAACGGAAATTGATGAAACTGTTGATCTTCACGTGTACCGACGAAAATTCCATCGGTAATCCCTTAATGACCGATGGAAAACATGTCCACCGGTAAATGTCCATCGGTAAATCGTTTCTTTCTGGTAGTGCAAGTTGAATCTTTTAAAACAAAAAGAGTATCAAATATAATTACGAAAAATTCTAAGAAAGCTCAATATAAATTTTCTTTAAGCATTTTTACAAGGATCAGGCCTATGCTAGAGTTGAGTCTAACATCACTATGGCACAAATCCTTAATGGTTTGTTTGGATAAGGAAAGAAGTGTAAAAGGAGAGAGTATTGGTAGAAAATGAGTAAACTTTAGGTTGTTTGAATTGAAAGAAGTATAAGAGAAGGAAAAATTGAGTTTTTTTCTTCACTCATTTAGTTGGATGGAAAAGTAGAAAGAAAGAAAATAAGTGTTTATTGTAAAAACATAGTTTCCCTTGATATGATATACAATTTAATTTAATTTTAATAATTAAAAAAAAATAAAAGATGCAAACGACATACATTGAGGTAAAGAAATGGTTAGAATTGTAATTTGATATAACATTCTATCATCTCTTCTACTTTTCGTCTCATCCATTGAGGGATTTTTTTTGTGGAACCTACACTATTTTTTTCCCTCTCCCCGACCCACCAAAAAATTATATTTTTATCACGTACCCACTTCTCTTCTTATTTTCTGTCATAATTTTCTCTAATGTTGTGTTTTTTTAAGCGAAAAGAGAACAAAAGAAAAGGAGAAGAACAACATTTTCCCTTGTTTGGTTGGCAAAAGAAAAGAGAAGGAAATAAAAAAAGTTTTGCAGGTATTACATTTTAAAAAGTTTTCCTTCAAAAATGGAATAAAAGGAGAGATGAGAGAAAAATGTCAAAATATATACCTAATCTTATTACATCTTATTTTTGTTTACGAGTATTTGTGTCATTTAATAAATATGTTTTATTTCTTTTTACTCTCTACAGAATAAAAAAAAATATTTAATTTTTTTAATTTCATTTTCTCTCCTACTAAACAACTACGATTGTATATCCTTTTTTCTCTTTCTACCTTCTTTTTTGTCATTTTATTTCACAAACCAAAAGAAGTTTTTGTTGTGAGGGCCACACCAGTGCTAGAGGGATGAAAATCGTCTGTGCCATTCCCTTGCATTTCCTATTACGCTAATCAAATTTTGACATCTAAAAGCTATAGACGTTACTGAGAGGAACAGATGCTAGAGAACTGTCTAGAAAGGAACAGATGTTGAAGTAGAGTGGACTAAGTTGACTCAGATATCACCTTGGCACAATTCCTAGGATTTTTTTTTTGACAAAAATTCCTAGGATAATAAAACCTCTGATTTTTTTGAGTAAGAAATTTCGTGGTGGTCCCCCAGGACAAAACTCGCAAAATTCAATGGAAATAAATCATTTGTTGGATCATAATTAAGAAGATGGTACAAGGAAAATAAAAAATGAACATATAGCAGGAACGAGTTTTACGCCTTTTTGTTTATTTCATCTTGTCCTTTTGTTCTCCAAAGTCAATCCATTCTCTTCCCAGCTGAGACTTTAGCTTTCTACCGCAACCACAACGTGACACGTTTGCTACATGCATGAGTTTGACAAATATCAATAAATTGCAATAACGAAAAACTATATAGTTTTTTTTTTATCTAAACCCAGTGTATTCAAACACTGCCAATGAATGATTAATCACTGTTTGTAGGATGTGGTTTCTGCTGGCTAAACATTATTTTAACATCATCAAAAATCGAACCTGAGATCAAATCGAGTCGACCCCTAGAGTGTTCAAAGGCAGGCCTTATAACCACTGGGTCAAGAGACTTGGTTAGAAAAAATATACAGTGATTCTCCATTTTTTGACTTTTTTTAATAATCCATATATTATATTCTCAAAGCATCCACTTTTCAATGTGATCTTTCTTTTTTGCTTCTTTAATTAATATCCTAAGGACACTCGTTAGCATTCTTTTTTTTTTAAAAGAAAAAAATTACTTTTATTACTTTCTACAAAATCAATTGTGATATTTTCAATCAGGTTACTTTCTAAGTGCACTTCATTTCCTTTGTCTCTAGCTAGTAGCTAGTAGTTCGTCACCATATTGTAGCTTCACCTTGATCCTCTACTCTCAAGGTGCTTGCTTTGAGATACACTTTTCTTCCTCTTGTCAATTCTCATTTCACTTCTAAATTATTTAGCATTTCGAAGGAAATCTCATATCCATTGTTTTTCCTTCCTCGTTATCAATTTTCGTTGCTGTAGCAAAAATTCTTCTTGCTTTTTGATTTTGAGTGATGAAAATCACTTGTGCCCATACATATATTCCTTCTCCTCGTTAACAATTTTAATGTCAGAGCCAATATCCTTTTTTCTTTGAGTGAGTGAATGTGTGTTTTGAGTGCTTCGAGGCATACGCATCCTCGAGTGTTGGAGTTGTAATTCGGATTTAGTTAGAAGTGTTAGTTAGTTAGTTGAGTTGTTGATATAGTTAGTTGTGATGGTTAGTTGCAAATGTTAAGAGTTAGTTGTTGATTGTTATAGGTGTAATAACACTATAAATACATGTGTTGTAAGTGTAATCAGAAGTAGAATTAGCGATTAAAATACAAGTGTGTATTTAGTGAAACTATCTCTTTCTTCTCTTAATATTCTATATTTGACTTCTTTGTTCTTGTGAGTGTGCACTATAAGATTAAATCCCAACACGAAGGAGTCATAGTATGCCCGAAAAGGATAGACTAAACTCATTAAAGTTTTCCCAATTTTGACCAGCATATATATATATATATATTTCCTCGAGTAAGTTTTTTTTGCCAAATTTTTTATTACCTTTTCTTCTTACTGGATCATTCTCGGTGCATCTATTTCTAGGAGAGAACTGCTTAATTTCGAGGTAACCACAGAGGGAAAAAAGTATAAATCTCTTCACTAAAAATTCATAAATTCCTTATGGATTTTTTGCTGCAAATTTGACTACAATTTTTTTCCAGAAATATGATCTTTTTCCTTATAGATTTAAATTCGTAGGAAAAATTGTAAAAAAATTTAGCATTTCTTGCAAATTTTCTTATGAATTTAATTTTTTTTCCAACAAAATCTGATAACTTTTCTACATATTTTAAAATTTTCATGAACAAATTACTCACAAAGTTACCTGGGAACAGAAATTTGTAGAAAAATCCACAAAAAACCTGTTTCTTGCAGATTTTTGAGCAAAATCCACAGAAAAAATCTGCAAGTAATTAGAGAATTTCTAACAGTGTTGTGGAGTTCCCCTTATTCATGCCTCAGTGATATATGATATCATTACATATTAATTTGATGATTTTATTTTTAAAAAACTATGTCCAGATCTCGTCGGATATACCCCCAAAAGAACCAACAATCATCTTGTAATCATTTCTTTATCTGTGTTTACAAATCTATTTGGCAAAAGCATGAAGAGATATCTTAAAATTCATGACTTTTTGAAAAGTTCCTTCAATTTTAATTTTCGTCTTAATTCTTAAACTCTAATTTACTATTGTTAGATTGGGTCATTATGTTAACGTATAGTTAACTTATTAATAATAAATAAATCGTGACAATTCATTTTTGCTAAATATAAATCGTTGATTTATATATTTAACTAAAAGTATTTTTTGTTATTTGTTTAATTTTTAATTAAAAAATAAAAAATAAAATATAAGAAATAAAAAAATATGATGATTTTAATTTAAGAAATTAAAAAACAGAAAGATAAGATTTTTTTAAAGTAAAAAAAAAAAAGGAATTAAAGGTTTACATTTAATAAGGATGAATTATTAGGATTCTTTCATTTAATTTCAAGCTATCATAAGGACCTGTTGTAACAATAATCAGAGTTTAGGGACTAACTGAAATGAAATTAATGTTAAAGATGTCTAGTTTCAAAAGGCTTAATATGCAATCACAGATAATATATACACAGGCAGTTGGTCAATGTAATAATTATGATTACTTCAAAAAAAATTAATTACATCTCCTTGATAAAAAATACATATATATAAGAAGTTAATGCATGTCAACCATATTATACTGTATTATAACAAAAGACAATTTTTGCTTCAAAAAAAAAAAAAACAGAGACAATTTTCCCACTTTTGAATGAAAGATTAATTTCTTTTTGTGCAGTTAATTTTCATCACAAGCTATTTCCAATAGATTTATTACTTGTTTGTTTTATCCATCAATGCAGTCAAGCATTTGACGACTAAAAAAGTTCAAAGTTATAGTTAAATCATTTTAATTGATTTTGTTTATTTATTTAATAGTTCCAATGCGTGATGTAATGAACAGGACATGGACCCGATGATCCAGTTAGCCAATGAACTTTTTGAAGATGAGGAGAACATCTTTGACAGCTTTGCGATGCTAGACAACAATTCCTCCCATCTAGGACTGCGTAATAGCAATGTAAGAAGCATAACAATTATCTCTCTCTATTTTCTCCAACTTCAATATTTTTTTTAAGGATTGTTTCAAATTTGGTTCGATTTGAGTTTGAAAGATAAAAAGTTATTAAATTAAATTAATTGGTTTTCTTTATTGTTTTGATTTTAATTAAAGAATTCAACTAAATTAAATAAATCTTAATGAGTTTGATATAGTTCAATCTATTAGATATTTGGAAACTACTAGCGAGTTCAGTTGATAAAGATATATGCTAGTTTTTTTTTGTTGATAAGCAAGATATATGCTAGTTAATTGACAACAATATAACTTCAAACATATCTTCAACAATACCATTATGCACATCGTGTGTGTTTTACCATTTATAATAATTGTTTGCATTAATGATACACATATGTACTTACTTACCTAACTTACATATACATAATTTTCAACATTTAATTGTAACTTATTGCATATATATTGTTTTCCCCATACTTACAATCTCACTCTATTACATAAGAAGATGTGATGGAGATGTGTGCATATGATGTAAGTAATATTTTTCTTGCTGTTCGATCAGGTTCGGGACTCAGTGGGATCAATAACTGCAGCAACTAATCATGTCCAAACAACAGAGTCTTATGAAAACCCAGTGGTTCCACCGCTTGAATTAGATGTTCTGAATCCACTGTCCTAGTCACCAATCACTTCAGATCCATTATGGAATGGAACACTACAAGATGTGGTAAAATATATATAATTCTTAAAACAGTATTTGCTAATATTCACATGTCTTAACTAATATGCATTTGCCTTGTAAAATTAATGCAGACCAACATGATAATCATTTTGATTAGGTGGGAAGATTTATCTCAGAAGGAGCAGCTTCTTCGATTCAAGGCCAACATATGGCCCCTACAGGATGCTATAATCCGTTTTATCAATCTGAAACCCAGAATTTGCATATGTATGTTTTCCTATCATTTTATGAATGTTGTTACTCCGTTTAATTTTTAGTATATATACTATACGAACATTTCTAGCCTCTTGTCATTCTTTTTTCTTGTGCTGATCTTGGCATATACATTTCGCATTTCTATGTTGTAGGTTTCAAGGTTCGACTATACCTAACGAGTTCATCACAAGCAATCAATTGTTTGAGCCAAATTTCACAGCAAGCGATGCTTTCAATGCTATCAATCAACATTCATCATCTCAAACAACTTTGTTTCCTCAATACCCCATGACTACAATCACCCTAAAATATGTTTTTCTACAACTAAGGTTGCCATGAATGCATTGACTGTGTTGTTGTCCATCGTTATTCATTTGCAGGCACTACAACATTTTTCATTTTAGGCAACACTAATCTTACCAACGATTAAAAAACCGTTCCTAAAACATGGAATAAGCAACAATTTTATAGTTGTACCTAATATTATGTAGATTTTTTCTCTCTTTTAAAAATACAATATAAAATTGTTGTCTATTTATATTACCAACACTTTTAAAACTGTGGATGCTTTATTAGGAACGGCTTTTACAGGGTTAAGATTTTAGAGGATGCTTTCAGTAATTAGATCATTCTCGCTAAAATGTGTTTTACCGGGATTTTGTTTTATCAATTTTTTTTAAATTTTCTTTGCGCACTGAACTCGCAACTCCCTAACCCACTCTACATCGTTTCCAAATCCCTAACCCTATCAATCGTTTCCAAATCTCTCTTTCGTAACTCTGCAACAAAGTGAGCCCGCTAATTTTGTTTCTCGTTTAGGTATGAGCTTCATTCCTTCATAGAAACGATAAGTAACACTGCAAGTATAAGAACTTCTTCTTCTTTTTTGATTTGCTGGACTCATCTTTTCGATGCAAACGGACTGGCCGATGACGAGGTCGCCGTGTGTTGGACGTGGTCGTCGTCACCGTATTAATTGGAATCGGCACTCACGGCGGAGACGAGGTTGAAGGTAAGGAAGATGAACCTGGCATTGATGGATTTATAAGGATTATTGCTCAATTATTGCTCAAAATTCCCTACAGGTGTTGCTTCCATCTTGGTTTTCTGGTAACTTTTTGGATCTCAATTCAGTTTTTGGTTTTAGTTCATATCAAAATCTGAGAAATTTGTTGCTACTGGCTACTGCTACTGCTTCTAGTTACCACGAAGAATGAGAAATTTGGAGCAGAGAAACTAGAGCCTAAAGAGCGAGAAACAGATTTAGATCTGTGTGTGCAGGTGCTTATTGTGTTTCACCGCACTCTGCCTTCGTCGCCATCACCGTCGCCGGCGTCATCTCCCCTACTGGGATTGGTTTAGGAAGCAAAAGTTGCAGACTTTAGCACCACTTGTTCCTCCACCAGAGGAGATCAAATTAACTGATCTTGAAAATAAAAACAATCATGATAATAATATCATTAAAGTTGCAACAGCCATCAATGACAGGTTCATCTTCCTTACCTTTAACCTGTCTGCTTGTGCACATTGGAGTGAGTACTCCTTGGTATTTGGTTTCTAAACACGGTTATACTATTTCTGTTTGGGAACTAGATTAATGAACAGATTAATTTTTTTTAGAGACTAAGTAAATCTTTATCCTCTTTTTTAGGAACCTTTGTGAGTAGCATGAAGAAAGTGCGGGATGAAACAAGAATAATACTCCGCTGTTTCTGAAATGTAATGGACATAGGCAGATTAACATAGAGTGAGTGTTTCTGTATTTGATTGTGTCTAAGCTTGTTATTTCATTGAAATTCTTAACTATTTCCACCTTAAAATCAAGCACTGCTAGAGATTTATGGGCATTGTGAGTTGTGACCCATCTTTTTTTCTCTTTTTGTTTTTTCAATTTATAGTTGTTTCAGAACGAAAAGTTTGTAGATGATCTTCTCAATTTGGGAAGTGTGAATGACTGAAAAAAGCTCATTCAGTGAATGACTGAACCGTCCACATTATTTGGGTGAATGCAGCTAATCTTTTCATTGAAAAAACTCATTCGTTTGTCTAGGTGTCTGCAGTTATTTAGTGCACACATTATTGCCATGGATGTTGGAAGGAATGTCCTCTGTCTATGTGTGCCACTAATGGATTGAAGAATAGATGAAAGATAGATAGTACTTTAGTGAGCTGATAGATAGGTAGTATATGTCTGGCTTAAGCTTTATTTTGCAAGTTGGCTCTGTCCTTATTTCTTAGAATAAATCATACTTTTCATTCTCTGGACATACCATGAACTTTCCCAAGTCACCCTGCTTTGGACGAAAATGGCAGAGCTTCCTTAAGGCTCTTATTCTTAGCATGTGCTCAGCATATCCCCTTGGAATTGTTAACTGCTATAGAATGGATTTCCTGTGTATTCATCCTTTCTTTGTAACAAGTGTGATGATAAGGTTTATAAATTATAATTTGAAACTTTTTCTTAACTTATTTTGTTTTATATCATAATGCAGAAAAAAGTTGTTTGTATGATTATATTCCTGAAGAAAGTAATTTGTTCTGCCTTTTGAAAAGGCATAGTTTGTATTTTTGTACTTCATGTTGTGATGCCTCTGATTGAAGGTTTCAAAAATGTCTCTGTGAAGGTGGAAAATCTTCTGGATGCTGAACGATATTCTCATGTCATGCACATAAGCTCAATGGTAAGAACCTTTTCTTATTATCTGATGCTTGTTGATATTCTAAAGTGACAATTAGAATTTCTTGTGCAAAAAGTAACCTTGCTGGTGATAGCCTTCCAGGATGTGGCCTGCTCTGGCACTCAACTAGCACGATAGATAAACAAAAAGTGGAAGTAGTTCTTGATATGATATAAACATTCCTATATTGACTGGTATTATTACTGGTAATTCGATTTTGGATAGATTGAAAGGTCAAAAGGTTTTATTGTTCTGCTTAATTCTCAGTTTTGTTTGATTTTCCTGTTTTGGTTGAATCAATACATGTGATTCTTCTTAAAAATATCATATGGTAACATTGTAGATGTCTGTGTTTCTTGAAAAAGAATAATTAAATCAGGTAATATTTTGTATTATCCATCACATTATGAAACTATGGGCTTTATATTGTTGTGAATATCATTCTTTATTATGTTTTACAAGTTTCTGTAATGATGGTTGCTATAACTGTATCCTATATTACATAGATGCCACCCCCTCCAAAAAAAATGCTTTGCTTTTTCAATTATGTCAGGATTGATAATATTTTATTGCATCTTGCAGTTTCAACAAATAATATTCATTATTTAATGCATTATTTATTATATTTAAAGGTTACAGGAGAGTTGCAAGACTATTTGACTAGCTGGGATGCTCTACGTGCTGCATTGCCTATTGAAACTATCTGTGAAGGATTTGGATATATCTCTTTTTAGTAAACTTACAATTTATTCCAAATTCTAAAAGAAGGTATTCTTTATGGGACTTATAATTATGTCCTACCATGGCCAAATGACAGTATTTTATCATCTCCTTATGCTCCTATTTTATGGTTTCCTTTCCATTCTATGTTTTATCTTTTTAAGATAAGCTAAAGCAACACTATTAGCTAAGTCCTTCGCTAGATTTCCATCAAAATAAAACCAAGTTAGTTACTTTGTTCTAGGAAACTATGACAAGCTCCTTGTATTTCTATCTCAATCTTCTAAATCTAGTTTGTGCATGCTTGTTCATCCTTTAAGTGCACATGATATACTATGCTATACATTACAGTTGGTTTCTCCTTATTTGTTATCTTAGGTTTTCATTACATGTTTGGCTGCCAGAGCTCTCCCCATGCTGAAACTTTCAAGGTGTAACACCCCAACTTTTCGCTGTTTACTAATATCTAAAATTTATATAATTATGTTTATATTTTTATCTGAGACTTAGAAAATTATTTTAAATAAACGGGGTTTACCACTCAATCCTACTTGAATGTAGGAAGCTACGATTAAAATTTAGGTTGGAAAGTCAGGCGAAACCTGGTCCGCGAATTCCATTGACAGTATGATAATACTTCTCAAAAGACCTAATTTTAATTTGTGAATGAAAGACTTAAGTTTATTATTTGATTCTCTACAATTCTATATTTTTTTAGAATTATTTCAGAAAGAAAATAAAATAATTTACGTTTTTCGGGCGGAAGACGCAATCGGGTAGACGACGGAAAGGATTTCGGAGTTTCTAAGAGCCGATAGAGGTTTTAACTTAGGATTTTGAGATTATTCAAGGGGATGAATCATATTTTTAAGTCTAGAAGGTTTTTCAGGGTTAAAGTGAAAATTTAGGAATTTTACGTTTAAGCCCTGAACTTTCTGTTAATTACCCTTTTGTCCCTGAATTAGTTTCTAAGTTTCTTTCAAGTGAATTGGGTTAGAATCCTTGTTCCCAATCTCAAATGGTCGTGGCTTAGAAGCCCATAATTTTTAGTTCATGGATTGATTCCATAAAGCCCATTTAAGTTTCCTATCTTAAGCTTAATGCTTAAATCTTCAAGTGGGCCCCACAAAAATGAAATCAAGCCCAAACTAACCTAGCCCATGAGCAAGCCATGAGGATAGATGGCTGCCTCATATGTGGATGAATCATGATGTTTCTAGAGTTTTCCACAAGTTTCCACATTTTTCTACATTATCCTTGATTATTCTTCAATACTCTTGATTCTTCTCAAATTCATGATTTATCCTAACATATCTTTGACTCATAAATTCAGTCAACAAATTCAAGATAAGCTAGCATTTAATGTGGCAAAATCATCATCATGACACTTTATTGACAATTTGCAAACTAGTCCTTCAACTTATGGAATCTTTGCAAATTGGTCCTTAGAACTTAATTGCATTTGAATCCTTTAGCAAGACAACTCATCATCATCTAGATCCTTCCCAAGATGGCGCCACTATCCCTATAAATACCATACTCTCACTTTTCACTTAGTTTCTAATGTCTTTTTGTTCAAAACCCTAAGTTCATAAGTTCTTTAGTGATAGATTTGTGAAGCAAGTTTCTTGGATTTCCTTTGTCTTTGATCTTCAAGAGGTAAATCCTAATCTTCTTCCTTAATCATGCCTATTTTCTTTAGCAAGTTTATTGATTCAAGGCTTATATCATAGATGTTCATCATTTAAAGTTTCTAACCCTAGAACTTTGAAAAATCATAATAAATTCTAGAAAAATCACATGATGATGAAACCACTTTCTATCTTCTTGATATCATGCATATTATATAAATCCAAGAGCATGATGTAATCAAAAATTTATGTCCTAAAAATCTAGCCTTGGCCGAATCTATCAAATCAGGGTTGGTAGAGTTTTGTTCATGTGTTGTCATGTATGATCATGTATTCTATATGGCATGTATGTCTACACACTCTAACCTATGTTAGTTTTTTTAAAATTAAAATCTTACTCAAAAATCTCTATGTTGGCCGAAACCCTAGGTGGGTTAGATTTGTTGAGTTTTGTACATAGTTTTCATTAATAATCTTGTTAATCAAGTTATTAGTATGTATGTTTAATAAATCCAAGTTGGTTTATTAAACTAAGAACCCTAGCCTTATTATCATATTAAGGCCGAATCCTTGTATAAAAGAGTTAGGAAGTTTTGAGTTTGAAACTTAGTTGTTTAGTCACTAATCTATGATTTAGATTAATCAAGGGTCATTAATCCATGACTTAATCATGATTAGAAATTTTAGAGATTTCTAACCCCAAAACTCAGCCCTTGACCGAAACCAACATGTAGTATTTTAGGCTTGATTTAGTGGTTAGTTTGTTGATTGAGTGTTATGTTTGATGAAGGATAAACTAGATTATCGTGTACGTGCGTTGACGGTTCCCAGATTCACGACAAAGTTTTGAATAGGAAGCTAAGTTCTTCAAGAGGTAAGGGGAGCTTACCTGAGGGATTTTTCTCAATAATTATTTGTTTATAGTGTGGTTTATATGATTCATATGTGGTTGTGGTTATTTGTTTTGTTGTTTACGTTGTGTTGTTTATCTGTGTATCGGTGTTTGATATGCTTTTAATTTATTTAATTATCTGCAGTCGTATATGATATTGTTATGATGCATGATCTGCCTGGGGATATAATTTTGATAATTGTTGTTGAATGCTATTTGTGAGTATTGTTTGAGAAGCCTGACAGTGGTCAGTGCACAACCGATTAATCAGATAAAAGCTTTAATAAGCTGTGTAAATTATATTCAATGTTTTATGGAAAATGTTGGAATATAATAGTGGTGGAACATATTATTTTGGAAAAATAATGAGTTTTGAGAAATATTATTATTTTTGATGATTTATTAGTGAAAAATTAATTTATGAGTCACAATGAGAGCGAAATCGTGAAAGTGTTTCTGTACTGCTAATCTTTATGTAAGAAAGTTTGCAATATTATACAAAGTTATTTTATGAAATTAATTGTTGAAAAGAAGTTAATGATGATTTTAGAAAATTGTTTAAGTGGAAAAAACTAAGTTTTGGCTTAAAAATCTTTAAAAGTGATAGTTGATGACATATTTGGAAAAGTGTAGAAGGCAAGTGTTTTGAAACGGCAGTACATATTTTAAGAAAGTTAAAACCTCAAGTGACTCACCATTGTGAAAACTAAGTTTTATGATTTAAGGATTTTATCAATGAATTTCCAATTTGGAAAAGAATTTCTGAAAATCAAAAGTTAATTCAACAGTGTTAAAAGTGGTGTGGAACTTAGTAACCGAGACGTCGGGGTACTAAGGTTCTGTGTTGTTATGGACATGAGGTCCTTTGGACTTTGAGGTCCTGTACCGTATACGTGATGTATACCGTATTGAAACATTGAAGATGTTTTCTACTACCACGAACCTAAGACTGACTGCAAGGTCGAGAGGTGTCGTGATTGAGCACTCGGACTGTGAGGTCCTGTGTTTTAATGAAAGTTTTAAAGATGGTTAAAACTGCGTGAGTCGTAAGCCATTTTGAGCTTCGGCAAAGAAAGATTGAACACAAAGAAAAGCGTTAAGAATAGAGTGTTTTCCATGCATTTGGCAGACGTGCTGGTGTTTCGACCAAGTGCGTCTGTGGATCGAGCGTCTGTGGTGCGGCGTCTGTGTGATCGTGCGTCTGTGGATCGCGTGTCTGTGACTGTACGTCTGTGACTGTGCATCTGTGACTGTGCGTCTGTGACTACGTGTCTGTGGTTGTGGGCCTGTAACTATCGAGTCTGATCAACTCATCACCATGTTGGAGATATCTCATGAGATTAAGTGTGAATGTTTAGATGATGGATAGAAGTGTTCATGCATAGTTTTTCAATGTTGATGTTTGGGGTGTGAAACCCACTGATAAACTGTATGCTATAATTGAGATGTTTATGTATATGTGTATGTGTATTCTTTTGTGCGAGCATTTAGTTATAGTGTTAAATCCATATATTGGCGTCTCACCCTTACAAACATATCAGAGTCACACAAGGGGTATGACCTCTACAAGAAGGGGAAGGTTGTCTAGTTCGGGGCTTACTGTTGCTGCTTCTATGGGTGGTAATGTCAGATAGTTACGACCAGCTTAGGTCCTATTGTATTATATTATGTTTTTAAGAATAAATTAAACTGGTAAGGATCTAGGTGTGAAAACATACGAGGCAGTATAATTGTATAACTTATATACAGTATGTATTTAAGTGTGGTTTGATTTCGTTGTGGTGTCTTGAGGATTAAAAGAAAAAAATTTTATCACCATATTTTGTAAAAGAAAAACGTTGAGAAAACAATATTTTCCGAAAATAACCAGCAAATTAAGTTTTATTTCCGTAAACGGGTAAAAATGTGATGACTTGAGTTAGGGTGTCACACAAGGTCACTTATTCGTGATAATATTGTCAAATTTGTTTTCCGCGTGCTGTTACCATTGATGCATATTAAACTTGTTTGTTTCGATCTTCAGCTTCAGTCATACATGATGGCTAGTGGATGCAGGTGAACGTCATTGAGCTAATTGACAAGTTAGAGGTGACTAGGCGGGGACCATATAGTGGAGGATTTGGATATATCTCTTTCTTTGATGAAATGGACATTGCTCTAGCTCTCTGGACATTGGTATTTCCAACAGGAGCAAGGTACGACACATGTACTCATACAAAGACCTGAACCAACACCGAGAATGGATTGCTTACCTTCAAGCTGGTGCTGGTATAGTTGCTGGTAACAAGATTTTCATGGTGAGGAAGAACATTCTCAAGATATAGAAGGGGAACGATGTTATCAACGTGCATGGATGCTAAAATCTTTGTGGATTTTTAATTTTTTTTAATTTAGAAGAAAACTATTATGTTAACTTTTACATTTCATGAATTTAATTTGATCTTCTATATTTTGGAGTTACATGTCAGACTTGTGGCAAATTAATAAAATTATATATGCTAGTATTTTTATTCATATTATGGTGGTATTTCCTGTACATAGTGGTTATGTATAAACATATAAAAGACTTTCCTCACAATGTAAAATAAAGCTAACATTGTTGTCGATTTATTCTACAATAATTACAAAAATGTCCCAAGTTGTTTTAACCGTTTTATATATTATTCCCCCAAACTTAAATATGTGTTGTCTATATTAAAACGTCTAGCAACAATTATGAAATTGTTGCCTATACTATCTACCAATAGTTAAATAAATGTTCGTTATACTATTTGCCAACATTTAAATAAATGTGGCTAAAACATTTTGCAACAGTTAGGAAACCGTTGCATAAATCAGATGAATGAAAACTGTTGCCAATGGACAGTCCAAAAAACCGTGGCCTATTCCCCAAATTTAGGCATCGGTTATTGGTATACCGTGGCCTAAAGCGAAAAACCGTTACCTAAGGAAATAGGCAACGACCACCTAGAGAATGCTTTTTTAACCGTTGCCAAACCGTTGCCTAAGGTTTAGGCAATGGATTTCAGACTTCCAAGAACGGTTTTTCGTTGTTGCCTAAACTAGAAAATGTTGTAGTGAGGTAGAGGCTGCAGGAGCAGGATTTGGAATAGGAATATCAAGTGGACAACTCATAAGTAACCAAAGCTCCATGTTTTCGCCTCTTCAGAATGACCACTTCATCAGTCCTCCTAGTGGGGGGAACACCAGGTGGCATAAGAGATATATATGTTTGTAGAGAAATTCTTAGGAAATAAAGTTTTACATTTTATATACCTTTCAAAAATGTTATTAAAGAGCAACATGCACGTAATAAATAGTAAAGAGCAATAGTTTTTCTTGGTCCAAGGGTGCATATTATGACTTTTGAACTATAGGGCACAACACAACCAATTCTCTGCTGTTAACGCCTATGATTCACAATATGCTCCCAACTACAAGCAGTGTGACTCCAATGCCTATTATTCACAATACACTCCCAACTACATGCAGTCTGACTCCTCTGCTTCTTACAAGTAATATTGTTTTTTTGTTAAGAGTTACTTGTTTAACAAATGAACAAGTGAACAAGCAAATGCATAAACCATAAGCTTTTTATAGGCTGACCCGGCTGTTCACTCCTCCACTGCATGCATGAAGCTAGTCGCCCCTCTGAAATGGAGATGACTTTTGATTCACAGTCTCAACAGTTTATGCAACCTATTTTCCCATCTAATCCTAGGTACTATATATACTCTATTATTCCTTTTTAAATAAATTTACCATTTGATTATCATACGGTGTTGTTGTCCTTTATAGTGTATTAAAACTTGTGTAGCTTCATCTTGAGTCTGTTTTTAAATATGGGTTGGAGTACTTCTTCTTATACTCTATTTAATAAAATTTTCGTGTTAAAAAAAACACATAATCATAAAAACTAAGCATTCTGTCCCAAAGCTGCCAAATCATTTTCGTCATCAACTTAGCTATATATAGACCCGTTTTACTTGAGGTTGCTACTCTTCTTGGTTACTCATTCTTTCAATTTAAAAATTTAATAGTTAGTTTGAAATTTAAGTCGACTCTTAGTTCAGTTTATTATATGATCCAGTAAATGATACTTGATTGTCAGTTCAATTTAATGTTGTATTTTTTTTTTAAGAATTGCTTGACTAACAAATGAACAAGTGAACAAGCAAATGCGTAAACCATAAGTTTTTTTAGGTCGACCCAACTGTTCACTACTCCGCTGCATGAAGCTAGTCGCCTCCCTGAAATGTAGATGACTTTTGATTCACAGGCTTAACCTTTCTCCCCTTCTAATCCTAGGAACTATCTACTCTATTCTTCTTTTTAAAATAAATTTACTGTTCAATTATCATATGGTGTTGTTGTCCTTTATAGTGTATTAAAACTTGTGTAGCTTTAATCCAAGTCTGTTTTTTTATATGGGTTGGAGTACTTCTTATACTCTATTTAATAAAATTTTCTTATTAAAAAAACAAATAACCATAAAAACTAAGCATTTTCTCCCAAAGACACCAAATCATTTTCATCATCAATTTAGTTATAGACTCGTTTTACTTGAGGCTGTTATTCCTTTTGGTTACTCATTTTTTTTAATTTAAAATTTTAATAGTTAGTTTGAAAATTTTAGACTCTCGGTTCAATTTTTTATCTGATCTATCAATTCATACTTGATTATCAGTTCAATTTAATATTGTATTTTATTAAGAGTTACTTGATTAACAAATGAACAAGTGAACAAGCAAATGCATAAACCATAAGTTTTTTTTAGGCCGACCTAGTTGTTCACTACTCCGCTGCATGAAGCTAGTCGCCCCTCTGAAATGCAGATGGCTTTTGATTCACAGTCTCAACCGTTTATTCAACCTATCTCCCCTTCTAATCCTTGGTACTATCTACTCTATTCTTATTTTTAAAATAAATTTTACCATTCGATTATAGTGTATTATTTGGTGATGTTGTCCTTTACATTGTATTAAAACTTGTGTAGCTTCACTCTAAGTTTGTTTTTGTATATGGGTTGGAGTACTTCTTATACTCTATTTAATAAAATTTTCTTATTAAAAAAAACAAATAACCATTAAAACTAAGTATTTTGTCCCATAGATACCAAATGATTTTCATCATCAACTTAGTTATACATCCTGTTTTACTTGATGCTGCTATTCTTTTGGTTACTCATTCTTTCAATTTAAAATTTTAATAGTTAGTTTGAAAATTTAAGTCGACTCTCAGTTCAATTTATTATCTGATCCAACAATTGGTACTGAACTATATATCTAATTTATTTTCTGGATATAGGCATACATATCAGAATCATCCACATCGCCAACAATTTGCTACGACATACAATTCTTTTGCCACTGAATATTCGGTGCCTCCTGGGTATCAAATCATTTACTACAGACTTTCTATTTTGACATACCCTTTTATTAATTGAACATGACAATACACTTTAACTATCTAATTTTCACTTTGGATATATATATATATATATATATATATATATATATATTTATATTTATAGATATATATATATATATATATATTGGTTCGGGATTTTTTTTCCAAATCCATGCAAGATGACTAAGATAATGCTTACCTTACTGATCTTATTAAGGCTTCATTGTTTTACAATTGCTTCTTTCCTTTTAATGATACTAATTTATTCAATTTAATTAGGCCTACAAGAGCAATGGGTATACCGACACAACAAGGAACCCCTATTTCTGGAAATACAGTCACTGGACAACGTGACAAAGCGCCAATGCTTCAATCTTCATCTTTTGGGTAATAATTTACTTGAAACTATCTACAATTTCGTATACTTTAAAAGCTTTCTAAGTACACAACTACACAGCTTACCTATTCATATCAATAAAATACATAATAAGTGAATTAGTATATGTTATACAAGTTATACACACAAGTTGTTCTGATTTATTGGTTTTAACTTGGTCCCCAGGAGATTTTTTTCTAGGGTATATTGGATGAAGGAGTTAAAAAAAACAGAAGGGAAAGCAAAGTTTTTATTTTAAGTAAATATTTCTTTATTTTATTTTTTTTAATGAGAAGAGTGAAATCAGATCTTTAGATAAATTTCCATTAATTCCTTATTCATATTTTTAAACAAGTTATAATTCTCTAAATAAAAAGTTAATCATGTATTTAATTTCTTTCCAAATCGAATCCTGACATAAAGGAAACAGGTTCAATAGGGTTTCAATTAGAGACTTCATGTTCTTAATTAATTATATATATATATATATATATATATATATATATATATATATATATATATATATATATATATATATGGTTGAATCGTGCATGATAGGGTGCAACCATCACAGTCAGTTCCCAATATGCTGATCCAGAGCGGGTTTCCTATTCTAGTCTCCGATCCTTCTACTATTTTTGGACAAGAAGCAGGATATGAGACATATTCAAGGTTGTTTTATACTGCTCGAATATATTCATAATTCTCAGCTTCTCTTTCTTACCATATCTTTTAATATCAACTTTCATGATTTTATGTTTTCATTGATGATTAAATAATTAAGAATACAATGTATGACAAAAAATATAAGGAAACTGGTCAACCACTTGACCCCCATCTGAGATCATACATATAATTAAAAGGTAAATACAATTAATTTCTTTGAGGCCTTTTTTTTATAAATATGTTTCCCACTTGCTAATATGCAAAAAATCATTAGTATTTTAACCTGCCATTAAGTGATATTCTATCATCACTATTGTAAGATTACTTCATTAAAGAAAATTTACATTATATTACAAGCAAGCATTACATTTTAAGCTAATTTTTTATGTTTGTGACAAGAATGTTGTTGTTCTTAATGCAGCGAAATCTAATCCGTCTTACTTTCCCCAACGAGGAGTGCACGGAATTCTCAAGACCGGATGAATCAAATTGCATGTGTCAACTGATCGACTCTCTTTAGAATCGTTATCGTTCAATCAACTTTTAAATATGACATTTTTCCTTTATGTTTTCATTGAGATCTATTGCACTAGATGATACCCGTCTTATTACTTTTCTATCTGGTACATACACAACTACATTGTCTAATCAGAGTCTTTATCCTTTCAGTATTTTATGACTTGCAGAGCCTAATTCTAGTGCACAATGTTGCATAAACTTCTTTCTTTCTTTCTTTTCTTCTTTTTTTGAAAAAAATGGTTTGTAGAAACCACTTTTTGGTACACCATTTTTGTACCATTAAACTATTAAACAAGGTTTTGATTAATGGACTAACAATCTACTTTCAACTCGTATTTTGAATATCAAAGCAGTTGATGTACGTTCATTAGAGCCATCAACATTTATTTTCACCTAGCTTTTTTTTTTTGTGGGGGGCGTTGAGGTCCTTTTTCTTAGAGTGCTTCATCAATTTTTTTTTTTTCCATTTTTTGCATTCAAATGTGTAGCCTCTCATAATATAGTTGGTTGTGGTGAGAGTGAATTGCAATTCAAGACTAACTTCGGTAAGGATTTTAATTACCTAATCATCACCTTTAATGCTGAATTTCTAAACAATTAGTAATTAAAATAGAACTTGTAGTCTCTCTCTCTCTCATTTGTTGTATCCTTGCAGATAATAAATCCTTATTCATAGTCTATCCATTTTCGAAACCTATCTCATTCCTTTGCTGGCAACCTTATTATGCTCCAACATACAAAACAATGCTCCAGCCATATTCCTCCTCTAGATCTGCCCGAGTCATTAACTTCTTCTGATAACTACTTTGAATATCGGATATCATTTAACCCATTTGCGCTAGTGAGGAAGGATTCGAGGAATCTTTACATGTAGATATGCTGAAGCATTTGCTCATCCTTTATTAAACTCTTGAAATGGACATGTTAATATCATTATTTTTTTTACTTTCATGTAAATTACTCCACCAATCATGTTCCGTGAATCATATCCGTCTATCTCTCCCATTGTCGGGGAAAGATACTCGAGATATTGAAGATACAACGTACCTATTTTTTATTTTTATTTTTTTTTTGGGGGGGGGGGGGGGGTGGATAATAGCAACTTGATTTGCTGGCGCTTATTTTCGTTGCTCATGGGTGTTGGTTTTGATATTGCCTAAGATTAGTGGGAGTTTTCCTTTTTTGTTCTATCTTTTGGATTTGGTATAGACTTTATGTTATGTTTGATTTTCTGCAGAAATAAATTTTTTTAAGGTTATTATTATAATAACTGTTTTAAGTTTTGGTTATGTGTAAATATTTAATTTGCACCTAAGGAACTTCAGTATGATCTCCCTAAAGAATAAAGTTTGACCGGATGGAAATAGGCATGACATAGAGATCACATTGCATGAAATTTTCATGCCACTCATCCATATCGATCTATGTCATCAAGTGCGTTGATATAGTGGTCGTCGGGGTTTAGTCACGATATACGTTAGTGGCGACAGCCACGATGGTCCCATTATTGATGTATGAGGTGGACAAGATCGTAAAGTGGAAGTCTAACGATAAATAGCATTCGGATGCACGCCTAAAGAACTCTGATATAATTATTACGATATATTGCCCAAGTGGGAGATTGTTGGAATATTTTATTCCAATATCATAATGTGGGCAGATATCGGTAATTAATTATATTAGCTATTTATCAATTAGGAGCCTTAATTGATATGTGATCAAATTAAGTGATAAGGCCAATTAGATTTATGATTTGATAATTGATTATCATTAATTATCTGATATGAGCAAAATATGAGTGGATGTCACTGATAACCAATTTCGGAATAATTGGAACCCTAATTGGTCATCACCCTACATATAAGCTATGGTCCCCAATACACCGGACATAACGCACACCGCCTCTTCTCCCCATCCGAAGAGAGACTAAGGCATAAAGAGTCCAGGTTGAGGAAGAACCATAAAGCCACCACTAACCATCTTTGTTATTATGATCATCTATGTTGATCGTCAAGATATTCTTCACAATAAGACGACCAAACTCCTTGTTCGTGATAGATTGCTGGTGAATGTTAGTGATCGAGTTCATCATTTAAAGAACGCATAAGATCAGGAACCCTTATGGATCCAAGTATATTCATAACTTTCGAATCCTAGTAATCTGGCATGATGTAGATCCTATGCTATATGGTAAATGTGCTCTAGGATGCATCTCTATAGATTTAACACTTTCGCATAAAGAATAAAGACCAAAATTAAAGAAATATCTAACATTTAACCATTAATCCTCGTGTACAGTGAATAATCTCCCTGAAAAAAGTGAAAAATGAAATAACGTGCATGTATTCAGTTCATAGTGATCAAAAGTGCTCTTTAGCCGAGTTGCTATTGCATCACTTTTGACTTTATGTTTAGTGGTTTAATAAATTTTATCATAAAAGATGTCTCTTATCCTAAAAGTGTGTGTATTCATTTTTGATATCACATACTATGAGAAATCGAGTGTTAAAGTCCACCCATTTAGTCAATTTTGATGAATAACAAAGCTGCTTCTTATTTCATGGCATTTCTTCAATTGCACTACTAGAAAAGTCTGTATTCAACCAAAAAATTACCAAAAACATAAAACCATGGAGCATTGAGAAGAGACATAATATCACCGGATTTCCACTAGCAAAGAAAAGTGCATTTTTGCCAAATCCCAATGCAAAAATGCATTCAACAGAGTAACACAAACTCCAGCCATACACACTTGGTACTGCCAACAACCAGAACAGCCACCATGAGATCTCAATACCCATTCATTTCCACCATTATAGGAAACCACATTCGATGGAGCAAACCATCAAACACCTAGCTCTCATAGTCACTGCCAACTGTCACACACCAAATCACGAACCACGAACCACGAACCCACAAAGTCGTCCAGCCTCCACCACCATCCGAATTAGAGCCCCACCTTGGTTTATCATACCAAGTTCCGCCCCTCACCACCAAGAAGAGGTGCTTTCCACTGTTCCAGTAATCTACGCTACTATAACGGGTAGCAGGCTCTTCAGAGCATCAAAATTCCACTCACCATCATCCCTTATGAAAGCTGAGATTGTTAGGAGAACATTTTCCGGCAGGGGTAAGTGATGGTGGGATGCCACTGGATGGCGTCGAGTCCGGCACGACTGCAGGGTGTGGGTAGCGATGTGGTCGTATTACCGGACCAAGGGGAGGGGCAATGGGAGGAAGAGGAGTAAGGAGGAGAATGGATGTTTTAGTTGATGAAGGAGTGGTGGATAATTTTGTGGGATCACGAAAGGGTGAGGGAGTGGGATGATGGAGGGAGCCTGACCTCGAAGAAGACAAGTTATTAATCATTTATAAAATAATAATAAATATTAAAATAAATTATTATTATTTTTAGTTTTTTTAATTTGTATTACTATTTTAATATTACTTGATGCCAAATGAACGTGTCAAATGAAGACACATGGTAACATATTTGTCACATAGAGACCATCTATTAGTTTTCAAACAGCAAGTTGACAAAAGGATGCAACGTTTGAAAACTACAAGGACTAAAATCGCTAAAAAAAACTAGAGGGACGATTTTTGCCAAAATGAAAAACTTGAGGGACTAAAAGTGCATTTTAGCCATATTAAATATTTCATATGGAGGCATGTTATTAAGTACGAAAATTATTGTGAGAAAATTTTGACAAATCTAGCTTGCACAAATCTAGACACTCATTTCAAGTTTTTTTTAGTAAGTTAAAACAACAGAAATCACAATCAACAATGGTTAAGTTTTTGTTACATATTTGTCTCGTACTTGTCATCATTTCTGTCATGGAAAAAGGCATGCTATTAAGTACGAAAAGTATTGTGAGAAAATTTCGACGAACTCAGCTGACAAAAATCTATACACTCATTTCAAGTTTTTAAAAGTTAGAATAAGCATGATTTACAAAACAAAACAAAAAAAACCTTCAAGAATAAGCATGAGTAACATGACACCAAAAGGTCAATAAGACACTTTTAGTAATAATAATAATAAAAAAAACTCTTTTCTTTATTAAACAACTAAATAAGAGAGTGACATGTATCTCATCATCCCATTTCTGGCCTACTAACTACTAAGGTTGTCTTTGTTAAAAAAATGAATTATTTTTTTGTAAGTCTTTATTTAAATTATATTTAAGTGGCCATACATATAAATCACTCTGTTCTAAAATGTAGATATTAATACAATAAGGTGGTTAATAAAAACCCCTAGTGGTGCATCCCTCCACCCCATATTGGTATAGCTTATCAGCTTATGTTAGACAAGATAACATTACACAACATTTTATGTGCATCGATATGCAATTATGGATGGATATTTTAACAGAAACCTAAAACATAATTAGCAGTATAATTTAAATACCGTACACAGACCCACGATATCAAGCACTAGGAAATTTAGCAGGGAGACATGCATCTACAGCTTCTCCAACACTAAGGAAAATCCATTGTTTTCCAATTTTGTCCACAATATGTGCAAGCTTAAGCTTGTGAATTACTAGCCACCTCGGGTTGACCATTGCTAACTGTAAAAACAAAAATCACATAGCACTAGTGTTAGAGCTTATGCCTTACAGGCTAGAGCAAACCACAAACAAAACATCACAAATTCCAATCCATATAATATAAATTCATGGTTGCCTCACTTCTACTCCACGTGAATGCAACCTCTTGTGCAGTTCCTCAAGTGCTAGAATTCAGGAAGTATTAACATTCATCAGGTCTATTAAAGAGAAAATAACAATATCATTGCATAAGTAAGAACTTTGTAAAATTTATGAATGTTTAGGCATTATAATTCTGAGTTTTGAAAAATGTAACAACACTCACTTGTCACGTCTAGGATTACTGCTTGGACCTTTCCCTTGGCAGTTTCTTTAAGGCCATCATCTTCCATGACCCACTTCAGAATTCTGGAACAAGTGAACAAATTCATACATAGTTCTAATTTGGGCTAAACCCTCTCTCTAAATCATTTGTAAAGTGCTTGCTTGCCTTTCTATGACAAAATTAGCATTTGCAAAGCAGAGTGAGCCTGTGCTTATGCGAATCATTATGATGCCTGGAGTGCTTATGGCCATGGGATATTGAGTAACATCACAAAAGGTTTTTGTTCTTGGAACTCTACCTAGAACTTCTACCCCAGGTCGAATTGATTGTATTAGTATCTTTGCAAACGAGATTGTCACCTGGAATCAAACAAACATCTAAATCATTAATGTCATTAGGCCTTGTTTGGATAAAATTTAAGTGATCATATAAGAATGGCTTATGTGAAAAGTTTTCATGTCAGAAACTACTTTTAAATTAAGTTAATTAGTGTTTGGATACATACTCGAAGAAATACTTTTAAAATATATAAAATATATAAAATATGTAATCCACCTCCACATATAATGACTGCCAGTCCATATTCCGGTAGCATTCTGAGCGTGAGAATCAATGACTGTCAGGAATGCAAAAGCATCACAATAACATCACTGAAGCCCCTTCTAATCTTATGGCATTCCAAGGATAGGGTATAGAGCCCAAAATTGTGTGAATATGTGATGGTGATGTGTGTGCTGGGAGCAAACAAACCTGCACAAAACCTAAAAAAACTATCCCCAAACCTGCAAAAGAACAGCCAACATTTAAAAGAGTTCTATATCCTAGCTAGGGTTGCAAGAATATACAAAGACATTTATAAGAACAAATAAAACTATTTATGAAAATAAACAAAAGGGGTAAAAATAGAGGAGTCACCACCAATATTTTGTTTGGGAAAAAACATTGGAAAAACCATTTATTTTAAGGAAATTGGTCTAAAAAAAAGATAGAGATTTGAGTCCGGGAGTCGATTACGAGTAGGGAAGGTGTTAGTACCCTACATCACCCGTTTAAAAATGGTACCTCAAGTTAATTGTGTGAATCAATTTTAATAACCTTTTATAAATGGTTACAAGTGCTTATGGCCATGGGATATTGAGTAACATCACAAAAGGCTTCTGCTCTTGGAACTCTACCTAGAACTTCTACCCCAAGTCGAATTGATTGTATTAGTATCTTTGTAAACGAGATTGTCACCTGCAATCAAACAAACATATGATTCATTAATGTCATTAGACCATGTTTGGATAAACAACTTATTTAAGTACTTATATGAGAACGGCTTATATGAAAAGTTTTCATGTCATAAACTCCTTTTAAATTAAGTTAATTAGTGTTTGAATACATACTCGAAGGAATGCTTTTAAAATATATAAAATATGTAAACCAGCTTCACGTATAAGCTTTAGTACAAGGTTTTTCAAGAAGTTGAAAAAGTTGGTTTCAGGAAATAAGCTAAAAATAGCTTTTGGAGTTTAATAAGTTACTTATTTAAACTTATCCAAACACTCATTTTTAACGTAAGAGCACTTATACGAGTAGAGAAGTTCTATTAAGCTGTAAGTTAGTGCTATCCAAATGGGACTTATAAGGATGCTATTTAGCATGCAATAGATTAAAAAAGTTTGAAAGTGATCAACAACTTACTGCAACAACGAGACCAATCTCTCCTGATGCAAACAAGACACCAAGAAAAGCACCAATACAAGCAAGAAAGTCTAATTTGTCAACCTTCCAGATATAGCAAGCTTCACTTATGTCAATTAGTCCAGGAAGAGCAGAGAGAATGATAGAAGCAAGTATAGCCACAGGGGTGTGGTATAAGAGCCTTGTAAGTAATTTCAATGACATAATCACAGTAATTGCCATAACAATATTTGACATTGCTGTTTGACATCCTGCATTGAAATTCACTGCTGTCCTTGAGAAAGAACCTGCAAGTTTTCAGCAAGAAACTATAGACAACTTTGATACACATCAAACAGCCTTTTAGCTGCATGCAGTTTTCTGCAGTCATATACAAAAGAATTACATATTAATTGCACAATTATCATTAACAAAAGAGTTCACCAGTTGCAACATAGAATGAAGTTAAAGATCCTGCAATGTTCCTGAATCAAAAGTTCAGATTGCCATCATCAAGAGAGAACTCATAACTTGGACAGTGTTAAAGATAGCAAAGCTATACGATGAACCCTTACAATTCATACGACACTCGAGGATGAAAAAAATCCATACATCGTAGATGGTTGCGTGAACTCCAAAGATATTTTTTATTTAAGGTATTTTTTTTGTTTTATTTGGAAAGAAAGAGACAAAATGACTTCTTAAGTTACCTACTCATTAAACCCAACCCAAAACAGATCCAAATCAGTAAACCCAAATAAAAATAAAAATAAACTGAAAATATAAAGACCACATCTTAAACCCAAAGCACAAAACACTTGTATAATAAAAAAATAAATCTAACCCTGACAGAAGAAGCCCAAAAGGTTTTTTTTTTAGACAGAAACTACTTCCATTTTTTTAAATTTGATCAACTAGGAAAAAAAAGAAAAGACCCACTCACTTGTCCCAAAAAAAACTAAGCCCACATCCAGACCCACATAATAACATATTGATGATAAAAGATAAAAATAAATAAGGAAATCAAAGTAAAGCTCAGAAGGAGCTTTCATCTTCTTCATTTACCAACAAACAGGGGAGATCAAACAGAGGTTTGGGCGTGAGAGGCGGAGACGAGGGCCGGCGGCGATGCAGACGACAACGAGTGTAACACCCTGTTTTCGTATGCTTCTTTATCAGTAAATAGATGCTTTAATGTGTTTATTTTTTATAAAATCCAGAGGATGATTTAATTTAAAATAAAATCATTTTCTTGTGTTGTTTTACCATATGAAGTCACATTAAAATTTTCAGTCAAAAATTCAGACGAAAACCGGTTTGGGTTCTCACTGCCAGTACAAGTTTACTGAGCTAGAGACCAAATTTTAATTCGTGAACGAGACAGTTAGTGTTTTTATGATGTTTTGTTTGAGTTTGGAGTTTTTTGAAAAATCTTGTTCGGGGCCAAATATTAGGGATTTCCCAGGCGAAATCGTCGGGTATAACACCTTGTTTTTCGTATGCTTCTTTATCGGTAAATACATACTTAATGTATTTATTTTCGATAAAATCCAGAAGATGATTTTATTTAAAATAAAATCATTTTCTTGTGTTGTTTTACCATATGAAGCCCCGATAAAATTTTCAGTCGAAAATTCAGACGAAAACAGGTCTGGGTTCTCACTACCGGTACAAGTTTGCTGAGCTAGAAACATAATTTTAATTCGTGAGCTGATCTTTTGATAAAATCCAATAAAGGCTGATCTTTGGATTCAAGAGCTAGAGAAGATCTTTGAGCTGGTTCACACCCCAGAGGGAGCGAAGGTGCCTTATGCAACATTCCAACTGATTAGAGATGCTGAATTCTGGTGGGAAGGCACCAGACAACTGCTGGTAGCTGAGCATCACGCAATCACTTGGGGATTATTTCACAACAAATTTCTGGACAAATATTTTCCCCAGAGTGCTCGGATAGAGAAAGAGCAAGAATTCCTGAGGCTGAGTCAGCGGGACATGACAGTGGGGGAATATGCGGCAAGGTTTGAGTCCCTTGCCAAATATTTTCGCTTTTTCCAGAACAACCCCGATGAGGAATGAAAATGCGAAAGGTTCGAAGACGGTCTTCGCTTCGATATCAAGGAATCTGTGATGCCATTGGAAATCCGAAATTTCCAAGCCTTAGTAGAGAAGTGTAGAAAAGTGGAACTAATGAGAAAGGAAAGAGGCAATAGAGCAACTTTTACAGGACCCACTCGTTCCAAAGACCATTATCAAGATTAGAATCAGAAAGGGAAGCAACATCGGAGAGAACCTTATTTCCGGCCACAAGGGAATGACCTGAATCAACGACAACATCGTTCTGATAATTCTGAATCGGGAAGTGGAGGCCAACAAAACCAAAACCGAGACCAAGTTAGGAGATGTTACAAGTGTGGAGACCCAGACCACATGGCTAATGTTTGCCCACGCAAAGGAGTGAAGTGTTTCAATTGTGGAAAATTTGGACACTTCTCAAGGGATTGTAATGCACCAAGGATTGAAAAGCCTGTCAACACCTTAGGAACTGATAGACCCACGACAAAGGGAAGAGTTTACACCATGGCTGGCGCTGGAGCTTCACAATCTGATGATCTTTTACGACAGAAGTAGTGTGCAATTTGAAGGCCTTATGGCAGTAGTCTATAATTCTAAGTTGTAATAGAATTCTAAGTATAATCGCGTTTTGACGCCCTTGAGTATTTGACTCTCTAGGGTCTCCTATGTTACTAGTCTTTCCAGTGAATGTATGTTTCTTACGACTTTTGGGAATAAAAGTCTCCTTAAGAAATTTATTCCAGTTCCCTTCTCTTTTGATTGTTGTGGTCAGTTTAGACTTTGGATCCAATCTTTCTTTTCCTCGAGTTATGAATTGCCTTGTTGTTGCACGGGATGGGTATGTTTATAAAAGAAGTTTCTCGATGAAACTTAATCTAATCACTTGTACTTTTGGTAGAAGTGATTCAGTTTGAATTCTTATCGAACTGTTACTCTTTTAAATTGTTGACCAGGAAATTCTAGTGAAAGGAGAAACTTTTTAAGATTCATGATTGTAAATGTGTACCGATCATACATTTTTACCTCCTTGAATATACTAAAGGATCTTCATACACTAGATGTTTCTGTATTCTTTTGGATCGATGAAATTCTTTTAGATACTTTCTTCTGATAGTATGATCTGGATGGTGAAAGATCCTGTTAAGTTTATAGTTACGTAATTTCGAGGACAAAATTCTTTTTAGAGGGGTAGAGTTGTAACACCCTGTTTTTCGTATGCTTCTTTATCGGTAAATACATACTTAATGTATTTATTTTCGATAAAATCCAGAAGATGATTTTATTTAAAATAAAATCATTTTCTTGTGTTGTTTTACCATATGAAGCCCCGATAAAATTTTCAGTCAAAAATTGCATTGAAAACCTAGTTCGGGTTCTCACTACCGGTACAAGTTTGCTGAGCTAGAAACAAAATTTCAATTCGTGAACGAGACAGTTAGTGTTTTTATGATGTTTCGTGTAGGTTTGGTAAATTTTCGAATTTTGTTGTCCGGGAACAAAATATAGTATTTTATCCGGGCGAAACCTTCAGAAAATACGATCGGATGTGCACCCGGTTACGTATTTAAGCAGTTAAAGAACCCTAAAGGAGGAGAAAAGGCTTGATGGGAAGTCTCATTAAATGCCTATGACACACCTAAGGATAAAAGAAAATCCTAATGTCATTCCAAAATCTTACTTTTCAACTTTCTCTCTCCAATCACATCCCATCACATTAACTCTTAAACCTCTCTTCAAGAAACTCATCTTCTTTCTTCTTCTCCCTCTCAAGGCCATGCACTTCCCTATTCCCTCTATAAATATCACTCATCAACTTCACTTCATCACTTTCCTTTCTCCTACTCCATTAAAACCCTTAAGTTTTCACCTTTTTCTTAACTTCAAGCTTCCAAAGCTCTAGTTTTTCTTCTTCTTTTCACTAAGTGTTCTTCATCAAAGTTGTTCCTCTTTCTTAGGTTAATACTCTCATGTATTCTTTTCTTTAAAAACTTCATCTTTTTCTAAAGTTTCTTCTTTATGTCATTTATGAGCTTTTATCTTCAAAAATCTCTCAAAAATGGTAGAAAACTCCTTTTGAGTTGAAACCAATTTCTATGACCTTGTATTTACTTGTAGTTTAACATACTAAAAGGTTGTGTAAAACAAAGTTTCCTAACCTCTACTTTCTAATGAGGCTGAACCATGCCTATGGTTTTGATGGATCTTGTTTCAACTTTTACAAGTTTGAGTTTGTATTTGAAGATTTGTTTTCCAAAATGATCATGGACCAAGGCTCCTTTATGTTAAAGGATGCTATGTCTAAAGTGATTGGAAAGTTTGAAGATTTGATTTCCCAAAATGATCATGGACCAAGGCTCCTTTATGTTAAAGGATGCTATGTCTAAAGTGATTGGAAAGTTTAAAGATTTTTACTCTACTTTTATGTCATTTACTTTCATGCCATTTATATTTATGTCATTTACATTATGTCATTTACTTTTATGTCATTTATATTTATGCCATTTACTTTATGTCATTTACTTTATGTCATTTACTTTATGTCATTTACATTATGTCATTTACTTTTATGTCATTTATATTTATGCCATTTACTTTATGTCATTTACATTATGTCATTTACTTTATGTCATTTATATTTATGCCATTTACTTTATGTCATTTACATTATGTCATTTACTTTATGTCATTTATGTTTATGTCATTTATGATTCATTTACTTATGTCATTATACTTTAATTATTTATAAGTCTATGTTGTTCTTACTTTATGTGCTTATGAGCTTTGTTATTTAAAATACTATGTTGCTTTCAAGATGATCATGGACTTGAGCTCCATAAGTTATTGGATGCTAAAAGGTCTAAGAGATTGGAAGAATTTAAAGATTTTTATCATAAAAACCCAAGGATGGCCGAATCTTAAAGGTTATGGACCTAGGGTGTTTCGTTTTTCATTTTCCAAAGTGATCATGGTTTTGAGCTCCTTACTATTAATGGATGCTAAACCAAAGAGATTGGAAATTTTAAATGTTCCTAGCCTATTTTATTGGTCAAGGCCGAATCTCCATCAAGGTGTAACTGGTGGGATTTTTGTTCAACTTTGTTTTAAGTAATCATGTTTTGAACTCTTAGCACTTGAGGATCATAAATCCCTAAGTTGCATGTGCTTTGGAAACTTCTAGCCCTAAGTTCTCGATTGAGTTCTAATCCTTGAACCTTGTGTCTTGAAACCTAGACTTGCATCCTAACCAACCTCGAAGAACGTTCGTGAAACTGTTTATTTTCTCGCATTCTCTTACCTTCTTGAGGTAAAAGGGGATTTCCTAAAGATATTCAATAACTGTATGCATGTGTGTAGGTGTTTAACTTGATATTTATATGTTGATTGGACTTACTTGATTATCTAATGTACTTGAACTGTTGTGCTATTATCTGATGTTGAACTGTACTTGTTCTAAATGATATAATGCATATATGTGATCATGAACTGCTTTCAACTGTGATATTAGCTTTGCACTGATGATATATACTGTTGTTGATCGAAAGTTTGCTAAGCCAGACATGCGTCTGTGCTCAACCATAATAAGGATTAAAAACCTTAATAAGCTTTGAAGATGAAGGGATTGGTGTTCTTTTCCAAAAGCTCTTTAAACTTAAAGTACTTGTTTTTAAACGTTGAAATGATTTTTGTGTACTAGTGTTATACAAAAGAAAAATCCTTTTTGAACTATGTGTCTTCAAGTGAAAACTTTCAAGATTATTTGGCAATATCCTATTGGGGGAAATATTTCAAAGATAAAAGAATTTCAAAGATGCTATATAAAAGATTTTCAAAGAAAATGTTTTCCTAAATATTTTAGAAACTTTCCGATAACCTGGATAGGTTATCGAGGATTCGGTTTTGAATTTGTTTTTCATTGAACGAAAAATAAGTACTTAAGAAAGAGAATCTAGCACGCGAGATGTCGCCTCTAGTATTCAGTGATGTGCACGTGATCTTGAATCAGTGTGAATTCGGGACTACGAGTCCTGGTTATGATGTTATGGACTTAGATCCTAATCGCGCTATGTTGGACTGTGTATTCTAACCACGTGTGATGAACATGATTAAAGGTGAAGGTTGTTTTCTACGACCACAACCCTTGACTGTGGCCAGGGTCTTGGGCATTGTGATTGAGCGTTCGGGCTATGAGTCCTATGCTTCTGAGTTTTCAAGTGATGGGGAAATGATGATTTAAGTCGTTAGCTTTAAGCAGCGACATTGGAAAGAATGAACACAAAGAAATCCTTTAAATAAAATATTTTCTCATGTGCATTTCCCCAAGCAGACGTGCTATTAATGAATATATCAGATACAAGGTGGTATCTGGGAGTCTGTCCATGTAAACCGAGTGAAGAGGCACATGTGACGTTGCTCGTCCTGAGACCTTAATGCATGAGGGTAAGGGGGCAACTGCCCGGCGGGCTAGAGATTGACCAACTCTAATACTTCTCCAGTGAAAACGATGTTGAGATCTCATGAGATTAAGTTAGAGCCTGATATTGAAGTGCCATGCATATTTTCGAAAGATTGACTGTGCGGGTTTGATGCCCTTTGATACAACATTGATATATTGCGTGTATGCATGATTTAACTGCTTATATGATTCTGTGATGTATGTATCGTGTATATGGTTGTTGTGGGATATATCTTATGATGGTATCTCACTCTTACAATTATATCAGGTATCTTCGGTTTCTTTGTAGTACCTTGGTACTCTAGTGTCGATGTTGCAGAGGAGTTTTTCTAAGTCAATTGAAGACCCAGTGTTAGTGGTTGGGAAAGTATTCCGATTGGGGGTCTCTCCAATTAATATTTGATAGAATGACCAGCTTAGGGGGATGAGTTGGGTTGTATATCTGAAGGGGTCCGTGAATGTAGTGTTATATACATTCATCTGAAGTTTAAACTTTTCTTTCGAAAATGGAAACTTATGGAAATGTTGTATGTCATGGTAATTTTGTTATGAACGTGACCTTATGCTTTAAATTTATGTGTAATGGATTTCAGAGTTATCCCTAGAGAAAAAAATTTATGCCCCAATTTTCTGACTTAAGAGAAAACAAATTTTCCGAAAGCAACCAGCAAATTATCTTTTAATTTAAATTCCGCACGTGTTCCGTAAGTAATGCCCTGAGGGAGGGCGTTACAAGGTGGTATCAAAGCTGGTCCAGTCTTTCGGGATCTTTGGGAAATAGGTCTGTTGTGTTGACGTTGTGTTTTCTCTGAATTAAGTTTTACTCGGATTACTTCTTAGAAGTAATGTGTGTTGATACGCTTTTACACGTTTCATTTTCTGGTTGTGGCCTGACTGATTTTTTTGGCAAGTCAGTTATGGAACTAGCACCAGAAGGTGGATGTGGACGAGGACGTGGACGTGGTCACAGAGGTGGTCCTATTGGCGGTCGTGCCAACATGAATGCGAATTATGACGGCGGGATGGACTTCACTGCCCAAGCTTTGGCTGACGTTGCTGCTGCCATAGCTCTTCAGACGGCTAATGCTGCTGCCCAGAACCAACAGGAGCAACAGAGGGCAGAACAAGCTGCAGAGGGAAGACATTTGGATGCTTTCCGATGTCAGAATCCATCACAGTTTGATGGAGACGTGGATCCAATAAAGGCTGATCTTTGGATTCAAAAGCTAGAGAAGATCTTTGAGCTGGTTCACACCCAAGAGGGAGCGAAGGTGCCTTATGCAACATTCGAACTGATTGGAGATGCTGAATTCTGGTGGGAAGGAACCAGACAACTGCTGGTAGCTGAGCATCACGCAATCACTTGGGGAGTATTTCACAACAAATTTCTGGACAAATATTTTCCCCAGAGTGCTCGGACAGAGAAAGAACAAGAATTCCTGAGGCTGAGTCAGTGGGACATGACAGTGGGGGAATATGCGGCAAGGTTTGAGTCCCTTGCCAAATATTTTTGCTTTTTACAGAACAACCCCGATGAGGAATGAAAATGCGAAAGGTTCGAAGACGGTCTTCGCTTCGATATCAAGGAATCTGTGATGCCATTGGAAATCCGGAATTTCCAAGCCTTAGTAGAGAAGTGTAGAAAAGTGGAACTAATGAGGAAGGAAAGAGGCAATAGAGCAACTTTTACAGGACCCACTCGTTCCAAAGACCATTATCAAGATCAGAATCAGAAAGGGAAGCAACATCGGAGAGAACCTTATTTCCGGCCACAAGGGAATGACCTGAATCAACGACAGCATCGTTATGATAATTCTGAATCGGGAAGTGGAGGCCAACAAAACCAAAATCGAGACCAAGTTAGGAGATGTTACAAGTGTGGAGACCCAGACCACATGGCTAATGTTTGCCCACGCAAAGGAGTGAAGTGTTTCAATTGTGGAAAATTTGGACACTTCTCAAGGGATTGTAATGCACCAAGGATTGAAAAGCCTGTCAACACCTTAGGAACTGATAGACCCACGGCAAAGGGAAGAGTTTACACCATGGCTGGCGCTGGAGCTTCACAATCTGATGATCTTTTATGACAGAAGTAGTGTGCAATTTGAAGGCCTTATGGCAGTAGTCTATAATTCTAAGTTGTAATAGAATTCTAAGTATAATCGCGTTTTGACGCCCTTGAGTATTTGACTCTCTAGGGTCTCCTATGTTACTAGTCTTTCCAATGAATGTATGTTTCTTACGACTTTTGGGAATAAAAGTCTCCTTAAGAAATTTATTCCAGTTCCCTTCTCTTTTGATTGTTGTGGTCAGTTTAGACTTTGGATCCAATCTTTCTTTTCCTCGAGTTATGAATTGCCTTGTTGTTGCACGGGATGGGTATGTTTATAAAAGAAGTTTCTCGATGAAACTTAATCTAATCACTTGTACTTTTGGTAGAAGTGATTCAGTTTGAATTCTTATCGAACTGTTACTCTTTTAAATTGTTGACCAGGAAATTCTAGTGAAAGGAGAAACTTTTTAAGATTCATGATTGTAAATGTGTACCGATCATACATTTTTACCTCCTTGAATATACTAAAGGATCTTCATACACTAGATGTTTCTGTATTCTTTTGGATCGATGAAATTCTTTTAGATACTTTCTTCTGATAGTATGATCTGGATGGTGAAAGATCCTGTTAAGTTTATAGTTACGTAATTTCGAGGACAAAATTCTTTTTAGAGGGGTAGAGTTGTAACACCCTGTTTTTCGTATGCTTCTTTATCGGTAAATACATACTTAATGTATTTATTTTCGATAAAATCCAGAAGATGATTTTATTTAAAATAAAATCATTTTCTTGTGTTGTTTTACCATATGAAGCCCCGATAAAATTTTCAGTCGAAAATTCAGACGAAAACCGGTCTGGGTTCTCACTACCGGTACAAGTTTGCTGAGCTAGAAACAAAATTTTAATTCGTGAACGTAACAGTTAGTGTTTTTATGATGTTTTGTGTAGGTTTGGTAAATTTTCGAATTTTGTTGTCCGGGAATAAAATATAGTATTTTATCTGGGCGAAACCTTCAGAAAATAAGATCGGATGTGCACCCGGTTACGTATTTAAGCAGTTAAAGAACCCTAAAGGAGGAGAAAAGGCTTGATGGGAAGTCTCATTAAATGCCAATGACACACCTAAGGATAAAAGAAAATCCTAATGTCATTCCAAAATCTTACTTTTCAACTTTCTCTCTCCAATCACATCCCATCACATTAACTCTTAAACCTCTCTTCAAGAAACTCATCTTCTTTTTTCTTCTCCCTCTCAAGGCCGTGCACTTCCCCATTCCCTCTATAAATATCACTCATCAACTTCACTTCATCACTTTCCTTTCTCCTACTCCATTAAAACCCTTAAGTTTTCACCTTTTTCTTAACTTCAAGCTTCCAAAGCTCTAGTTTTTCTTCTTCTTTTCACTAAGTGTTCTTCATCAAAGTTGTTCCTCTTACTTAGGTTAATACTCTCATGTATTCTTTTCTTTAAAAACTTCATCTTTTTCTAAAGTTTCTTCTTTATGTCATTTATGAGCTTTCATCTTCAAAAATCTCTCAAAAATGGTAGAAAACTCCTTTTGAGTTGAAGCCAATTTCTATGGCCTTGTATTTACTTGTAGTTTAACATACTAAAAGGTTGTGTAAAACAAAGTTTCCTAACCTCTACTTTCTAATGAGGCCGAACCATGCCTATGGTTTTGATGGATCTTGTTTCAACTTTTACAAGTTTGAGTTTGTATTTGAAGATTTGTTTTCCAAAATGATCATGGACCAAGGCTCCTTTATGTTAAAGGATGCTATGTCTAAAGTGATTGGAAAGTTTGAAGATTTGATTTCCCAAAATGATCATGGACCAAGGCTCCTTTATGTTAAAGGATGCTATGTCTAAAGTGATTGGAAAGTTTAAAGATTTTTACTCTACTTTTATGTCATTTACTTTCATGCCATTTATATTTATGTCATTTACATTATGTCATTTACTTTTATGTCATTTATATTTATGCCATTTACTTTATGTCATTTACTTTATGTCATTTACTTTATGTCATTTACATTATGTCATTTACTTTTATGTCATTTATATTTATGCCATTTACTTTATGTCATTTACATTATGTCATTTACTTTATGTCATTTATGTTTATGTCATTTATGATTCATTTACTTATTTCATTATACTTTAATTATTTATAAGCCTATGTTGTTCTTACTTTATGTGCTTATGAGCTTTGTTATTTAAAATACTATGTTGCTTTCAAGATGATCATGGACTTGAGCTCCATAAGTTATTGGATGCTAAAAGGTCTAAGAGATTGGAAGAATTTAAAGATTTTTATCATAAAAACCCAAGGATGGCCGAATCTTAAAGGTTATGGACCTAGGGTGTTTCATTTTTCATTTTCCAAAGTGATCATGGTTTTGAGCTCCTTACTATTAATGGATGTTAAACCAAAGAGATTGGAAAATTTAAATGTTCCTAGCCTATTTTATTGGTCAAGGCCGAATCTCCATCAAGGTGTAACTGGTGGGATTTTTGTTCAACTTTGTTTTAAGTAATCATGTTTTGAACTCTTAGCACTTGAGGATCATAAATCCCTAAGTTGCATGTGCTTTGGAAACTTCTAGCCCTAAGTTCTCGATTGAGTTCTAATCCTTGAACCTTGTGTCTTGAAACCTAGACTTGCATCCTAACCAACCTCGAAGAACGTTCGTGAAACTGTTTATTTTCTCGCATTCTCTTACCTTCTTGAGGTAAGAGGGGATTTCCTAAAGATATTCAATAACTGTATGCATGTGTGTAGGTGTTTAACTGGATATTTATATGTTGATTGGACTTACTTGATTATCTAATGTACTTGAACTGTTGTGCTATTATCTGATGTTGAACTGTACTTGTTCTAAATGATATAATGCATATATGTGATCATGAACTGCTTTCAACTGTGATATTAGCTTTGCACTGATGATATATACTGTTGTTGATCGAAAGTTTGCTAAGCCAGACATGCGTCTGTGCTCAACCATAATAAGGATTAAAAACCTTAATAAGCTTTGAAGATGAAGGGATTGGTGTTCTTTTCCAAAAGCTCTTTAAACTTAAAGTACTTGTTTTTAAACGTTGAAATGATTTTGGTGTACTAGTGTTATACAAAAGAAAAATCCTTTTCGAACTATGTGTCTTCAAGTGAAAACTTTCAAGATTATTTGGCAATATCCTATTGGGGGAAATATTTCAAAGATAAAAGAATTTCAAAGATGCTTTATAAAAGATTTTCAAAGAAAAGGTTTTCCTAAATATTTTAGAAACTTTCCGATAACCTGGATAGGTTATCGAGGATTCGGTTTTGAATTTGTTTTTCACTGAACGAAAAATAAGTACTTAAGAAAGAGAATCTAGCACGCGAGACGTCGCCTCTAGTATTCAGTGATGTGCACGTGATCTTGAATCAGTGTGAATTCGGGACTACGAGTCCTGGTTATGATGTTATGGACTTAGATCCTAGTCGTGCTATGTTGGACTGTGTATTCTAACCGCGTGTGATGAACATGATTAAAGGTGAAGGTTGTTTTCTACGACCACAACCCTTGACTGTGGCCACGGTCTTGGGCATTGTGATTGAGCGTTTGGGCTATGAGTCCTATGCTTTTGAGTTTTCAAGTGATGGGGAAATGATGATTTAAGTCGTTAGCTTTAAGCAGCGACAGTGAAAAGAATGAACACAAAGAAATCCTTTAAATAAAATATTTTCTCATGTGCATTTCCCCAAGCAGACGTGCTATTAATGAATATATCAGATACAAGGTGGTATCTGGGAGTCTGTCCATGTAAACCGAGTGAAGAGGCACATGTGACGTTGCCCGTCCTGAGACCTTAATGCATGAGGGTAAGGGGGCAACTGCCCGGTGGGCTAGAGATTGACCAACTCTAATACTTCTCCAGTGAAAACGATGTTGAGATCTCATGAGATTAAGTTAGAGCCTGATATTGAAGTGCCATGCATATTTACGAAAGATTGATTGTGCGGGTTTGATGCCCTTTGATACAACATTGATATATTGCGTATATGCATGATTTAACTGCTTATATGATTCTGTGATGTATGTATCGTGTATATGGTTGTTGTGGGATATATCTTATGATGGTATCTCACTCTTACAATTATATCAGGTATCTTCGGGTTTTGCTGTAGTACCTTGGTACTCTAGTGTCGATGTTGCAGAGGAGTTTTTCTAAGTCAATTGAAGACCTAGTGTTAGTGGTTGGGAAAGTATTCCGATTGGGGGTCTCTCCAATTAATATTTGATAGAATGACCAGCTTAGGGGGATGAGTTGGGTTGTATATCTGAAGGGGTCCGTGAATGTAGTGTTATATACATTCATCTGAAGTTTAAACTTTTCTTTCGAAAATGGAAACTTATAGAAATGTTGTATGTCATGGTAATTTTGTTATGAACGTGACCTTATGCTTTAAATGTATGTGTAATGGATTTTAGAGTTATCCCTAAAGAAAAAATTTTATGCCCCAATTTTCTGACTTAAGAGAAAACAAATTTTCCGAAAGCAACCAGCAAATTATCTTTTAATTTAAATTCCGCACGTGTTACGTAAGTAATGCCCTGAGGGAGGGCGTTACATCGGGAAATACGATCGGTGAAGTCATCTGATACGCAATGGAGCAGAGCATCAAGAGGATGAAGTGACATGAAGTGACTTGATGTGAAGGCTATGACACACCTCAAAAAGTAAATCTTGACTTTTTTCAAAATCTCACTTTTTCATCTTTCTCTCTCCAATCACATTACATCACCTTAACTCTTTATCCTCTCTACAAGCAACCCACCTTCTTTCTTCTCTTCTTTCTTCTTCCAAAACCGTGGTCTCCCTCCCTCACTCTCTATAAATACTCTTAATTTCCACCCTTCATCACTTTTCTCCAGTTCTCACATTTTCACTTTACTAGATTTCTTCTTCTTATCCTTCTTATTCTTATTCTTCTTCTTCTTCTTCTTCTTCTCTCTTACAAAGTTTACATTTTTATCAAGTTTTTCTCTTAAAGTTCTTCATCAAAGTTGTTCATCTTGTTAAGGGTAATACTTCTATGTAGTTCTTTTTTCAAAGTTTCATCTTTTGTTTCAAAGTTTTATTCATATGTTCTTTATGTGTTTTTAACTTCTAAAACCTCTCAAAAATAGTAGAAAAATCCTTTTGAGTTGAAACCACTTTCTATATTCTTGTATTTACTCATACTACCACATACTAAAAGGTTGTGTAAAACAAAGTTTCCTAACCTCTACTTCATAAGGAAGCTGAAACCATGTATATGGTTTAGATGAATCTTGTTTCAACTTTTACATGTATGAGTTTGTATTTGAGTTTCATTTCCAAGATGATTATGGACCAAGGCTCCTTTATGTTAAAGGATGCTATGTCTAAGTAATTGAAAAGTTTAAAGATTTTTACCCTATTTTTTTGTAAAGACCAAAACCAATGAGTTTTAAGGCAATGGTGTTTAAGTTTTGTTTTCCAAAATGATCATGGATTAAGAATCCTTGATATAGGAGGATGCTAAGTCGAAGAGATTGGAAAGTTTGAAGATTTCTAACCCCTATTTCTTTGAAAAGGCCGAAACCTTAAATGGTTATGGCAAAGATGTTGAGTTTTGTTTTCCAAAGTGACCATGGACTAAAAAGCTCCTTATGTTAAAGGATGCCATGTCTAAGTGATTGGAAAGTTTAAAATATTTTATTGCTTTATTTTCCTATGATGGCCGAATGTAACATTTGACCTAGGAGGTGTTATTTTATTTTGTTTTCCAAGATCATTATGGATTAAAGCTCCTTCATGTTAAAGGATGCTATGTCCAAGATATTGGATGATTTAAAGATCTCTAACCTCACAAACTTGTTAAGGCCGAACCTAAGAGTTCATGGTCTAAGACATTTGATTTTTCCATTTTCCGAAATGATCATGGTTTCAAGCTCCTTACTATGTATGGATGCTAACCTAAAGAGATTGGAAAGTTTAGAAATTCCTAGCCTATTTACCTATGCTTGGCCGAAACCCTAAGTCAAGTACTTAGTGGGATTTTTAATTCAACTTTGTTAAAAGATTGTTGTTTATGACCTTCTAGCACTTAAGGATCATAAATCCAAGAGTCGCATAAATTTCGGAAACCCCTAATCCTGGTTTATTGTATGAACTGAACCTATACCTTGTGGTTAGTGTTCTCGAGTGATTTTTAACTCATGATTTTATGTTGGTAATGTAACACCCCGATTTTCGCTGCTTCCTAATATCGGTAATAAATATATGAACATATATATTTTTATCCGAGACTCAGAAAATGATTTTGGGTAAACCACTATCATTTCTATATCATGCTTTATATTATAGGGTTACGATGAAATCTTGGGTTGAAAATTCAGATGGAACCCGGTCTGCGTTTTCACTGACATTAAAAGTTTACTGCTCAAAAAACCTAATTTTAATTCGTGAACGAGATGAAAAATGTTTTTATCGTATTTACTACGATACTGGAAGTTTTGAAAAATTTAGCGTAAAAATTAAAATATTATATTTGCTGCGGGCGAATACGTCGAGATATCTCTAGGAAAAACCTGCGTCAGATGAACCAGGGAGTCAGCAACGGGGCTGAGGTGACGGATTTGACCGATGTGACAGGCATTTATGATGATCCTATCCGCATCATAATGGTCATAATGGCGCATTTATGACAAAGGAATATTTTGCCTGGAAAGGACGATTTTACCCTTGGCTCTTCATGAATATTTCAAGCCGTGCCATTGAGAATTTTGACCAAACTAACCCTAAAACCCACGGCTCTTTCCTCCATTCCAAGCATTTGGACATCACTTCTCCTATCCATAAATGAGCATTTATGTTAAGTGGATGAGTCATTCAATTTTTTTATATGTTAAGTGGATGACATGAAACCAATTGCTATGATCTCATAATCATCTCTATATTCATAATCTAGAATCAGGTGATCATTAGAAATTTCTTTCCTATTTTTTATAAGCTAGGCCGAACCTATGTCAAATAGGTGTTCTTGGATTTTGTTTCAACTTTAAGCCATGACTCATGATTTAATCTCTTGATATCATGATAGCTATTGTATACAAGTGATTTGAGAACCAAAAATCAAACCCTATCTTATTTGTTTCAAAAGGGCCGAAACCCTAATTTTTGTTGTTGGATGAATTTTTATTCAAAGTTGTCCTGTGACACCTAAATCCAACTTTATGTTATGTATGTTTGTTGAATCCAAGAGTTGAGAAGATTTCAAAATCCCTAGCCTTTTGGTATTGTGAGAACCGAAAACCCTAGTTCTTGTAGCTAGATGAGTTTCATTCAAAGTTCTTAGTTCATGATTTTGTATTAAGTGCTTAATCATGTTTAAGTTGCTTAAGGATCATAAATCCCTAAGTTAGAAATTTTTTAACTTTTCTCCTAAAATTTTAGAAGAGGCCGAAACCTAACCCTTTTGATTTAAGTGTGTTGTTGTTTGATTTTGATTTATTTTGGTTGCAATTCATTATGAAGGAATCGATCGGGTTGGTTTGACCTAAAGCCGACAGAGGAAACCGGATCAAATCGGGAGATTGTTTGAAAACGTTAGTTCGAGTCTCCAAGAGGTAATGGGAGCTTACCTGAGGGATTTTTCTCAATAACTAATTGCTTTTAGTGTGGTTTATATGATTTATATGTGGTTGTGGTTATTTGTTTATGTTATTTACGATGTGTTGTTTATCTGTACATCGGTGATTGATCTGCTTTTAATTTATTTAATTATCTGCAGTAGTATATTATATTGCTATGATGCATGATCTACCTGGTGATATAATTGTTGACGAATCTGGGCAAGTATACCCAGTCGTGCAAGTAAAACGGTGGTAAGACCGGTTTATCGTATCCACGGGGACTGCAACAAGTACTAGCACGTACCATTTCAACTACTATCTAAGCGATTCTTGGATTGAAGAGAGTTCTAAACTAATTATCAAGCCCACAAAAGTAAAAATAAACCAAATAAGAAAAACAAACTCTTTTTGTAATTTTCTCAAACACTTGGAAGGCAATAAAAGATGGGTTTCAAATATGATAAAAGATGTTGGGATTAGGTTCACCAATCTTCATTCTCATGCAATGAAATGAGCCACAAACAGTTTCTACTTCAATTATGACAATCAATCCACTAAATTACTCAAACCCCGATCCCTCGGATGGCAAGAGCCTAAATCCACTAATAGACCCTAATTCCTTAGGTGGCCTAGATTAATGAATTTGCATTATGATTAGGGATTACACAATTGCTAATAAACCTAGTTCCATTCCTAGATACAAGGCTTATCAGGTGATTAATCTCAATTCCGGTTCTGATACGAACGTCCCCATTGCATACCAAAACACAAATCAAGTCATGGGGGTGCTAGCCACAACAAGCATTAAGCACAGAGAATTAATCACTCAATAATGAAGTAAAAACCATATTGCAATATCAAGTCATATACATGAGAAATCAGAAATGGCTACCCTAACCCCAACAATGGGAGTTTAGTTACACATCATCAAAGGAAAAGGGAAAAGGAAAGATACTAAGATGAAGGAAGGGAAACACTCCATGGAAGGATGAACCCAGCCACCACAGCAACAAAGAATCGTCCCCTAGGGTTTCTCTGGGCTGCCTCCTTTTCTCTGCTCCAAAAACTCCCTCTGCTCTGTCTGCTGCGTTTCTTTATATAGACCTGTTGCGCGTCACGGCCGTGATGGCCATCACGGCCAGGCCGTGACGGATTCTGTTTCTGGCAGTTCTGGGAATTTTAATCTCTCGCGTGGCGAGCCCCTTCTCGCGTCGCGAGCCTCCATTTCATGCCCATGATCTCCATCACGGCCAAGCCGTGATGGATTCTGACTTGTGGTGGTTTTGGGTCACGGCCGTGATGTGTATCACGACCAGGCCGTGACAGACTCTGACTTTTGCCTTCTGCTCTGCTTCATTATGGCCAAATATGCACAGTTTTCCTTCAATTTCTGCAAAACAACACACAGAAACCACCTTCACCCGTTCCAAGGGAAAATCTAATAAAACTCAACTAAAGAATGCCTAATCTATATGCAAAAATGCATGCAAAAGTGTACAGAAAACATGATGTAAAATCACACTATCAAATCACCCCAAGCTTATTCAATTGCTTGTCCTCAAGCAATCACTAAGGCCAGTAGAAGAAAACAGAACATGGATAGTGAACTAAGAACCAGAGTAAATAATCCAAGTGATAGGCAATTCAAACAATTCAGCAAGAGACAATCAATTCAAGTCCAATTAGAGACTTAGGTTCCTTAGACTCATGCTCTCACTAATTTGGGCACTCTTTCTCACCTGAAGCTCACCCCAAGCTTGTTCATTTGCTTGGCTCTCTTTTCTCACCTCTCTAAGTGTTTAGGGGATAAGACATTTCACTCAATTTTCCTCAAGGAATGAATCCTACCATATGCTTGACTATCAACCAAATCTCTACTTTATTAATGAAAACAATTTAGAATCAAGAGGTCTTTTACTTGGGTTGTAACGTGGCCATGGGATTAATCGTTAGGTGGGGATAACAAGAAAAGGACATTTCAAAAGGCTAAACCAAATGTCAAACATTTCACACATGACACCTTCTAAAATACCTTCTTGGATTTTCGATTTATTTTCCACCTTTCTTTGCTTTCCTTTTCTTTTTATTTCTCACTTTTCTTTTTGTCATCCCCTTCTCTACTTTATTTTTTTTTCTTTTATTTTTCTTTTGCTTGGAGAAGGGGAGATTTTTCAACTCAAGAGAATTATTTTTTCTGATTCTTTTCCCAAACTTTTTCAACTACCTTTTTACCCTTTTGTAATACTTTAGAAGGTCCCTATCAAACATATTTATCAAAACATTTCAGGGTACCAAGAAAAGCATTTTATTCTTTTGTAGGCTCAAAATTGGGCAACTAAGGGGTAGCATTTCATCATTCAAAGCTCAGAAGGCCAGAAAAATACCTATTGCCTCAATCATTTTCAAAAATGTTTTCAAAAATTTTTAAGCTTTAAAATGGTTTCAAGTCAAGTTCTAGAGAAAACAATCCAAGAGGAATAACACTCTAACACAAAGAATGGGGTAAAATTTAGTGAGTACCCCTTTGGCTCAAAATCTCACATTTTAGTTCAGAATCAATGAAAAACACAAATCCTCAGAACCATATGCTAATTATCAACTATCCAAGATTATCTAAAACAATTTCATTTGCAGCCTTATCATAAGAATAAACAGAATTGGGTTCAACAATTCACTATCACAAATTATTTGGCACTTAGTTCTCACAATTGGATGCAAAATTCAGCCAAGGGGCAATCTAATAATGTGAACATGCAAAACTATCATGCAAAACTATATGAATGTAACATGCAAAATGCAAATGCAAAATACCCCTACCCCAAGCTTAAGAATTTACATTGTCCCCAATGTAAACAATCAAGTTGGAGAAAGGAAGAAAAATAAAATAAAATAAAATAAAAAAATATTGGAACGGCTTACCGAGGCGGTAGCGGGTGTTGGCTCACATGCCTAGTCAAGAGGAATTGCATGAAGATTGAGTCACGGCCTTTTTGCTTCTCCTTCCTCCTTTCCTTGAAAACACTTAGCAAATTTATTAGTAAAAGAAAACTCTTGATCTTCTCAAATTATTCAAGAGTTAAAAATCAAAAACAAAAACTAACTAAAGAGAAGGGTTAAGAAACTTGGGTTGCCTCCCAATAAGCGCTTCTTTAACGTCACTAGCTTGACGTGTAGACTACTTCTTTCAATTAACCGGGGTCTGCTGGACATAGAAATGCAAGAGCACTTTTCTTCCATGGCACTCCTGTAAAGAGCTGATTTTTCATATAAGGCCAACATTTGTGCTTCCCCTTTGCCCCTTTCACTCTGGGCCTCCTGCCCTTTTTCTTACTCCTTCCCGGTGGAGGTTCTGTTTTCACACGATGAGCAGAGCCAACTTCCTCACCAACTGATACATTATTTGTCTTGCATAGCTTCAGATTTGATTTCTTGTTGGGCTTTTCCTTCTTCTCAGGAATAGAGGGGTGGTGTTGATGTGCAATGATTTCTTTATCTACTGTATCCACAATGTCCATGCGGAAACACTCCTCTTCAGTGCTCGGACGATGCATAACTTCCAATACCTTGAAAGTGACTGTTTCTTCTTGCACTCTGAATTTCAGCTGGCCTTTTTCTACATCTATCAAAGCTCGCCCCGTGGCTAGAAAAGGTCTCCCCAGTATGATCGGAACTTCAGCATCCTCCACCATGTCTAAAACCACAAAGTCCGCTAGAAAGATAAACTTATCCACCTTTACAAGAACATCTTCCAAAATACCATAAGGATGCTTGATTGATCTGTCAGCTAACTGCAATGCCATCCTTGTGGGTTTCACCTCTCCTCCTCCAAGCTTTTTCAAAATGGAGAGCGGCATCAAGTTGACACTTGCTCCCAAGTCACATAAGGCCTTCCTGATAGACACATTCCCAATAGTGCAAGGGATTGTAAAACTCCCAAGATCTTTCAGCTTCGGAGGTAGCTTCCTTTGCAGTATCGCACTGCACTCCTCAGTTAAGGCAACAGTTTCGCCTTCTTTAATCTTTCTTTTCTTTGTGAGCAGTTCTTTCATAAATTTTGCATAATGGGGCATCTGCTCAAGTGCTTCAGCAAAAGGGATATTGATCTGCAACCTCTTGAAAATATCAAGGAACTTGGCAAATTGTTCGTCTTTCTCTTTTTTCTTGGTCAAATGAAGGTATGGCAACTTCACATAAGAGGGAATCACTTGAGGCTTGTCCCAATCTTTCAAAAGCTGACTTTTAGTCTTCCTCAAAATTGAATTCTCATCTACTAGCTTCTCCCTCTTGTCTTGTGCACTGACCTTTTCTTCTTCCTCAACTATAACATCTTCATCTTTTTCTTCTTTTTCCTCTGCACTCAATTCTGTTTTCCCATCAACATTCTGATTCTTCACCAAAGGTTCACCGGCCACATTCTCAATACTTTTTCCACTCCTCAGCACAATAGCATTGCAATGCTCCTTCGGATTAGTTTGAGTGTTACCAGAAAAACTGCTGCTAGTTTGCTCAGCTAGGTGCTTTGCAATTTGGCCAACTTGAACCTCCAAATTCTTTAGAGAAGCATCGGTATTTTTCTGGTTCGTCATGGACAACTGCATGAACTGATTAAGTGTGTTCTCCAGAATAGAAACCCGATCTTGAAGCGGTTGTGTAGGAGGAGGCTTGCTTGTTTGCCCGGCATCTTGATTCCAACCAAAACTTGGTTGATTCCTCCACCCTTGATTGTTGCCTTGTCGCCCATAGTTCCCCATATAATTGTCTTCTTCATGGGAACTAGGTGGTGCCTCACATCTTCCATTCTCATGATCACCTCCACAGAAATCACATCTCAGTACCTGTTGGTGTGGCATGGTTGTCCCTTGAACAGATTGGAGTTGTTGTGGGAGTTGAGCTAGTTGTTTGGTAAGAGACTCCAATTGTTGTGTCATGATCTTGTTCTGAGCCAACAATGCAGTTTGTGAATCTAGCTCCAACACTCCCCTTCTTTGTGTGGGACCCCGATCATGATGCATCAAATAATCATTAGAGACCATTGCTTCTATCAAAGTCAGGGCTTCCTCTGCTGTCTTTGTATTCATTGAACCTCCAGCTGAGGCATCCAACATGTACCTGGCTGATGGCCTCAATCCATTACAGAATGTTTGCATCTGAGTAAGATCATCAAAACCATGATTTGGCCATCTCCTGAGCAATTCCTTGAACCTTTCCCAGGCGTCATGCAGTGTCTCACCTTCTTGTTGAGCAAAACTCATGATGTCACCCCTTGCCTTTACAAATCTTGATGTGGGGAAGAATCTTGCCAGAAATTTTTCTTCTAAGTTGTCCCATGTAGTGAAGCTCCCCCTTGGTTGTGGTTGAAGCCAAGACTTGGCTCTATCTCTTAGAGAAAAAGGGAACAATCTCAATCGAATTGCATCATCAGAAGCACCATTTATCTTCACTGTATCACATAACTCCAGGGAAGTGGAAATATGACTGTTAGGATCTTCCTTCTCCAACCCAGCAAACTGATTTTGTGAAACCATGTTGATAAGATTAGGCTTGAGTTCAAAATTGTTGGAGTTCACCGGAGGTCTCACTATACTCGTTACATGCCTGTTGAAATTTGTATTAGAATAGTCACCAAGTGTCCTCCGTGGTGGTGGAGGAGTATCTTCACCATTCCCTGCCATTCTGAGTTCTTCTTGACAAACTAGAGAGATGGAAGTCTCTTGGTCTTCTCCTTGTTGCTCTAACAAATTCTGCTGTCTTGCTTGCCTCCTATTCTTTCTAGCTGTTCTTTCAATTTCTGGATCGTATAGGAGTTGGTCAGCTGGAATAGTACCTTGCATACAAAAACAGTCTAGCAAACGAGATTGTTAGTAGTAAAGGTCACAACAGCAAAAACACCAGAAAAGTAACAACAAAAACAAAACATAAAAATTATGACAGCAAACAGAAAAAAAATGACAGCAAACAGTTTAAAACAGAAAAGAAAAATGTTAAAACAGAAATTTTTTTGCCTAAATTAGTAACCGAAATGGATATGCTAATATTGAGACGCAGTCCCCGGCAACGGCGCCAAAAACTTATTGACGAATCTGGGCAAGTATACCCAGTCGTGCAAGTAATACGGTGGTAAGACCGGTTTATCGTATCCACGGGGACTGCAACAAGTACTAGCACGTACCACTTCAACTACTATCTAAGCGATTCTTGGATTGAAGAGAGTTCTAAACTAATTATCAATCCCACAAAAGTAAAAATAAACCAAATAAGGAAAACAAACTCTTTTTGTAATTTTCTCAAACACTTGGAAGGCAATAAAAGATGGGTTTCAAATATGATAAAAGATGTTGGGATTAGGTTCACCAATCTTCATTCTCATGCAATGAAATGAGTCACAAACAGTTTCTACTTCAATTATGACAATCAATCCACTAAATTACTCAAACCCCGATCCCTCGGATGGCAAGAGCCTAAATCCACTAATAGACCCTAATTCCTTAGGTGGCCTAGATTAATGAATTTGCATTATGAATAAGGATTACACGATTGCTAACACACCTAGTTCCATTCCTAGATACAAGGCTTATCAGGTGATTAATCTCAATTCCGGTTTTGATACGAACGTCCCCATTGCATACCAAAACACAAATCAAGTCATGGGGGTGCTAGCCACAACAAGCATTAAACACAGAGAATTAATCACTCAATAATGAAGTAAAAACCATATTGCAATATCAAGTCATATACATGAGAAATCAGAAATGGCTACCCTAACCCCAACAATGGGAGTTTAGTTACACATCATCAAAGGAAAAGGGAAAAGGAAAGATACTAAGATGAAGGAAGGGAACAACTCCATGGAAGGATGAACCCAGCCACCACAGCAACAAAGAATCGTCCCCTAGGGTTTCTCTGGGCTGCCTCCTTTTCTCTGCTCCAAAAACTCCCTCTGCTCTGTCTGCTGCGTTTCTTTATATAGACCTGTTGCGCGTCACGGCCGTGATGGCCATCACGGCCAGGCCGTGACGGATTCTGTTTCTGGCAGTTCTGGGAATTTTAATCTCTCGCGTGGCGAGCCCCTTCTCGCGTCGCGAGCCTCCATTTCATGCCCATGATCTCCATCACGGCTGCCGTGATGGATTCTGACTTGTGGTGGTTTTGGGTCACGGCCGTGATGTGTATCACGGCCAGGCCGTGACAGACTCTGACTTTTGCCTTCTGCTCTGCTTCATTATGGCCAAATATGCACAGTTTTCCTTCAATTTCTGCAAAACAACACACAGAAACCACATTCACCCGTTCCAAGGGAAAATCTAATAAAACTCAACTAAAGAATGCCTAATCTATATGCAAAAATGCATGCAAAAGTGTACAGAAAACATGATGTAAAATCACACTATCAATAATTCTGATGATGTTGTTGAATGTTGAATGTTGTTTGAGAGGCCTGACAGTGGTCAGTGCACAACCGATTAATCAGATAAAAACTTTAATAAGCTGTGAAAATTATATTCAACGTTTTATGGGAAATGTTGGAATATAATAGTGGTGGCAAATATTATTTTGGAAAAATAATGAGTTTTTTAGAAATATTATTATTTTAATGATTTATTAGTGTAAAAGAAATTTATGAGTCATGGTGAGAGCGTAACCGTGAAAGTTTTTTAGTACGGCTAATTTTTACGTAAGAAATTACGTAATATTATAAAAATTTATTTTGTGAAATTAATATTCGAAAATATCTTATTTATAAAAAAAAGAATAAAAATAAAATAATAATAAAATATTTAAAAAAATATTATAAAAATTTTTTTAAAAAAAGAGTCAAAGTTTGACTTTAAAACTCTTTCTTAGAAAACGATAAACGACGGCAAGTTTCGAAATATTTTTTTACGGTGAAAGTTTAAAAACAACAGTACTGATGGATTTGTTTTTCACAGACAAAACAATGTAAAACAATGATATGAAACTTAATAACCCAGACGTCGGGGTATTAAGGCTCGTTGTGTTGTAGACTGGGTATCTACTTAAAGAAGTTAAAACGTTTTGAGATGTTTTCTATTACCACGAACCTAAGACTGATTGCAAGGTCTAGGGGCTTCGTGATTGAGCACTCGGACTTTGAGGTCCTGTGTTGTTAATAAAAGTTGTAAAGATGTTTAAAACGATGTTGGGTCGTAAGCTTTTGAGAGCTTCGATGTTTAAAACGATGTTGGGTTGTAAGCTTTTGAGAGCTTCGATGCCTAAAACGATGATGCTTTTGAGAGCTTCGATGTTTAAAACTATTTTGATTCATAAGCTTTTGAGAGCTTTGACAAATAAAGATATAACACAAAAAAAAAGTGTTGAGAATAAAATGTTTTTCTTGCATGCATTTGGCAGACGTGCCATGATCAAACGAGTGATTACCTTGCGGCGTCAGGGTAGACCATACCAAAGATGTTCTTATTGTGCCGGGTGGACAATGAGGTCCCATCAACATTGTAATCACCTGTGCCTCGACGTTGGACAGTGTGAGATGGGTTTTGGCTGTGTGCCTGTGGCTGTGTGCCGGTAACTATCGAGTCTGATCAACTCATCACGAGGTTGGAGATATCTCATGAGATTAGGTGTGAATGTTTAGATGATGTATTGAAGTGTTCATGCATAGTTTTCCAACGTTGATGTTTGGGGTGTGAAACCCATTGATAAACGATGTGATATAATATGAATGAGTACGTTGTTATAAATATGTATATGCGTATGTGCCTTCTTTTGTGTTGCGCTTTTAGTTATGGTGATAAATCCATATATTGGCGTCTCACCCTTACAAATATATCAGAGTCGTACAAGGGGTATGATCCCTACAAGAATAAGAAGGCTGTCTAGTTCGAGGCATGCTGTGCTGCTCCTATTGGCTGTAGCGTCTGTTAGTTACGACCAGCTTAGGTCCTATTATGTTATATTATATTTTGAGAATGAAACTGATTGTGATTTAGGTGTGAAAACATATGAGGCAGTATAGTTGTATGACTTATGTACCTTATGTATTTAAGCGTGGTTTGATTACATTGTTGATGTTATGAGGTGAAAAAGAAAAAAAAATTTATCACCATATTTTGAAAAGATGAACGTTGAGAAAACATTATTTTCCGAAAGCAACCAGCAAATTAAATTTTATTTCTGCAAACGGGTAACCATGTGATGACCCGAGTTAGGGTGTCACATTAGTGGTATCAGAGCTGGTCGAGTCTTCCGGGAATGTTGGGAAATAGGTCTGTTGTGTTGATGTTGTGTGTTCTCTGATTAAGTTTTGTTTGAATTACTTCTTAGAAGTAATGTGTGTTTACCCACCAATGCATGTTTCATTTTCTGGTGGTGGCCTAACTGATTTGATCAAGTGTGACACATGTCAAAGGAATGCAATGTGCCAAGGCGTGGATCGATTGTCAATAACACCAGAACTGATAAGCCAAAGACTACGGGTAGAGTTTATAATGTGTGGGGAGATGAGACTTCAAACCAAGACGGTAACCTCTTAACTATACTATTTTAATTTGGGTACAATTCATACTTGTTTCGATGGATTGTGTGTGGATATGTTGAAATTTTATGTTTCTTTTAAACTTCGTGGTGGAATTCTATATGTTTAGACTATCCTATTGTTGTTCAGGATAGACACTTTCTAGACAAAACTAGTTTCTCAAATGAGACTTGCTCTAGTCACTTTTACGTTTAGTAGAAAGTGATTCTGTCCGAAATTCTTGATGGACCATAGTCCTTTTAAATTGTTGGCAAGGATATTCTTGTGAGGGAAGAAACTTTCTTAGATACAAGTTTGTAAACATGTACAGATCATACATTTTTACTTCCTTCAATTTGTTAAAGAATCTTTAAGTAGAGAATGTTCTTGTATTCTTACGAGATTGATGAAATTTTTTTTATACACTTTCTTGTGAAAGTATGACTTTGGGAATAAGAGATCCTATTCAGTTTCGAGTCACGAAATTTCGAGGACGAAATTTTTTAAGTGGGGTAGTAATGTAACACCCCGATTTTCGCTGCTTCCTAATATCGGTAATAAATATATGAACATATATATTTTTATCTGAGACTCAAAATGATTTTGGGTAAACCACTATCATTTATATATCATGATTTATATTATAGGGTTACGATGAAATCTTGGGTTGAAAATTCAGACGGAACCCGGTCTGCGTTTTCACTGACAGTAAAAGTTTACTGCTCAGAAAACCTAATTTTAATTCGTGAACGAGATGAAAAATGTTTTTACCGTATTTACTACGATACTGGAAGTTTTGAAAAATTTAGCGTAAAAATTAAAAAATATTATATTTGCTGCGGGCGAATACGTCAAGATTAACTAGGAAAAACCTGCGTCAGATGAACCAGGGAGTCAGCAATGGGGCTGAGGTGACGGATTTGACCGATGTGACAGGCATTTATGACGATCCTATCCGCGTCATAATGGCCATAATGGCGCATTTATGACAAAGGAATATTTTGCCTGGAAAGGACGATTTTACCCTTGGCTCTTCATGAATATTTCAAGCCATGCCATTGAGAATTTTGACCAAACTAACCCTAAAACCCATGGATCTTTCCTACATTCCAAGCATTTGGACATCACTTTTCCTAGCCATAAATGAGCATTTATGTTAAGTGGATGAGTCATTCAATTTCCATTAAGGCAAAGTCATTTTCTCCCCACCAATCACCCAAAACTGCCACGGAATTCTAACCATTTTCTGTTCTGAATCTCGAAAAATTTTCCAGCATGAAAGTTGTTCATATTTCTCTCTTCTTTCCAACGACATAAAGATCATCAAAAACTGACAAGTATAGTGAGAGATATGTCCAGATTACCGAAATTGCTCTAAATCCTCATCATGTTCATCTTTCTCTCTAAACTTCTCAAGAACACTTAGAACACCAAAGTGATTTTGTGAAGAACATCATCCAAATCATCATTTTCTTTGATTATCAAGAGGTAGTCTCTCTTAATCTTGCTATTCTAAGCTTTTCTCTCACAAGATTCTTGAGTTTATGCCTTTGATCATCATGTTCTTCATATGATTCAAAGTTCATGAAGCTAACTTCAAAAATTCATAACTAATTCTAGAAAAATCCTTTTCACATGAAACCAATTGCTATGATCTCATAATCATCTATATATTCATCATCTAGAAGCAGGTGATCATGAGAAATTTCTTTCCTATTTTTCTAAGCTAGGCCGAACCTATGTCAAATAGGTGTTCTTGGATTTTGTTTCAACTTTAAGCCATGATTCATGATTTAATCTCTTGATATCATGATTGCTATTGTATACAAGTGATTTGAGAACCAAAAATCAAACCCTAGCTTATTTGTTTCAAAAGGGCCGAAACCATAATTTTTGTTGTTGGATGAATTTTTATTCAAAGTTGTCTTGTGTGACACCTAAATCCAACTTTATGTTATGTATGTTTGTTGAATCCAAGAGTTGAGAAGATTTCAAAATCCCTAGCCTTTTGGTATTTTGAGAACCGAAAACCCTAGTTCTTGGAGCTAGATGAGTTTCATTCAAAGTTCTTAGTTCATGATTTTGGATTAAGTGCTTAATCATGTTTAAGTTGCTTAAGGATCATAAATCCCTAAGTTAGAAATTTTTTTACTTTCCTAACCTAAAATTTTAGAAGAGGCCGAACCCTAACCCTCTTGATTTAAGTGTGTTGTTGTTTGATTTTAATTTATTTTGGTTGCAAGTCGATATGAAGGAATCGATCGGGTTGGTTTGACCTAAAGCCGACAGAGGAAACCGGATCAAATCGGGAGATTGTTTTAAAACGTTAGTTCGAGTCTCCAAGACGTAAGGGGAGCTTACCTGGGGGATTTTTCTCAATAACTAATTGCTTTTAGTGTAGTTTATATGATTTATATGTGGTTGTGGTTATTTGTTTATGTTATTTACGGTGTGTTGTTTATCTGTACATCGGTGATTAATCTGCTATTAATTTATTTAATTATCGGCAGTAGTATATTATATTGCTATGATGCATGATCTACCTGGTGATATAATTCTGATGATGTTGTTGAATGTTGTTTGAGAGGCCTGATAGTGGTCAGTGCACAACCGATTAATCAGATAAAAACTTTAATAAGCTGTGAAAATTATATTCAACGTTTTATGGGAAATGTTGGAATATAATAGTGGTGGAAAATATTATTTTGGAAAAATAATGAGTTTTTGAGAAATATTATTATTTTAATGATTTATTAGTGTAAAAGAAATTTATGAGTCACGGTGAGAGCGTAACTGTGAAATTTTTTTAGTACTGCTAATTTTTACGTAAGAAATTATGTAATATTATAAAAAGTTATTTTGTGAAATTAATATTCGAAAATATCTTATTTATAAAAAAAAGAATAAAAATAAAATAATAATAAAATATTATTAAAAAATATTATAAAAAAAACATTTAAAAAAAGTCAAAGTTTAACTTTAAAACTCTTTCTTGGAAAATGATAAACGACGGCAAGTTTTGAATTTTTTTTTACGGTGAAAGTTTAAAAACAGCAGTACTGATGGATTTGTTTTTCACAGACAAAACGATGTAAAACGATGATATGGAACTTAATAACCGAGACATCGGGGTATTAAGGTTCGTTGTGTTGTAGACTGGGTATCTACTTAAAGAAGTTAAAACGTTTTGAGATGTTTTCTATTACCACAAACCTAAGACTGATTGCAAGGTCTAGGGGCTTCGTGATTGAGCACTCGGACTTTGAGGTCATGTGTTGTTAATAAAAGTTGTAAATATGTTTAAAACGATGTTGGGTCGTAAGCTTTTGAGAGATTCGTTGTTTAAAACGATGTTGGGTCGTAAGCTTTTGATAGCTTCGATGCCTAAAAAGATGATGCTTTTGAGAGCTTCAATGTTTAAAATGATTTTGAGTCATAAGCTTTTGAGAGCTTTAACAAATAAAGATATAACACAAAGAAAAGTGTTGAGAATAAAATGTTTTTCTTGCCTGCATTTGGTAGACGTGCCATGATCAAACGAGTGATTACCTTGCGGCGTCAGGGTAGATCATACCAAAGATGTTCTTATTGTGCCGGGTGGACAATGAGGCCCCATCAACGTTGTAATCACCTGTGCCTCGATGTTGGACAGTGTGAGATGGGTTTTGGCTGTGTGCCTGTGGCTGTGTGCCGGTAACTATCGAGTCTGATCAACTCATCACGAGGTTGGAGATATCTCATGAGATTAGGTGTGAATGTTTAGATGATGTATTGAAGTGTTCATGCATAGTTTTCCAATGTTGATGTTTGGGGTGTGAAATCCATTGATAAACGATGTGATATAATATGAATGAGTACGTTGTTATAAATATTTATATGCGTATGTGCCTTCTTTTGTGTTGCGCTTTTAGTTATGGTGATAAATCCATATATTGGCATCTCACCCTTACAAATATATCAGAGTCGTACAATGGGTATGATCCCTACAAGAAGAAGAAGACTGTCTAGTTCGAGGTATGCTGTGCTGCTCCTATTGGCTGTAGCGTCTGTTAGTTACGACCAGCTTAGGTCCTATTATGTTATATTATGTTTTGAGAATGAAACTGATTGTGATTTAGGTGTGAAAACATATGAGGCAGTATAGTTGTATGACTTATATACCATACGTATTTAAGCGTGGTTTGATTACGTTGTTGATGTTATGAGGTGAAAAAGAAAAAAAAAATTTATCACCATATTTTGAAAAGATGAACGTTGAGAAAACATTTTTTTCCGAAAGCAACCAGCAAATTAAATTTTATTTCTGCAAACGGGTAACCATGTGATGACCCGAGTTAGGGTGTCACGGGCAACCTTAGACTTCCATCGCTGGAGAAGCGAGGACGTTTGTGAACCTTCTTTTCAAATCCAAACTCTTAACTCCAATTTGAGGTAAGAGGGGATTTCCTAAAAATATTCAGTAACTGTATGCATGTGTGTAGGTGTTTAACTGGATATTTATATGTTGATTGAACTTACTTGGTGATCTGATGTAGTTGAACTGTTATGCTATTATCTGATGTTGAATATACTTACTCTAAATGTTATAATGCATATCTGTGATGAACTGATAATATATACTGTTGTTGATTGAAAGTTTGCTAAGCCAGACTTGTGTCTGTGCTCAACTACTATAAGGATTAAAAACCTTAATAAGCTTTGAATTTGAAGGGATTGGTGTTCTTTTCCAAAAGCTCATTAACTTAAAGTACTTGTTTTAAATGTTGAAATGGATTTGGTGAACTATTTTTATACAAGAGAAAAATACTTTTCGAACTATGTGTCTTCAAGTGAAAACTTTCAAGATTATATGGCAATATCCTATTAGGGATTCTCCTAAATATCTTAGAAACTTTCCAATAGCCTGGATAGGTTATCGAGGATTCGGTTTTGAATTTGATTTTCATTGAACGAAAAATAAGTACTTAAGAAAGAGAATCTAGCACGCGAGACATCGCCTATAGTATTCAGTTATACGCACATGATCTTGGATCAGTGTTAATTCGGGGCCATGAGTCCTATTCATGATGTCCTTGACTGAGTGTCCAATTCTCGAAATTGAGGACAGTGCGTTCTGATTTCGTTGTTGTGGACTGTGTGTCCTAATCACTTTGTTGTGGACTGTGTCTCCTAACCACGTTGTGATGAACGTTGTTGAAGGTGAATGTTGTTTTCTACCACCACAAGCCTAGGAATGGTGCATTGGTCTCGGGCGTTGTGATTGATCATTCGGACTGTGTGTCCTATGCTTCTAAGTTTTCAAGTGATGGGGAAATGATGATTAAGTCGTTAGCTTTGAGCTGCGACAGCGAAAAAGAATGAACACAAAGAAAACCTTTTGAATAAAATATTTTCTCATATGCATTTCCCCAGGCAGATGTGCCTTTCTTACATATCAGATACAAGGTGGTATCTGGGAGTCAGTCCATGTGACCGGTTCAGAGGAACATGTGACGTTGCTCTTCCTGAGACCTTAAATGCATGAAGGTATAGAGGCAACTACCCGGTGGGCTAGAGATTGACCAACTCTAATTCTTCTCCAGTGGAAAACGGTGTTGATATCTTATGAGATTAGGATAGAGCCTGATATTGAAGTGTCATGCATATTTTTGATTTGGGCGGGCTTGAGATCCCTTGATATAACACGGTTATATTATGTTTAAGCATGATTTAATTGTTGACTTGATTATGTGTTGCATGTATCATGTATATGGTTGTTGTGGGATATATCTTATGACGGTATCTCACTCTTGCATATCTATATGTTCTTTTCCTTTTCTTGTATCGGTATATGTACGTGCTTTAGATGGAACCCAACGTTCCCCTAGCACCCTCGATTTCGAGGAATGAGGTGTTCGACGAGGCTGGGCTAGTGAGGAACCGGACGGTGAGCGATGATGCGACGACAGCTACCTATCAAGGACCGATTACAACGACAGAGTCTAATGCCAACGAAAAACCGATTCAGAGGATTCACACGATCGAGACACGGACAATGACTGGCTTTTTAGAGTCTTCTTTTGAGTTCAGTACCCAGATTCCTCATTCCCAGTTTGATGTTTTTTCTGTTTCTTTAGTTTATGCTTTCCGTGAAGTTGGCTTGTTTGTTTAAGGACCGTTTTGTAATCCAAAAACCTAAGATCCCAAGTGGGACAGTTATATTTATATGTGTGATGTTGATTTTCATGTTCTGAGTATTGATCACCTTTTCTTAACTTCTTTTAACAAAAAAAAATGAGTACCCTTTTTAGTAACCTTATATAAAAGGTTATTTTTCCGAAGGCGACCGACGTTTTAAATAAGTTTATTTTCCGCAACGGGCAACCATGTGATGTCGGGTTTTAGGGTGTCGCAGCGAGCGGTGCGATACTGGGCGGTGAAGATCCGATTCGGTGGGGAGAGGCCGACATTGTGGAGGGTCTTTGCGGATCTGGTTCAAGGGGTGTTGACGACGGAGCACGCGACAGCTCAAGGAGGAGGAGATGGGTGACGACTGTGGTGTGGTGGTGTGGTCGTCGCGGAGCTGGGTAGTAGTGTGATTTTGGGTCGTCTCGCGGAGGTGAATGGCGATGATGGCGGAAGACCGAGCGCGGTGACGAGGCAGTGGCGTGCGGAGGCGGTTCCATGGTTCGTAGGCGACGGAGATGGCAGATGCGCGATAGATAGGGGTGGTGAGGAGTGGTTCACGGCGTGGTGGGTGGACGAAGAGAACGGTATGGTTCAGGACTAGATGGAGACTGAGCGGATCTGTGATTATATTTTTTTTGTTATGAGGATGATGGAGATTTGAATAGGATGAGATTGAGAGGTATTTTTGGTTTAAGATGAATATGGGAGGCTTAGAATGGAGGTTGGGTGGAAGCTATTCTGAAGAAAGAAACCTCCATCTATGATGCCTTTTTTTTTCAGTTTTCGCCCCCCCTCCCCCCTTTTTGTTCACAGAGCAGGAACCAAATTATAGAAGAGTGGTTTTCTTTGTTTCAGACCATTTCAAAATTCAAAAACCCCTATCTTGGATGTCCCAAAGCTGTACTAGTTGGAGTCCTTTTCAAATCCCCTTCTTGGCTTTCTGCTTCTGATCCTTTTCTCTTCGTACTGCACCTTTCCTTCCTTTTGCCAAGTCCCTTTTTGGCTCACCTTTAATACTCTACTTTCTGAACATTGGAACAGGGAAGTAGCTGCACCATTCCTCTTTTCATGCTATATTTCCAAACTCAAAATTCAACCAAAGTTGACTTGCCTATCTTACCAACATGCATTAACTTAGTTTGTCTTTTGATTTTGGCCATATGCATGTGATTCTCTCAGAGCTTGGCATTTTCTCTTTTCATTTTTGTTTGTTATTTATTTTTTCATTATTTATTTATTCATTTATTTTTCTTGTTGGATGACTTGGATCATGGGCTTAAAGACACTTGCAACCAAAAAAGAACTTGGGCCAAGTGCGCGTCCTGGCGCAAAGCGAGTGGAGGTCTGGACATGGGAGGAGGATGGTGTAGTGTGGGTCGGGGATAGTGTAGTATGTGTATGGGATGGTGTAGTATGGGTCGGTGAGGGTGTAGAATGGGTGGTGTAACGCCCTTCGTTACATTAGTAGCCCAAATTAAATTTCTATAAAAACCTTCAAAACATTTAAATTAAGTAGTCGAGTCATAAAATTTTTCACAATATATTTAAGTCCAAAGGCATCTCGTATGTTCAAAATAATTAAATAAAGTAATGGTGCTAAATAAACCATTATATCCAAATAAAATAAAATCTCATATATATTAATTATTAAAATCACATAACTCTTTTACAGTTGTTTTTACCTCAAAACATGAGCGTCTAATAAACCCCAAAAGAAATAAATAAAAAGAAATAAATTAGAACTAATATCTTCAAGACTCTCTCAAGACGCTGCACCATCAATCTCATCACATGTAAACTCTGAAAGACAACACCACTAATGAGATTTATAATCCCAGTAAGTAAACACATTTCTAAAAGGTTTTCGAAATGATGTTGCTTTCAGCCGACGCAGTAACCGGAAAAACAACAATGGTAATCCGCTATTTCCAACATAATATATGTAACACCCTAGTTTTTACACCTAGGATTAATTATTTTATTTGGATGTTTATGTTTATTATGTTAGGTGGTTTAGTTGGAGTAATTAAATTACTCTCTTCAAATTATTTTATTAGGTGCGTTAGCACTGACTTATTTAAGTGAATGCACGTTTACTAGACAATAATTTACGTTATTGTCACTATTATACCAGTACAGAAAAATATTTTAAATAATGTAAATAAGAGAAAAGCATTTTCATATTCTTATCCTATTTAATTAGAGTTAAAAATATTTTGGTTTGACAATTATCGGAGATTAAATTTTGGACTGAGTATTTTCTTAGTGGATCAGTTCAACTATTAATCTTTACTCTAACTTGAATTTTGAAAACATATCCTTATCAATCTTTATTTTTAGATTCTAAAAAGTAAAAACATGTTTATTTTAGACCTAATATTTATCACTCATTTTGTACCTATTACTAAATAATTAGTATAAAAACTTAAGTTTCTCACGTTTTCTCTCTCTTTCTCGACGCTATCTCTCTCTTTTTCACGTTTCTTCTCTGTTTCTTTCTTTCTTCTTTCTTCTTTCTTTTTCTTCTTCCTCCCTACTTCATCTTTCTCCTCCCTCTTCCTTGCTTTGCTCAGATCGGCGCCACCCCTGCACCGCCACCCGGAGTCGCGCGACCACCGCGTTTAGTTCACCCTGCGCGGACCCCCTCGCTTGCACTCGGTTTGCCCCTTCGCTCCGCCATCTGACGCCATGTCCGCCGCGGAGAGGAGCTTCTAGCCACTGTTCAAGGTGGTTTCAACCTCCTTTTTTTTTGTTAGTTTGAGATTTCATTCTCTTTTCCTTGAAACTTACCCATGTTCTTTTGGTCAAGAGTGTTACAGAAACATTCAACCACTGTTGATGTCGTGCCGCCGCCGTCCTCAGCCGCCTCCACCGCGCCGGATCATCCTATAACCACCATCTCCTTCTTCCTCTTAGTTGGGTGAGTGATTTTCTCATATCACTTTGCCTAATTTCAAGAAACCCCAAAATTTGATTTGAAACCCTAACCCTAACTCTTTGATTTCAGATTTTAATCTTGAAATTTAAGGTTGTTTTATGAGATTGGGACTGTGAGTTTGTGTTTCCCTAAACCAATTTCATTATTCTGAGTTTCCTCTAAATTTTAATAAGGAGCCCTAAATCCCCAATTTAATTTTATTTGAATTTGGGTATGTTTTTGTGAAATTAATTATGATTTAGTGCAATTAGGACTCTTAATGGACGATTTCCAAAGTTCTTTTTCATGATCTTTTGATCAAAACAAAGTTTTCTTAAAGGGTATTGGGAAGCATGAGCTTCAAACATGATTTTCTTTAAAAATAACCTTGTTTGGTAATTAGATTAAGTGTTTAGATGAAGTTAGAATGTGTGTTTGATCATGTGTAATTGATTTCCTGATTTTTGTTGTTGCGCGTTATTGGATTTACTCTCTGAGACGATTGGACACGGCTATTCTTGCTTGATGGAGTAGATATGAGCTAACGTGAGCCTTAGGACGAGGATCCTTTACTTGTCTTCAAAGGTAAGGGGAGTTACCTAGGGATATTCAATAACTATATGCATGTGTGTATGTGTGTAATTGAGTGCTGTGAATATTATTGTGATGTTTAGCCAATACTTGAATAACTTGTTTATTTGAACCATTGTGGTTATTACTTGGAGTTGAACATTAGTTGCTTTAAAGTGTTATGCATTATATATATGTGATTAACTGTGATATATATGAATTATATATACATAATTAACTGTGATGTTATTACTGTTGATTGAAGTTTGAAAAGCCAGATTTGAGTCTGTGCCCAATCATGATAAGGATTAAAAGCCTTAATAAGACTTGAATAGAACTTTGAAAGTTTTGGGTTCACTTATAAAAGTTCCTTGTATAAAGTGCTTACTTCAGAAGAATAAGATTCTTTTGTTTTAGAAAAATTTTAAAGTGATTTTGAGTTGAAGGAAACTATATTTTTATGATAAAAAGTTTTGTACGAGAGAAAACCTTTTCGAACGGTGTGCTTTATGAAGAAAAGACCCTTTGAAAATATTTATTATGAAGGAAAGACCCTTTGAAAATATTTATTATGAAGGAAAGAGCTTTTGAAAATATTTAACTTTATTCCATCAATGAATTTCAAATACAAATGAATTTCCTAGTGTTTTAGAAAAGATTTTGAAAAGGAAAAGGATTTTCTCCCAAATAATTTTGGAAACGTTCCGGTTACTTGGATAAGTGACCGAGGTTTTGTTTTGGTTTTGATTTTCACTGAGCGAAATGTTTTACAAGTCGATAAATTAGCCTAGAAACCGAGACGTCGGGGTTCTAGTGTTGTATGGACACATAGATCAAGGATCTGTGTCAGGGGACGGAGTGTCCTGTAAAGTTTTGTTTTTGGACTGTGTGTCCTAAGTTGATGTGGACAGTGTGAGTTCCATATCCGCGAGCCTAAAACTGGTGCATCGGTTTAAGGGCATCGTGATTGAGCATTCGGACTGTATGTCCTATGTTGAAATTAAAAGATTTGGACTGTGTGTCCTGTATTTGTTTTAAGTGAAAATTCTTAATTAAAAGAATTAAGCATGGTCGTTAAGCTTTGTGCTTCGACGAGGAAAGATTATTACGACAAAGAAAACAAACGAGAATAAAAGTTTTTATCATGCATTTAATGGCCATTGTGTCATGTAAATGGCATTGAATCCAGAGTGGATCAATGTATATGACAGATGTGTCAGGTGGTGATGATCATTGAGGTCCGGAGTGGATCAATGTATCTTTTATAGGACTTTGTGTCCAAATTGATAGGACTTTGTGTCCAGATTGAATATATGTGCTGCTATTTCCTATCGGGAATGGGGGAATAGTGTCATTGCTTTGCATGAGCATCCTAACGGGAATGGGGATGTGCACAATTGTGTTATGTGCTTTGCATGAGCATCCTAACGGGAATGGGGATGTGCACAATTGTGTTAGGTGCTGGCATGAACATCCTATCGGGAATGGGGATGTGCACCATTTATTTTCTTGGGCATTGTTTTGTTCGTTTTTACAACGCGCCATGTGCGAGCCTGATCAGCTTGAAACGAAACAGAAAGTTGTGGGATCTCCGGAGATTAGGTATCAAGATAGAGTTGAATATTGAAGTGACATGCATTCTTTTTTATAAAACCGATTGTTCGGGTTTGAGATCCTTTGTTATAACACTATTATGTTATGTATATGCATGATTTAAAATGCTTATATGATTATGTGATGTATGTATCATGTGTATGATTGTTGTATGCTATATCCATTTGTCGGTATCTCACCCTTACAAACATTTCAGGATTCTTCTAAGTTCGATATTGTACCCTGGGTACTCTAACACAGATGGTGCAGATGAGTCTTTCTAAGTCACTCAGAGACTTAGATCTAGTTGCTTGATGAGGTATTACTTGCGGAATAACTTTTAGAACGACCAGCTTAGGGTTGAGACTTAGATTATTTTGATAGTATGTACGAGTTTGGCTCAGAGAGCCTTTATTTTAAAATGGAATGTCTATGGCTCGGAGAGCATATCTTTTGAATGAAAATCTAATCTATTTCTTTTCGTTTTGTAAAGCTTATGGCTATAACTATTATTTTTATGTATTGATGCCTGGTTGAATTTGGTGTAACTGGAATTCTGGAGTGAAAATGTAATTATTTTAACAGGTGTTATTTTGTCTGGGATGTCCGAATTACAGAGGAGACTCTGTCAAAATTTTTGTAAAACTACTAGCTTGTATTTAAGTATATTCTTTAAACTAAATAGGCTTGCCAAGCTATGATAGTAAGTTTGAGTGTCGATTAAGGCTGAGGTGTGGTGTCGTGAAAAAATTTTATAACCAATTTCAAACACTTAGGTACTTATATAAGTTATTTTCCGAAAGCACCAGCAAATTATCTCTTAACTTTATTTCCGCACGTGTTACGTAAGTAATGCCCCAAGGGGGGGTGTTACAGAGTGGTATCAGAGCTGGTCGAGTCTTTCGGGATCTTTGGGGAATAGGTCTGTTAAGTTTTTGTTGTGTGATCTCTAGTTGGTTCTTGTTTGAATTGTTTCTTGTTGAAGCAATGTGTGTTAATGCACAAGTATATGTTTTCTTGATGGTTTTCCAAGGGTTTTATGTCCTGGGAGACCGTAAATCTTGAATGTTACTTGGGTTCGAATATGACATTCGATTATTCTTGCGAATCGTGTCAGACATTTGAAACAAGGTATTTGTGTATAGGGTTTTACCGGGAATGTTCCCTGGAAATATTCTAGGTTTATGGTTAGCAAAGGACATTGATTTCAGATTGATTTAGTTTTTGGATTCGATCAGATCTTAGTCACTTTGTGTAGGATGTTGCCTACAATGTTGAAACGAGTTGTACGATTCGATTCAACTGAAAGATCAGTGGTCTGAACCGTTTGTTAGACCGAGTGTTTTCCTTGTGAAGCACCAACTTTGTGTGGAGGCTCGTGTCACCGTCTAGATTTCTGACGACTACGAATTATGGACAAGTATTCTCTGACTTGCGTAATTGATTTGGTAAATCAATTGCGAGGAGTTGTCATGTACTCAAAAATCGACTTGAAGACGAGGTATTACCAGATTGGAGTGATGACCTATCTAAGGTTTTGCATCGACAACTCAGTTTATGAGGAAAGATCAACCTTTTGTATGTTGGATCGATTGGTTAAGTTGTCCGGGATCTTACCCAAATTCAAGGTGGTCATACTAAGCTTGGCTAGAAAGATGTGTATGTTGGTTGGAACCAAGATGAATCGAGTGGATTTTCGATCTTGGGTGAGTGTCTCGTGATTGAGGAATTCTTCATTGTACTCTTTGATTCTCTTGTGTTTGTCAGTTGACAATTATTTCTCGAATCCTGTGATTGTATTAGATAATCACAACGGTGAAGTTGGTATGTGTCAGACATATTTTCTGATTTTAATTTGCAGTCTGTCAGGACTCATGAATAAGCTATGCTGATTCATAAATTTCCAGTTATACATTTCTTTGTTTGTGAGAAGTTGTACTCACACTTCTAAATGATCCTCGATGTATTAGACATTTGAGTGAATTGGTTTAAAGGAATCGATTGGTCTGGATACTTTCACACTTTGTTGAGAGAAGTGGTTATGACTATTTCTTGAGTTATAACCCAGATAATTTCGTGATAGCAGAAGTTTCTTGGTGAAACTTAGTTTCGTCACTTCTATTTTTGGTAGAGGTGAAAGTCGTCATTTTGTAAATTCTTTGTACTAAGAATAAGAATTAATCCTCTTGGGATTAGACATTATTCACTCTTTGATTATTTAAATCCTTTGGAAGATTCTTGTGGAAGAATGAACTTTATTAGATTCATGTTTGTAAATGTGTATTGCTCATGCATTTTTACACCCACGAACCTGATGGAATGATCTTTTTCCATACTGAATGTTCCGATATCCTTCAAACTATGCTTATGTGAAAGTGAAATCCAGAAAAATTTCTTTTCTTGAGAAATTCTTTTATGATCACTAAGGTCATGTCTTATTGTTGTTCGAAAGTGCTTGTTGTCATTGATCATCTTAATTCTATGTATTTTTCAAATGTTGTCGATGTGTGACTTATCTCATCAGTCATGAGTTAGATATCTCCACATCAAGATGTACAATTGAGACCTTCCTTGTTGACATGTTGGCATTCCTTCAATCTTTGTTATGAGTTTTATAAAGACATGTATGAGTCTTGTTTGAATTCAAGTGATCGTTGATCGACTGGTGAAGTTTACATCTTCTTACGAGTTAAGATCCACAAGCAGAGTTAGTGAACCGAATAATGTATCAGAGGATTGTTCAGACTTCGTAGAGTATCTTCAAGTATTGTTTCAGATGAAAAACGGAAGTTTATCAACGTGTGTCGGTTATGTTTACTTTAAGTGTTGAAGGCTAAGTTGAGACTAAATCCAGCTGATCATCCTCCGTGAGATGGATTAGGAATGAGGTGACCTATCTTTAGCAGGTTAGTTGGGAGATAGTGTGGTATCTAATTTTTGTCATCTCTATGGTAGTACGAACCAGAGTTGATAGGAGTTTTGTTAATGTATAAGATGTGAATGGTATTATGAGAACCCTTAAGTTCAACATTATTGAGTGAGATGATTACAATGGATCTTATTGTGATCGAGGTAGATATATCATTAAAGGAATTTAGAGTAGTGATCAATATTTATGGTTAATGTTGACCTAATGAGTCCGAGGATTAACGGAACAATATATATGGTAGTTTTCCTTAACCTGAATGGAATTAGTAAAGAGGAGTTATTGAGTGAAACTAAGTTGTTAGAAAAGTTTAAGAATTATGATTTTGGATAATTCAAACTGAAGTGATTCCTTTTGGTTGTAGTTGCATGGAGGAATGTAATCGTATTCTTTAAGATTGAAATGAATGATTATGATATAATTTGGAGTGGTGGAATATGTTCAAAGGAATGATTATGATATAATTTTGAGTTGAAGGTTGATGTATGATGGGGTAAAAAGTTAGTGTTGAACTTGATGTTCGTTGTGAGGATAAGGTGTTGAAGAAGTTTTGCTAGTAGACAAATTTGGAGGCAAGAAGTGATTAAGTTTTGATTGTGTCTTTCGAGTGTGATAAGCTATGGTGAAATTGTTTATAATCTTTAAGGTCTTATTTTGGTAAATATATGGTTGATGATCCATAGTGGAAACTAGACATTTTAAATTCAAGATTTCCATTGGGGAGTGTCCACCTGGATTTCTTGGCTTTGTTTTGGTGCAGCTCCTAGGGGTTATGTCTTAGAGAAACTCTGTTTTATAATCTCTTTTCTCGGTTGCAAATATATAAGATAAGGGCAGATAGGATACAAGCACTTCCTTGTATAAGTGATAGAGCTATGTCTTCAGATGGAGGAATTGTTAGGAGTTGTGTATTTCCTTGGACAATAGGGTAGATGTGCATGGGAAATTTCTTAAACTAGGGATATTAATGGGGCTTGAGAACCAAATTGAAAATGAGATGCAAATGAAGGATATGAAATTGAAGTAGGCAAAAGATTCAACTGGAATTAATAAGAGAACGAATTATGTTGGATGTGGTAAGATTCAATTTTAATGAGATTGAATTTCTTAGGTTTTTGGCGCAAAGGTTATCATGTGCAACTCAGGAATGTTACGATGTTTTGATTGGAGATTTGAAAGTGTGAATTTGATATGACTAGAAGAGTAGATTAAGCTTAAATGGACTAAGACTATGATCGCATCTCTTGAGTAGAAGGTTAATTGATGTTATGTAAAGTTAGTGTTGGTTTTGACGTTATCTATGAAAGTTAGATATTGGAGAAAGTTTTTCCTAATGGATCTGTATTGAGAAAGTTAAATGAAGAGATTAAGCGTTGATTTTGTTCTTTGAAGTGTAATAGACTAAGATGAAATATCAAAGGTAGTGGAGAGAATGCGGTAGTGAAAAGTTTCGAGGATAAATAGAATGGCATAAGAATTGATTATGTTATAGTGTTATAGATGTAGTGTTATAGATGAAAGGAATGAAGCAATGAGAATACAAAGCAAGATTTTAGAGTTAAGGTATGATTACAACATCCTGTTTAGTTTTAAGCCACGAAATTTCGAGGACGAAATTTTTTTTTAGAGGGGTGGTAATGTAACACCCTAGTTTTTACACCTAGGATTAATTATTTTATTTGGATGTTTATGTTTATTATGTTAGGTGGTTTAGTTGGAGTAATTATATTTACTCTCTTCAAATTATTTTATTAGGTGCGTTATCACTGACTTATTTCAATGAATGCACGTTTACTAGACAATAATTTACGTTATTGTCACTATTATACCAGTACAGAAAAATATTTTAAATAATGTAAATAAGAGAAAAGCATTTTCATATTCTTATCCTATTTAACTTTAGAGTTAAAAATATTTTGGTTTGACAATTATCGGAGATTAAATTTTGGACTGAGTATTTTCTTAGTGGATCAGTTCAACTATTAATCTTTACTCTAACTTGAATTTTGAAAACATATCCTTATCAATCTTTATTTTTAGATTCTAAAAAGTAAAAACATGTTTATTTTAGACCTAATATTTATCACTCATTTTATAACTATTACTAAATAATTAGTATAAAAACTTAAGTTTCTCACTTTTTCTCTCTCTTTCTCGACGCTATCTCTCTCTTTTTCACGTTTCTTCTCTGCTTCTTTCTTCTTTCTTTTTCTTCTTCCTCCCTACTTCATATTTCTCCTCCCTCTTCCTTGCTTTGGTCAGATCGGCGCCACCCCTATACCGCCACCCGGAGTCGTGTGACCACCGTGTCTGGTTCACCCTGCGCGGGCCGCCTCGCCTGCACTCGGTTTGGCCCTTCGCTCCGTCGTCTGACGCCATGTCCTCCACGGAGAGGAGCTTCTAGCCACTGTTCAAGGTGGTTTCAACCTCCTTTTTTTTTGTTAGTTTGAGATTTCATTCTCTTTTCCTTGAAACTTACCCATGTTCTTTTGGTCAATAGTGTTACAGAAACATTCAACCACTGTTGATGTCGTGCCGCCGCCGTCCTCAGCCGCCTCCACCGCGCCGGAACATCCTATAACCACCATCTCCTTCTTCCTCTTAGTTGGGTGAGTGATTTTCTCATTTCACCTTGCCTAATTTCAAGAAACCCCAAAATCTGATTTGAAACCCTAACTCTTGGATTTCAGATTTTAATCTTGAAATTTAAGGTTGTTTTATGAGATTGGGACTGTGAGTTTGTGTTTCCCTAAACCAATTTCATTATTATGAGTTTCCTCTAAATTTTAATAAGGAGCCCTAAATCCCCAATTTAATTTTATTTGAATTTGGGTATGTTTTTGTGAAATTAATTATGATTTAGTGCAATTAGGACTCTTAATGGATGATTTCCAAAGTTCTTTTTCATGATCTTTTGATCAAAACAAAGCTTTCTTAAAGGGTATTGGGAAGCGTGAGCTTCAAACATGATTTTATTTAAAAATAACCTTGTTTGGTAATTGGATTAAGTGTTTAGATCAAGTTAGAATGTGTGTTTGATCATGTGTAATTGATTTCCTGATTTTTGTTGTTGCGCGTTATTGGATTTACTCTCTGAGACGATTGGACACGGCTATTCTTGCTTGATGGAGTAGATATGAGCTAACGTGAGCCTTAGGATGAGGATCCTTTACTTGTCTTCAAAGGTATGGGGAGTTACCTAGGGATATTCAATAACTATATGCATGTGTGTATGTGTGTAATTGAGTGATGTGAATATTATTGTGATGTTTAGCCAATACTTGAATAACTTGTTTATTTGAACCATTGTGGTTATTACTTGGAGTTGAACATTTGTTGCTTTAAAGTGTTATGCATTATATATATGTGATTAACTGTGATATATATGAATTATATATACATGATTAACTGTGATGTTATTACTGTTGATTGAAGTTTGAAAAGCCAGATTTGAGTCTGTGCCCAATCATGATAAGGATTAAAAGCCTTAATAAGCCTTGAATAGAACTTTGAAAGTTTTGGGTTTACTTATAAAAGTTCCTTGTATAAAGTGCTTACTTCAGAAGAATAAGATTATTTTGTTTTAGAAAAATTTTAAAGTGATTTTGAGTTGAAGGAAACTATATTTTTATGATAAAAAGTTTTGTACGAGAGAAAACCTTTTCGAACGGTGTGCTTTATGAAGAAAAGACCCTTTGAAAATATTTATTATGAAGGAAAGACCCTTTGAAAATATTTATTATGAAGGAAAGACCTTTTGAAAATATTTAACTTTATTCCATCAATGAATTTCAAATACAAATGAATTTCCTAGATGTTTTAGAAAAGATTTTGCAAAGGAAAAGGATTTTCTCCCAAATAATTTTGGAAACGTTCCGGTTACTTGGATAAGTGACCGAGGTTTTGTTTTGGTTTTGATTTTCACTGAGCGAAATGTTTTACAAGTCGATAAATTAGCCTAGAAACCGAGACGTTGGGGTTCTAGTGTTGTATGGACACGTAGATCAAGGATCTGTGTCAGGGGACGGAGTGTCCTGTAAAGTTTTGTTTTTGGACAGTGTGTCCTAAGTTGATGTGGACAGTGTGAGTTCCATATCCGCGAGCCTAAAACTGGTGCATCGGTTTAAGGGCATCGTGATTGAGCATTCGGACTGTATGTCCTATGTTGAAATTAAAAGATTTGGACTGTGTGTCCTGTATTTGTTTTAAGTGAAAATTCTTAATTAAAAGAATTAAGCATGGTCGTTAAGCTTTGTGCTTCGACGAGGAAAGATTATTACGACAAAGAAAACAAACGAGAATAAAAGTTTTTATCATGCATTTAATGGCCATTGTGTCATGTAAATGGCATTGAATCCAGAGTGGATCAATGTATATGACAGATGTGTCAGGTGGTGATGATCATTGAGGTCCGGAGTGGATCAATGTATCTTTTATAGGACTTTGTGTCCAAATTGAAAGGACTTTGTGTCCAAAATTGATAGGACTTTGTGTCCAGATTGAATATATGTGCCGCTATTTCCTATCGGGAATGGGGGAATAGTGTCATTGCTTTGCATGAGCATCCTAACGGGAATGGGGATGTGCACAATTGTGTTATGTGCTTTGCATGAGCATCCTAACGGGAATGGGGATGTGCACAATTGTGTTAGATGCTGGCATGAACATCCTATCGGGAATGGGGATGTGCACCATTTATTTTCTTGGGCATTGTTTTGTTCGTTTTTACAATGCGCCATGTGCGAGCCTGATCAGCTTGAAACGAAACAGAAAGTTGTGGGATCTCCGGAGATTAGGTATCAAGATAGAGTTGAATATTGAAGTGTCATGCATTCTTTTTTATAAAACCGATTGTTCGGGTTTGAGACCCTTTGTTATAACACTATTATGTTATGTATATGCATGATTTAAAATGCTTATATGATTATGTGATGTATGTATCATGTGTATGGTTGTTGTATGATATATCCATTTGTCGGTATCTCACCCTTACAAACATTTCAGGATTCTTCTAAGTTCGATATTGTACCCTGGGTACTCTAACACAGATGGTGCAGAGGAGTCTTTCTAAGTCACTCAGAGACTTAGATCTAGTTGCTTGATGAGGTATTACTTGCGGAATAACTTTTAGAACGACCAGCTTAGGGTTGAGACTTAGATTATTTTGATAGTATGTACGAGTTTGGCTCAGAGAGCCTTTATTTTAAAATGGAATGTCTATGGCTCGGAGAGCATATCTTTTGAATGAAAATCTAAGCTATTTCTTTTGGTTTTGTAATGCTTATGGCTATAACTATTATTTTTATGTATTGATGCATGGTTGAATTTGGTGTAACTGGAATTCTGGAGTGAAAATGTAATTATTTTAACCGGTGTTATTTTGTCTGGGATGTCCGAATTACAGAGGAGACTCTGTCAAAATTTTTGTAAAACTACTAGCTTGTATTTAAGTATATTCTTTAAACTAAATAGGCTTGCCAAGCTATGATAGTAAATTTGAGTGTCGATTAAGGCTGAGGTGTGGAGTCGTGAAAAAATTTTATAACCAATTTCAAACACTTAGGTACTTTTATAAGTTATTTTCCGAAAGCACCAGCAAATTATCTTTTAACTTTATTTCCGCACATGTTACGTAAGTAATGCCCCAAGGGGGGGTGTTACAATATAACTCAAAATATTTTATATAAATTAAGGGTAATTAATACAATCACATGAAATTCTCGCACAAGTCATAACATCATCAATAGATATAATCCATCACTAAATTACGTATAACATAAATAAAATCATACAAATGACATCTCTTGTGTCCAAATAATCTCAATTTATCACCCAAGTCTCTTTTATTTAATTAACCAGTTTTAGTCTATGAGCTCATAACAAATGCAATGGCGTCCCACTGCCTTCCCCTTCCCAGAAGGAGGTATCTATAATGGGTCTTCCCCTTCCCAAAAGGAGGTATTTGTCTTCCCCTTTAACTAGGAGGTATCTGTCACCCCCTTCCCAGAATGAGGTATCTGTCTTCCCCTCTAATGAGGAGGTATCTGTCTTCCCATCTAACGATGAGGTATCTATAAACAGCTTTCTCCTTACCAGAAGGAGGTATCCGTCTTCCCCTCTAACGAGGAGGCATCTGTCATCCCCTTCCCAGAAGGAGGTATCTATAAACGGCCTTCCCCTTCCCGGAATGAGGTATCCGTCTTCCCCTCTAAAGAGAAGGTATCTGTCATCCCCTTCCCAGAAGAAGGTATCTATAAACGGCCTTCCCCTTCCCGGAATGAGGTATCTGTCTTCCCCTCTAACGAGAAGGTATCTATCATTCCCTTCCCCGAAGGAGGTATCTTAACAATCACAAATTACTAACAATCCAAAACAAATTTTGGGCATATGTCATGACCCTAGGACATGGCATATGACCTCATGCATCAATCTCAATGGTATAACTCATGTCAAAACAACTCATAGGCATTCCAAAATAACATCAATACATAGCATCATGTCACACGCATTAATATTCATCATGTTCATATCAAAACAACAATAAGGCATCACATTCCACAAAAAGCATACCAAATAATAATAATCATATAATGCATTATGCAAATATTCATTCTCATAATAACTAATCACCATTAAAATATCAATTTTATTTTAAAGACAAAACCTCAAATAATTATTCTTTAATTTCATAATCAAACCCTTCAAAATCTATACCGTGAAAGTTTAAGAAAATGAAGTTTACTTACTTCTTGTAGACCTCCAAAAAGCTCTAAAAAATATCTATGATAAAAGTTAGTGTTTCACAAGGACTCTTTACTCTCTTCACTAACGCACTTTGATCCATGTTGTTCCACACTTCGCACTACAACTGCAAACAACCCACAGGATAACCTCTTTCTCTCTGTACATATATTTTCTTATAATGCATAAAACGTTGATGCGGCAGCGACAACGATGCTGAACACTTTGTCATGAAAACAGGGTTACGTTTTCTCTCTATTTTTCTTTTATTAAAAAGAAATCCTTCTCATCTCCACTTAAAGCATAGGCCCCATCTTTCTTTTTATTATGCAAAGCCCTTAAGCCACAACCACTAACATTATCACGAGCTTTTCAAGTTTGTTTGTTTGTTTTTTTATATTTATTTATATTATTATTATTCTATTTTTTTTAATATTCTTTTGTACTTTTTAAACAATTTCAATCAATTTTTATACTACTAATTTTCTACACTAAACTTTATAATAAAATAATTAAAAAAAATTACCCTACAAATTTTCTATACTAAAATTTTAGGCTGTTACATTTCTCCTCTCCTTCAAGAAATTTCGTCTCCGAAATTTCGACATCTAACACTCATAATAAAAAATAAATAAATAAACAAACAAACAAGTAGAAAATAAATTGATTTACATATACCATAAAAACATGAATTATGATCATCAAAATAATTGTTCAGCACAACAAACATTCTAAGGTAAGTTCAATCACAATCAATAATGAATTAAAATCAATAGCATAGAACAAGTTTGTACTCCAAAGAACAATTTAAACAGGAAGTGGAGGTAAACAATACAAAATAAAAACACACACACACAATCAAGCACAAGTCAACTCCAAAGTTTCTCACACACAACAAATTTAAAAAAGATATTTTCACACTAACAAAACTCATACCCATGCATATTAGTCGTCATAAATATGTACATCACCAATTAAATATTGGGTTGGCCATACCCAACATTTAAAAGAATAATATGCAGTCTTTATAACTCTAGCATCAATCATATGCACCCAAGTTTTGTTTTAGAAAAAGCCACACTACCACAGTCCGATTTAGAATCAAACTGCTCTGATACCATAAATGTAACGCCATTTGTAACATTAGTAGTCCAAATTAATTTTTTATAAAAACCTTCAAAACATAAAATTAAGTAGTCGAGTCATAAAATTTTTCACAATATATTTAAGTCCAAAGGTATCTCGTATGTTCAAAATAATTAAATAAAGTAATGGTGCTAAATAAACCATTATTTCCAAATAAAATAAAATCTCATAAATATTAATTATTAAAATCACATAACTCTTTTACAGTTGTTTTTGCCTCAAAACACGAGCGTCTAATAAACCCCAAAAGAAATAAATAAAAAGAAATAAATTACAACCAATATCTTCAAGACTCTCTCGAGACGCTGCATCATCTTTCTCATCACCTGTAGACTCTGAAAGACAACACCACTAATGAGATTTATAATCCCAATAAGTAAGCACAGTTCTAAAAGGTTTTCGAAAAGATGTTGTTTTCAGCCGGCGCGGTAACCTGAAAAACAACCATGGTAATCTGCTATTTCCAACATAACATAACTATAAATATTTTATATAAGTTAAGGGTAATCAATACAATCACATGAAATTCCCACACAAGTCATAACATCATCAATAGATATAATCCATCACTAAAGTACGTATAACATAAATAAAATCATAAAAAGGACATATCTTGTGTCCAAATAATCTCAGTTTATCATCCAAGTCTCTTTTATTTAATTACCCAGTTTTAGTCTATGAGCTCATGATAAATGCAATGGCGTCCCACTGCCTTCGCCTTCCTAGAAGGAGGTATCTATAATGGGTCTTCCCCTTCCTAGAAGGAGGTATCTGTCTTCCCCTCTAACTAGGAGGTATCTGTCATCCCCTTCCCAAAAGAAGGTATCTATCTTCCCTTCTAATGAGGAGGTATCTGTTTTCCCCTCTAACGAGGAGGTATCTGTCATCCCCTTCCTAGAAGGTGGTATCTGTCTTCCCCTTTAACGAGGAGGTATCTGTATTCCCCTCTAACAAGGAGGTATCTGTCATCCCCTTCCCAGAAGGAGGTATCTACAAACGGCATTCTCCTTCCTGGAAGGATGTATCCGTCTTCCCCTCTAACAAGGAGGTATATGTCATCCCCTTCCCAGAATGAGATATCTATAAACGGCCTCCCCCTTCCCTGAATGAGGTATCCGTCTTCCCCTCTAATGAGGAGGTATCTGTCATCCCCTTCCCAGAAGGAGGTATCTATAAACGGCCTTTCCCTTCCAGGAATGAGGTATCTGTCTTCCCCTTTAACGAGGAGGTATCTATCATTCCCTTCCCTGAAGGAGGTATCTTAACAATCACAAATAACAATCCAAAACAAGTTTTGGGCATATGTCATGACCCTAGGACATGACATGTGACCTCATGCATCAATCTCAATAGTATAACTAGTGTCAAAACAACTCATAGGCATTCCAAAATAACATCAATACATAACATCATGTCACACGCATTAATATTCATCATGTTCATATCAAAACAACAATAAGGCATTACATTCCACAAAAAGCATACCAAATAATAATAATCATATAATTCATTATGTAAATATTCATCTCATAATAATTAATTACCAATAAAATATCAATTTTATTTTAAAGACAAAACCTCAAATAATTATTTTTTAATTTCATAATCAAACCCTTTAAAATCTATACCACGAAAGTTTAAGAAAATGATGTTTACTTACATCTTGTAGACCTCCAAAAAGCTCTAAAAATTATCTATGATAAAAGTTAGTGTTTCACCAGGAACCTTTACTCTCTTCACTAACGTACTTTCATCCGTGTTGTTCCAAACTTCGCACTACAACTGCAAACAACTCCCACACTAACCCCTTTCTCTCTATACATATATTTTCTTATAACGCATAAAACGTTGATGTGGCAGCAGCAGTGGCGCTGAACACGTTGTCATGAAAACAGGGTTACGTTTTCTCTCTATTTTTTTTGTAAAAATGAAATCCTTCTCATCTCCACTTAAAGCATAGGCCCCCATCTTTCTTTTTATTACACCAAGCCCTTAAGCCACAGTCACTAACATTATCACGGGCTTTTCAAGTTTGTTTGTTTTTTTATATTTATTGATATTATTATTATTCTCTCTTTTTTTAATATTCTTTTGTACTTTTTAAACAATTCCAATCAATTTTTATACTACTAATTTTATACACTAAAATTTATAATAACATAATAAAAAAATCACACTACTAATTTTCTATACTAAAATTTTTGGATTTTACAGGTAGGGGATGGTGTAGAATGGCTATGGGAGGCTCCTGTAGGTGTCGATGGGGTAGGTACGGTAGGGATGGGGGTGGGTGAGGTGGGTGCTGAGGGACCTCCAGGAATGCGAGCAAGCACCTGGGAGGGCGTCTCATCCTCTGCATCATCGATTTCTATGCGACCCCTAGGCTTGGTAGTGACAACAACACACCAACCTCGTTTGTCCGTTCGCATTGCTGGATAAGGGACATAATAAACTTGTTTTGCATTCTGAGCAATTATAAACGAATCAAACTGTTGATATCTTCTATCCATGCGAATGTCCACAGTTCCATACTTGGGATCCACCTTTGTGCCTGTCCTCGATGGATCAAACCTGTTATAATAAAATAAGACTACTTTTTTTAGGATAAGTAGTAGTATTGTATTGTAACTCGTATATTTGTTTTATGTCCCCATACAAATCACCAGTACCTTCACCCTGTACGATAACCCTGCAATTAATTGTCTTTTTGCCCACGTTCCATTCATCTGTGTGGAATTTGTACCCATTAACAAAGTATGTAAGCCATGATCTAACACAGCTATAGGGCTCGTACGCTAAATCTCTCAAGTGTTGAGTAGTCACGTTTAATGCTCGTACGGGTAATTTTGACACACCTGCTTCGATGACTTTAGAAAGATCCATAACCCGGCCACATATCTGTTCAGGAGTCAACAAAGGTGGGGGACCTTCCTCTTCTGTCTGATTCTTTTTGAATGCTCGGATATTCCTTCGGAAGGGATGGTCATGATCTAAGAATCGACGATGAGAATCAAACCAAGAACATTTGCCACCATATCTTAGGGTAAAAGCCTTTCCATGTTCCATGCAATACGGGCATGCCAATTTACTGTGGGTCCCCCAACCAGAAAGCATGCCATATGTAAGAAAATCGTTGATAGTCCACATTAGTGACGCCCTCATCATAAAGTTTCGCTTATTGGAAACGTCATACGTCAACACACACTACAACAGATTAGACTTTAGATAGCATTTCCGTATGCCTTTTAATAGCGTTTGTAACCGCTATCTATGCTACCGCTATTAAAACTCGTTAGCAAAGATAGCATTTAGGAACTGCTATTAATAGGTGACTTTAGATAGCGTTTCCTTATACAAACGCTATCTAAAGTCTGACTTTAGATAGCGTTGTACACAAACGCTATCTAAATCCGACTTTAGATAGTGTTTCCTTATAAAAACGCTATTTAAAGTCTGACTTTAGATAGCGTTTCCGTGTACAAACGCTATCTAAAGTCTGACTTTAGATAGCGTTTGTACAAGGAAACGCTATCTAAAGCCCTTTTTTTTTTAAATTTTATTTCTTAACTTTTACATCCATTATTCCTGCATATTGAACTACACAAAAAAACCACAATTGTTGCAGTCAACACAATTGTTCAAAATGTGTTCAAAATATAAGTGTTCAAATATAAGTGTTCAATGCAGCACTGCATGTGTTTGTGCAGCAAACCAGTAACTATACAATCAAAGTGCAACACTCTATACAGCAACTATATATATAACCAGATATAAGTACACCACTCTGTTTCTAAAGTATTCAAATTCACACGAGTAAGACAAAATCAAAGTGCAGCAACTATACCAGATCTCAATCCTTAAGAAACCAAAATCAGAAAACCAACATACATCTACAATTAATCTACATTTACAGCTTCTGTTTGTTTTTCATGAGACCAAGACAACACCAAAGTAATGTGTCGAAATGTGATCCAAAGCCTCTATAGCATACATACTGCATTTCCACCACAAAGACTAACCTGTTACATTGGGATACAGCAGACTAATTAGGTAAATACTCTTTGTAGCAAGAAACAGAATTCAAATCAAGCATTAACAAAGTCTAACAAAAATAATAAGTTTGAACTTATTTTCTCCTTTCCATGCACATCAACTCGGAGGCATGTACCAATGAAAAACAAATACATAGATAGTTTGGGGTTGATAAATATAAAGCATTATTCACATACCAATGAGTATTGCTGCAACTACTGTGATCAATTTGACATAATCAAACGAACTTTTCAACAATATAGCGACACCACTCTTCCTTGACTTCAGATAGTTGAGCAGTGGAGTATGTGGAGCATTTGAAGTCGAGGAAGTCTTGCGACATAAAAATTAAATAAATTAAGTTACAATTGCTAAAACATTTGAACAGTCACAGTTAAAAGCTAAGTAAACAACATACCGCCATTGGTATTTTAACTTGGTTCTGCAAGATAGTCTCCTTCATGAAACGCATGACATAGTAACCACAATCTGTATTGTTGGGTTGTCTTGGGCACTATAAAAAATAAAATAGTAAATCAATATAGTTTTTTTTATCTAATTGCGCATTAAGTTTTTGCAAATATACCTGTATCTGAATCCATTTAATGTTGGTTGCCTTTAAACGCGGCACCTTAGCTCCGATATTTGCGCGATAAACTTGCAAAGCACTAATCACAAAATCAAACAGACTTCATTAAGAAACATATTTTCAATCATCACAAACACACGCATGCTTACTTATCGAACAGAATCATAGAAAATCAGAAATATAAAAACATGCTTACGTATCGAACAGATTCTTTAATTCTGGGCGATCCCTAGGATCAACATACAAGGGATCCAGATAGTAAATAATCTCTTCAACAATATTTATCGCGCACAGCACCCAATGATTCCTACAAAAATGTTGAGATAACAAATCCTAAGCACCTCAACTTTTATGTAATTCATTATTGTGAATTAAGTCCTATAGGATAAGCGACTCACCCAACATTGCACTGTGCTAAAAACAAGGGCTGATATTCTCTTTCTTTAGTTGCAAACCGGTCAGCTAGATACGTTGTCTGTGAATCCCTCCCGAAGTAGCCGTATGTATTTGTTTGGTGTGGGGACAAGAACAGAAACCTCCTCGTTATTTCCTTTGGAAGCAACAATTCTTCATACAAATACCTTCAATTAAAATATAAAAATGGATTACACCAATGACATCAATATTTAAATGGAAAGACTAAAAAAATATTGTACACTTTAAGCCTGATTTATTACCTGATATATGCGAAAATAACGGAGGCAGATACCCATTCATGATTTACAACTTCTCTGATATTTTCAGTATTGAGCATCTCAATGAAATGGTGACCAAAAATATTTTGTTCCATCTCTACGTACAATTGGTCAGCATTTTTCATATTCTTTCGTTCATGTATTTTAAGGAAATTCAAATATTCCAGAGAAGTTGTAGTTGAACCAGTTTGTAGGAGGGTTGGCCTCGAGTTGCCTCCTTTATTTTCCTGGGGTTGTAATTGACTCCTTTGTATATCCGGACACTCTGCCCTTGCCTTTAGCTTTTGCAGTGCCTGGAAATTTTGCATTTCAATATGCCGAGTTAGTGATCAACTAATGTAATGCATATATGCCGTATATGAAAAGGTGGAAAAATGCAATTACATACCATATTAATTACAACCACGAGATCAATTGGCCATGCCACATAAGTACCTATTGCATCTCCTCTTTGTCATCACATCCGCACGATCAATAGGTACCAAGCAATGGCGCATCCCCCTCAGTTGCAACATCAACTCCAACTTTCACATGGTTAAGGGGTACTGGTCCAGTGTGCAGTGTAACACCCGGCTCATTGTATACTTTACCCATAGCAACCATACGATAGTTTGGGGTCGATAAATATAGCTGACATGAGTTGACGCCCTAATCCAATGATAGATGAATAAGCTGTGAATTAAGGCATCCAATTGAATGTATTTAACTGCGAATGCAATACTAGTAAAAAAAAAAGGCATGCATTACCTCCGGAAGCCTTCTTGTGAGATGGTAGAGTGCAACTATCTTTGACGCTTGCTTGGGCTGTGAAATTAGCCTACCTCTCCTCATCATCCTTTTGTTTCAGCTTTTCTTCCAAAATGTTCAATCTATCAGAGAGTTGAGACACCAATGTCTCCCACTTTTTCGTTTCCGAGTTATTTCTTGCACGACCTTCGGGTGGGAAGTAGTCTTTTTGTGAGACGCCGAAACCCACACCCCTAACATGACCAGGGTTCTCTGGCACACCTAGGGCTTTGGCAAGAATATCCTGGCGACCAAAGTCTTCTATCTCTCCCTCTACCGCATGATCGTGAAGTTCCTCCTGACACATAGTTATTGGTGAAATGCAAATGTTAAAATTATTATATATTATCATATGAAAATAACAAATGATAATGTAAACGTTAGTCTACTAACACATTTATTCCACACGGTCTGCGTATTTTTGTTGTCAATTACACCCGCCTTGTTCTCGCGGGCTTTCCTCCACACAATATGGCGTTTAATTTTCTTAACTTCTGGCCCCGCCTCCTGCATCTGTATATTGAGATAATATAAATTAACCAAACAGTTTAAAAGTCATATTTACCACACATGCAGTTAAATATATATATATATATACATACCAATTCATCCTCAATGTCAGCATACCCCTTACATGATGCTTTGTAAGGGCATGCAGGATCTAACGCCCTGTTGCGATTTTCATTGCTTAATTTCTATTCAGACACATATAAGTAATATTAATACATGGTTAATGTCATATGTACGTATTGCTATAAAATTATAAGGACTAACGTGATATTAAACATACCAGGAATTGAGCATCTCCTGTGCGTATTGCTATAAAATCTGTCCACTCATCCCTTGATATGTGTGGATATTTTGATGGAGGCTCCTCATTGATATTCCCGTTGGCATCTCTTAGAAAATTTTTGGTCAATCTAGTTCTGAATGCCCTATGTAGGTTACCAGGTTCCTGAAGTACAAATTTTTTCCGAGATTCATCAACATTAAAAGACATCTGCAAAACAATATAAACAACGTGTCAAAGTAAGTATGTTTACATAGTTTACAATATAATTTATAAATTTTAACAATTACCTGTACATCAGCCCATATGCTCTCTTTGAAACCATCCAAAGCTTCATCCTTCCAATTAGAACAAATAATTGGGACCGTTTGTCGAACAACGGCCCCAATGTAACTCTTCAATATTTTACCATTAGCACGAATAGGTTGGTCCAAAGAATTCCATTCAACCTAATAAAAATAATAAAGTAATTAAATCTAGATATCAAACAACATTATGAAATCCTTAGATTAGTAAGTAAATTGCATCACATTTTTGTCCTTTACTCCTAGCGGATGACCGCCTTCATAATCTGTTGGCCCACGTCTCGCCGCTTTGGCATCACTAGAATTACTTGAAGATGCCATTTACCTACAAAAATATTAGATACAAGTAAAACATCAATGGACATTAATATAACATTAATTGATGCAAAATATAAAACAACTATGAATAACAAAATCAACACTAGCATTACGGAAGATGCTAACTATAATATAAAAGGATCGAAAGTTCATTTAAACACAAACACTACATACATGTTTAAGTCAACCTTTTTCTTTTCTTCATTGGATTGAGATTTGTTTGTCCTTTATTAGTACGAAATGGTGGATTGACCAAAAGCCCCTCATCATGAACATCTCTCATATACATACCATCATCCCTAGTTGGATCAATCTCAAGTGATTGTAATGTCCCGACGAAAGGATCATCTTCAATATCAACATCTCGATGGTCTTGATCATCAACATTAGTAATTATTTTGTTAGTCAAAAGAACAATGGACCTTTTCATATCAGCTGGATTAGTGACATAGAACACTTGTTGAGCTTGAGATGCTAATATAAAAGGCTCATCTTTATACCCCACCCTATTAAGATCCACCTGCATGAACCCCGACTCATCAATCGAACACCGTTATTATTGTCAACCCACTTGCAACCAAACACACCAACCTTAAACTTTGTGTAATCCAACTCCCATATGCGTTCAATGACGCCGAAGTATGACATATTTGCATATATCGGGTTTTGTCTTTGGCACTTGAGATATGCATCGACTGAGCTACTAGAGTCACACCACTGTTTTGCATTGTACTCCGACCATCTTGTTCTTTTGTATAGAATGTGTACCCATTAATTTGATAACCGTGGTAAGAGAATACATGTAAACTTGGACCTTTGGCTAACCATCTCAATCTATTTGAAACTGAAGTAGCATTTTCAGTCAACTCTGCATAAATGTGATCTCTTAGCCACGTTATAAAACAACGATTGTGTTCTCTAGTTAGCCAATTTTGATTCTTATTTGGATACAAACTCTTAAGCATGTCCTTGTGTTTTTCAACATATGGCTCAACCTCATCGGCATTGTGCAGAACATATAAGTGTGCTTGCTCCCATTCTGTCCTTGTTATAGTCACTATTTCATTTCCAGTAATTCCTTGCCCCATCATTCTCCATGTGTGACGAGACTTTGGCAGCCCTATAGATTCAGCATTGGATAGGTATTCGGTACAGAATTCAACAGCTTCTTCGACAATATACCGTTCAACAATACAACCTTCTGGTCGTGATCGGTTTTTCGCATACCCTTTTAATATCTTCATATAACGCTCAATCGGGTACATCCATCTCATATAAGCTGGCCCACACAGTTGTGTCTCTCTAACAAGGTGAATGGTTAGATGAACCATTATGTCAAAGAATGAAGGTGGAAAGTACATCTCAAGCTCGCATAAAGTCACAACAATTTCTCTTTGCAATGATGGCAACTTCCCAGGGTCAATCACTTTGCTGCAAATTGCCTTGAAGAAGAAACAGAGTTTAGTTAAGGCCCCCCCGCACTTTGTTAGGTAAAATAGACCGTATACCAATGGGTATCAACTGCTCCATGAGAACATGACAATCGTGGGACTTTAGACCTTTTAACTTGAGATCTTTCATCGATACGAGGTTCCTAATGTTTGAAGAGTACCCTTCCGGAACCTTAACTCCTTCAAGAAACTTACAAAAAACAGTTTTTTCTTTTCTAGATAGAGTGTAAGCAGCCGGAGGAAGATATGTACTTTTACCCTTCTTCGTCGGTCCCAATTCTCTTCTTATTCCCATACTAACCAAGTCCAACATTGCATTGATGCCATCTTTAGTCTTCCTTGGCACATTGAGTAACGTACCAATGACACTATCACATATATTTTTTTCAACGTGCATCACATCGAGGAAATGTCTTACATATAATGATTTCCAATATGGCAACTCAAAGAAAATCGACCTTTTCTTCCACCCTCTTGTGACAATATCTCTCGCAAAAGGTTTACCGAATTGGATATTCAAATCCTTTACCTTTTCAAAAAGTTGATCACCCGTCAAAGGTGAAGGAGCTCTACCTTCTTCCGAGTTCCCATTGAACGCCTTTCTCCACCACCGGTAATGATGACTTGGATGCAAAAATCTACGATGCCCAAGAAAGACATTCTTCTTACAATGTTCTAACCGCATCCAATCCGTACCCTCTTCACATATAGGGCATGCACACTGACCCTTGATGCTATATCCTGACAGATTACCGTAGGCTGGAAAATCATTAATTGTCCCAAACAACATAGCTCTCAAATTGAAACTTTCTTCCTTATACCCATCATACACCTCCACACCTGTCTCCCACAGTTGTTTCAAGTCTTCAATCAAAGGAGTCAAATAGACGTCTATATCATTTCCTGGTTGTTTGGGCCCATAAATTAACATAGATAACATCATAAATTTGCGCTTCATGCATAGCCATGGGGATAGGTTATAAATCACCAAAATCACAGGCCATGTCTTGTGAGAGCTACTTTGAACACCATGCGGGTTAAATCCGTCAAGAGCCAATGCAAGTCGTAGGTTTCTTGAATCTTGCCCAAAATCAGGATAATCATGATCAAATTTCTTCCATTGCGGAGAATCTGCCGGGTGCCGCAGCTTCCCATCTTTGATCCTTTCATCCTCATGCCATGTCAAGTGCTTTGAATCTTCAGAACTACGGTACATGCGCCTAAATCTGGGTATTATGGGAAAATACCACACAACCTTCTCTGGATCTGATTCTTTCTTCTTATATCGTGAGGCACTACATTTAGGACACATACGTAACGATGCATATTCATTCCGAAATAAAATGCAATCGTTAGGACAAGCATGTATCCTCTCGTAGCTCATGCCAATAGAGCGTAACATTTGTTTAGCCTCATATGTCCGACTAGGAAGCACATTATCATCTGGCAACATGTCTTTCAATAGTGTGAGTAAGTCCGTAAAGCTCTTATCAGTCCATCCGTTGCCCGATTTCAAGTTATACAACTTTAACATCGCCGACAATCTTGTGAATTTAGTACATCCATCATACAATGGTTGCTCTGCATCACTTACCAACCTCCCAAACATTTGAGGACAATCCCGAAGATCCTCTTCAACAGCATTTGCAATGTCTTCAAAACGATCGCCCTCATAAGTATTTGTGTCGGTATCGTATGATGAATATCTCACACGATTCCTCATTTCACTAGACTCAGCTCTTGTCTCACCATGTTTTGTCCAACATGTATAACTTTGATCGATTCCATTACACACTAAATGTTCTTCCAAATCGGCTGCACTAACTCGCCTTGCATAACAACAATCTAAACAAGGACATATGATTGTATTAGGGTTTTCCGCATGCCGAACTGCAAAACTAATGAACTCTTTCACCCCATCCTCATACTCCTTCGTTAAACAATTGTGGACATCCATTTCCGATCCATGCTTTTCCGATCTACAAAAATATTTATTAAACATATTTACTTTGAGTTTAGAGTGGTTGAGGTCTACATGCAATGTATACAGATTAAAGGAATGAAAGGCTGCAAACAAAACACATTTATGTGGTACGTTATCGGTGGCACCCATGTCAAAGGACAATCACTCTCAATGTCATCGGACCAAATTGTAACCATGTTACAGGGACCATTTTGTCCCTATGTTACATGGACCAAATTACAATTTTGTTCTTCCTCCTCTCACCACCCTTCACCGTCCCTCTCCGCCATTGATCCAAACAATGAAGGGGGATTACAATTTGGTCCCTAAAACACATTACAAAAAAAGAGGTATTTAGTGACCATCAAATTTGGTCGCTAAATATGGAAATTCGGTCGCTTTATACAAGAATTGAATTTTTCTTATACCTTAATATCTCCTAACAGAAGTACGGGTGTTTTGAGCACTATCCGTCATTTAATTGACACACAATGGGAATGAATGTCAGTGGGCAAACTTGATGGATACCTTAAATACTTTTTATACCTTAAATACTTTAAAAAGAATGAATACATACAAAATCAAAAATTTATTTTACGATACAAAGAGCGAAATAAAAAAGAAAGAAAATCACAAACTTACCAAACACAAGCAGCCATCAAAACGCATCCATAAAAATAGTTACAAACTTAGGCGAGCATCTTCGTCTATGGTGACTTACAAATATGAACAAACCAAACGCTTATAAAAAAACATCTTAACCAAACGCTTATAAAAAAAACATCTTAACCAAACACCAACATTTTGGTCTTTGACAATGTACTTCACTTGGAATTTATCTCTAAACCATTCAATCCTTAAATTGTTCCTTTTTAAGCAAGGAAGGAGCAAGGGGACCATGGTCCCTTCGAAATATTTTGTGAACATCCATTGAAATTTTTTAAAAAACTTCATACAATTTTATGTTTGCCTAAATAGCTAAAGTCCAAACTATCAATTTCTTCTATTTCTATACACTACACTACAATTCCGTCACTAGAATAAGTAACATATTCTCACCATTCAATAGGCATAAACTCAAAAACTCCAGAGTTTTTTTTTTTAAAAATGCAGTATCATTGTAACAAAAAAAAAAACCGAACCTTTACATCACGAGGAAGGTGGTGAAGCGTAAACTTGGGGTTGTGATGGAAAGCTGAACCACCACCGTGAGCGTGAAAATAGAGAGCAATTGAAACAAAAAAAATCCTAACTTTCAAATGACCGAGGCAAAGAGGCTTACCTTCAGCTGTGGTCACCGTGAGCGTGAGTGGAGCCTAAGAGAGTGTGGAGAGTGGGTTCCAATAAAGCTGCAAACTTGGAAGTGGGTTCAACCGGGAATGCGCCCGTCGCGGTGGCGAGGGAGGAGCAGCGGCACGGGGGTTTGGGTTCGAGTGGGTTCTTTCTCTTTCGGAGTAGCAGCGGCGAGCAATGGCGAAGGTGAGGGAAGAAAAAAGAGATGGCATGCAACGAGAGGAAGGAAACAAGTAGAATGAAAATGAGGAAGAAAAGAGGGAGGGAAGGCCGATTCGCGCGTTTAATTTTGCTCTGAAGACCTAAGATAACGTTTCCTATAGGAAACGCTATCTTAGGTGATACCTAAGATAGCGTTTCCTTCAGGAAACGCTATCTTAGGTATCACCTAAGATAGCGTTTCCGTGTGGAACCGCTATCTTTTCCTAAGTGGCACTTTTAATAGCGGTTCCACACGGAAACGCTATCTTAGGTGATACCTAAGATAGCGTTTCCTGAGGGAAACGCTATTAAAAGTCCCCCATCACTTTTAATAGCATTTCCACACGGAAATGCTATTAAAGGTGCGTTATTAAAAGTCTATTCTGTTGTAGTGACACCATTCCACAACTTCTTCAGATCATCGATCAAAGGCTGCAAATATACATCTATCCTAGCCTTTGGATTAGATAGTCCCGGTATAAGACAAGTTAGAAACATATAGGGTTTCAACATGCACATCTCGAGACGAAGATTGTACGGTGTAACAATCACTGGCCAATATAAATATGGAGAGGCTGACACCTGAATGTACGGGGTAAAACCATCTGAGCACATCCCAAGTAGTACATTACGAGGATCTGCTGAAAAATCAGGGTGTACCCGATCGAAATGCTTCTAGGCTTCACCATCAGAAGGGTGGCGTATAACGCCCGTAGTTACTCTATTTTCATAATTCCCCCTCATCTGGCCCGCAGTTTAAGTTGATGTAAACAGTCTCTGCAACCTTGGAATTATTGGCAAATAAACCATTGCCTTCGCAGGAACTGGTTTTTTCTTACTACGATCACTACTTTGAACGCGGTACCTGGGTGTCTGACAAAATTTATATTCTTCCGGTGCGCTCGTTTGTGGCCAAATCATTGTCATAATATAGCATGCACCCATTCGGACAATGATGAGCCTCTGGTTGACTGGTTTTGTAACTAATAAAAACCTTGGCTTTGTGCTAATTTTATATCATTTTCACCCAAATTAGACTTGATTGTCTTTAAGCAGTATTTTGAGTCTATAAAGTATTTTTTGGTTAATTTAGTTGATTTAGAGTCGAATAAAGTACTTACTGTTATTTCTTGGTTGCAGGTAATAAAAAGAAATAATTCTGGAGTCTTTCGCCCCGCGAGAGGGCATTCGCCTCGCGAACCAGAAGGTGACTGTTTCAGAAATTGCCAACCATTCTGTCTCGCCCAGCGAAGATTTTACTCGCGTCGCGAGTAATCCAACCCTGGAAGACCAGAAGCCATCACGGTTTGCGCATGTTGAAGGTCATGGGTGTTACAGTTTGGAATCTGAAGAGTCTCGCCTCGCGAATGATATGCTCGCCTCGCGAGAAGATCAAAAGTTGCAGACTGTTCGCATTATTCGCCTCGCGAAGGATCGTTCGCCTCGCGAGTCCGCGTAGTCCAGAACTTGTATATAAGTCAGTTTTAGACAGAACTGAAGAGTGGTCAGAGCTAGCTGTTAGCTAGTTTTTAGTCAGTAGTAGTAGTTTATTTTCTCTTCTTTTCTTTTGTGTTTAAGTCTGTAATGGAGAGCTAGTCTCCTAGATTAATCTACTGCAATTGGTTTCCATTACCACACTTGAGGTTGTGTATTTCCTGTTTTCATTTGCTTTTCTCTTTTCAATGCCATGCTATACATTTCTGTTTGTTATTTCAGGAGTGTATAGTGTTGTGTTGATTCATTTCGGTGATGTTATGTTTCTATACTTAATCGTGTTTGTTATTTCGCGTGTGTTCGTTCATGTTCGTTTGTTCATGAGAGCTTAACCCCGTTTGTTATTTCGGGAATAGGAACATACATCCATAGTAGTGATTGCGTTGTTAATTGTTGCTACAACCGGGAGGGGATTAGAATCTGCTTAGGGCTTGGATTTAGATGAACCAATGATAGTGGGAAACCGAGAACAGTAGGTTGATCGTCTTTAGTTTATTTGTTAATCTCTTTTAACTGCCTTGTTTTATTGCTCTGTTTCTGTTTTTGTTTTCTTTATTTTATTTCAATCTAAAACCCCCCAAAACTAACTTTTGATTTTCTGTTAATAATAACAACGCCTAAGAGTCCTTGAGAGACGACATCCGAGTTGTCTCTTCCCTATCTACATTATTTTGTAAACGCTCGTTCTTTTTGGTGCGTGGCGACAGCGCGACCAAAAATTGGCGCCGTTGCTGGGGACTCTTGTTTGTTGTTATTAGCAGAAAATAAAATTTAAAAAAAAATAAAAAAAATTCGTTGCTAAATTAGTTTTAGCTGTTTTGTCTGGTTACAATTCCTAGTTCCTTCCCATGGATAATTATATGCAAGGTTACATGCCTAATGTTAATTATAAACCACCATGCATATATTTTCCTGATTTTTATGGTTTATCATACTGGTTGCCAAGGTTTAGTGGTCTTGCAGGTGAAAATCCGCAAGAGCATCTGAGGGAATTCCAGTTTGCTTGCTCTATAATGCTGAGACCTGCAGGAATAACAGAAGACCACATCAAGATGGAAGCTTTCCAGTTCTCACTTGAAGGCGCTGCAAGGGATTGGTTGTATTGTCTTGATGAGAATTCCATCTCAACCTGGTTTGATTTGAAGGAAGCCTTCCTGTTTAGATACTATCCTTCCTTCAGAGCTGCACCTTCCGAACCTTCCTTAGAGGACCTGTTCAAACAGATGACTGTACAAATGGAAGAGAACAACCAATGGTTGGCACAACAAAATCTTGAATTCCAACAGAGGATGGAGGCTGAATACCAGAGGAGCGAAGCTGAATCTCAGAAGTTGTCTATTCTAATTGATCAAATTGTAGCCAACTCGGCTGCAATGCTAACTCCACAGCCCCTTGCAGAACATACAGAGTCACAAGTTATCCTTGAAGATACTTCGGATAATAATTTTGATAATGTTTCTGTTGATGAACTTTGTGTTGAATCCCCTGATTCTAATTCATGTGCTGATTGTTATTGTGATGGCACTGCTTTGTGTATAGACTGTTATGCAGGTTTATTCTATTCAGGAAACATAGAAAATGAGGATCAGGAGGATCAGGAGGACATCTGCTTCACCGTGCTTGAGGATGATGAAGAACCTCTGGAAGTAGATGATTCAATTAAATCAATTGCATGTGTTGAGAGTAATGGGGTGGATGAATTGAGTGCTGAAAGTCCAGACATTCAGACCGTTACTAATTCAGTTTCTTTTACTACATGTCTTGATCAGATCGACACTAACCCGTGTGCTGTTTGTGCTGAGTTTCTTGACTCTATTTTGCAGGGTGATAGTGAGAGTGAAGCTGCCTGTTCGGCTGAAGTTCCAAATATACCATCCATTGAGCAGCCACCCTCCTCAGTTTCTTTGGATGAAGACCTTGTAGAAGTTGAAGCAGCACCGGAGACACCAGTGTCCTATTTGCCACCTCCCACTGTGGAACCACCGGTGATGGAGTTCCAGCCTTTGGATTTGTCACTGTGGCCATTTCAAGAGGTTGAACCCCACTTCTATTGGGAGGATTTTATTGCCAAGGATGAAAAAGAGGTCAACTGTGCCCCAAGAGGAAGTGAGAAGTCCGCCGCACTTGGCGGAGTTACCATGACTGTCAAGCACCCACTTCCATATAAAGGCTGCAAGTTAGGGAAGCATGGAATGAGCTTCCATCATTTGTCTACCACGTGGGCATTATGCTATAGGCCATGGGATCCGGGAGGATCATCTCGTACTTTGAGCATTCCGTGGCCACTGTATCACAGACAGTGGGATCCTGGTGGACCACTTCAATGAGTTTTTCTGAACCTTGCTTCTTTTTAATTTTCTTTTCCTTGCTTTATTTCTGTTTTGTTTCAAATAAAGCTCCTGAATAATTTGAGAAGCTCAGGAGTTGTGTTGAGTCTGGTGTTGGCAAGTTTATTGGTTTTGATTAATTTTGCATAGATTGATCGCATGATAGTGTTGACTGTTTTCCCCCTAGGATATGAAAATTTTTTTTTGAAAAAATGATCCCCATGAGATTGAAAACTGAACTTTGAGATTTTGTTATGATGGCATGATTTATGATAAGTTTGGGGTGATAGGAAGCACACACTAGGGATAGAATCTCTGTCAAACAATTTGCAAATAATGTCCAGGTGAGGTTTTGAGCCTCCAACATGTTTTTAACTGTGTGAGAATCACTTTTTAAGTTGCACTTTCCTGAATTTGCTTGAATCTCTTTATGATTTGCATGATTATGTGTTTGCTTCAGATGATTTAGGCATTTTCTTTGTAAATAGCTACTTAGCCTAAAAATAACCATTCCTAATGCATGTTCCTTTGTTAGCCCCTTTGAACCTGATTAGCCTGTTAATTCTTGATAACCTTATGTCACAAGCAAAAATCTGAAAAACCATGTCAACCCGATCTTAGGATTAGGAGAGCATGAAATCTTGATAAGAGAATGGTTGCAAGAAACTAAGTTTGGGGTGGCTACAAGGTGATGTGTTGTTTGGGATTGAAAAAAAAAAGGGAAGTTTAAAAAATGAAAAAAAAAGTATTAGAAAAAAAAAGAGGTTGTAGTCACCCAGTAGCATAAAGAAAAAAAATGAAGAAAGGAACTTGAGTTTAAATTCAAAGTGTAAAAAGTTTCATGCTCTCTTAGTTCCTAGGGACTTCAGCTAGTACCTTTGTATATCCTACCCTTAGCCAAGCCCCATTACAACCCATAAAAGACCTTTTGATGTTGCATGCATGTTTTCTGTGGGAATCATTTGGAGATGAAAATCAAATTTATGGGAAGTGCTTTTAAAAGTGAAACTGAGTGAAAGCCTGACACAAATTGAACGATTGAGTGAAACACAAATTCCCCTTGTGAGGAAGGCATTTGTTTGAATTTGGTGATCTCTCTCTTGTGTGTAACTTGGATCCCCTTCTTAGATTGATGATTGTTTGAATGATGAAATTCTCAATTGTTTGGAATGAATGATTGTGGGGATTACTTTGTTTGAAATGGGGGAACATTGAAGGAAAATTCGTTTTGATGAATTGCTTGAAATTTGTGTGAAAGTTGATTAAATCCTTAAGCTTGCCATGTTTTGTCATGTCTTGAGTCTTTTTAAGTTTTTGAGTTGTAGTTTGCTTGGGGACAAGCAAAGTTTAAGTTTGGGGTATTTTGATGAGCCTCTGGTTGACTGGTTTTATAACTAATAAAAACCTTGGCTTTGTGCTAATTTTATATCATTTTCACCCAAATTAGACTTGATTGTCTTTAAGCAGTATTTTGAGTCTATAAAGTATTTTTAGGTTAATTTAGTTGATTTAGAGTCGAATAAAGTACTTACTGTTATTTCTTGGTTGCAGGTAATAAAAAGAAATAATTCTGGAGTCTTTCGCCCCGCGAGAGGGCATTCGCCTCGCGAACCAGAAGGTGACTGTTTCAGAAATTGCCAACCATTTTGTCTCGCCCCGCGAAGATTTTACTCGCGTCGCAAGTAATCCAACCCTGGAAGACCAGAAGCCATCACGGTTTGCGCATGTTGAAGGTCACGGGTGTTACAGTTTGGAATCTGAAGAGTCTCGCCTCGCGAATGATATGCTCGCCTCGCGAGAAGATCAAAAGTTGCAGACTGTTCGCATTATTCGCCTCGCGAAGGATCGTTCGCCTCGCGAGTCCGCGTAGTCCAGAACTTGTATATAAGTCAGTTTTAGACAGAACTGAAGAGTGGTCAGAGCTAGCTGTTAGCTAGTTTTTAGTCAGTAGTAGTAGTTTATTTTCTCTTCTTTTCTTTTGTGTTTAAGTCTGTAATGGAGAGCTAGTCTCCTAGATTAATCTACTGCAATTGGTTTCCATTACCACACTTGAGGTTGTGTATTTCCTGTTTTCATTTGCTTTTCTCTTTTCAATGCCATTCTATACATTTCTGTTTGTTATTTCAGGAGTGTATAGTGTTGTGCTGATTCATTTCGGTGATGTTATGTTTCTATACTTAATCGCGTTTGTTATTTCGCGTGTGTTCATTCATGTTCGTTTGTTCATGAGAGCTTAACCCCGTTTGTTATTTCGGGAATAGGAATATACATCCGTAGTAGTGATTGCGTTGTTAATTGTTGTTACAACCGGGAGGGGATTAGAATCTGCTTAGTGCTTGGATTTAGATGAACCAATGATAGTGGGAAACCGAGAACAGTAGGTTGATCGTCTTTAGTTTATTTGTTAATCTCTTTTAACTGCCTTGTTTTATTGCTCTGTTTCTGTTTTTGTTTTCTTTATTTTATTTCAATCTAAAACCCCCCAATACTAACTTTTGATTTTCTGTTAATAATAACAACGCCTAAGAGTCCTTGAGAGACGACATCCGAGTTGTCTCTTCCCTATCTACATTATTTTGTAAACGCTCGTTCTTTTTGGCGTGTGGCGACAACGCGACCAGACAACAATCAATCCTCTTAGCCCCCAATCCCAGTTTCCACACAAACCGCTTCGCGTCATAATAAATTTTTGGTAACAACTCTTTGAAGGGTCTTACATCTTGAAGCATTTTACAAAAAAACTCCAAACACTGCTCGAGGACATTCCAATTGGACTTGCAAGCTAGAAGCCTAACACAAATTGATAATTTTGAATCTGACGCCCCTTCAGACAATGGCTTATTTGTCTCTAACAATAGGTTGTAGAATATCTGTGCCGATTCATTAGGAGGCTCTTCCATGTCATCGGACTCATTCGCCTCAAAATTCCGATGTTGCCCAAGACAATCATCCACCATCATATGCATTGACTGGAGTTGTTCGACATAGTCGCCGTGTAAACCACTGCCTGATGCATCCATGTCAAGATCGTCATCACCGACTTCACTTAGATCAATATCTGGCAACTCCACACCATGATCAGTGCATATCCAATAATTAGGCTTGAACACACGTCGGTACATGTGTAACTTCACGTCATCATCACTCAAAACCGTCATACAATTGGGGCAGGGACATCTAATCCCCCTCCCCCTCTTTGGCATAATCACAATGTTGCTTGGCTTTCGATATAAACTCCTCAACTCCATCTACAAATGATTGTTTCAAAAGTCGTCTTCCAGACTCGTTCCTATCATACACCCAACTGCGGCTCAAGGGATAATATTTCATCCTTCTGCATTTTCAGATAAATTGACGTATTTTTAAACATGATACTATGACACTGAATCGCTCCCTTTGCTTAAAAGGTGTAGCCCTATCCCATTCGAGGAATAACTTTTTAACCACTGTATTATACTAGTTACTCATTACTTCTCTTGTGTTAGAGCTGACAAAATTTCGGCAGCATTGTCCATTGGTCTCCAAATACACGACTTGATCTAGGTAAGAAACCACAATCAAGTATGGACCCGGAGAACAAAAGGAAATGCTTCGATCCAAAATTTCATCAACTATTTAATAAATGAAAATCAACAAGTAATTATTATCTCAGTGGACAAAAAGTTTCTTCCCAAATTGTCCCAATTGGACAATTCAAGATTCAATAAAATGAGTGATATCATGACCACGAGTACACATGCTCAATAATATTGAATCATTAATGGGAAACTAAGGTTTTTCTCGATTACGTATTAATTATATAAACTCTAAGATAAAATAAAACTTTAAGTAAACAAGACTGAAAAATTGATAAATAAACACATAAGCAACTATTATAAAAACATGATATACACTAGTGTTATTAAATTTTAAAATTTTATTGATTATTAAATTATTGTTAATAATATTGTCTCAAGTCTTATGAAACTTAACACATGTCATAACTGTTAAGCAAAATTCGCAATACAAAGCTTATGGTATTGTAAATTTAAATTTTAAATTTTAAATTTTTTTACTGCTAATAATTAATTAATTGTTTATTTATTAATTAATTTTATTTATTTAAATAATTTATTTAACTAGTGTGATATTAATATTACTTCTCATAAGTATTTACTAAGCTTGATTTTAAATTATTGATTTATTTCGATTCCATTCGCACTGTGAGCGTCAAATGTATCACCTTTGTGAGCGTCTGTTGCTCCATTCTTCCTTTGTCGCTTCCTCTCATCACTAAGACTCAAATTATTCCTTAATTCATTATTCTACCATCTCAATATTTTAATTCTATTTATTAGAATTTAATTGGATTTTTTTATTTTTTATATACAAAAAATAACCTACAACATAAAAGAATCAAATCCAGTTATCAACAAAAATCATACCATGCCATTAAGTACACAACAATCATGACACGGCTAAAAACTTTACACAATTTCAGTTTAATTTACACACTTTCCAAAATAAATAAATAAAACTCAAAAAACCTGGTTGGCGGTGGCTCCTAGTGGTGAGGCTCCTCTAAATTATGAATCTCGCACTAGTGACTACAAAAAAAAAGTATAATATTATGGTTGTAACACAACAGTACCAAAAAACACACTAAAATAAAGACTCTCCAAATATCATCAACAAACCAAAAAGCAAACAAAAATAAAAAAACTATTATTAGTTTTTTATATTGGCAAATAAAAGGAAAGACATCATTAACTTATAGAAAAAAGACAAACAAAACAGATTAGAAACCTAGTAACTTACCAATATTATCATGTCCCTTAATTAATAATAACAAAAATAAAAAACAAAATAAAAAAACAAAACAGCCATGAACCAATTTTTCAGTTGCCCTGTTTCTAATTCTAGGATATTTACCATCACAGCAGTCCACATAAAAATTATTGCTAACAATGGGGTTAAAAATGAGGGATAAAACTTATATAGACATCAAAGGAAAGATTTCACAAAAAAATACTAAAAATTCATTGACATTATTTTCCAAGAAATAATAAATCTAAGCCTTGAATTATAATTCACTTTTAATGCGGAGAAGGCTAAAAATATAAAATAATAAAATTACAATAGGAAATGCTTACCCAAAGGGTGATCCACCCAAATCACTCGAGATAGTACTGCAAAGAAACAAAGGAAAAGAAGAGTTGAGCTACATGATTTGAGTTTCCCAACCAGATAAATAAATCAAATAAAGAGAACTGAGTAAATGTTACAATAACAGGAGTTGGCAACTTCATTTGTTTGCTTTCATTATGAAACAGGTGAAGAATTCTGAAGTGCTATCAGAATTTTATGATTTTCAGTCTCATTATTTGCATAATCAACCCATATGTTACCGAGCCATTTACTTTTAGATTCCATCATAAAGCATGCTAATTCTAAAAGTAAAAAGAAATTCTCTAAAAAAAGTAAAAATAAATAAATAACAAAACTTAAACTTTACCAAAACATGACTGCACACATTATGTCACATTAAAAGATTAAATTGCATCAAATATTTAAAATGCAGCAAATAAAAAGTCAAATAGAAAAGTAATCCAAGTATGGTAATGGAAGTTAACAATAGGTCAGAACCATGCATACCTGTCAGGGGTGGTGGCACGCGGTGGATGCTGGCGGCATCATGCGGTGGTTCTGGACAGAGACGTGGTGGCACACGGAACCGAGAGATAAAGAGAGGGTGAAGAGAGAGACTAGCGACATTGGTGGTGGGGGCGGGGGGGGGGGGGGGCGGTTCTCGCAAATGAGAGAAGAGAGAGAAGAGCAAAAGGAAAGTGAGGGAGGGGGAATGCTTTTCGGTGTTAATTATTAAAGATTTTCTGACGGATTACAGACGGCTTTTCCGTCGGTAATTCAAAAAAATGATTACCGATGGACAGAGTCGTCGGTAATTTTAACAAGATTTCCGACGGTCTAGCCGTCGGTAAGTGCTGTCCCATATATTGATGGAAACGTCTGTCGGTAAACTCTGAACCCAATTTTTTTTTATTCCTGCCAGCTTTTTCGACGGACGTACCATCGGTAATGTTACCGATGGCCATTTCCATCAGAAATTGATGAAACTGTTGATCTTCACGTGTACCGACGGAAATATCCATCAGTAATCTCTTAATTACTGACGGAAAACATGTCCATCGGTAAATATCCGTCGGTAAATCATTTCTTTCTGGTAGTGCAAGTTGAATCTTTTAAAACAAAAAGAGTATCGAATATAATTACGACAAATTCTAAGAAAGCTCAATATAAATTTTCTTTAAGCATTTTTACGAGGATCGAGCCTATGCTAGAGAACTTATATCTAGCTAGAAAGAAACAGATATTGGGGATGGGTGGATGAGTTGAGTCTAACATTACTATGGCACTGTAACACCCCGATTTTCGTTGTTTCTGCTGGTTTCTGTATCGATAAACAAACATCTGTTTATTATTTTTTTCTGAAACATAGAAAATGATTTTGGGAAAACCAAAGTCATATTCAAATCATACTTATTTTTATAAGTATACGGTGAAATTTTTGGTTGAAAATTCGGACGGAACCCGGTCTGCGTTTTCACTGACAGTAAGATTTTACTGATCAGAAAACCTAATTTTGACCCATGAGCGAAATGGATAGCGTTTATATATCATTTCCAACGATATAGGTTATTTTTAAAATTTTCAAAATAAATTTGTTATTATACTCGATTCGGGCGTAAAACCTAAATCGGGAGAATAACGGAGTCGGAAACGGAACTACGGAGACTGAACCGGACCCCGGGCCACCGAGGGACACATGTCACATAGTTGTGGTGAGTAGGGTGAGTCACCACTTATGACTCACCTTTGTCATGATTAAATTTCAAAATATCTAGATATTTCTTTAAACTAGTGTAAAGACTGTTTTTCCCTTGGACGATTTTACCCTTGAACTTTCATCGAAATGACAAGTTTGCCCCACAATTTGTGGACACAAATCAGCCATATCCTCACTTATTTCTCACCACATGTTGGTCATGATTGCTTTTTGGGAAATGACCATTTTGTCCTTATGTTGTCATAATACCACAAAAATGCCATTTTGTGAGATTACTACTTTGTCCTTGAATTTTTGTGAGTTGGACCCTTTTAACCCTCAAAGGCCAAGACCCTAGGCAGCCAAGAGGCCCATTTTCACTTCTATAAAAGGCAATCTTCATCTTCTCCATCAAGCTTTGCCATTTTTGCCATTAAAGCTCTAAGTACCATAGCTTGATTTTGTGAAGGAAGTAGGTGATTCCTTGCCCATTTTTCATTTCCAAGAGGTATACCATGCTTCTCTCACTCAATCATCATCATGTTCTTCATTGATTTTTGTGATTTGAAGTCTTGATCATATTTTTCAATTCCTAGATCTAGAAACTTTGAAAATTCATAGAAAATCATAGAAAAATCCTTTTAAAGTGAAAGCAATTTCTATGATCTTATTATCCTCTCTATATTTAATATCCAAGAGTATAAATCAAACCAAAAATGTCGTTCCCTTTTATTTTGTTAAGGCCGAACCCTAGTTTCTAGTGGGGGAGGACTTTGTTCATTTTGTTAACTAGTCTTGCTTGATTCAATCTTAAAATTCATGTATATTGAGTTCATGATTTTTGAATCAAAATCAAATCTCTAATCCATTATTTTATTCATGGCCGAAATTATTTTCTTGAGGAGTTGAAAGATTTTGTTTCATTTTTCAACTTATGATAACTTGTCTTAACTCTACACTACTCTAAGGTTATAGATCTAAGAGTATCTATAATTTTGAAACCTTGAACCTATTTTCTTTTCTTGGGCAGAAACTATACCCATAGGAAAAAAAATATTTTTTCAAAGTTTAATTAGTTATGTGTTGTTTTGTGAAGGATTGTATTAGTAGTTGTTGTTCGGAGTTCGTGGAGGAAACCAGACTTGAAAACCGAGACTTCGTTGAATCAGAACTTGAATCTTCAAAGGTAAAGGGAGTTTACCTGAAGAGTTTTAGTAGTTACATACTTATTGTCGTGTTTGAATGTATGTTAATTTCTAAAACTTTGTAATGATGTCTTGCTTGAATTTTTTAGAGTTTGATTGGAGTTTTAATGTTATTGTTTGTTGATTATATTACTGTTTTGCTTTACTATGATTGGCTGATGGCATGACACCGGTCATTGCTTGTTAATCAAGATTAAGACATTAAAGTACCTTAACTCAGAAATATCGAAAAAGTGGTGTTTTGTTTTCTTTGGAAATGAGAAGAAAATCCTAAATGATGAAATTGTGAAGATAGAACAAAGTTAGGAAATAAAGAAAATGGGAAATATCAAAATTCATGAAAAGGTTTAAAGAAGTTTTGAAAAGAAAAGTCTTTTGAATACAAAAAATTTCTTTTAGATTTGACCAAAAGTTGTTCAAAAATGGTAACATTTAGAGAAAATGCTCTCTTTGATAAATCTATTTAGAAGAGTTTTGTATTCGGTTCTAAGTTGAGAAAAAGATTTCAGTGGTTTCCTAAGTTTTCAGAAAACGGATTTCTAAAAGAAAACAGTTTTAGTGAAATAGTATTTCTAAGAACTAAAAGTATTTATGACACAAAATTTGGAAACTCTTGAACTTTTGTTTTTCGATTTAGTTTTCACTGAACGAAAACCTCTGATAGAGAGTGAAAAAGAAAGGACCTAGTGCTTCGGATTGACGGGCTAGAGTTCTTGTTTTGAGTTTTGAGGAAAAGAAAGGACCTAGTGCTCCGGATTGATGGGCTAGAGTTCTTGTTTTGAGTTTTGAGGAAAAGAAAGGACCTAGTGCTCCGGATTGACGGGCTAGAGTTCTTGTTTTGAGTTTTGTCTCCGGATTGATGGGCTAGAGTTCTTGTTTTGAGTTTTGAGGGAAAGAAAGGACCTAGTGTTCCGGATTGACGGGCTAGAGTTCCTGTTCTAGTTTCGAGGAAAGATCGAACCTAGAATTCCGAGACGTCGGACTAGTGTTCGGTTGTGAAGGGAATTGTGAATCATGGATTTTATTGATAAAATATTATGTGAATATTAAAGTTTAATTTAATACTTGATTTAAAAGTAGTCGAGAGCATAAGCCTTGACGAGGAAAGAACACTGGGAAAAAGAAAAATGAAAATGAGAACACTTTGTTTTACATGCATAGTCAGGCTTTTATGCTGTTGTGGCAGACGTGCCATTGTGTATTCGAGCTACAATTTCACAAAGGGTGAATTAGGTAAATTGGTTAGTTACAGACCAAAGATAAATTCTAGGGTGTTTGGGTCTTAGGGACATTCGGGCTTCGAAAATCCAGCGAATACTTGGGGCCTTGCAACCTCGGGTCGTGGAATTTGGTTACCCGGCAGGAATGTACTCAATAGGGAACTATTCCAATATTATTTTAGGTGCTCCATCGTGATATTCCCTGAACAATTGGAGCCGGACCTAAATTTAGAGGCCGATCTCATGAGACAATTGTGTTAAGGGTATCGCAGCCTAATCATTGCTCGACGAAGGGAAGTGAGGATCTCCGGAGATAGTGAACTAGATGGTGAATATTGAAGTGACATGAAATGTTTTACAAAATGCATTTGATTGTCGGGAATGGATCCCTGTGTTTATGGTTAAAATATATTGTATGTCATTGTGTGAGAGTCGTGTATGTGACTGCTATGATAAAACACATATGTCGGTATCTCACCTTTGCACTATTTCTGTTTGGTTTCTTTTGTGGTATTTTGGGTTTGAGTGAACAGATGTTGCAGTGAAGTTCTCAGTTGCACTCGGGGATATTAGTCCCAATCCTTGAAGATGTCTGATGTTAGTTATAATGGTGAGAACCATGGGGTCTTCCCCAGCAATATCTTTTAGTGCGACCAACTTAGTTTATCGAGTAAATTTTATTTGGAGAAAGTCATAGTAATAGGTATTATGACTCTGAGAGTCTTTTATTGGATTACTGTTATGCGTATGTTTGTTTACGGCTTGGAGAGCTTCTATTGTGGATAGGATGTTCATGGCTCGGAGAGCCTTTATTTTGGGATGAAAATATAAATATTTTAGCAGGTGTTTTTATTTTGGGATGTTGGAATTACAGAGAAGACTCTGTCGAAATTTTTGTAAAAGTTATCTATCGATATTCAAATATAATTTCTAAAGAAAATAGACTTGCCATGATAGGATTGTAAGCCTGTGCACCGGTAATGGCTTAGGTTCTTGGGTCGTGACAAAATTTATGAAAATGTGAGATATTATCTTATAAAATGCTTAAGTTCTTATCGTAACCGCAGAATAATAAATTTTATACCCATTTTTCTGACACTTAAGTACTTAGATAAAAATTATTTTTCCGAAAGTAAACCAGCATTTATTTTATTTAATACCCATATTTTAGGAGGTTGAGTTAGTCATGTAATACCCAAGGGGGGTGTTACATTGGTGGTATCAGAGCTGGTCGAGTCTTTCGGGAACCTTGGGAAATAGGTCTGTTATGTTTTTGTTGTGTAATCTCTGGTTTGACCTTGTAGGAATTGCTTCCTTGTCGAAGCAATGTGTGTGGGATTATAGGTATGTTGGTTAAAGTAGATTTTCTAGGATTGTTCGCTGAGAATGTTCCATGATTAACGTTTGCGAAAGGTTTTTCCGGGAATGTCCCCTGGAAATGTTCTAGGTTTGCTGCTAGAGAAGGATATTGACTTTCGATCAATCTAGTTTCTAGATCCGGTCTGATTCTCTATTGCTTCGTGTAGAATGTTGCCTACAAAGTTAATTGAGTTAGATGACTCGATTCAACTGATAGATTTGTGGTTTAAGCAGCTTGTTGGACTGAGTGTTTTAGTAGGAAACACCAATGTTGTGTGTGGTTCGAGAATCCGTGTGGATTTCTGACAACTCAACACAGTGATGATTAATAACAAGTATTCTCCACCGTGCTTAGTTGATCTGATAGACTGATTAAGAGATGTTGTCTAATCAAAAATAGACTTGAGGACGAATTAGCACCAGATTGGAGTGAGGACCGATTAAAGATTTTGGAGCCGTTGACTCAGCTTATGAGGAAAGATCAACTCTTCGTATGCTTGAGAGACTGGTCAAGTTGTCCGTGATCGTGCCCGATTCAGAGTGACCATACTAAGCGTGTTTGGAAAGACCCGTGTACTTGTTGGAACCAAGGCAAGTTGATTTGAATTTTCAACCTTAGATGAGTGTCTCTCGATTAAGAAACTCTTAACTGTACTATTTGATTCCTTATGTACTAGTTAGTTGACAATTGTCCCTAGAGTCCCTATGGTTGTATTAAACAATCACAGTGACCAAGTTCGTACATGTCAAGCAGACTTTTCTGACTTTGATTTGAAAGTTATCAGGACTCATACATTGGTTATGCTAGTCAGTAATTTCAGTATGCCCTAATGGAATTCCTTGTATGTGAGAATTTGTACTCACACTTCTGAATAACCCTCAGTGTATTAGACATTTGAATGGATTGATTTGGTAATATTCATTAGCCTGGATATTTTCACATTTCGTTGAAAGAATTTGTTACGACTATTTCTTGAGTTATAACACAGATAACTTCGTGGTAACAGAAGTTTCTTGATGAAACTTAGTCTAGTCACTTCTACTTTTGGTAGATGTGATCCAGTCTGATTTTTAACCAGGCTGTTTTGCTTTTAAATTGTCGTTTTATAAATTCCTTATATTAAGAAGTAATCATCTTGGTGTTAGAAATTATCCATCTTGTGATTTCCTGATTCACTGGAAGTTTGTATGGAATGAGGAACTTTAGTAGAGTCATGTTTGTAAGAATGTACCGGGCATTTTTACACTCACGATCCTATTGAAGAATCTTTTTACATATTGGACACTCAAGTATCTTTCAAATTGATAAAATCCTTCTCTATACTTTCTTATGAAAGTGAGACCAAGAAAATTCCTTCCTTGAAAAATTTCTTTTCGTAATCTTTTTAAGGCCAAGTCTTGTTGTAGTTCGATAGAACTTGTTTCTTTTGGATCAATTTTAACCTATATCTTTTCCAAGCGTCATTGACGTGTGACCCATCTCATAAATTATGCGGATGGTTACCCGGCACGAATGTACTCAATAGAGAACTATTCCAATATTATTTTAGGTGCTCCATCGTGATATTCCCTGAACAATTGGAGCCGGACCTAAATTTAGAGGCCGATCTCATGAGACAATTGTGTTAAGGGTATCACAGCCTAATCGTTGCTCGACGAAGGGAAGTGAGGATCTCCGGAGATAGTGAACTAGATGCTGAATATTGAAGTGACATGAAATGTTTTACAAAATTCATTTGATTGTCGGGAATGGATCCCTGTGTTTATGGTTATAATATATTGTATGTCATTGTGTGAGAGTCGTGTATGTGACTGCTATGATAAAACTTATATGTTGGTATCTCACCTTTGCACTATTTCTGTTTGGTTTCTTTTGTGGTATTTTGGGTTTGAGTGTACAGATGTTGCAGAGAAGTTCTCAGTTGCACTCGGGGATATTAGTCACAATCCTTGAAGATGTCTGATGTTAGTTATAATGGTGAGAACCATGGGGTCTTCGCCAGCAATATCTTTTAGTGTGACCAGCTTAGTTTATCGAGTAAATTTTATTTGGAGAAAGTCATAGTAATAGGTATTATGACTCTGAGAGTCTTTTATTGGATTACTGTTATGCGTATGTTTGTTTACGGCTCAGAGAGCTTCTATTGTGGATAGGATGTTCATGGCTCGGAGAGCCTTTATTTTGGGATGAAAATATAAATATTTTAGCAGGTGTTTTTATTTTGGGATGTTGGAATTACAGAGGAGACTCTGTCGAAATTTTTGTAAAAGTTATCGATCGGTATTCAAATATAATTTCTAAAGAAAATAGACTTGCCAGGCTAGGATTGTAAGCCCGTGCACTGGTAATGGCTTAGGTTTTTGGGTCGTGACAAAATTTATGAAAATGTGAGATATTATCTTATAAAATGCTTAAGTTCTTATCGTAACCGCAGAATAATAAATTTTATACCCATTTTTCTGACACTTAAGTACTTAGATAAAAATTATTTTTCCGAAAGTAAACCAGCATTTATTTTATTTAATACCCATATTTTAGGAGGTTGAGTTAGTCATGTAATACCCAAGGGGGGTGTTACAGGCACAAATCCTTAATGGTTTGTTTGGATAAGAAAAGAAGTGTAAAAGAAGAGAGTATTGGTAGAAAATGAGTAAATTTTAGGTTGTTTGGATTGAAAGAAGTATGAGAGAAAGAAAAATTAAGTTTTTTTCTTTACTCATTTAGTTGGATGGAAAAGTAGAAAGAAAGAAAATAAGTGTTTCTTGTAAAATCATATTTTCCCTTGATATGATATATAATTTAATTTAATTTTAATAATTAAAAAATAAGATGCAAACGACATACATCGAGGTAAAGAAATGGTTAGAATTGTAACTTGATATACATTCTATCATCTCTTCTACTTTTTGTCTCATAAATTGAGGGATCTTTTTTTTGTGGAAACCACACTATTTTTTTCCTCTCCCGGACCCACCAAAAAATTACATTTTTATCACGTACCCACTTATCTTCTTATTTTCTCTCCTCATTTTCTCTAATGTTGTGTTTTTTTAAGTGAAATGAGAACAAAATAAAAGGAGAAGAACAACATTTTCCCTTGTTTGGTTGGCAAAAGAAAAGAGAAGGAAATAAAAAAAAATTTTGCGGGCATTGCATTTTAAAAAGTTTTCCTTCAAAATTGGAATAAAAGGAGAGAGGAGAGAAAAATGTCAAAATAGATACCTAATCTTATTACGTCTTATTTTTGTTTACGAGTATTTGTGTCATTTAATAAATATGTTTTTCTTTGTTTTTACTGTCTATAGAATAAAAAAAAATATTTAATTATTTTTTTATTTCATTTTCTCTCCTACTAAACAACTACAATTGTATATAATTTTTTCTCCTTCTACCTTCTTTTCTCTAATTTTATTTCATAAACCAAAAGAAGTTTTTGTTCTGAGGGCCACACCAGTGCTAGAGGGATGAAAATCGTCTGTGCCATTCCCTCACATTTCCTATTACACTAATCAAATTTTGACATCTAAAAGCTATAGACGTTACTGAGAAATGAGTTGTGAATTGAGTAACTTAGACAATAAAAAAAATTTAAAATATTTTCCAATTGTCAAAATTTAAAATGGTGTGACAAAAATTGTAATAGGAAACAAGTACAAAGGATCTCCACCCATGCTAGAGAACTATATAGAAAGGAAATGTAAGTGCCTGTTTGTTTTAGTTTTATAGTTGGGAGGTACCAAAACTTCGTTTCGACTACCAAACCCAGTTGTTACAGTAACTTTATGTGTTTGGGTACGAAACTCAGTTGAAAATAATTGATTTCTTGTGGGTCAAAATTGAGTTTTGTGAAAGCAAAATTTTTTAGCTTTTCCGTTGAAAATAATTGATTCTAGATGTAGGACCCACAAAATTCTACTTATTTACACCTCAAAAGTGATTTTACTTTATCATCCAAACAAAATCAATTCTTCTAAACTACTTTTAAAATATTGTTACCAAACACAAATAAATGTTTTTAACATTGATTTTTTCAAAATCAATTGTTTCAAAATTAATTCTTACAAAATCAATTCTATTAAAATCTAAAAGAAACCCACCTTAAATTATTGTGACTTGTGAGGGCCACACCTATGCTAGAGAACTATCTAGAAAGGAACGGATGTTGAAGTAGAGTGGACTAAGTTGACTCAGATATCACTTTGGCACAATTCCCAGGATAATTTCTTTTTTTGACAAAAATTCCTAGGATAATAAAACCTCTGATTTTTTTGAGTCATCAATTTTGTGGTGGTCCCTGGAAGAAAACTGACAAAATTCAATGGAAATAAATTATTTAGTGAATCATAATTAAGAAGCCGGTACAAGGAAAATAAAAGATGAACATATGGCAGGAGCGATTTTTACGCCTTTTTGTTTATTACATATTGTCCTTTTGTTCTCCAAAGTCAATCCTTTCTCATCTCAACCGAGACTGAGACTTTAGCTATCTACCACAAACACAACGTGACACGTTTGCTACATGCATGAGTTTGAAAAATATCAATAAATTGCAATAAAGAAAAAATATACAGTTTTTTTTTTATCTAAACCTAGTGTATCCCAACACTGTCAACGAATGATTAATCACTGTTCGTGGGGAGTGGCTTCTGCTGGCCAAACATTATTTTAACATCGTCAAGAATCGAATCCGACAGCAAACCGAGTCGACCCCCTAGAGTGTCCAAGGATAGGCCTTGTAACCACTGGACCAAGAGGCTTGGTTAGAAAAAATATATAGTGATTCTCCATTTTTTTTACTTTTTGGAATAATCCATATATTATATCCTCAAAGGATCCATTTTCCAATGGGTTCTTTCTTTTTTGTTTTTTTAATCAGTGTCCTAAAGACACTCGTTAGCATTCTCATTTTTGAAAAGCAAAAATTACATTAATTACTTTCTACAAAATCACTTGTGATATTTTCAATCATGTTACTTTCTAAATGCACTTCATTTCCTTTGTCTATAGCCAGTAGTTCGTCACCATATTGCAGCTTCACCTTGATCCTCTACTCTCAAGGTGCTTGCTTTCAGATACACTTTTCTTCCTCTTGTCAATTCTCATTTCACATCTAAATTATTTAGCATTTCGAAGGAAATCTCATATCCGTTGTTTTTCCTTCCTCTTTATCAATTTTCGTTGCTGTAGCAAAAATTCTTCTTGCTTTTTGATTTTGAGTGATGAAAATCACTTGTGCCCATACATATATTCCTTCTCCTCGTTAACAATTTTAATGTCAGAGCCAATATCCTTTTTTCTTTGAGTGAGTGAATGTGTGTTTTGAGTGCTTCGAGGCATACACATCCTCCAAGGAGTCATAGTATTTCCAAAAGGATAGACTAAACTAATTAAAGTTTTCCCAATTTTGACCAACATATATATATATATATATATATATATATATATATATATATATATTCCTCGAGTAACCAATAGATTTATTACTTGTTTGTTTTATCCGTCAATGCGGCCAGACATTTGACGCCTAAAAAAGTTCAAAGTTATAGTTAAATCATTTTCATTGATTTTATTTATTTATTTAATAGAACCAATGTATGATGTAATGAACATGACATGGACCCGATGATCCAGTTAGCCAATGAACATTTTGAAGATGCGGAGAGCATCTTTGATAGCTTTGCGATGCTATACAACAATTCCTCCCATCTAGGACTGCGTAATAGCAATGTCAGAAGCATAACAATTATCTGTCTCTATTTTCTCCAACTTCAATTTTTTGAAAAGGATTGTTTCATATTTGGTTCGATTTGAGTTTGAAAGATAAAAAGTTATTACATTAAATTAATTGGTTTTCTTTATTGTTTTGATTTTAATTAATGAATTCAACTAAATTAAATAAATCTTAATGAGATTGATATAGTTCAATCTAATAAATATTTGGAAACTACTAGTGAGTTCAGTTGATAAAGATATATGCTAGTGTTTTATTTTGATAAGCAAGATATATGCTAGTTAATTGACAACAATATAACATCAAACATATCTTCAACTATACCATTATGCACATCGTATGTGTTTTACCATTGATAATAATTGTTTAAATTAGTGATACACATATGTACTTACTTTCCTAACTTATATATATATAATTTTCAACATTTAATTGTAACTTATTGCATATATGTTGTTTTCCCCACACTTACAATCTCACTCTATTACATAAGAAGATGTGATGGAGATGTGTGCATATGATGTAAGTAATATTTTTCTTGTTGTTTGATCAGGTTCAGGACTCAGTGGGATCAATAACTGCAGCAACCAATCAAGTCTAAACAACCGAGTCTTATGAAAACCCAGTGGTTCCACTGCTTGAATTAGATGTTCCGAATCCACTGTCCCAGTCACCAATCGCTTCAGATCCCTTATGGAATGGAACACTACAAGATGTGGTAAAATATATATAATTCTTAAAACAATATTTGCTAATATTCATGTGTCTTGACTAATATGCATTTACCTTGTAAAATTAATGTACACCAACATGATGATCATTTTGATTAGGTGGGAGGACTTATCTCAGAAGGAGCAGCTTATTCGATTCAAGGCCAACATATGGCCCCTACAAGATGCTATAATCCGTTTTATCAATCTGAAACCCAGAATTTGCATATGTATGTTTTCCTATCATTTTATGAATGTTGTTACTCCATTTAATTTTTAGTATATATACTATACAAACATTTTTAGCTTCTTGTCATTCTTTTATCTTGTTCTGATCTTGGCATATACATTCCGCATTTCTATGTTGTAGGTTTCAAGATTCGACTATACCTAAAGAGTACACCACAAGCAATCAATTGTTTGAGCCAAATTTCACAGTAAGCGATGCTTTCAATACTATCAGTCAACATTCATCATCTCAAACATCTTTGTTTCCGCAATACCCCGTGAGTACAATCACCCTAAAATATGTTTTTCTACAACTAAGGTTGCCATGAATGCATTGACTGTGTTGTTGTCCATCGTAATTCATTTGCAGGTAGAGGCTGCAGGAGCAGGATTTGGAACAGGAATATCAAGTCGACAATTCATGAGTAACCAAAGCTCCATGTTTTCGTCTCTTCAGAATGACCACTTCATCAGTCCTCCTAGTAGGAGGAACACCAGGTGGCATAAGAGATATATATGTTGGTTAGAGAAATTCTGAAGAAATAAAGTTTTACATTTTGTATACCCTTCAAAAATGTTATTAAAGAGCAACTGGCACGTAATAAATAGTAAAGAGCAATAGTTTTTCTTGGTCCAAGAGTGCATATTATGACTTTTGAACTATAGGGCACAGCACAACCAATTCTCTATTGTTGACACCTATGATTCACAATACTCTCCCAACTACAAGCAGTATGACTCCAATGCCTATTATTCACAATACACTCCCTATTACATGTAGTCTGACTCCTCTGATTCTTATAGGTAATATTGTTTTTTTGTTAAGAGTTACTTGATTAACAAATGAACTAGTGAACAGGCAAATGCATCAACCATAAGTTTTTTATAGGCCGACCCAACTGTTCACTCCTCCAATGCATGAAGCTAGTCGCCCCTCGGAAATGCAGATGGTGTTTGATTCACAGTCTCAACAGTTTATGCAACCTATCTGCCCATCTAATCCTATGTACTATATATACTCTATTCTTCTTTTTTAAATAAATTTACCATTTGATTATCATATGGTGTTGTTGTCCTTTATAGTGTATTAAAACTTGTGTAGCTTCATCTTGAGTCTGTTTTTATATATGGGTTGGAGTACTTCTTCTTATACTGTATTAAATAAAATTTTCTTATTAAAAAAAACACTTAACCATGAAAACTAAGCATTTAGTCCCAAAGCTACCAAATCATTTTCATCATAAACTTAGCTATATATTGACCCGTTTTACTTGAGGTTGCTACTCCTCTTGGTTACTCGTTCTTTCAATTTAAAATTTTAATAGTTAGTTTGAAATTTAAGTCGACTTTTAGTTCAGTTTATTATATGATCCATCAATTGATACTTGATTATCGATTCAATTTAATATTGTATTTTTTTAAGAGTTGCTTGATTAACAAATGAACAAGTGACAAGCAAATGCATAAGCCATAAGTTTTTTTAGGCCGACCCAGTTGTTCACTACTCCGCTGGATGAAGCTAGTCGCCCCTCTGAAATGCATTTGACTTTTGATTCACAGTCTCAACCTATCTCCCCTTCTAATCCTAGGTACTATCTACTCTATTCTTCTTTTTAGAATAATTTACCGTTCAATTATGGAGTTGTTGTCTTTTATAGTGTATTAAAACTTGTGTAGCTTCACTCCAAGTCTGTTTTTGTATATGGTTTGGAGTACTTCTTCTACTCTATTGAATAAAATTTTCTTATTAAAAAAACACATAACCATAAAAACTAAGCATTTTGTTCCAAAGATACCAAATCATTTTCATCATCAACTTAGGTATAGACCCATTTTACTTGAAGCTGCTACTCCTCTTGGTTACTCATTCTTCCGATGACTATTATTCACAATACACTCCCAACTACATGCAATCTGACTCCTCTGCTTCTTAGAGGTAATATTGTTTTTTTTTTGTTGAGAGTTACTTGATTAACAAATGAACAAGTGAACCAGCAAATGCATAAACCATAAGTTTTTTATAGGCCGACCCAGCTGTTCACTCCTCCACTGCATGAAGCTAGTCGTCCCTCTAAAATGCAGGTGGCTTTTGATTTACAGTCTCAACAGTTTATGCAACCAATCTGCCGATCTAATCCAAGGTACTATATACTCTATTCATCTTTATTAAATAAATTAACCATTTGATTATCATATGGTGTTGTTGTCCTTTAAAGTGTATTAAAACTTGTGTAGCTTCATCTTGAGTCTGTTTTTATATATGGGTTGGAGTACTTCTTCTTATACTCTATTTAATAAAATTTTCTTATTAAAAAAACACATAACCATAAAAACTAAGCATTTTGTCCCAAAGTTGTGACACCCTAACTCAGGTCATCACATGGTTACCCGTTTGCGGAAATAAAACTTAACTTGCTGGTTGCTTTTGGAAAATAATGTTTTCTCAACGTTTATCTTTTCAAAATATGGTGATAAATTTTTTCTTCTTTTTAACCTCAAAACAACAACAACGTAATCAGATCACACTTAAATACATAATGTATATAAGTCATACAAATATACCGCCTCATATGTTTTCACACCTAGATCATTATCAGTTTAATCTATTCTCAAAACATAATATAACACAATAGGACCTAAGCTGGTTGTAACTAACAGACACTACAATCGATAGAAGTAGCAACAGCATGCCCCGAACTAGACAGCCTTCTTCTTCTTGTAGACATCATACCCCTGGTGCGACTCTGATATGTTTGTAAGGGTGAGACGCCAATATATGAATTTAACACAATAACTAAATGCGCGACACAAAAGAAGACACATGCACACATACATGTTTATAACAACATAAGCATCCATAGTATAGCATACAGTTTATCAATGGGTTCCACACCCCAAACATCAACGTTGAAAAACTATGCATGAACATTTCAGTACATCATCTAAACATCCACACTTAATCTCATGAGATATCCCAACCAGTAATGAGTTGATCAGACTCCAGGCACGCAGCCAGAACACCAGGCGCACAGCCAAAACACAGGCACGCAGCCAGAACACAGGCACACAACCAGAACACAGGCACGCAGCCAGAACACCAACACACAGCCAGAACACAGGCACGCAGCCAGAATACAGGCACGTCTGCTAAATGCATGCAAAAACACTCTGTTCTTGACACTTTTCTTTGTCTTTGATCTTTCTTTGCCGAATCTCAAAATGGCTTACGACTCACACAATTTTAACATCTTTAAAACTTTCATTAAAACACAGGACCTCACAGTCCGAGTGCTCAATGACGACACTTCTCGACCGATGCACTAGTCATAGGTTCGTGGTAATAGAAAACATCTTAAATGTTTAAACACATTATACACCCCGTATACAGTAGACACCAAGTCTACAGGACCTTAAAGTCCAAAGGACCCCAAGTCTATAACAACAAAGAACCTTAGTACCCCAACGTCTCGGTTACTAATTTCAACACCACTTTCAACATAGTTGAATTAATTTTGTTTTCGGAAAATCTTTTCACATGGAAAATTCTTCAGTAAATTCTTTAAATACTAAAACTTAGTTTTCACAAGGTGAGTCACTTGAGATTTTAAACTTACTTAAAATACGAATTGCCGTTTCAAGATACTTGCCGTCGACACTTTTCCAAATTTGCCATCAATTATCACGTTTAAAGCTTTTTAAGCCAAAACTTAGCTTTTTACACTTAAATAATTTTATAAAATCATAATTAACTTATTTTCAACAATTAATTTCATAAAATAACTTTTTATAATATTGCGGAATTTCTTACGTGAAAATTAGTAGTGCAAAAATATTTTCACGGTTTCGCTCTCATTGCGACTCATAATTCATTTTTTATTACTAAATCATTAAAATAATAATATTTCTCAAAACTCATTATTTTTCCAAAACAATATTTTCCACCACTATTATATTCCAACATTTCCCGTAAAACATTGAATATAATTTACACAGCTTATTAAAGCTTTTATCTGATTGATCGGTTGTGCAGTGACCACTGTCAGGCTTCTCAAAGACATTCAACAACGTCATCTGATGAGTGTGATTTCACCTCATTTTCCATGTACATTTCTGCATGCATTTGCATATAGTTAGGCCATTTTAGTTTGATTTTGTTTAGGTTTTCCTTTGGAACGGATAAGGTGGTTTTGTGTGTTGTTTTGCAGGAATTTATGATTAATTACCCAAGATTTAGCCATGATGAAGCTTGGGTGAAGATAGAGCCTGAAAAGAGAAGAAAATGAGCCAAGTAGAACCCATCAACAATTATGGAAGTTTCGCCTCGCGAGATAGGATCTCGTCATGCGAGGCCGAAGACCAACCTGGACAGCAACAGTCACCCTTTCTGTCTCACCTCGTGAATCACCATCTCGCCTCGCGAGACTGAAGACCTGACTGTGCCAGAGATGTCACCCTTTCTGCCCCACCTCGCGAGTTACCTTCTCGCCTCGCGAGAGAACCAATCTCTGAAGATCAGATTCATAAGATTCGCCTCGCAAACCAGGTCTCGTCCCACGAGCGCGCGACACCCAGAACTTCTGTTTATAAGCTGTTTTAGGGCAGATTTGAGAGGAGGAGAAGAGGCGGCCAAAACCCTAAAAATAGAGACTCTCTGCTGCTGCTGTGGCTGTGTGCATCATGGAGTTCCTTCCTTCCTTCATCTTTGTATATTTTCTTTTGCCTTTCTCTTTGATTATGTGTAGCTAAACTTCCCCCTTGTTGGGGTTAGATAATGGTTTTCTCTGAACTTGGTTGTAATATGATGTGGTAGTAATATAATTTCCTATTTCTTTATGAGTGTTTGATTCCATGCTTAATGCTTTCCTTGGTTTGATCATCCTAGGAATGATTAGTTGCTTTGATACACAATTGAAAGATTGATATTTAGGCATGTCCATGAATCAAATGCCAAGTAGTTCATGAACCTAGACATAGGTCTTGGGATGCTTGCAATCTATGAATCTTGACTCTTAATGCAAATTCTCATGTTAATCCACCTAAGACATTAGGGTTTAATTTGGGATTTTAGGCTCATTCCACCTAAGACATTAGGGTTTGAGTAGTTGAAGAAGATTTGACTGTCATAATTGAATTAGGAATTGTGTTATTTACCATTTCATAGCAACCAAGGGAGGATTAGCCTAGTCTAACCCTAACAATTTCATCCATTTGTTATCACATTTCTGTTTGCCTGTTAAGTGTTTGTTAAAATTCCCAAAAGAACAAAAACATTTTATTCTTGTTTGTTTCATTATATGTTAGAGCTACCTTCCATCCAAACTTGATCGCCTAGATAGTAGTCCAATTTGTGAAGTGGTACTTGTCCACGATCCCTGAGGAGGATATCCGGTTCTTACCGTTTTATTACTTGTAACGACCCAGTACACTTGCCGAGATCGTAACAAGTTTTTGGCGCCGTTGCCGAGGATCGGTGTGCCAATATCACGAGTACCAAAGGGGACTCCTAATTTAGGTATTTTTTTTATTTTATTGTTTTCCTACTGCTGCCTTTCTTTTCTTTTTTCTGTTTTCTTGCTGTATTTTCTGTTTTGTCCTATTCGTTCTGTTTTCGTTGAAGCTGCATAATTGTCCATCTGTTGCTTAGCTTGTACGTGATGTTTCGTTGCTGTCCTACTGCTGTTTTTTTCTGTTTTTCTGTTCTGCTCTGTTTGTTCCTTGTATGCGAGGTACAATCGACCTAGGTGAACTTCAATTCGACCCTGAGATCGAGAGACTTTGTAGAAGGAATAGAAAGGAAGCCAAGGCAAGACAGAACAGATAAGGAGCATCCTCTACAGTACAAGAACCACAAGCTGAGTTACCAAGTGGGCAAGAACCGCTAGTTGAAGTAACAACTGCCACCATGGCTGAGGACAATGCACCAAGGAGGACAATGGGGGATTATACTTCCCCTAGAGTCGATAGATGTGGAACTCCAATTGTTAGACCTGCAATGGCTTGCAACAATTTTGAAATCAAGGCATCACTTCTCAATCTTGTCAGCAAAATCAGTTTGGAGGTTTGGAGAGTGAAGACCCTCATTCTCACATTGGCACATTCATTGAGTTGTGTGACACCATCAAGCTAAATGGAGCTTCTGATGAGGCCATTCGTTTAAGGCTTTTCCCTTTCTCTTTGAGGGATAAAGCTAAGGCATGGCTTCAATCCCATCCTCATGGGAGCATCATCACTTGGAATGATTTGGTGAGCAAGTTCTTATCTCGCTTCTTCGCTCCGTCAAGAATGATCAAGTTGAGATCCGAGATTAATGCCTTTGCACAGAGGGATGGTGACTCACTTTATGAAGCATGGGAGAGGTTCAAGTCTTTGCTCACAGCTTGTCCAAATCATGAGTTAGAAACATGGCAGCAAGTGGCAACCTTTATCAATGGGCTCAACAGAAATTATCGAAGCATGATTGAAGCGGCTACAGGTGGGTCATTGAATCAAAAGACACCCGACGAATCAAAGGACTTGATTGAAACTATGGCAAATAATGATTATCAAATGCCTAGTTCTCGATCATTGGTCAAGAGAGGTGTTTTGGAGCTTGATGAAATTGGTTCTCTTAAGGCTCAAATGGCCATTCTTACCAAGCAATTGGGGTCCATTCAACTACAAAATTCTCAATTACAAGCGGTCCAAGTTCAAGCTACCTCAGTGTGTGATTTCTGTGGAGGTAACCATGCCAACGGCAATTGTGAGATTACTGTGGTTGGAAATTCTGGGCAAGAAGAAGTAAATTACATGGGAAACCAAGGGCCTAAGCATGATCCTTTCTCTAACACCTATAATCCGGGGTGGCGTAGCCATCCTAACTTTGGTTGGAGACAAGGGCAAGGTTCAAGTTCTCAAGCAAAGCCTCCTTAAGAGAATTCAAGTAAATTGGAGAATATTCTAGCCCAATTCATGCAAGCAACCCAAGACAATATGAAAAGTAAAAATGCCTCCATAAAGAATCTTGAACACCAAATAGGCCAATTGGCAAAGCAAATGAAGGAGAGACCTCAAGGACAATTGCTGGGAGATACCGAGAAGAATCCAAAGGAGGATTGCATGGCAATTACTACAAGAAGCGAGAAAGTGGTAGTTTCACAAGAAAAATGTAACACCCTGTTTTTCGTATGCTTCTTTATCAGTAAATACATGCTTTAATGTATTTATTTTGATAAAATCCAGAGGATGATTTTATTTAAAATAAAATCATTTTCTTGTGTTGTTTTACCGTATGAAGTCACAGTAAAATTTTCGATTAAAAATTTAGACGAAAACTGGTCTGCGTTTTCTCTGCCAGTACAAGTTTACTGAGCTAGAGACAAAATTTTAATTCGTGAACGAGACGGTTAGTGTTTTTATGATGTTTTGTGTGGGTTTGGAGTTTTTCGAAAAATCTTGTTCGGGACCAAAATCTTAGGGATTTCCTAGGTAAAATCGTCGGGAAATACGATCGGGGAAGTCATCTGATACGCAATGGAGCAGAGCATCAAGAGGATGAAGTGACATGGAGTGACTTGATGTGAAGGCTATGACACACCTAAGAAAAAGTGAATCTTGACTTTATTTCCAAAATCTTACTTTTTCATCTTTCTCTCTCCAATCACATCACATCACCTTAACTCCTTATCCTCTCTACAAGCAACCCACCTTCTTTCTTCTTCTTTCTTCTCTTCTTCCTCTCCAAAACCATGCCCCCCTCCCTCTTACTCTATAAATACCACTTTTCATCTTCACTTCATCACTTTCCTTTCTTCTACTCCATTAAAACTCTTAAGCTTTCATCTTTTTCTTAACTTCAAGCTTCCAAAGCTCTAGTTTTTCTTCTTCTTTTCACTAAGTGTTCTTCATCAAAGTTGTTCCTCTTGCTTAGGGTAATACTCTCATGTATTCTTTTCTTTAAAAACTTCATCTTTTTCTAAAGTTTCTTCTTTATGTCATATATAAGCTTTTATCTTCAAAAATCTCTCAAAAATGGTAGGAAACTCCTTTTGAGTTGAAACCAATTTCTATGGTCTTGTATTTACTTGTAGTTTAACATACTAAAAGGTTGTGTAAAACAAAGTTTCCTAACCTCTACTTTCTAATGAGGCCGAAACCATGCATATGGTTTAGATGGATCTTGTTTCAACTTTTACAAGTATGAGTTTGTATTTAAAGATTTGTTTTCCAAAATGATCATGGACCAAGGCTCCTTTATGTTAAAGGATTCTATGTCTAAAGTGATTGGAAAGTTTAAAGATTTGTTTCCCAAAATGATCATGGACCAAGGCTCCTTTATGTTAAAGGATGCTATGTCTAAAGTGATTGGAAAGTTTAAAGATTTTTACTCTACTTTTATGTCATTTATACTAATGCCATTTACTTTATGTCATTTACATTATGTCATTTATATTAATGCCATTTACTTTATGTCATTTACATTATGTCATTTACTTTTATTCCATTTATATTTATGTCATTTACTTTATGTCATTTACATTATGCCATTTACTTTATGTCATTTATGTTTTTGTCATTTATGATTCATTTACTTATGTCATTATACTTTAATTACTTATAAGCCTATGTTGTTCTTACTTTATGTGCTTAGGAGCTTTGTTATTTAAAGTCCTATGTTGCTTTCAAGATGATCATAGACTTGAGCTCCATAAGTTATTGGATGCTAAAAGGTCTAAGAGATTGGAAGAATTTAAAGATTTTTATCATGAAAACCCAAGGATGGCCGAATCTTAAAGGTTATGGACCTAGGGTGTTTCGTTTTTCATTTTTCCAAAGTGATCATGGTTTAGAGCTCCTTACTATTAATGGATGCTAAACCAAAGAGATTGGAAAGTTTAAATGTTCCTAGCCTATCTTATTGGTCAAGGTCGAATCTCCATCAAGTGTAACTTGGTGGGATTTTTGTTCAACTTTGTTTAAAGTAATCATGTTTTAAACTCTTAGCACTTGAGGATCATAAATCCCTAAGTTGCATGTGTTTTGGAAACTTCTAGCCCTAAGTTCTTGGTTGAGTTCTAATCCTTTGAACCTTGTGTCTTGAAACCTAGACTTGCATCCTAACCAACCTTGAAGAACGTTCGTGAAACTGTTTATTTTCTCGCATTCTCTTACCTTCTTGAGGTAAGAGGGGATTTCCTAAAGATATTCAATAACTGTATGCATGTGTGTATGTGTTTAACTGGATATTTATATGTTGATTGAGCTTACTTGATTATCTAATGTACTTGAAATGTTATGCTATTATCTGATGTTGAACTGTACTTGTTATAAATGTTATAATGCATATATGTGATGAACTGCTTTCAACTGTGATATTAGCACTGAACTGATAATATATCTCTTTGTTGGTGAAAGTTTGCTAAGCCAGACTTGTGTCTGTGCTCAACCGTTATAAGGATTAAAAACCTTAATAAGCTTTGAAGATGAAGGGATTGGTGATCTTTTCCAAAAGCTCATTAACTTAAATACTTGTTTTAAATGTTGAAATGGTTTTGGTGAACTATTGTTATACAAGAGAAAGATCCTTTTCGAACTATGTGTCTTCAAGTGAAAACTTTCAAGATTATTTGGCAATATCCTATTGGGGGAAGTATTTCAAAGATAAAAGTATTTCAAAGATGCTTTATAAAATATTTTCAAAGAAAAGGTTTTTCCTAAATATTTTAGAAACTTTCCGATAGCCTGGATAGGTTATCGAGGATTCGGTTTTGAATTTGATTTTCACTGAACGAAAAATAAGTACTTAAGAAAGAGAATCTAGTACATGAGACGTCGCCTCTAGTATTCAGTTATGCACATGTGATGTTGGATCAGTGTTAATTCGGGACTATGAGCCCTATTCATGATGTTATGGACTGAGAGTCCAATTCTCGAAATTGAGGACAGTGTGTTCTGATTTCGCTGTGATGGACTGTGTGTCCTAATTACGTTGTTACGGACTGTGTGTCCTAATCACGTTGTTTTGGACTGTGTGTCCTAACCACGTTGTGATGAACATTGTTAATGGTGAATGTTGTTTTCTACGACCACAACCCTTGACTGCGGCATCGGTCTTGGGCGTTGTGATTGAGCATTCGGACTGTGTTTCCTATGCTTCTGAGTTTTCAAGTGATGGGTAAATGATGATTAAGTCGTTAGCTTTGAGCTACGACAGTGAAAAGAATGAACACAAAGAAAACATTTTAAATAAAATATTTTCTCATGTGCATTTCCCCAAGCAGACGTGCCTTTCTTACATATCAGATACAAGGTGGTATCTGGGAGTCTGTCGATGTAAACCGAGTTCAGAGGCACATGTGACGTTGCTCGTCCTGAGACCTTAAATGCATGAGGGTATGGAGGCAACTGCCCGGTGGGCTAGAGATTGACCAACTCTAATTCTTCTCCAGTGGAAAAACGGTGTTGATATCTCATGAGATTAAGTTAGAGCCTGATATTGAAGTGCCATGCATATTTTCAAAGAGTGACTGTGCGGGTTAGAGACCCTTTGATATATCACTATTATATTGTGTATATGCATGATTTAACTGCTTATATGATTATGTGATGTATGTATCATGTATATGGTTGTTGTGGGACATATCTTATGATGGTATCTCACTCTTACAATTATATCAGGTCTCTTCGGGTTTTGCTGTAGTACCTTGGTAATCTAGTGCCGATGTTGCAGAGGAGTCCTTCTAAGTCAATTGAAGACCTAGTGTTAGGGGTTGGGAAAGTATTCTGATTGGGGGTCTCTCCAATGAATATTTGATAAAATGACCAGCTTAGGAGTTTTGAGTTGGGTTGTATATCTAGAGAGGTCGGTAAATGTAGTGTTATATACATCCATCTGTAGTTTGAACTTTTCTTCCGAAAGTGGAAACTTAGAGAAATGTTGTATGTCATGGTAACTTTGTTACGAACGTGACTTTACATTTTAAATGTATGTATGATGGATTTCAGAGTTATCCTTATAGAAGAAAATTTTATGCCCCAGTTTTCTGACTTAAGAGAAAACAAATTTTCCGAAAGCAACCAGCAAATTATCTTTTAAATTTACTTCCGCATGGGTTACACAGTAATGCCCCAAGGGGGGGGGGGGTGTTACAAGGTGGTATCAGAGATGGTCGAGTCTTTCGGGATCTTTGGGAAATAGGTCTGTTGTGTTGACGTTGTGTTTTCTCTGAATTAAGTTTTATTTGGATTACTTCTTAGAAGTAATGTGCATTAGTACGCCTTTCCAAGTTTCATTTCCTGGTTGTGGCTTGACTAATTTGTTCAGTAGGTCAGTTATGGAACCAGCACCAGAAGGTGGACGTGAACGAGGACGTGGACGCGGTCGTGGACGTGGTCGTGGGCGTGGTCGCAGAGGTGGTCCTATTGGCGGTTGTGCCAACATGAATGCGAATTATGATGGCGGGATGGACTTCGCTGCCCAAGCTTTGGCTGACGTTGCTGCTGTCATAGCTCTTCAGACGGCTAATGCTGCTGCCCGGAACCAACAGGAGCAACAGAGGGCAGAACAAGCTGCGGAGGGAAGACATCTGGATGCTTTTTGATGTCAGAATCCATCACAGTTTGATGGAGACATGGATCCAATAAAGGCTGATCTTTGGATTCAAGAGCTGGAGAAGATCTTTGAGCTGGTTCACACCCCAGAGGGAGCAAAGGTGCCTTATGCAACATTCCAACTGATTGGAGATGCTGAATACTGGTGGGAGGGCACCAGACAATTGCTGGTAGCCGAGCATTAGGCAATCACTTGGGGAGTATTTCGCAACAAATTTCTGGACAAATATTTTCCCTAGAGTGCTCGGACAGAGAAGGAGCAGGAATTCCTGAGGCTGAGTCAGTGGGACATGACAGTGGGGGAATATGCGGCAAGGTTTGAGTCCCTTGCCAAATATTTTCGCTTTTTCCAGAACCACCCCAATGAGGAGTGGAAGTACGAAAGGTTCGAAGCCGATCTTCGCTTCGAGATCAAGGAATCTGTGATGCCATTGGAAATTCGAAATTTCCAAGCCTTAGTAGAGAAGTGTAGAAAAGTGGAACTAATGAGGAAGGAAAGAGGCAATAGAGAAACTATTGCAGGACCCACTCATTCCAAAGACCATTATCAAGATCAGAATCAGAAAGGGAAGCAACATCGGAGGGAACCTTATTTCCGATCACAAGGGAATGACCTGAATCAACGACATCATCGTTCTGATAATTCTGAATCGGGAAGTGGAGGTCAACAGAACCAAAACCGAGACCAAGTTAGGAGATGTTACAAGTGTGGAGACCCAAACCACATGGCTAATGTTTGCCCACGCAAAGGAGTGAAGTGTTTCAATTGTGGAAAATTTGGACACTTCTCAAGGGATTGTAATGCACCGAGGTTTGAAAAGCCTGTCAACACCTTAGGAACTGGTAGACCCACGGCGGAGGGAATAGTCTACACCATGAATGGCGCTGAAGCTTCACAATCTGACGATCTTTTACAATAGAAGTAGTGTTGAAAAATTTCACAATTTGAAGGTCTTATGGCAGTGGTCTATAATTCTAAGTTGTAATAGGATTCTAAGTATAATCGTGTTTTGACGCCCTTGAGTATTTGACTCTCTAGGGTCTCCTATGTTACTAGTCTTTCCAGGGAATGTATGTTTCTTATGACTTTTGGGAATAAAAGTCTCTTTAAGAAATTTATTCCAGTTTCCTTCTCTTTTGATTGTTGTGATCAGTTTAGACTTTGGATCCAATCTTTCTTTTCCTAGAGTTATGAATTGCCTTGTTGTTGCACAGGATGGGTATGTTTATAAAAGAAGTTTCTTGATGAAACTTAATCTAATCGCTTTTACTTTTGGTGGAAGTGATTCAATTTGAATTCTTATCAAATTGTTGCTCTTTTAAATTGTTGACCAGGAAATTCTAGTGAAAGGAGAAACTTTTAAGATTCATGATTGTAAATGTGTACCGATCATACATTTTTACCTCCCTGAATATACTAAAGGATCTTCATACATTAGATGTTTCTGTATTCTTTTGGATCGATGAAAATCTTTAAGATACTTTCTTCTGATAGTATGATCTGGATGGTGAGAGATCCTGTTAAGTTTCTAGTTACGTAATTTCGAGGACGAAATTCTTTTTAGAGGGGTAGAGTTGTAACACCCTGTTTTTCGTATGCTTCTTTATCAGTAAATACATGCTTTAATGTATTTATTTTGATAAAATCCAGAGGATGATTTTATTTAAAATAAAATCATTTTCTTGTGTTGTTTTACCGTATGAAGTCACAGTAAAATTTTCGATTAAAAATTTAGACGAAAACCGGTCTGCGTTTTCTCTGCCAGTACAAGTTTACTGAGCTAGAGACAAAATTTTAATTCGTGAACGAGACGGTTACTGTTTTTATGATGTTTTGTGTGGGTTTGGAGTTTTTCGAAAAATCTTGTTCGGGACCAAAATCTTAGGGATTTCCTAGGTAAAATCGTCGGGAAATACGATCGGGGAAGTCATCTGATACGCAATGGAGCAGAGCATCAAGAGGATGAAGTGACATGGAGTGACTTGATGTGAAGGCTATGACACACCTAAGAAAAAGTGAATCTTGACTTTATTTCCAAAATCTTACTTTTTCATCTTTCTCTCTCCAATCACATCACATCACCTTAACTCCTTATCCTCTCTACAAGTGATGCGTGATTTTTTAAGATATATAGGCAAGTGCACCTCGTCGCAATCAAGTAATACGGTGGTGAGACCGGTTATCGTATCCACAGGGATTGGTTGTCAATTACCAATTCACAAATTTAACAACTATTCAGACTAAAATAAAGTATGAGAGATTAAAACAGAAAACAAAGCAATATAATATTTTTGGTCTTTTTGGACTTTTAACAAACACTTGGAGTGCAGAATTTATAACGGTTGAGATTGTTAGTTTTAGACTACACTAATCCTCCCTTGATTGCAATGAAATGGCTAACAACACAAGTCCTAATTCAATTATGCCAATCAAGCCTTTTCTAAAGTACTCAAGCCTAATGTCTTAGGTGCATTGAGCCTAAAACCCCAAATCAAACCCTAATGTCTTAGGTGGATTAATCTGTGATTTTGCATTAAGTCAAGACTTATAAGATTGCAAGCATTCAACACCTATGTCTAGATTCTTGAACTACTTGGCATATGATTCATGAGCATGCCTTAACACCAACCTTTCAGTCATCTATCAAAGCAACATATCATTCCTATGGGTAGCTAAGCCAAGGAAAGCATTAAACACAGAATCACATACTCATAAAGAAATAGAAACTTGTATTGAAATCAAATCAATTAACAATCAAGTTTAGAAAAGCTACATCTAAACCCAACAATGGGGGAATTAGCTATACATGAATATGTCTACAAAAGGGAAAGAGAGAAGAGAGAAAGAAAACTTCATGACGAATCCTTCAATCTCCTTCCAATCCAAGAGCAGAGAGATGTCATCTTTAAGGTCCCAGCCTTCCCCCAGCCATCAGCCCTCTTTAGGGTTTCCAAACCTTTGCAAAAAGTCCCCTTTTTCTGTCTGCTGTGCTGTTATTTAAAGATCCGTCGCGCGTCACGGCCGTGATGTCCATCACGGCCAGGCCGTGACGCTTTCTGTTTCTGAAACTTTTGGCATTTTAAGTCTCTCGCGGGGCGAGACATTTCTCGTGTCGCGAGCCTCCATTTCATGGCCGTGATATCCATCACGGCCAAGCCGTGATGGTCTCTGACTTGTGGTGGTTTTGGGTCACGGCCGTGATGTACATCACGGCTAGGCCGTGACAGACTCTGTTTTCAGCTTTTCTGCCTTTTCAGTTTTACCCGATCATGGCCGTGATGGGCATCACGGCTAGGCCGTGATGGGCTCTGTTTAGCTCATTTTCTTCACTTTTAAGGCTCTTTTTCATCCAAGCTCCATCAAGGCTAATTTCTGAGCATTTTTCCATTAAATCCTACAAAACAACACACAGAAACCACCTCATCCATTCCAAAGGAAAAACTATACAAAATCAACACTAAATTGGCCTAACTATATGCAAATGCATGCAGAAATGTACATGTAAAATGAGGTGAAATCACACTCATCAAATCACCCCAAGCTTAAGACTTTGCTTGTCCTCAAGCAAAAACTAAGGCCAGAAGAGATAAACAGTCAAAGCATGGATAGTGAACCAAGAACCCGAGTAAATGATCCAAGCAATAGGCAATTCAAACAATTCAGCAAGAGATAATCAATTCAAGTCCAATTAGGGGCTTAAGTTTCCTAGACTCACATTCTCACTGATTCAGGCACTCTTGCTCACTTGAAGCTCACCCCAAGCTTGTTTATTTGCTTGGCTCTCTTTCTTGCCTCACTCACTCAAGTGTTCAAGTATATATAACAATTCGCTCCATTTTCCTCAAGGAATGATTCCTACCATATGCTTGACTATCAACCAAATCTCCACTTTATTTATGAAAACACCTAAGAATCAAGAGGTCTTTATTTGGTTGTAACGTGGCCATGGGAATAATCTTTAGGTGGGGATAACAAGAAAGGGATATTTCAAAAGGCTAAACCAAGTATCAAACATTTCAACACAAGACACCTTCTAAAATACCTTCTTGGGTTTTCAATACATTTTTCCACCTTTCTTTTCTTTCTTTTTTTTTTCCTCACTTCTCTTTTTGTCATCCCCTTCTCTATTTATTTATCTTTCTTTTCTTTGTTTTTTTTTTGGAGAAGGGGAGATTTTTTTTTTCAACTCAAGAGAATTATTTTTTTTCTGATTCTTTCATCCCAAACTTTCAACTACCTTTTTACCCTTTTGTAATACTTTAGAAGGTCCCTTATCAAACATATTTATAAAAACATTCCAGGGTACCAAGAAAAGCATTTTATTCTTTTGTAGGCTCAAAATTGGGCAACTAAGGGGTAGCATTTCATCATTCAAAACTCAGAAGGCCAGAAAAAATACCTATTGCCTCAATCATTTTCAAAAATGTTTCCAAAAATTTTCAAGCTTCGAAATGGTTTCAAGTCAAGTTCTAGAGAAAACAAACCAAGAGGAATAACACTCAACACAAAGAACGGGGGCAGATTTAGTGAGTACCCCCTAATGGCTCAAAAGCTCACATTTATCAGTTCAAGAACCAGTGAGAAACACAAGTCTAAAGAAACATATGCTAATCATCAACTATCCAAGATCATCTCAAGCATATTCATTTGCAGCCATATCACAAGAATAAACAGAATTGGGTTCAAGAATTCACTATCACAAAAAAATTGGCACTTAGCTCTCACAATCATAAGCTCAATCTAAGCAAGGGTAACCGAATCATGCGATCATGCAAACTTAAGCCTATATGAATGCAATATTTACAATGCAAGCAAAAAGATTACCCCTACCCCAAGCTTAAAGATTTACATTGTCCCCAATGTAAACAATCAAGTTGGAGAGAGGAGAAGAAAAATAAAATAAAGCAAAAGAAAAAATGGAACGGCTTACCGAGGCGGTAGCGGGTGCTGACTTTGCTTTTCTGGCTTTGTTTCTCCCTGCTCTTCTCCTTGCCTTCTTGCTCTCCCTTCCTTCTTTATTACCCTGCAAACACTTGGCAATTGACACTTTATTATTTTCCTCTTGAGCTTCTCAAATTATTCAAGAGGTTGAAAATCAAACACAAAAACTAACTAAAGAGAAGGGTTAAGAAAAGTTGGGTTGCCTCACAATAAGCGCTTCTTTAACGTCACTAGCTTGACTTATCAAGAAGCATCCACCTGGATCCCATAACCTGTGGTATAAGGACCAAGGGATGTTAACCATGTGAGATCCTTCACCTGGATCCCACGGTTTGCAGCAAAATTGTGGAAGTGAGCGCTCGAAATTCATGCTGACTTCTTCAAATGGGAAGCGCTTTTCAATTCCTCTCGGGTCAAAGATGACCCCTTTATCCACAAAATCTTCCCAATAAAAATGGGGTTCAACCTCAGGCAGAGGCATGAACTCCATTGTTGACTGCTTTAAAATGTGAGGTGGCAAACAATTCGAGAGGATCATTGGTTCTGTTCTGGCTTCTGTACAATCTTCACTCTCAGCATTGCCAAATCTGCATTAGAAACAATAGCATCATCTAATTCCAACAGTTTTTCATCATTCCCAAGCATGGTGAAATAGATGTCCTCCAATTGCCTCTTCCTTTCAGGCTCCTTAGTCAAGGGTTCAATGGGGAATGGTGCAACTATGTTCTTCAAAACAGGGTCTTCACTTCTTGACTCGGTTGCTCCCACTTCTTCTTCTTCCTCATCATCCATTTTGGCATCATCTTCATCATCATACTTTATTGCATCACCTTCGTCATCATCCATCAAGTTCCCTTCTGACATTCCGGATAGTTGGTTAGAGATTTTCTCAACAAGTACCCCGAAACTTCGAATGGTGGCTTCTTGATTTTTTAATTCTTCCATTGTTGTTGCCATGAAGTTCTCCAAAACAGCCTCTAAGTGAGGTCGACTATCCGGGATAGGTTGCTCAACCTCGACTGGGAATGCGGATTTGAAGGTCTCCCAAGCAACTTCCAATGGGGATGGCTCATCTTGATATGAAGGTGTGGAAGACTCCCAATGTTCCTCTTGCTCAATCCAAGTATTGTTTGGAGGGTTCCCCCACCATGGAGTGTAAGTGTTGGGATATTGATTGCCCCATTCAGAACAACCTACCATTGGTGGAGGAGAGATTTGTGCCCTTGACAGCTCATCACTCACTTGTTGGATGTTTACGGCTAATTGCAGCATATCTACCCGCAGCTGCAGCTCAGATATCTCCATTTCTGCATCAGATGGCTGATAATAATTATAGTCCATGATCCTGCCAAATCAATTTTCACCTCACAGACAATTAAGCCCAAGATCAAAGAAACAAAAATTCAAATATATACAAAACTAACAAAAGAAAGAGATCAATTATATACAGACAAATAAAATAAAAAATGTCTAAACTAGTTGTCTCATTTGTTACTAATGATATTGACAAAACCAATCCCCGGCAACGGCGCCAAAAACTTGATGCGTGATTTTTAAAGATATATAGGCAAGTGCACCTCGTCGCAATCAAGTAATACGGTGGTGAGACCGGTTATCGTATCCACAGGGATTGGTTGTCAATTACCAATTCACAAATTTAACAACTATTCAGACTAAAATAAAGTATGAGAGATTAAAACAGAAAACAAAGCAATATAATATTTTTGGTCTTTTTGGACTTTTAACAAACACTTGGAGTGCAGAATTTATAACGGTTGAGATTGTTAGTTTTAGACTACACTAATCCTCCCTTGATTGCAATGAAATGGCTAACAACACAAGTCCTAATTCAATTATGCCAATCAAGCCTTTTCTAAAGTACTCAAGCCTAATGTCTTAGGTGCATTGAGCCTAAAACCCCAAATCAAACCCTAATGTCTTAGGTGGATTAATCTGTGATTTTGCATTAAGTCAAGACTTATAAGATTGCAAGCATTCAACACCTATGTCTAGATTCTTGAACTACTTGGCATATGATTCATGAGCATGCCTTAACACCAACCTTTCAGTCATCTATCAAAGCAACATATCATTCCTATGGGTAGCTAAGCCAAGGAAAGCATTAAACACAGAATCACATACTCATAAAGAAATAGAAACTTGTATTGAAATCAAATCAATTAACAATCAAGTTTAGAAAAGCTACATCTAAACCCAACAATGGGGGAATTAGCTATACATGAATATGTCTACAAAAGGGAAAGAGAGAAGAGAGAAAGAAAACTTCATGACGAATCCTTCAATCTCCTTCCAATCCAAGAGCAGAGAGATGTCATCTTTAAGGTCCCAGCCTTCCCCCAGCCATCAGCCCTCTTTAGGGTTTCCAAACCTTTGCAAAAAGTCCCCTTTTTCTGTCTGCTGTGCTGTTATTTAAAGATCCGTCGCGCGTCACGGCCGTGATGTCCATCACGGCCAGGCCGTGACGCTTTCTGTTTCTGAAACTTTTGGCATTTTAAGTCTCTCGCGGGGCGAGACATTTCTCGTGTCGCGAGCCTCCATTTCATGGCCGTGATATCCATCACGGCCAAGCCGTGATGGTCTCTGACTTGTGGTGGTTTTGGGTCACGGCCGTGATGTACATCACGGCTAGGCCGTGACAGACTCTGTTTTCAGCTTTTCTGCCTTTTCAGTTTTACCCGATCATGGCCGTGATGGGCATCACGGCTAGGCCGTGATGGGCATCACGGCTAGGCCGTGATGGGCTCTGTTTAGCTCATTTTCTTCACTTTTAAGGCTCTTTTTCATCCAAGCTCCATCAAGGCTAATTTCTGAGCATTTTTCCATCAAATCCTGCAAAACAACACACAGAAACCACCTCATCCGTTCCAAAGGAAAAACTATACAAAATCAACACTAAATTGGCCTAACTATATGCAAATGCATGCAGAAATGTACATGTAAAATGAGGTGAAATCACACTCATCAACAAGCAACCCACCTTCTTTCTTCTTCTTTCTTCTCTTCTTCCTCTCCAAAACCGTGCCCCCCTCCCTCTTACTCTATAAATACCACTTTTCATCTTCACTTCATCACTTTCCTTTCTTCTACTCCATTAAAACTCTTAAGCTTTCATCTTTTTCTTAACTTCAAGCTTCCAAAGCTCTAGTTTTTCTTCTTCTTTTCACTAAGTGTTCTTCATCAAAGTTGTTCCTCTTGCTTAGGGTAATACTCTCATGTATTCTTTTCTTTAAAAACTTCATCTTTTTCTAAAGTTTCTTCTTTATGTCATATATAAGCTTTTATCTTCAAAAATCTCTCAAAAATGGTAGGAAACTCCTTTTGAGTTGAAACCAATTTCTATGGTCTTGTATTTACTTTTAGTTTAACATACTAAAAGGTTGTGTAAAACAAAGTTTCCTAACCTCTACTTTATAATGAGGCCGAAACCATGCATATGGTTTAGATGGATCTTGTTTCAACTTTTACAAGTATGAGTTTGTATTTAAAGATTTGTTTTCCAAAATGATCATGGACCAAGGCTCCTTTATGTTAAAGGATGCTATGTCTAAAGTGATTGGAAAGTTTAAAGATTTGTTTCCAAAATGATCATGGACCAAGGCTCCTTTATGTTAAAGGATGCTATGTCTAAAGTGATTGGAAAGTTTAAAGATTTTTACTCTACTTTTATGTCATTTATACTAATGCCATTTACTTTATGTCATTTACATTATGTCATTTATATTAATGCCATTTACTTTATGTCATTTACATTATGTCATTTACTTTTATGCCATTTATATTTATGTCATTTACTTTATGTCATTTACATTATGCCATTTACTTTATGTCATTTATGTTTATGTCATTTATGATTCATTTACTTATGTCATTATACTTTAATTACTTATAAGCCTATGTTGTTCTTACTTTATGTGCTTAGGAGCTTTGTTATTTAAAGTCCTATGTTGCTTTCAAGATGATCATAGACTTGAGCTCCATAAGTTATTGGATGCTAAAAGGTCTAAGAGATTGGAAGAATTTAAAGATTTTTATCATGAAAACCCAAGGATGGCCGAATCTTAAAGGTTATGGACCTAGGGTGTTTCGTTTTTCATTTTTCCAAAGTGATCATGGTTTAGAGCTCCTTACTATTAATGGATGCTAAACCAAAGAGATTGGAAAGTTTAAATGTTCCTAGCCTATCTTATTGGTCAAGGCCGAATCTCCATCAAGTGTAACTTGGTGGGATTTTTGTTCAACTTTGTTTAAAGTAATCATGTTTTAAACTCTTAGCACTTGAGGATCATAAATCCCTAAGTTGCATGTGTTTTGGAAACTTCTAGCCCTAAGTTCTTGGTTGAGTTCTAATCCTTTGAACCTTGTGTCTTGAAACCTAGACTTGCATCCTAACCAACCTTGAAGAACATTCGTGAAACTGTTTATTTTCTCGCATTCTCTTACCTTCTTGAGGTAAGAGGGGATTTCCTAAAGATATTCAATAACTGTATGCATGTGTGTATGTGTTTAACTGGATATTTATATGTTGATTGAGCTTACTTGATTATCTAATGTACTTGAACTGTTATGCTATTATCTGATGTTGAACTGTACTTGTTATAAATGTTATAATGCATATATGTGATGAATCGCTTTCAATCGTGATATTAGCACTGAACTGATAATATATACTGCTGTTGACTGAAAGTTTGCTAAGCCAGACTTGTGTCTGTGCTCAACCGTTATAAGGATTAAAAACCTTAATAAGCTTTGAAGATGAAGGGATTGGTGTTCTTTTCCAAAAGCACATTAACTTAAATACTTGTTTTAAATGTTGAAATGGTTTTGGTGAACTATTGTTATACAAGAGAAAGATCCTTTTCGAACTATGTGTCTTCAAGTGAAAACTTTCAAGATTATTTGGCAATATCCTATTGGGGGAAGTATTTCAAAGATAAAAGTATTTCAAAGATGCTTTATAAAAGATTTTCAAAGAAAAGGTTTTTCCTAAATATTTTAGAAACTTTCCGATAGCCTGGATAGGTTATCGAGGATTCGGTTTTGAATTTGATTTTCACTGAACGAAAAATAAGTACTTAAGAAAAAGAATCTAGTACACGAGACGTCGCCTCTAGTATTCAGTTATGCACACGTGATCTTGGATCAGTGTTAATTCGGGACTATGAGCCCTATTCACGATGTTATGGACTGAGAGTCCAATTCTCGAAATTGAGGACAGTGCGTTCTGATTTCGCTGTGATGGACTGTGTGTCCTAATTACGTTGTTACGGACTGTGTGTCCTAATCACATTGTTTTGGACTGTGTGTCCTAACCACGTTGTGATGAACATTGTTAAAGGTGAATGTTGTTTTCTACGACCACAACCCTTGACTGCGGCATCGGTCTTGGGCGTTGTGATTGAGCATTCGGACTGTGTGTCCTATGCTTCTGAGTTTTCAAGTGATGGGGAAATGATGATTAAGTCGTTAGCTTTGAGCTACGACAGTGAAAAGAATGAACACAAAGAAAACCTTTTAAATAAAATATTTTCTCATGTGCATTTCCCCAGGCAGACGTGCCTTTCTTACATATCAGATACAAGGTGGTATCTGGGAGTCTGTCCATGTAAACCGAGTTCAGAGGCACATGTGACGTTGCTCGTCCTGAGACCTTAAATGCATGAGGGTATGGAGGCAACTGCCCGGTGGGCTAGAGATTGACCAACTCTAATTCTTCTCCAGTGGAAAAACGGTGTTGATATCTCATGAGATTAAGTTAGAGCCTGATATTGAAGTGCCATGCATATTTTCAAAGAGTGACTGTGCGGGTTAGAGACCCTTTGATATATCACTATTATATTGTGTATATGCATGATTTAACTGCTTATATGATTATGTGATGTATGTATCATGTATATGGTTGTTGTGGGACATATCTTATGATGGTATCTCACTCTTACAATTATATCAGGTCTCTTCGGGTTTTGCTGTAGTACCTTGGTAATCTAGTGCCGATGTTGCGAGAGGAGTCCTTCTAAGTCAATTGAAGACCTAGTGTTAGGGGTTGGGAAAGTATTCTGATTGGGGGTCTCTCCAATGAATATTTGATAAAATGACCAGCTTAGGAGTTTTGAGTTGGGTTGTATATCTAGAGAGGTCGGTAAATGTAGTGTTATATACATCCATCTGTAGTTTGAACTTTTCTTCCGAAAGTGGAAACTTAGAGAAATGTTGTATGTCATGGTAACTTTGTTACGAACGTGACTTTTACATTTTAAATGTATGTATGATGGATTTCAGAGTTATCCTTATAGAAGAAAATTTTATGCCCCAGTTTTCTGACTTAAGAGAAAACAAATTTTCCGAAAGCAACCAGCAAATTATCTTTTAAATTTACTTCCGCATGGGTTACACAGTAATGCCCCAAGGGGGGGGGGGGTGTTACAAGGTGGTATCAGAGATGGTCGAGTCTTTCGGGATCTTTGGGAAATAGGTCTGTTGTGTTGACGTTGTGTTTTCTCTGAATTAAGTTTTATTTGGATTACTTCTTAGAAGTAATGTGCATTAGTACGCCTTTCCAAGTTTCATTTCCTGGTTGTGGCTTGACTAATTTGTTCAGTAGGTCAGTTATGGAACCAGCACCAGAAGGTGGACGTGAACGAGGACGTGGACGCGGTCGTGGACGTGGTCGTGGGCGTGGTCGCAGAGGTGGTCCTATTGGCGGTTGTGCCAACATGAATGCGAATTATGATGGCGGGATGGACTTCGCTGCCCAAGCTTTGGCTGACGTTGCTGCTGTCATAGCTCTTCAGACGGCTAATGCTGCTGCTGCCGGAACCAACATGAGCAACAGAGGGCAGAACAAGCTGCGGAGGGAAGACATCTGGATGCTTTTTGATGTCAGAATCCATCACAGTTTGATGGAGACATGGATCCAATAAAGGCTGATCTTTGGATTCAAGAGCTGGAGAAGATCTTTGAGCTGGTTCACACCCCAGAGGGAGCAAAGGTGCCTTATGCAACATTCCAACTGATTGGAGATGCTGAATACTGGTGGGAGGGCACCAGACAATTGCTGGTAGCCGAGCATTAGGCAATCACTTGGGGAGTATTTCGCAACAAATTTCTGGACAAATATTTTCCCTAGAGTGCTCGGACAGAGAAGGAGCAGGAATTCCTGAGGCTGAGTCAGTGGGACATGACAGTGGGGGAATATGCGGCAAGGTTTGAGTCCCTTGCCAAATATTTTCGCTTTTTCCAGAACCACCCCAATGAGGAGTGGAAGTACGAAAGGTTCGAAGCCGATCTTCGCTTCGAGATCAAGGAATCTGTGATGCCATTGGAAATTCGGAATTTCCAAGCCTTAGTAGAGAAGTGTAGAAAAGTGGAACTAATGAGGAAGGAAAGAGGCAATAGAGAAACTATTGCAGGACCCACTCATTCCAAAGACCATTATCAAGATCAGAATCAGAAAGGGAAGCAACATCGGAGGGAACCTTATTTCCGATCACAAGGGAATGACCTGAATCAACGACATCATCGTTCTGATAATTCTGAATCGGGAAGTGGAGGTCAACAGAACCAAAACCGAGACCAAGTTAGGAGATGTTACAAGTGTGGAGACCCAAACCACATGGCTAATTTTTGCCCACGCAAAGGAGTGAAGTGTTTCAATTGTGGAAAATTTGGACACTTCTCAAGGGATTGTAATGCACCGAGGTTTGAAAAGCCTGTCAACACCTTAGGAACTGGTAGACCCACGGCGGAGGGAATAGTCTACACCATGAATGGCGCTGAAGCTTCACAATCGACGATCTTTTACAATAGAAGTAGTGTTGAAAAATTTCACAATTTGAAGGTCTTATGGCAGTGGTCTATAATTCTAAGTTGTAATAGGATTCTAAGTATAATCGTGTTTTGACGCCCTTGAGTATTTGACTCTCTAGGGTCTCCTATGTTACTAGTCTTTCCAGGGAATGTATGTTTCTTATGACTTTTGGGAATAAAAGTCTCTTTAAGAAATTTATTCCAGTTTCCTTCTCTTTTGATTGTTGTGATCAGTTTAGACTTTGGATCCAATCTTTCTTTTCCTAGAGTTATGAATTGCCTTGTTGTTGCACAGGATGGGTATGTTTATAAAAGAAGTTTCTTGATGAAACTTAATCTAATCGCTTTTACTTTTGGTGGAAGTGATTCAATTTGAATTCTTATCAAACTGTTGCTCTTTTAAATTGTTGACCAGGAAATTCTAGTGAAAGGAGAAACTTTTAAGATTCATGATTGTAAATGTGTACCGATCATACATTTTTACCTCCCTGAATATACTAAAGGATCTTCATACATTAGATGTTTCTGTATTCTTTTGGATCGATGAAAATCTTTAAGATACTTTCTTCTGATAGTATGATCTGGATGGTGAGAGATCCTGTTAAGTTTCTAGTTACGTAATTTCGAGGACGAAATTCTTTTTAGAGGGGTAGAGTTGTAACACCCTGTTTTTCGTATGCTTCTTTATCAGTAAATACACGCTTTAATGTATTTATTTTGATAAAATCCAGAGGATGATTTTATTTAAAATAAAATCATTTTCTTGTGTTGTTTTACCGTATGAAGTCACAGTAAAATTTTCGATTAAAAATTTAGACGAAAACCGGTCTGCGTTTTCTCTGCCAGTACAAGTTTACTGAGCTAGAGACAAAATTTTAATTCGTGAACGAGACGGTTACTGTTTTTATGATGTTTTGTGTGGGTTTGGAGTTTTTCGAAAAATCTTGTTCGGGACCAAAATCTTAGGGATTTCCCGGGTAAAATCGTCGGGAAATACGATCGGGGAAGTCATCTGATACGCAATGGAGCAGAGCATCAAGAGGATGAAGTGACATGGAGTGACTTGATGTGAAGGCTATGACACACCTAAGAAAAAGTGAATCTTGACTTTATTTCCAAAATCTTACTTTTTCATCTTTCTCTCTCCAATCACATCACATCACCTTAACTCCTTATCCTCTCTACAAGTGATGCGTGATTTTTTAAGATATATAGGCAAGTGCACCTCGTCGCAATCAAGTAATACGGTGGTGAGACCGGTTATCGTATCCACAGGGATTGGTTGTCAATTACCAATTCACAAATTTAACAACTATTCAGACTAAAATAAAGTATGAGAGATTAAAACAGAAAACAAAGCAATACAATATTTTTGGTCTTTTTGGACTTTTAACAAACACTTGGAGTGCAGAATTTATAACGGTTGAGATTGTTAGGTTTAGACTACACTAATCCTCCCTTGATTGCAATGAAATGGCTAACAACACAAGTCCTAATTCAATTATGCCAATCAAGCCTTTTCTAAAGTACTCAAGCCTAATGTCTTAGGTGCATTGAGCCTAAAACCCCAAATCAAACCCTAATGTCTTAGGTGGATTAATCTGTGATTTTGCATTAAGTCAAGACTTATAAGATTGCAAGCATTCAACACCTATGTCTAGATTCTTGAACTACTTGGCATATGATTCATGAGCATGCCTTAACACCAACCTTTCAGTCATCTATCAAAGCAACATATCATTCCTATGGGTAGCTAAGCCAAGGAAAGCATTAAACACAGAATCACATACTCATAAAGAAATAGAAACTTGTATTGAAATCAAATCAATTAACAATCAAGTTTAGAAAAGCTACATCTAAACCCAACAATGGGGGAATTAGCTATACATGAATATGTCTACAAAAGGGAAAGAGAGAAGAGAGAAAGAAAACTTCATGACGAATCCTTCAATCTCCTTCCAATCCAAGAGCAGAGAGATGTCATCTTTAAGGTCCCAGCCTTCCCCCAGCCATCAGCCCTCTTTAGGGTTTCCAAACCTTTGCAAAAAGTCCCCTTTTTCTGTCTGCTGTGCTGTTATTTAAAGATCCGTCGCGCGTCACGGCCGTGATGTCCATCACGGCCAGGCCGTGACGCTTTCTGTTTCTGAAACTTTTGGCATTTTAAGTCTCTCGCGGGGCGAGACATTTCTCGTGTCGCGAGCCTCCATTTCATGGCCGTGATATCCATCACGGCCAAGCCGTGATGGTCTCTGACTTGTGGTGGTTTTGGGTCACGGCCGTGATGTACATCACGGCTAGGCCGTGATGACACTGTTTCAGCTTTTACGCCTTTTCAGTTTTACCCGATCGTGATGGGCATCACGGCTAGGCCGTGATGGGCATCACGGCTAGGCCGTGATGGGCTCTGTTTAGCTCATTTTCTTCACTTTTAAGGCTCTTTTTCATCCAAGCTCCATCAAGGCTAATTTCTGAGCATTTTTCCATTAAATCCTGCAAAACAACACACAGAAACCACCTCATCCATTCCAAAGGAAAAACTATACAAAATCAACACTAAATTGGCCTAACTATATGCAAATGCATGCAGAAATGTACATGTAAAATGAGGTGAAATCACACTCATCAAATCACCCCATGCTTAAGACTTTGCTTGTCCTCAAGCAAAAACTAAGGCCAGAAGAGATAAACAGTCAAAGCATGGATAGTGAACCAAGAACCCGAGTAAATGATCCAAGCAATAGGCAATTCAAACAATTCAGCAAGAGATAATCAATTCAAGTCCAATTAGGGGCTTAAGTTTCCTAGACTCACATTCTCACTGATTCAGGCACTCTTGCTCACTTGAAGCTCACCCCAAGCTTGTTTATTTGCTTGGCTCTCTTTCTTGCCTCACTCACTCAAGTGTTCAAGTATATATAACAATTCACTCCATTTTCCTCAAGGAATGATTCCTACCATATGCTTGACTATCAACCAAATCTCCACTTTATTTATGAAAACACCTAAGAATCAAGAGGTCTTTATTTGGTTGTAACGTGGCCATGGGAATAATCTTTAGGTGGGGATAACAAGAAAGGGATATTTCAAAAGGCTAAACCAAGTATCAAACATTTCAACACAAGACACCTTCTAAAATACCTTCTTGGGTTTTCAATACATTTTTCCACCTTTCTTTTCTTTCTTTTTTTTTTTCTCACTTCTCTTTTTGTCATCCCCTTCTCTATTTATTTATCTTTCTTTTCTTTTCTTTTTTTTTTTGGAGAAGGGGAGATTTTTTTTTTCCAACTCAAGAGAATTATTTTTTTTCTGATTCTTTCATCCCAAACTTTCAACTACCTTTTTACCCTTTTGTAATACTTTAGAAGGTCCCTTATCAAACATATTTATAAAAACATTCCAGGGTACCAAGAAAAGCATTTTATTCTTTTGTAGGCTCAAAATTGGGCAACTAAGGGGTAGCATTTCATCATTCAAAACTCAGAAGGCCAGAAAAAATACCTATTGCCTCAATCATTTTCAAAAATGTTTCCAAAAATTTTCAAGCTTCGAAATGGTTTCAAGTCAAGTTCTAGAGAAAACAAACCAAGAGGAATAACACTCAACACAAAGAACGGGGGCAGATTTAGTGAGTACCCCCTAATGGCTCAAAAGCTCACATTTATCAGTTCAAGAACCAGTGAGAAACACAAGTCTAAAGAAACATATGCTAATCATCAACTATCCAAGATCATCTCAAGCATATTCATTTGCAGCCATATCACAAGAATAAACAGAATTGGGTTCAAGAATTCACTATCACAAAAAAATTGGCACTTAGCTCTCACAATCATAAGCTCAATCTAAGCAAGGGTAACCGAATCATGCGATCATGCAAACTTAAGCCTATATGAATGCAATATTTACAATGCAAGCAAAAAGATTACCCCTACCCCAAGCTTAAAGATTTACATTGTCCCCAATGTAAACAATCAAGTTGGAGAGAGGAGAAGAAAAATAAAATAAAGCAAAAGAAAAAATGGAACGGCTTACCGAGGCGGTAGCGGTCTTGACTTTGCTTTTCGGCTTTGTTTCTCCCCTGCTCTTCTCCTTGCCTTCTTGCTCTCCCTTCCTTCTTTATTACCCTGCAAACACTTGGCAATTGACACTTTATTATTTTCCTCTTGAGCTTCTCAAATTATTCAAGAGGTTGAAAATCAAACACAAAAACTAACTAAAGAGAAGGGTTAAGAAAAGTTGGGTTGCCTCACAATAAGCGCTTCTTTAACGTCACTAGCTTGACTTATCAAGAAGCATCCACCTGGATCCCATAACCTGTGGTATAAGGACCAAGGGATGTTAACCATGTGAGATCCTTCACCTGGATCCCACGGTTTGCAGCAAAATTGTGGAAGTGAGCGCTCGAAATTCATGCTGACTTCTTCAAATGGGAAGCGCTTTTCAATTCCTCTCGGGTCAAAGATGACCCCTTTATCCACAAAATCTTCCCAATAAAAATGGGGTTCAACCTCAGGCAGAGGCATGAACTCCATTGTTGACTGCTTTAAAATGTGAGGTGGCAAACAATTCGAGAGGATCATTGGTTCTGTTAAAGCTTCGTGACAATCTTCACTCAAAGATTGCCAAATCTGCATTAGAAACAATAGCATCATCTAATTCCAACAGTTTTTCATCATTCCCAAGCATGGTGAAATAGATGTCCTCCAATTGCCTCTTCCTTTCAGGCTCCTTAGTCAAGGGTTCAATGGGGAATGGTGCAACTATGTTCTCCAAAACAGGGTCTTCACTTCTTGACTCGGTTGCTCCCACTTCTTCTTCTTCCTCATCATCCATTTTGGCATCATCTTCATCATCATACTTTATTGCATCACCTTCGTCATCATCCATCAAGTTCCCTTCTGACATTCCGGATAGTTGGTTAGAGATTTTCTCAATAAGTACCCCGAAACTTCGAATGGTGGCTTCTTGATTTTTTAATTCTTCCATTGTTGTTGCCATGAAGTTCTCCAAAACAGCCTCTAAGTGAGGTCGACTATCCGGGATAGGTTGCTCAACCTCGACTGGGAATGCGGATTCGAAGTTCTCCCAAGCAACTTCCAATGGGGATGGCTCATCTTGATATGAAGGTGTGGAAGACTCCCAATGTTCCTCTTGCTCAATCCAAGTATTGTTTGGAGGGTTCCCCCACCATGGAGTGTAAGTGTTGGGATATTGATTGCCCCATTCAGAACAACCTACCATTGGTGGAGGAGAGATTTGTGCCCTTGACAGCTCATCACTCACTTGTTGGATGTTTACGGCTAATTGCAGCATATCTACCCGCAGCTGCAGCTCAGATATCTCCATTTCTGCATCAGATGGCTGATAATAATTATAGTCCATGATCCTGCCAAATCAATTTTCACCTCACAGACAATTAAGCCCAAGATCAAAGAAACAAAAATTCAAATATATACAAAACTAACAAAAGAAAGAGATCAATTATATACAGACAAATAAAATAAAAAATGTCTAAACTAGTTGTCTCATTTGTTACTAATGATATTGACAAAACCAATCCCCGGCAACGGCGCCAAAAACTTGATGCGTGATTTTTAAAGATATATAGGCAAGTGCACCTCGTCGCAATCAAGTAATACGGTGGTGAGACCGGTTATCGTATCCACAGGGATTGGTTGTCAATTACCAATTCACAAATTTAACAACTATTCAGACTAAAATAAAGTATGAGAGATTAAAACAGAAAACAAAGCAATATAATATTTTTGGTCTTTTTGGACTTTTAACAAACACTTGGAGTGCAGAATTTATAACGGTTGAGATTGTTAGGTTTAGACTACACTAATCCTCCCTTGATTGCAATGAAATGGCTAACAACACAAGTCCTAATTCAATTATGCCAATCAAGCCTTTTCTAAAGTACTCAAGCCTAATGTCTTAGGTGCATTGAGCCTAAAACCCCAAATCAAACCCTAATGTCTTAGGTGGATTAATCTGTGATTTTGCATTAAGTCAAGACTTATAAGATTGCAAGCATTCAACACCTATGTCTAGATTCTTGAACTACTTGGCATATGATTCATGAGCATGCCTTAACACCAACCTTTCAGTCATCTATCAAAGCAACATATCATTCCTATGGGTAGCTAAGCCAAGGAAAGCATTAAACACAGAATCACATACTCATAAAGAAATAGAAACTTGTATTGAAATCAAATCAATTAACAATCAAGTTTAGAAAAGCTACATCTAAACCCAACAATGGGGGAATTAGCTATACATGAATATGTCTACAAAAGGGAAAGAGAGAAGAGAGAAAGAAAACTTCATGACGAATCCTTCAATCTCCTTCCAATCCAAGAGCAGAGAGATGTCATCTTTAAGGTCCCAGCCTTCCCCAGCCATCAGCCCTCTTTAGGGTTTCCAAACCTTTGCAAAAAGTCCCCTTTTTCTGTCTCTGTCTGTTATTTAAAGTTCCGTCGCGCGTCACGGCCGTGATGTCCATAACTGCCAGGCCGTGACGCTTCAGTATCTGAAACTTTTGGCATTTTAAGTCTCTCGCGGGGCGAGACATTTCTCGTGTCGCGAGCCTCCATTTCATGGCCGTGATATCCATCACGGCCAAGCCGTGATGGTCTCTGACTTGTGGTGGTTTTGGGTCACGGCCGTGATGTACATCACGGCTAGGCCGTGACAGACTCTGTTTTCAGCTTTTCTGCCTTTTCAGTTTTACCCGATCATGGCCGTGATGGGCATCACGGCTAGGCCGTGATGGGCTCTGTTTAGCTCATTTTCTTCACTTTTAAGGCTCTTTTTCATCCAAGCTCCATCAAGGCTAATTTCTGAGCATTTTTCCATCAAATCCTGCAAAACAACACACAGAAACCACCTCATCCGTTCCAAAGGAAAAACTATACAAAATCAACACTAAATTGGCCTAACTATATGCAAATGCATGCAGAAATGTACATGTAAAATGAGGTGAAATCACACTCATCAACAAGCAACCCACCTTCTTTCTTCTTCTTTCTTCTCTTCTTCCTCTCCAAAACCGTGCCCCCCTCCCTCTTACTCTATAAATACCACTTTTCATCTTCACTTCATCACTTTCCTTTCTTCCACTCCATTAAAACTCTTAAGCTTTCATCTTTTTCTTAACTTCAAGCTTCCAAAGCTCTAGTTTTTCTTCTTCTTTTCACTAAGTGTTCTTCATCAAAGTTGTTCCTCTTGCTTAGGGTAATACTCTCATGTATTCTTTTCTTTAAAAACTTCATCTTTTTCTAAAGTTTCATCTTTATGTCATATATAAGCTTTTATCTTCAAAAATCTCTCAAAAATGGTAGGAAACTCCTTTTGAGTTGAAACCAATTTCTATGGTCTTGTATTTACTTTTAGTTTAACATACTAAAAGGTTGTGTAAAACAAAGTTTCCTAACCTCTACTTTCTAATGAGGCCGAAACCATGCATATGGTTTAGATGGATCTTGTTTCAACTTTTACAAGTATGAGTTTGTATTTAAAGATTTGTTTTCCAAAATGATCATGGACCAAGGCTCCTTTATGTTAAAGGATGCTATGTCTAAAGTGATTGGAAAGTTTAAAGATTTGTTTCCCAAAATGATCATGGACCAAGGCTCCTTTATGTTAAAGGATGCTATGTCTAAAGTGATTGGAAAGTTTAAAGATTTTTACTCTAATTTTATGTCATTTATACTAATGCCATTTACTTTATGTCATTTACATTATGTCATTTATATTAATGCCATTTACTTTATGTCATTTACATTATGTCATTTACTTTTATGCCATTTATATTTATGTCATTTACTTTATGTCATTTACATTATGCCATTTACTTTATGTCATTTATGTTTATGTCATTTATGATTCATTTACTTATGTCATTATACTTTAATTACTTATAAGCCTATGTTGTTCTTAATTTATGTGCTTAGGAGCTTTGTTATTTAAAGTCCTATGTTGCTTTCAAGATGATCATAGACTTGAGCTCCCTAAGTTATTGGATGCTAAAAGGTCTAAGAGATTGGAAGAATTTAAAGATTTTTATCATGAAAACCCAAGGATGGCCGAATCTTAAAGGTTATGGACCTAGAGTGTTTCGTTTTTCATTTTTCCAAAGTGATCATGGTTTAGAGCTCCTTACTATTAATGGATGCTAAACCAAAGAGATTGGAAAGTTTAAATGTTCCTAGCCTATCTTATTGGTCAAGGCCGAATCTCCATCAAGTGTAACTTGGTGGGATTTTTGTTCAACTTTGTTTAAAGTAATCATGTTTTAAACTCTTAGCACTTGAGGATCATAAATCCCTAAGTTGCATGTGTTTTGGAAACTTCTAGCCCTAAGTTCTTGGTTGAGTTCTAATCCTTTGAACCTTGTGTCTTGAAACCTAGACTTGCATCCTAACCAACCTTGAAGAACGTTCGTGAAACTGTTTATTTTCTCGCATTCTCTTACCTTCTTGAGGTAAGAGGGGATTTCCTAAAGATATTCAATAACTGTATGCATGTGTGTATGTGTTTAACTGGATATTTATATGTTGATTGAGCTTACTTGATTATCTAATGTACTTGAACTGTTATGCTATTATCTGATGTTGAACTGTACTTGTTATAAATGTTATAATGCATATATGTGATGAACTGCTTTCAACTGTGATATTAGCACTGAACTGATAATATATACTGCTGTTGACTGAAAGTTTGCTAAGCCAGACTTGTGTCTGTGCTCAACCGTTATAAGGATTAAAAACCTTAATAAGCTTTGAAGATGAAGGGATTGGTGTTCTTTTCCAAAAGCACGTTAACTTAAATACTTGTTTTAAATGTTGAAATGGTTTTGGTGAACTATTGTTATACAAGAGAAAGATCCTTTTCGAACTATGTGTCTTCAAGTGAAAACTTTCAAGATTATTTGGCAATATCCTATTGGGGGAAGTATTTCAAAGATAAAAGTATTTCAAAGATGCTTTATAAAAGATTTTCAAAGAAAAGGTTTTTCCTAAATATTTTAGAAACTTTCCGATAGCCTGGATAGGTTATCGAGGATTCGGTTTTGAATTTGATTTTCACTGAACAAAAAATAAGTACTTAAGAAAAAGAATCTAGTACACGAGACGTCGCCTCTAGTATTCAGTTATGCACACGTGATCTTGGATCAGTGTTAATTCGGGACTATGAGCCCTATTCATGATGTTATGGACTGAGAGTCCAATTCTCGAAATTGAGGACAGTGCGTTCTGATTTATTTGTGATGGATGGATGTGTCCTAATTACGTTGTTACGGACTGTGTGTCCTAATCACATTGTTTTGGACTGTGTGTCCTAACCACGTTGTGATGAACATTGTTAAAGGTGAATGTTGTTTTCTACGACCACAACCCTTGACTGCGGCATCGGTCTTGGGCGTTGTGATTGAGCATTCGGACTGTGTGTCCTATGCTTCTGAGTTTTCAAGTGATGGGGAAATGATGATTAAGTCGTTAGCTTTGAGCTACGACAGTGAAAAGAATGAACACAAAGAAAACCTTTTAAATAAAATATTTTCTCATGTGCATTTCCCCAGGCAGACGTGCCTTTCTTACATATCAGATACAAGGTGGTATCTGGGAGTCTGTCCATGTAAACCGAGTTCAGAGGCACATGTGACGTTGCTCGTCCTGAGACCTTAAATGCATGAGGGTATGGAGCCAACTTCCCGGTGGGCTAGAGATTGACCAACACTAATTCTTCTCCAGTGGAAAAACGGTGTTGATATCTCATGAGATTAAGTTAGAGCCTGATATTGAAGTGCCATGCATATTTTCAAAGAGTGAGTGTGCGGGTTTGAGACCCTTTGATATATCACTATTATATTGTGTATATGCATGATTTAACTGCTTATATGATTATGTGATGTATGTATCATGTATATGGTTGTTGTGGGATATATCTTATGATGGTATCTCACTCTTACAATTATATCAGGTCTCTTCGGGTTTTGCTGTAGTACCTTGGTACTCTAGTGCCGATGTTGCAGAGGAGTCTTTCTAAGTCAATTGAAGACCTAGTGTTAGGGGTTGGGAAAGTATTCCGATTGGGGGTCTCTCAAATGAATATTTGATAAAATGACCAGCTTAGGAGTTTTGAGTTGGGTTGTATATCTAGAAAGGTCGGTAAATGTAGTGTTATATACATCCATCTGTAGTTTGAACTTTTCTTCCGAAAGTGGAAACTTAGAGAAATGTTGTATGTCATGGTGACTTTGTTACGAACGTGACTTTACATTTTAAATGTATGTATGATGGATTTCAGAGTTATCCTTATAGAAGAAAATTTTATGCCCCAGTTTTCTGACTTAAGAGAAAACAAATTTTCCGAAAGCAACCAGCAAATTATCTTTTAAATTTACTTCCGCATGGGTTACGCAGTAATGCCCCAAGGGGGGGTGTTACAAAAAACAGAGAGAAGAAAAGACGATTGGTAAAGGAGTTGATGAAGTGTCTATGGAAGATGTAACCAATGAAGAACCCGAGACTTCCCAAGCCACTGCCTCTAGTCCCATTGTTGTTGAAGCTAAAAAACCACAGAGGGAAAAACTGGTTGATGAAGAGTTTGCGAGAAAGAAGACTAAGAGGCAAATTCTTGAAGAAGTTGACAATCCTAAGGAGCTGCCACCGTATTTCAAGATACCCTATCCTCAAAGGTTGAAGAAAGAGGTAAAAGATCAACAATTCTCTAAGTTCTTGGATGTGTTCAAAAAGTTGCAAATCAACATCCCTTTTGCCGAAGCTCTTCAACAAATGCCTTCCTATGCCAAGTTTATGAAGGAGATTATTACTAACAAGAGGAGGTGGAAGGAGGAGACAGTCATGCTCACTGAAGAATGCAGTGCCATACTCCAAAGGAAGTTACCGGTGAAGATGAAGGATCCGGGTAGCTTTACTATCCCATGTACTATTGGTCATTTGAACATTGGAAGAGCCTTGTGTGATCTTGGATCAAGCATCAACCTTATGTCTCTCTCCATTTTCAAGAAGCTGGGAATTGGTGAAGTCAAGCCAACCGGGATTTCTCTCCAATTGGCTGATCGCTCCATTACGTATCCTTATGGTGTAGTGGAGGATTTATTGGTTAAAATAGACAAATTCATCTTTCCGGCAGATTTTGTGGTGTTGGATATAGCGGAAGACAGTGAGACTCCGTTGATTCTTGGAAGACCATTCCTAGCCACGGGTAGAGCTTTGATCGATGTCAATCAAGGGGAGTTGGTGCTTCGAGTCCAAGATGAAAAGGTCACCTTCAATGTGTTTGAAGCAATGAGACATCCAAGCGACAAAGATACATGTATGAGTGTGGACCTTATTGATTCACTAACAGACAATAGTGTGCAACAAACTTTTGAAGATTCATTGGAAGTGGCTCTTATGGTTGAGAATGAAGAAGAAGAGGTATGTGAGGAAGAAGTTGAGTTCATGGTTAAATCCCTTGAGGCTTGTCTAGTTTCGAATACTGATGAAGACAAAGTTGTGGAGGATGTACGGATAGAAGACAAGGGTGAACCACCTGTGCTAGAGTTGAAAGAACTTCCATCTCATCTCCGTTATGCTTTCCTTGGGGTGAATTCTTCATTCTCGGTGATCATTAGTAGCGGATTGAACTCTTTGGAGGAAGAGAAACTGTTAAGGGTGCTCAGGGAGCACAAATATGCAATTGGGTGGTCAATGTCCGACTTGAAAGGGATAAGTCCCTCATTCTGTATGCACAAAATCCTTTTGGAGGAAAACTTCAAGCCGGTTAGACAACCCCAAAGAAGACTCAACCCAAACATGAAGGAAGTTGTAAGGAAGGAGGTTGTGAAGCTTTTGGATGCGGGTATAATTTATCCAATCTCCGATAGTCCTTGGGTGAGTCCGGTCCAAGTTGTCCCTAAGAAAGGGGGAATGACGGTGGTTGCAAATGATAAAAATGAACTCATCCCCTCAAGGACCGTTTCTGGATGGAGAGTGTGTATTGATTATAGAAGACTGAATGAGGCCACCAGAAAAGATCATTTTCCCTTGCCCTTCATTGATCATATGTTAGAGAGGTTGGCGGGCCATGCCTTTTATTGCTTCCTTGATGGATACTCAGGGCATAACCAGATTGTGGTTGACCAAAAGGACCAAGAGAAGACTGCTTTTACTTGTCCTTATGGCGTCTATGCATACCGGAGGATGCCATTCGGGTTGTGTAATGCACCCGCCATTTTTCAAAGGTGCATGCTTTCCATATTCTCTGATATGACTGAAAAATTTGTTGAGGTATTTATGGATGATTTCTCTGTGTTTGGTAATTCTTTTGATGATTGTCTTAAAAATCTTGAATGTGTTTTGAAAAGATGCCAATAAACTAACCTTGTTTTAAATTGGGAAAAATGTCATTTCATGGTTAGGGAAGGTATAGTTCTTGGTCATAAAATTTCATCACGGGGGATGGAAGTTGATAAAGCAAAAATTGAAGTGATTGAAAAACTTCCCCCTCCCATAAATGTGAAAGGTGTTAGAAGCTTCCTAGGGCATGGGGGTTTCTATAGGAGATTTATAAAAGACTTTTCAAAGATTGTGAAACCCTTATGCAAGCTTTTGGTAGTTGATACTCCTTTTGTATTTGATGATGATTGCATGCATGCCTTCCAACTTTTGAAAGAAAAACTCACCACCGCACCGGTCATTGCACCTCCAGATTGGAGTTTTCCATTTGAGTTAATGTGTGATGCAAGCGACTATGCGGTGGGAGCCATTTTGTATCAAAGAAAAAATAAAGTGTTTCATGTCATTTACTATGCTAGTCGTGTGCTAAATGATGCTCAATTGAACTATACCACGACTGAAAAAGAATTGCTTGTTGTGGTGTTTGCATTTGATAAGTTTAGATCCTACTTGATTGGCTCTAAAACTACTGTGTACACTGATCATTATGCTTTGAAGTATCTCATGCCTAAACAGGATGCCAAGCCAAGGCTCATTAGGTGGGTACTACTGCTCCAAGAGTTTGATTTGGATATAAAGGACAAGAAAGGTGTGGAGAATGTGGTAGCCGACCATTTGTCTCGGCTTCCACAAGCAGATGTTCAAGCAAAAGCTGAGTTGCCAATTCAAGAGGAATTCCCAGATGAAAAGTTGTTTATGGTGCAAGTGGCACCTTGGTTTGCGGACATTGCAAATTACAAGGCCGCCAACAAAATTCCGAAGGACTTCAATGCACAACAAAGGAAGAAGCTCATCCATGATGCTAAATACTATGTATGGGATGAGCCTTACCTTTTCAAAAGAGGGTCAGATGGAATTCTGAGAAGATGCATTCCGGAAGAAGAGATTAATGGGGTATTGACTCATTGCCACAACTCACCGTATGGAGGACATTTTGGTGGTGAGAGAACCGCCATGAAGATCTTGCAAAGCGGGTTATTTTGGCCCACTATTTTCAAAGACTCCAGAGCTTGGGTGATGAAGTGTGACAAGTGTCAAAGAACCGGAAGTATATCCAGAAGAAATGAGATGCCCTTGAAGGGTATTTTAGAGGTGGAACTCTTTGATGTGTGGGGGATCGACTTCATGGGTCCTTTCCCATCATCCTACAACAACAAATATATTCTGGTTGCGGTTGACTATGTGAGCAAATGGGTAGAAGCTGTCCCAACTGTGAAGGATGATGCAAAAGCGGTGGTTGGTTTTGTGAGGAAGAACATCTTTACCATATTTGGAACCCCTAGAGCTATTATTAGTGATGGGGGTACTCACTTTTGCAACAAAGAGTTCAACGTAGTGCTTGCCAAGTTTGGGGTCAATCATAAAGTTGCCACACCATACCACCCTCAAACCAGTGGGCAAGTGGAGTTGTCCAATCGGGAATTGAAGAGGATTTTGGAGAAAACCGTGAACAATGCTAGGAAGGATTGGGCAAAGAAACTGGATGATGCACTTTGGGCCTATCGGACTGCATATAAAACACCTATTGGTATGTCACCTCACCAATTAGTGTTTGGAAAATCATGCCACCTTCCGGTAGAGCTCCAACATCGTGCTTTTTGGGCAGTGAAGGCACTTTGATACAAGGCTGGCCATGGATAAGAGACTGTTGCAGTTGAATGAGTTGGATGAATTCCGACTCTTGGCTTATGAGAGTGCAAGGATCTACAAGGAAAGAACAAAATTTTGGCATGATAAGTACATTCTTCCAAAGCATTTTGAAGAAGGCCAATCAGTTTTGCTCTTTAATTCATGTCTCAAGCTGTTTCCAGGCAAGTTGAGATCAAGATGGTCGGGTCCATTCTATGTCAAGTCAGTTTCTCCATTTGGTGCAGTTGAATTGGAAGATCCATCATCCGGAGATACTTTCACTGTTAATGGGCAAAGGCTCAAGCACTACCTTGGAGTAGACTTTGATCGTCAAGCAGTCTCCGTCCCTCTCAAGGCACCATCTTAGAAATCACCCATCAAGCTAGTGACGTTAAAGAAGTGCTTATTGGGAGGCAACCCAAGTTTTCTCTTCCCTTTCTCATTTGTTTTTGATTTTCAACTCTTGAATAATTTGAGAAGATCAAGAGATTTGTTAATAGGTTTGCTAAGTGTTTTCAGGGCAAGAAGGAAGGAGAAACAAAAAATGGCAGGGAGAAACAATGCCAGAAAGCATGTGAACCAGCCCGCTACCACCTCGGTGAGTCGTTCCAATTTTTTTCTCCCCTCTCTAATTTAATTATTTACATTGGGGACAATGTAAGTTTTTAAGCTTGGGGTAGGGGTATTTTTGTAAATTTTTGAATTTTTGCATTGTTCATATTGCATTCATTTAGGCATAATTTTGTATGATCACATGATTCGATTCCCCCTTGCTTAGAATGAGCATCCGATTGTGAGAACTGAGTGCCAATTTATTAGTGATAGTCAATTTTTGAACCCCAATTTTTTTTTTCTTGTGATAATGCTTCAAATAAAAATTTTGGAGATGATCTTGGATAGTTGATAATTAGCATGTGTTTCTATATATTTGTGTTTTCACTGATTTATGAACTGCTAAATATGAGCTTTTGAGCCATTAAGGGGTACTCACTAAATCTACCCCATTCTTTGTGTTAGAGTGTTATTCCTCTTGGATTGTATTTCTCTAGAACTTGACTTGAAACCATTTTGAAGCTTAAAAATTTTTTAAAACATTTTTGAAAATGATTGAGGCACTAGGTATTTTTCCGGCCTTCTGAGCTTTTATTGATCAAATGCTACACTTTAGTTGCCCAATTTTGAGCTTGAAGGAATAAAATACTTTTGCTTGGCACTTTGAATTATATTGATGAATGATGATTGATAGGGCACCTTTTAAAGTATTGACAAAAGGGTAAAAAGGTAGTGGAAAAAGTATGGGATGAGAAAATTAGAAAAATATTTCTCTTGAGCTGAAAATCTTCCCTTCTCCAAATAAAAGAAAAATAAAAGAAATATATATATATATATATATATATATATATATATATATATATAGAGAGAGAGAGAGAGAGAGAGAGAGAGAAGGGGATGACAAATGAAAGTGAGAAACAAAAAAGAAAGAAAGAAAGAAAGGTGGAAAAATGAGTCAAATCCAAAAGGGTATTTTAGAAGGTGTCGTGCTTTGCAATACTTAATAGTTAGCTAGCCTTTTGAAAATTCCTTTTCTTGATCTTCCCACCTAACAATAAATCCCATGGCCCCGTTACAACCAAAGTAAAAGACCTCTTGATTCTTAGATGTTTTCATTAATAAATTAGAGATTTGGTTGATAGTCAAGCCTATGGTAGAAATTATTCCTTGAGGAAAATGGAGTGAATTGTCATATATCCTTGAACACTTGAGTGAGGCGAGAAAGAGAACCAAGAAAATGAACAAGCTTGGGGTGATCTTCAGGTGAGAAAGAGTGTCCGAATCAGTGAGAACATGAATTTAGGAAACCTAAGCTCTAATTGGACTTGAATTGATTGTCTCTTGCTGAATTATTTGAAATGCCTGTTACTTGGATCATTTACTCGGGTTCTTAGTTCACTTTCATTGCTCTGTTCGTTTTCATCTTCTGGCCTTGGTTTTTGCTTGAGGACAAGCAAAGTCTTAAGCTTGGGGTGATTTGATGAGTGTGATTTCACCTCATTTTCCATGTACATTTCTGCATGCATTTGCATATAGTTAGGCCATTTTAGTTTTATTTTGTTTAGTTTTTCCTTTGGAACGGATAAGGTGGTTTTTTGTGTTGTTTTGCAGGAATTTATGATTAATTACCCAAGATTTAGCCATGATGAAGCTTGGGTGAAGATAGAGCCTGAAAAGAGAAGAAAATGAGCCAAGCAGAACCCATAAGCAATTCTGGAAGTTTAACCTCGCGAGACAGGATCTCGCCACGCGAGGCCGAAGACCAGCCTGGACAGCAACAGTCACCCTTTCTGTCTCGCCTCGCGAATCACCATCTCACATCGCGAGACTGAAGACCTGACTGTGCCAGAGATGTCACCCTTTCTGCCTTGCCTCGCGAGTTACCTTCTTGCTTCGCGAGAGAACCAATCTCTGATGATCAGATTCATAAGATTTGCCTCACGAACCAGGTCTTGCCCCGCGAGTGCGTGAGACCCAGAACTTCTGTTTATAAGCTGTTTTAGGGCAGATTTGAGAGGAGGAGAAGAGGCGGCCAAAACTCTAAAAATAGAGACTCTCTGTTGCTGTTGTGGCTGTGTGCATCATGGAGTTCCTTCCTTCCTTCATCTTTGTATCTTTTCTTTTGCCTTTCTCTTTGATTATGTGTAGCTAAACTTCCCCCTTGTTGGGGTTAGATAATGGGTTTCTCTGAACTTGGTTGTAATATGATGTGGTAGTAATATAATTTCCTATTTCATTATGAGTGTTTGATTCCATGCTTAATGCTTTCCTTGGTTTGATCATCCTAGGAATGATTAGTTACTTTGATAGACAATTGAAAGATTGATATTAAGGCATGTTCATGAATCAAATGCCAAGTAGTTCATGAACCTATACATAGGTCTTGGGATGCTTGCAATATATGAATCTTGACTCTTAATGCAAATTCACATGTTAAACCACCTAAGACATTAGGGTTTAATTTGGGATTTTAGGCTCATTCCACCTAAGACATTAGGGTTTGAGTAGTTGAAGAAGATTTGATTGCCATAATTGAATTAGGAATTGTGTTATTTACCATTTCATAGCAACCAAGGGAGGATTATCCTAGTCTAACCCTAACAATTTCATCCATTTGTTATCACATCTTTGTTTGCCTGTTAAGTGTTTGTTGAAATTCCCAAAAAGAACAAAAACATTTTATTCTTGTTTGTTTCCTTATATGTTAGAGCTACCTTCCATCCAAATTTGATCGCCTAGATAGTAGTCCAATTTGCGAAGTGGTACTTGTCCACGATCCCTGAGGACGATATCCGGTTCTTACCGTTTTATTACTTGCAACGACCCGGTACACTTGCCGAGATCGTAACATCATCAGAATTATATCACCAGGCAGATCATGCATCATAACAATATAATATACAACTGCAGATAATTAAATAAATTAAAAGTAGATCAATCACCGATACACAGATAAACAACACAACATAAACAACATAAACAAATAACCACAACCACATATAAATTATACAGCCTACACTACAAACAAATGGTTATTGAGAAAAATCCCTCAGGTAAGCTCCCCTTACCTCTCGAAGATTCACAACAAGTTGAATTTAATTCATCGAAAGCCGGAAACTCACGTACGCCGTTTTATACTTAACCTTCAACAATACAACTAGACAACCACATAAATAAACAATCACAAAACATAAAAATCCTCCTATGTTGGTCACGGCCTCATAGTGTTTAAGGACTAATCAAACTCCAAAGTTGTTTAAGTCATTGATTAATGATTCTAGAAAACTTAAGGAAATGGATTAAGGCTACACAATAAAGTTAAGAATAAAAACCATCCTAACCCTCTAAAGGGTAGATTCGGCCAAGACATGTTCATGAGGCTAGGGTTTTTAGTTTAATGAACCAACTAGGATTCAACAAGTATACAAGTATGTATGATGAAAGACAAGATCATACATCAAAAGCAAGAACAAAACTCCATCCATCCTTTCCTCTAGGATTCGGCCAAGATGGGTTTCAAGGGAAGAAAATTTTTGATCATCACATACTCTTAGATACAGACAATATACATGATTATAAGAACATAGGAAGTGGTTTCAACATCATGAGATTTTTCTATAATTTGTTATGAATTTTCAAAGTTCTAGATCTAGAAACTTAAAAGTGATTAACATAGATGAAATAGACTTTGAATCATGAAACTTATTGAAGAACATACACATGATTAGGGAAGGAGAATAGGATTCACCTCTTGAAGATCAAAAACAAGTGAAGATCCAATGACTTGCTTCACAAAATGATGGTATGAACTTAGAACTTTTGGGTGTTTTTGTGTAAAGTGTGAAATGCCAAATAATGAAGTGAAAGTATGCCTTTAGAGATGTGGGCTGCGCCACTTTTGAGGGACTAAGTAGAAAGGAGGTGGCTTCTTCAAGGATTTAGGTGCAAATAACTCATAGGGACCATTTTGCAAAATTCCAAAAGTATAGGGAATATTTTGCAAATTCCTAATAGTTTGTAATAATGACCATGTGCAACACTTAATGTGTTCACATTGTGACTCATCATGTGATTTATCTAGAAGCTTCTTCATCAACTTGCTAATATGTTCTTAGGAAAAAGCTAGAATACTTTGGAACTTTTGAGAATAGTTTAGAACTTTTGAGAATATTGGAGAATGTTGTGGAATGTACAAGAATGAGCTTGGCTCATCCAAGTTAAGGGCAGCCACCACTCCCCCTTGGGCTTGCGCATGGCCCATAGAGTTTTGGGCTTGGATTCAATTGTTTTGGCCCACCAAAATGCTTAAGGCATAAACATAATCTAGGAAACTTATATGATTTCAATTGGCTTTATGAAATTTAATCTATGGACAAAGAATTTGGGCCTTAAGGCCACGACCCTCTACTGGGTTTGGAGCAAAGATTCTGGCCCAATTCACTTGGAAAAGCATAGAAACTAACTTAGGGCCCAAAGTGCAATTAAGAATAAGTTTCAGGACCAAAATACAATTTCCATAGAAATTGTCATCATGAGGCCATGTGCACCATTAATGTGTTCACATGGGTGACTCACCATATTTGACTCATTGGTACTATCCGTTAGCGGCTCCCGGAAATCCTATAATCTGCTCCGTTGCTTCCCCGATTCAATATGATACCCGGATAAAATATAATATTTCACTTTTTAGTGAAATATTTCAAAATAACCAAAATCGTAGGAAATTAAATAAAAACCTTAAGTTTTTCGTTCACGAGTAAAAATTAGGTCTTTTGAGCAGTATAATTATACTGTCAATGAAATTCGCGGGTCGGGATTCGCCTGACTTTTCAACCTAAAATTTTATCGTAATTCTCTACGGTAAAGTAGAGTGTAAATAAGGTTTTGGAATAATTAAAATAATTTTCTAAGTCTCAGATAAAAATATAAATATAATTATATAAATTTATGATATTAGAAAACAGAAAAAAGTCGGGGTGTTACAGACTACCCCTCTTAAAAAAAATTCGTCCTTGAAATTTCGTGACACGAAGCTAGACATGAATGAAAGATCCTGAAGCCTTACTTTCACAAGAAAGTATATGAAAGAATTTCATCAATCTGATAAGAATACAAGAATATTCTGTGCATAAAGATTCTTTAACAAATTCAGGGAAGTAAAAATGTATGATCAGTACACTTTTACAAACATGAATCTAAGAAAGTTTCATCTCTCACAAGAACATAACAATTTTAAAAGGGTATCAATCCGATAAAATGCATATTGGGTCACTTTCCCCAATGGTAGAAGTAACTAGACTAAGTCTCATTGAGAAACTCGTTTTGTCAAGAAAGCGTCTATCCCAAACAAAATAGGACAGTCAAACATACTAAATGTCACATTGACCAATTGAATAGTTGAAATTTGCAACGATCGTCTCATGATAATCACAGAAACAAGTAATTTCAACACATCCACACACAATCCATCGAAACAAAGTATGAATTGTACGCGAATTAAAATAGTATAGTTAAGAGATTACCGTCCTGGTTTGAAGTCTCGGCGTTCTACACATGAAAAACTCTACCCGCAGCCGTCGGCTTATTTGCTCTGGTATTATTGACAGTCGGTCCATGCTTTGGTGCATTGCAATCCTTCGCCCAATGTCCCATTTGGCCACAGTTAAAACACTTAGTTATGATTCTAATTTGAATTTCGTTAAATATTAAACTAATAAATTTAAAAATATTTTTAGAATATTTGAAATAATAATCAAACAATATATAAGTTAAGTAAGTTAAACTAAAAATTATATTTTAAAACAAGTTAAGTTTAAGCTTTAGAATTGACCTATTTAAATAAATGAGTCAAATTTGAATAATTTTTTTTCCACAAATCAAGCTTGAACTTCAACTCGTTTATATTCATGCGTTTAACTATTAGTTTACATTCTTTTTTCTTGGAACACCTCAAATTGTTTATACTCCCGTGTTTAACTATTAGTTTAACTTTTCTTTGTTCCCCAAGGGTATCCTTTAATCGATAGTTGTAACACCCCCTGGGTATTACTACGTAACACATGCGGAAGTAAATTAAAAAGATAATTTACTGGTTGTTTTCAGAAAATTGTTTTCTTTTAAGTCAGAAAACTGGGGTATAAAATTTTTCTTTAAGGATAACTCTGAAATCCATAATACATACATTTAAAATGTAAAGTCACATTCATAACAAAGTTACCATGACACACAACATTTCTCTAAGTTTCCATTTTTGATAGAAAAAGTTTAAACTACATATGGATGTATATAACACTACATTTATCGACCTCTTTAGATATACAACCCAACTCAGACTCCTAAGCTAGTCATTCTATCAAATATTTATTGGAGAGACCCCCCAATCAGAATATTTTCCCACCCTCTAACACTAGGTCTTCAAGTGACTTAGAAAGACTCCTCTGCAACAACGGTACTAGAGTACCAACGTACTACAGCAAAACTTGAAGAGACCTGATATAACTGTAACAGTGAGACACCGGCAAATGGATATATCATACAACAACCATATACATGATACATACAACACATTGGCATATTAGCATTTAAGCATTATTCATAGATAAAGCAACAATTGTTATATCAGTGGGTCTCACACTAATGCAAAATATGCATTTAACATCAGTTTTAAGAGAACCGATGTCTATTATTAATTAACAACATCATTTATTAAAAAACCGACGTTAAAATACTAAAACCAAAAATTGAATTGAAAAAATCAATTAGTTAAGACATCGGTTTATTGTAAAACTGATGTTAAAAGCATGTTATTATTCTTTTCTTCTATTCACTTCCCTCCTTCCTCTTTGGCGCTACTACTCAAACATTTGGACCCAGAGATATTTTCTCTCTTATGCGAGCTCGGTCCATTACAACCCTAAGTGTTGGAGCTCAGTCCATTGGAACCCAGAGATATTTTCCCCATGAGCTCAACCGTAATGCTCACACCCTCTTCCATATATACACGCTAACCTCTGTTCCTTGCTCATCCGCCACGTCGCCATCTACGGCTTGGGAGGACCACCTTTCACTTTCCGCCGTTCAAGCCACCCACCATTTTCTTCTATTTTCATTTTTTCTGCCGTTCAAGCCACACCCATCATTTTCTTCTATTCGTTCCTCGTAGTTCTATCCATTATACTTCATATCTGTTTTTTCTAGAGGTATGTTCTTAGCTTGTTCTTGTTTTATATGGAATAATAACGTTTTGACTTTTTTTTATATGATTTGGCTTCAAGATTGGATTTTTCCACATGGGTATTTGTTTTTGTTTCTTGGTGAACTGTTTGCATGCATTTGATTTTCTTCTGAGGTAACATTTTAAGCTTCTTATAGACTCTGATTTCGAGGATTTAATCTGTATTAGTTTTACTTTTAGTTCAATCTATGTTAGTAAATGAATAATTATGAAATATCCGAGAATGTGATTCAATTTTTCTTTCTAAAATCATTATTTCCATGTTCTTGAGGAAGAAAAGCTTTTTCTTGGGATGTTTTCTGCAAAGTGGGCTATTCTGACCTTGCTTTTTGTGGTAAGGTTGGTATAGGACTGCCTCTCTTAAAATTCAAAAGAAGTTCGCAACAATAAACTATCTTGAACACAGAATATCCTAATCCAGAAGCACTTTTTTATGTTTGATTTAATAGTTGTTTAATACCGATACAATACTTAAGATTTCAATTATGTGCAACCTAGAGGTAAACATGTTGCATTCCTCCTATCCAACTATTTCAATAAAGTACTTGACCAAGTGGGTACATATTTTCGCTTTTCTGATTTCTTATTCTGATTATTACGGATAATGTCTTAAACACTCCCTATTATAACTTATATTTTTTTTAGCAAGAACAAAGTCAGAGAAGTTGCTTGCTTAGCATTAACTTTATGTGTAAATAGAGACAACACCTGTCTCTGATCACTAAGCATTACTAACCATGATGACTCTGAACTACACCTGACCAAACTTATAAGAAGTGATGAATGATTCTTCAGCTTCAATTTCACAAAGCAATATCAATTCTTTGTTAAATTAGATTTAGCTTCTTTCTTCTTCACTTTCATGATTTGTTGATTATTTCACACTTAGGGAATTGGTCTGAAATTTTTTACCCTTTACCTGGTTACTCACATTTGGCCCTTATTTTGGGTATATTGGCTTATAGTAGTTCCATTTTGTTATTTACAGAATGTGGATGTATTCCTTTTGAAACTTGTGTTTGTGTGATTGGGTTCTTGTAGTTTAGGGTTCCATGGCCATTTAGCTCTAGTTGATTTTTGACTGAAAACCTTGCATTGGAGTTTTTATGTATTTGCTTGAAAATTTATTTGATCCGACAATTTCTTTATTTTTCTCTTTCAGGGTTCACAGTTAGGATTTTGTTTCCCCACTAGTTGTGTGTTCTTCCCACACCCGGTAAGCTTTCTCATCTCTATTTTTCTAGTTTGATTATTGTTTGCATTGTACTTGGGGATTGGAGTGTTTTATTATTTTTCTTAATGTTAATTAATTAGTAAAGCCTTAGTTTCCCATTTGAGATGCAATACTAATGAGCACACGTGTACGTGCTTAAGGTACCGCTCATTGTATTGGATCTTGAATTGTCCAAAGTTGGACAGTTTGGGAAAAAAACTTTTTCTTCATTCAATTAAAATAGTTATTCATTGATTCTCATGTTATATACTCGATGAAAGTTCGGATTGATACATTCCTTTCATTCTTCGGGTGCATACTTTATCCTGGTGGATGTCATCACGTTCAAGTCGTGTACGTCGGAGACCGAATGTGACGCCCTAAAACCTGGCATCACATGGTTACTCATTTGCGGAAAAGAAACTTATTTAAAACGCTGGTCGCCTTCGGAAATATAACCTTTATTAGAAGGTTACTAAAAAGGGGTACTCATTTTTTTTTTCTTGTAAGCGGTAGTTAAGAAACGATGATGAACACTCAGAACATGTGAAAAACATCATTCATATAATTATATAGCCGACCCACTTGGGATCTTAGGTTTCTGGTTACAAGACAGGCCTTATCGAACTGGCCAACTCACACTGATACAAAAACTGAAGAAGTAGGTAAAAGATTGTCATCACACTGGGAATGGGGAAAATCGGGCATAAGGATCAAAAGAAGGCTCCAGAAGCCAAGGGACCATCAGGACAACTCCAAAAAAAAAACCAACAACGATCTATCCATGCCTCCTGCACTCGGAGTGACCGCAGAAGCTACCTTCAGACGAGGGACCACTAACCGGATCAATAACGTCGCCGCCATCATCTATAATCATGTCGTCGTCACCGGGATCCTGTGGGTGGTACTCGGGCTCCTCCTCCTCCTCTGCCTCAACCTCTATGAACTCGTAGGGGTCTTCCTCGGGATCCTCTTCGGGATCCTCTTCCGCTGGATCCTCTTCGAGCGGTTCGACTGGGTGAAGGTGCTCCTGAAGAAGTCCGGTGACCTGTAGCGTGTGGAGGTAGAACCATGGAGGTGGAAGCGCCACAGTCCTAGACTCGATGGTATGGATCCTCCGTATAGGTACTCCGTTGGCATTTGTCTCAGTAGTCGTGATCGGTCCCTGATAAGTCGCAGTCGTCACTCCTTCATGTATGGTCCAACTCCCCGCCGCCCCAGCATAATCGAAGACCTCATTCTTCGAGTTCGTTGGTGCCAGGGTAACATCCGGATCCATCTAAGAGCACGTGCGTTCCCGATACAAGGAGAAAAGAACAAATCATATAGTGGTGCAAGAGTGAGATACCGTCATAAGATATATCCCACAACAACCATATACATGATACATACATCACAAAATCATATAAGCAGTTAAATCATGCATATACTCAATATATCAGTGTTATATCAAAGGGCATCAAACCCGCACAGTCAATCTTTCGAAGATATGCATGGCACTTCAATATCAGGCTCTAACTTAATCTCATGAGATCTCAACACCGTTTTACCAGGAGAAGTATTAGAGTTGGTCAATCTCTAGCCCATCGGGCAGTTGCCTCCTTACCCTCATGCATAAGGTCTCAGGACGAGCAACGTCACATGTGCCTCTTCACTCGGTTTACATGGACAGACTCCCCAGATACCACCTTGTATCTGTTATATATCAAAAGCATGTCTGCTCGGGGAAATGCACATGAGAAAATATTTTTATTTAAAAGGTTTTCTTTGTTTGTTCATTCTTTTCACTGTCGCAGCCCGAAGCTAACGACTTAAATCATCATTTCCCCATCACTTGAAAACTCAGAAGCATAGGACCCATAGTCCGAACGCTCAATCACAATGCCCAAGACCGTGGCCACAGTCAAGGGTTGTGGTCGTAGAAAACAACCTTCGCCTTTAATCATGTTCATTACACGCGGTTAGAATACACAGTCCAACATAGCGCGATTAGGACCTAAGTCCATAACATCATAACCAGGACTCGTAGTCCCGAATTCACACTGATTCAAGATCACGTGCACATCACTGAATACTAGAGGCGACGTCTCGCGTACTAGATTCTCTTTCTTAAGTACTTATTTTTCGTTCAGTGAAAAACAAATTCAAAACCGAATCCTCGATAACCTATCCAGGTTATCGGAAAGTTTCTAAAATATTTAGGAAAAACCTTTTCTTTGAAAATCCTTTTATAAAGCATCTATGAAATTCTTTTATCTTTGAAATATTTCCCCCAATAGAATATTGCCAAATATTCTTGAAAGTTTTCACTTGAAGACACATAGTTCGAAAAGGATTTTTCTTTTGTATAACAATAGTACACCAAAATCATTTCAACATTTAAAACAAGTACTTTAAGTTTAAAGAGCTTTTGGAAAAGAACACCAATCCCTTCATCTTCAAAGCTTATTAAGGTTTTTAATCCTTATTATGGTTGAGCACAGACGCACGTCTGGCTTAGCAAACTTTCAATCAACAACAGTATATATCATCAGTGCAAAGCTAATATCACAGTTGAAAGCAGTTCATCACATATATGCATTATATCATTTAGAACAAGTACAGACCAACATCAGATAATAGCACAACAGTTCAAGTACATTAGATAATCAAGTAAGCCCAATCAACATATAAATATCCAGTTAAACACCTACACACATGCATACAGTTATTGAATATCTTTAGGAAATCCCCTCTTACCTTAAGAAGGTAAGAGAATTTTAAGAAAATAAACGGCTTCGCGGACGTTCTTCAAGGTTGGTTAGGAGGCAAGTCTAGGTTTCAAGACACAAGGTTCAAAGGATTAGAACTCAACCAAGAACTTAGGGTTAGAAGTTTCCAAAACATATACAACTTAGGGATTTATGATCTGCAAGTGCTAAGAGTTTAAAACATGATTACTTAAAACAAAATTGAACAAAAATCCCACCAAGTTACACCTTGATGGAGATTCGGCCTTGACCAATAAAATAGGCTAGGAACATTTAAAATTTCCAATCTCTTTGGTTTAGCATCCATTAATAGTAAGGAGCTCAAAACCATGATCACTTTGGATAAATGAAAAACGAAACACCCTAGGTCCATAACCTTTAAGGTTCGGCCATCCTTTGATTTTTTATGATAAAAATCTTTAAATTCTTTCAATCTCTTAGACCTTTTAGCATCCAATAACTTATGGAGCTCTAGTCTATGATCATCTTGGAAACAACATAGGATTATAAATAATTAAAGTATAATATCATAAAGTAAATGGCATAATGTAAATGACATAAAGTAAATGACTTAAAGTAAATGGCATAAATATAAATGGCATAAAAGTAAATGACATAATGTAAATGACATAAAGTAAATGGCATAAATATAAATGGCATAAAGTAAATGACATAATGGAAATGACATAAAGTAAATGACTTAAAGTAAATGACTTAAAGTAAATGGCATAAATATAAATGACATAAAAATAAATGACATAATGTAAATGACATAAACATAAATGACATAAAACTAAATGACATAAAGTAGAGTAAAAATCTTTAAACTTTCTAATCACTTTAGACATAGCATCCTTTAACATAAAGGAGCCTTGGTCAATGATCATTTTGGGAAACAAATCTTTAAACTTTCCAATCACTTTAGACATATCATCCTTTAACATAAAGGAGACTTGGTCAATGATCATTTTGGAAAACAAATCTTTAAATACAAACTCACACTTGTAAAACTTGAAACAAGATCCATCAAAACCATAGGTATGGTTCGGCCTCATTAGGAAGTAGAGGTTAGGAAACTTTGTTTTACACAACCTTTTAGTATGTTAAACTACAAGTAAATACAAGGTCATAGAAATTGGTTTCAACTCAAAAGGAGTTTTCTACCATTTTTGAGAGATTTTTGAAGATAAAAGCTCATAAATGACATAAAGAAGAAACTTTAGAAAAAGATGAAGCTTTTAAAGAAAAGAATACATGAGAGTATTACCCTAAACAAGAGGAACAACTTTGATGAATAACACTTTGTGAAAAGAAGAGTAAAAACAAGAGCTTTGGAAGCTTGAAGTTAAAAGATGAAAGCTTAAGAGTGAAATAGGAGAAAGGAAAGTGTTGAAGTGAAGTTGATGAGTGATATTTATAGAAGGAAAGGGGAAGTGCACGGCCTTGAGAGGGAGAAGAAGAAAGAAGATGAGTTTCTTGAAGAGTGGTTTAAGAGTTAATGTGATGTGAGGTGATTGGAGAGAGAAAGTTGAAAAGTAGGATTTTGGAATGACATAAGGATTTTCTCTTTCCTTAGGTGTGTCATAGGCATTAAATGAGACTTCCCATCAAGCCTTTTCTCCTCCTTTAGGGTTCTTTAACTGCTTGAATACGTAACCGGGTGCACATCCGATCGTATTTTCTGAAGGTTTCGCCGGGATAAAATACTATATTTTATTCCCGAACAACAAAATTCGAAAATTTACCAAATCTACACGAAACATCATAAAAACACTAACTGTCTCGTTCACGAATTAAAATTTTGTTTCTAGCTCAGTAAACTTGTACCGGTAGTGAGAACCCAGATCGATTTTCGTCTGAATTTTCGACTGAAAATTTTATTGGGGCTTCATATGGTAAAACAACACAAGAAAATGATTTTATTTTAAATAAAATCATCTTCTGGATTTTATCGAAAATAAATACATTAAGTATGTATTTACCGATAAAGAAGCATACGAAAAACGGGGTGTTACAACTCTACCCCTCTAAAAAGAATTTCGTCCTCGAAATTACGTACCTTGAAATAACTCAGGGTACTGCAACTTCATCTTGTCCTCAGCTTCCCATGTTGCCTCTCCGGTTGTCTCATTCCATATGACTTTGACCAAAGGAATTTGTTTACCTCTGAGCTGCTTTGTCATCCTATCCACGATTCGTGTCGGCGAAGTCACAAAGGACAGGTTCTCTTTTAATTGTACTTTATCAGGCTTTATGATATGTGATGGATTTGGAATGTATTTCTCAACTGAGAGACATGAAAAACATCATGGATATTGGAAAGAAAGGGTGGTAAAGATATTTTATAAGCTACTGGACCTACACGACGAAGAATTTGGTAGGGTCCAATGAACTTGGGTGTAAGCTTTCTGGACTTTAGTACTCTGCCAATCCCAATCGTTGGCGTGACTCTCAAGAATACATGTTCGCCTTCCTCAAACTCTAGAGGTCGTCGTCTCTTGTCCGCGTAGCTCTTCCGTCGGCTCTGAGTTGCCCTCATTTTCTCCTGGATCATCTTCACCTTTTCCGTTGTTTGTTGTACGAAGTCTGGACCCAATAGCAAACTTTCACCATCCTGGTACCAACACAAAGGCGTTCGACATCGTCGACCATACAGGGCCTCATAAGGTGCCATTCCAATGCTTGAATGGAAGCTATTATTGTAGGTAAATTCTATCAATGGTAGGGACTCGTCCCAACTCCCGACATCCTCCAAAACACAAGCCCTCAGCAAATCCTCTAGTGACTGGATTGTTCTTTCCGATTGCCCATCCGTCTGTGGATGATATGCGGAACTCAATCTGAGTTTCGTTCCAAGTGATTCTTGCAAACTCTGCCAAAACCTTGATGTAAATCGCGGGTCTCAGTCGGAGACAATGGTTGAAGGCACACCATGCAGTCTAACAATCTGTCCGATGTACAGTTGGGTTAACTTCTCCATAGAGTATCTCATATTGATTGGAAAAAAGTGAGCTGACTTAGTCAGTCGGTCCACTATTACCCATATAGCCTCATACCCCTTCTTAGTCCTTGGTAAACTGGTCACGAAATCCATTGAGATTCAATCCCATTTCCATTCTGGAATATCTAAAGACTGTAACATTCCTGCTGGTTTCTGGTGTTCCACTTTGACTTTTTGACATATCAAACAAGAAGCGACGTATTCCATTACATCTCTCTTCATTCCATACCACCAATATAATTTCTTAAGATCTTGATACATCTTGGTGGCCCCTGGGTGCATACTCAACTTACTCTTGTGAGCCTCTTCTAAAATCAGCTTTCTTAGCTCAACATCATCAGGTACACAGATTCTCTCGCCAAACCTCAAAATTCCATCTGTTCCTTCTCTAAATTCTGATAGAGCTCCTTGCCGTACCAAGTCTCTTTCTGTCTGTAGATACTGATCAGTTTCTTGCTTCTCCTTTATCTGTTCCATTAGTCCATTTGACACGGTGGTCCTGTTCGCATACGCTTCCTTGGTGTACTTTCCACTAATAAGCTTAGATCTCAGAATTTTTCCAGCAGTTCATGTTCTTTAACCATCATCGCTGATGCGTGAATTGTCTTCCTGCTCAAGGCATCAGCCACTACATTCTCCTTTCCAGGGTGATACTATAGTTGAAAATCATAATCCTTCAGGAATTCTAACCAACGTCTCTGACGCATATTCAATTCCTTCTGATTAAACAGGTACTTCAAGCTTTTATGGTCACTGAAAACATTAAAAGTAGCTCCATACAAGTAATGTCTCCAGATTTTTAAAGCGAAGACCACAACAGCTAGTTCTAAATCGTGCGTCGGATAGTTCCTCTCATGAATCTTCAACTACCTTGAAGCATAAGCCACCACTTTCCGATTTTGCATCAGCACACAGCCCAAACCCTGATACGAAGCATCACAATAAACCTCGAAAGATTCCTTGGGATCGGGTAGGATCAATACCGGTGAGGTTGTCAATCTCCTTTTCAGCTCTTGGAAGCTTTTCTCACAGGCTTCTGTCCACACGAACGTTTGGTCCTTACGTGTCAACTAAGTGAGAGGTCCCACAATCTTGGAAAATACTTAAATGAATCTCCGGTAATAGCCAGCTAGACCTACAAAACTACGGATTTCCGTTGCCATTGTTGGCCTTTCCCATTCCAAAACAGCCTCGACCTTCGTCGGATCCACAGCGATTCCTTCGCGGGATATTACATGCCCCAAGAATTGAACTTGCTCCAACAAAAATTCACACTTCTCTGGTTTCGCATAGAGCTGTTTCTCTCTTAGGATCTGAAGAACAATGCTAAGATGCTCAGCATGAGTCTCCTTGTTCGGAGAATAGATCAGTATGTCATCAATGAAGACGACTACGAACTGATCCAAAAAGGGACGAAAGATTCTATTCATATAGTCCATGAATATAGCAGGTGCATTCGTCACTCCAAACGGCATCACCAAATACTCATAATGCCCATAGCGTGTTCGAAACGCTGCCTTAGGAACATCTTCCGCTTTTACTCGTATCTGGTGGTATCCCGACCGCAGATCGATCTTTGAAAACATTGCCGCTCCACGTAACTGATCCATAAGATCATCGATCCTTGGAAGAGGATATTTGTTTTTAATCGTGACTTTGTTTAACTGACGAAAGTCCACACACAGTCTAGCAGTTCCATCCTTCTTCCTTACTAGTAGAATTGGAGCTCCCCACGGTGACACACTAGGTCGTATAAACTCCTTCCTCATCAGCTCCTCAAGTTGGTCCTTCAAGGTTTCTAACTTTGATGGCGACATACGATATGGCGTCATAGATATTGGTCCGGTGCCTGGAGTCAGATCAATCACGAACTCTATCTCCCGAACAGGTGGCAATCCAGGTACATCCTCGGGGAAAACCTCCGGAAACTCTCGAACGACGGGTATGGAATCCAAGTCATACTCGCTCTCGACGTCCAAGGAAAACTGTAACATGTAACCTTGAGCTCCTTCTTTCAAAGAAGCTCTTACCTGACTAGCAGATAAAAATTCAGAAATCTCCTCCCTAAAGATTAAGGTTTTCTGAGCACAATCTATTAGGATATGGTTGAAAGATAACCAATCCATGCCTAAGATTACATCTAAATGTACTAAAGGCAAACAGATCAAGTCTACAAGAAAATGTCTATTCTGAACGATGATAGGACAGTTTAAGCAAACCGAATTAACGGTCACAGGTTCAGCAGTTGGGGTAGAAACAATCAGATTATATGGCAAGGAAGAAACAGGCAAGTTTAGAATTTTCACACGATCCATCGAAATAAAATAATGAGTTGCGCCTGAATCGAAGAGTACAGTCAAAAGATTACCAGCAATGTCACACTTACCTTGCACGAGATCGTTGGAGTTCGATGCCTCAGCACCACTCATGGTATACACTCTTCCCTTAACGGTTGGCTTGTTTATTCTAGCATGGTTGACCTAATGTTCTCTCTTTGGCGCACGACACGCCTTCGCCAAGTGTCCCACGCGGCCACAGTTGCTACACTTGGTATCCTTCTTTGGACAAGCATTTGCCAGGTGGCTCGGATCTCCACACCTGTAACATTTCCTCTCTTTGCCTTGATCGTTGTTTCTCTGGCCTCCACTTCCTGTCCCTGAAACATTGGGACGAGCTTGTTGTTTCTGGTTGTAGCTAGACGCCTGGTGATACGACTTCCTCTGGTTCTGCTTCCATTTTGAATTCTGGCCTTGATTCTGGCTCTTAGGACGAACAGGTCCTCCTGCGCTTCCCTTGTTATTCCTTCCTCGGCGCATCATCTCAACTTTCCGGCACTTCTCCACTAGTGCTTGGAAGTTCCTGATCTCCAATGGCAACACCGATTCTTTAATCTCGAAGTGCAATCCGTCTTCAAACTGTTCACACTTCCATTCCTCACTGGGATTATCTTGAAAGAAACGGAAATACTTGGCAAGGGATTCAAACCTCACCGCATACTCCCCCACTGTCAGGTCTCGCTGACTCAGCCTCATGAACTCCAGCTCTTTCTCTTTTCTGGCACTCTGAGGAAAATATTTGTCTAAAAACTTGCCACGAAATACTCCCCAGGTGATCGCCTGGTGCTCAACCTCCAACAACTGCCTGGTGCCCCTCCACCAGTACTCAGCATCGCCCACTAGCTGGAACACGGAATAAGGTACCTTAGATTCCTCTGGAGTGTGTACCAGGTCGAAGATCTTTTCTAGCTCCTGAATCCAAAGGTCAGCTGATAAGCCTCTGGCTTATCTAGTTTTATGACTAGATGAACTAGGGTTTATGTGCCAATTAGTCGAGTTCACTCTCGTTTTCGCCCAAATTTGCTTTGTTTTGTTCCTAAGTTGGACTTTGACTCGTTTTGCGTCTTTTGTGTAGTTTTTAGGTTATTTTGAATAGAATTACGCTTTTGTTTGCTTTTGGTGTTTTCAGGTCAATAAGTGAAGCTCCGGGAGTCAAGGAAAGTCAAGAAGCAGTGGAAAAAGCACTTCTGGAGACACTCGCCCCGCGAGTGGATGCTCGCCTCGCGAGCCTGAAGAACAGATAGAATAGCAAGGTCATCAATTCTGTCTCGCCACGCGAGAATATGTTCGCCACGCGAAACATGAAGACCTGAAGTCAGAGACAATCACGGCCTAGCCGTGATGAAGGTCACAACCTAGAATTGAAGACTCGCCCCGCGAGAGGTGTCTCGCCTCGCGAGTCCCTGAAGACCCTGGAAGACAGAGACCATCACGGCTTAGCCATGATGAATATCACGGCTGTGACAGATTAGGGTTTGGAGACTCGCCTCGCCAATCACAATTCGCCACGCGGTCATTCAAACTCAGGATGGAGCCAAAACCGCAATTCGCCTCACGAATAGACGCTCGCCCCGCGATATCCAAGATTTGAAGCACGCCAATACTAAAATTTGCCTCGCGAAGGGGTGCTCGCCCCGCGAGCGAACAAGATTTAGAATCCTTATTTAAAGGCTGTTTCAGATCAAGCTTTGGGGGGGGGGGGGGGGGGAGGGAGGTTTTCCACTTGTTAGGGCAGTTTAGTTACGAATCCTTGTTTCTCTTTGGAGCTGTGTCTCCTTTTCTCTTTTCTTTTTATTTTACGATGGTGATTATGTCCAAGTGTTTGTCTATGAGCATGAGGAACTAATCCCGTCGTCCGAGGGGACAATGAAGCCGCCCATGGTAGTGTAGATTCGATGTGATGTATGTTTTCCTTTCCTTCGTTTAATTAATGTTTTCCAATTCTGAATTGAATGTGTTGATCATATGTGTTGCGTGATTAACTAGTTAAGCGTGTTAAGGCCAAACGGCGATTCACGTTTCAGAACTTGAATTGGAATCACTAATCGAATAATAAACACGAAAGTGGATTTAGGAGATTAGTGCAACCATTTAGGGAACAAGAATTAACAGAATTCGGGATTAGGATTATGAGACCTGCAAGTAATTAATCCAATCTTCGAATACATCCTAATGAGCACGACCGTGGATTTAGGAGAATTTAGGGGTCCCGGTTGACATTGTAATTGAACTTAGGGAGGAATTCATCGTCACTTGGGTTTACATGATTGGGTAGGTGGATTTGAGACCTTGGATATTTTAATTTCAGATTTTTAGTTAATTAGTTTATTTAGACTTGTTAATTGAGTTTCGATATTAATCTTCTCTCTCTCAACCACTTTTCTGTAACTTGACCAAACGTATCGGATTTCCCGCGGATTAGTCGAATTGGTAGCCCAATCCCTGAGTTCGACCTCGGTAATTACTTACCATGTTATTTTTATTACTTGCGACGACCCGGTACACTTGCCGGCGTAACAACATCAGCCTTAATTGGATCCACGTCTCCATCAAACTGCGACGGATTCTGACGTCGGAAAGCATCCAGATGTCTTCCTTCTGCTGCTTGTTCTGCCCTCTGTTGCTCTTGTTGGTTCTGGGCAGCAGTATTAGCTGTTTGAAGAGCTATGGCCGCAGCCACGTCGGCTAGTGCTTGGGCAACAAAATCCATTCCTCCGTTGCCTCGTCCACCTCCACGAGCACCTCTTGGGTTCATACTGACCTATACCACACAAGTAGTCAGATATCATCCAGAAAAGGGTGTGAACCACGGTTCATCACACATTACCTCAAGGAGGTAATTCAAACAATATCCAGTCAGAGAAAAACACAACTTCAACACAACAGACCTAAACCCAAACATTCCCGAAAGACTCGACTAGCTCTGATACCAACTAATGTGACGCCCTAAAACCTGGCATCACATGGTTACTCATTTGCGGAAAAGAAACTTATTTAAAACGCTGGTCGCCTTCAGAAATATAACCTTTATTAGAAGGTTACTGAAAAGGGGTACTCATTTTTTTTTTCTTGTAAGCGGTAGTTAAGAAACGATGATGAACACTCAGAACATGTGAATAACATCATTCATATAATTATATAGCCGACCCACTTGGGATCTTAGGTTTCTGGTTACAAGACAGGCCTTATCGAACTGGCCAACTCACACTGATACAAAAACTAAAGAAGTAGGTAAAAGATTGTCATCACACTGGGAATGGGGAAAATCGGGCATAAGGATCAAAAGAAGGCTCCAGAAGCCAAGGGACCATCAGGGCAACTCCAAAAAAAACCAACAATGATCTATCCATGCCTCCTACACTCGGAGTGACCGCAGAAGCTACCTTCAGACGAGGGACCACTAACCGGATCAATAACATCGCCGCCATCATCTATAATCATGTCGTCGTCACCGGGATCCTGTGGGTGGTACTCGGGCTCCTCCTCTTCCTCTGCCTCAACCTCTATGAACTCGTAAGGGTCTTCCTCCGGATCCTCTTCGGGATCCTCTTCCGCTGGATCCTCTTCGAGCGGTTCGACTGGGTCAAGGTGCTCCTGAAGAAGTCCGGTGACCTGTAGCGTGTGGAGGTAGAACCATGGAGGTGGAAGCGCCACAGTCCTAGACTCGACGGTATGGATCCTCCGTATAGGTACTCCGTTGGCATTTGTCTCAGTAGTCGTGATCGGTCCCTGATAAGTCGCAGTCGTCGCTCCTTCATGTATGGTCCAACTCCCCGCCGCCCCAGCATGATCGAAGACCTCATTCTTCGAGTTCGTTGGTGCCAGGGGAACATCCGGATCCATCTAAGAGCACGTGCGTTCCCGATACAAGGAGAAAAGAACAAAGCATATAGTGGTGCAAGAGTGAGATACCGTCATAAGATATATCCCACAACAACCATATACATGATACATACATCACAGAATCATATAAGAAGTTAAATCATGCATATACTCAATATATCAGTGTTATATCAAAGGGCATCAAACCCGCACAGTCAATCTTTCGAAGATATGCATGGCACTTCAATATCAGGCTCTAACTTAATCTCATGAGATCTCAACACCGTTTTACCTGGAGAAGTATTAGAGTTGGTCAATCTCTAGACCATCGGGCAGTTGCCTCCTTACCCTCATGCATAAGGTCTCAGGACGAGCAACGTCACATGTGCCTCTTCACTCGGTTTACATGGACAGACTCCCCAGATACCACCTTGTATCTGTTATATATCAAAAGTACGTCTGCTCGGGGAAATGCACATGAGAAAATATTTTTATTTAAAAGGTTTTCTTTGTGTGTTCATTCTTTTCACTGTCGCAGCCCGAAGCTAACGACTTAAATCATCATTTCCCCATCACTTGAAAACTCAGAAGCATAGGACCCATAGTCCGAACGCTCAATCACAATGCCCAAGACCGTGGCCACAGTCAAGGGTTGTGGTCGTAGAAAACAACCTTCAGCTTTAATCATGTTCATTACACGCGGTTAGAATACACAGTCCAACATAGCGCGATTAGGACCTAAGTCCATAACATCATAACCAGGACTCGTAGTCCCGAATTCACACTGATTCAAGATCACGTGCACATCACTGAATACTAGAGGCGACGTCTCGCGTACTAGATTCTCTTTCTTAAGTACTTATTTTTCGTTCAGTGAAAAACAAATTCAAAACCGAATCCTCGATAAGCTATCCAGGTTATCAGAAAGTTTCTAAAATATTTAGGAAAAACCTTTTCTTTGAAAATCCTTTTATAAAGCATCTATGAAATTCTTTTATCTTTGAAATATTTCCCCCAATAGGATATTGCCAAATATTCTTGAAAGTTTTCACTTGAAGATACATAGTTCGAAAAGGATTTTTCTTTTGTATAACAATAGTACACCAAAATCATTTCAACATTTAAAACAAGTACTTTAAGTTTAAAGAGCTTTTGGAATAGAACACCAATCCCTTCATCTTCAAAGCTTATTAAGGTTTTTAATCCTTATTATGGTTGAGCACAGACGCACGTCTGGCTTAGCAAACTTTCAATCAACAACAGTATATATCATCAGTGCAAAGCTAATATCACAGTTGAAAGCAGTTCATCACATATATGCATTATATCATTTAGAACAAGTACAGATCAACATCAGATAATAGCACAACAGTTCAAGTACATTAGATAATCAAGTAAGCCTAATCAACATATAAATATCGAGTTAAACACCTACACACATGCATACAGTTATTGAATATCTTTAGGAAATCCCCTCTTACCTTAAGAAGGTAAGAGAATTTTAAGAAAATAAACGGCTTCGCGGACGTTCTTCAAGGTTGGTTAGGAGGCAAGTCTAGGTTTCAAGACACAAGGTTCAAAGGATTAGAACTCAACCAAGAACTTAGGGTTAGAAGTTTCCAAAACATATGCAACTTAGGGATTTATGATCCGCAAGTGCTAAGAGTTTAAAACATGATTACTTAAAACAAAGTTGAACAAAAATACCACCAAGTTACACCTTGATGGAGATTCGGCCTTGACCAATAAAATAGGCTAGGAACATTTAAAATTTCCAATCTCTTTGGTTGAGCATCCATTAATAGTAAGGAGCTCAAAACCATGATCACTTTGGATAAATGAAAAACGAAACACCCTAGGTCCATAACCTTTAAGGTTCGGCCATCCTTGGGTTTTTTATGATAAAAATCTTTAAATTCTTCCAATCTCTTAGACCTTTTAGCATCCAATAACTTATGGAGCTCAAGTCTATGATCATCTTGGAAACAACATAGGATTATAAATAATTAAAGTATAATATCATAAAGTAAATGGCATAATGTAAATGACATAAAGTAAATGACTTAAAGTAAATGGCATAAATATAAATGGCATAAAAGTAAATGACATAATGTAAATGACATAAAGTAAATGGCATAAATATAAATGGCATAAAGTAAATGACATAATGGAAATGACATAAAGTAAATGACTTAAAGTAAATGGCATAAATATAAATGGCATAAAGTAAATGACTTAAAGTAAATGGCATAAATATAAATGACATAAAAATAAATGACATAATGTAAATGACATAAACATAAATGACATAAAAGTAAATGACATAAAGTAGAGTAAAAATCTTTAAACTTTCCAATCACTTTAGACATAGCATCCTTTAACATAAAGGAGCCTTGGTCAATGATCATTTTGGGAAACAAATCTTTAAACTTTCCAATCACTTTAGACATAGCATCCTTTAACATAAAGGAGCCTTGGTCAATGATCATTTTGGAAAACAAATCTTTAAATACAAACTCACACTTGTAAAAGTTGAAACAAGATCCATCAAAACCATAGGTATGGTTCGGCCTCATTAGTAAGTAGAGGTTAGGAAACTTTGTTTTACACAACCTTTTAGTATATTAAACTACAAGTAAATACAAGGTCATAGAAATTGGTTTCAACTCAAAAGGAGTTTTCTACCATTTTTGAGAGATTTTTGAAGATAAAAGCTCATAAATGACATAAAGAAGAAACTTTAGAAAAAGATGAAGTTTTTAAAGAAAAGAATACATGAGATTATTACCCTAAACAAGAGGAACAACTTTGATGAATAACACTTTGTGAAAAGAAGAGTAAAAACAAGAGCTTTGGAAGCTTGAAGTTAAAAGATGAAAGCTTAAGAGTGAAGTAGGAGAAAGGAAAGTGTTGAAGTGAAGTTGATGAGTGATATTTATAGAAGGAAAGGGGAACTGCACGGCCTTGAGAGGGAGAAGAAGAAAGAAGATGAGTTTCTTGAAGAGTGGTTTAAGAGTTAATGTGATGTGAGGTGGTTGGAGAGAGAAAGTTGAAAAGTAGGATTTTGGAATGACATAAGGATTTTCTCTTTCCTTAGGTGTGTCATAGGCATTAAATGAGACTTCCCATCAAGCCTTTTCTCCTCCTTTAGGGTTCTTTAACTGCTTGAATACGTAACCGGGTGCACATCCGATCGTATTTTCTGAAGGTTTCGACCGGATAAAATACTATATTTTATTCCCGGACAACAAAATTTGAAAATTTACCAAATCTACACGAAACATCATAAAAACACTAACTGTCTCGTTCACGAATTAAAATTTTGTTTCTAGCTCAGTAAACTTGTACCGGTAGTGAGAACCCAGATCGGTTTTCGTCTGAATTTTTGACTGAAAATTTTATTGGGGCTTCATATGGTAAAACAACACAAGAAAATGATTTTATTTTAAATAAAATCATCTTCTGGATTTTATCGAAAATAAATACATTAAGTATGTATTTACCGATAAAGAAGCATACGAAAAACGGGGTGTTACACCGAAGAAGTTTTTGTGAATGTCTACGGGGAGTCAAAGTGTCATAGGGTTATTCTTAAAATATCAATAGACTTGTCTCAATGAAAGATCTCAAATTAGTTGGCTTAAAGTCTCATGATTGCCATGTCTTGATGCAACAACTACTACCGGTGGCCATTTGTGACATCTTGCCTAAAAAAGTCAGACATGCCATTACTAGGTTATGCTTATTCTTCAATGCTATATGTAGCAAGGTCATTGACACTAAAAAGTTGGATGACTTGGAAAATTAGGCAGCCATTGTCTTGTGCCAATTGGAGATGTATTTTCCATCTTCATTTTTTGACATCATGGTTCATTTGATTGTTCATCTAGTGAGGGAGATTAGATTGTGTAGTCCCGTTTATTTAAGGTGGATGTACCCGGTTGATAGATACATGAAGATCTTGAAAGGATATATGAAGAATCCACACCGTCCCGAAGCATCTATTGTTGGAAGCTAAGTTTCAGAAGAAGCTATTGATTTTTGTACAGACTACATGTCAGAACTGGAACCTGTAGGGCTTCCAAAGTCTCATCATGAAGGAAGATATGATGGTAAGGGTACACGAGGTATCACTGTTAAGAGCATGGATCAGGAGGAAGTGCTTCAAGCACATTTGTATATATTGAATAACACTGATGTGGTTAAACCATACTTATGTGGGCACAAAATCATCATCAATGAAACTTACCCTATAACGAATGAAAAATGGCGTTTGAACAAGCATAATAAGACTTTCTTGAATTGGTGTAAAGAAAAAATTGCAAAGGATGGTACTGCTTCTGATACATTAAAATGGCTAGCACGGGGACCTAACTTTGATGTCATATGATGGAGTGGGTACGATATCAATAAGTTTTCCTTCTATACAAAGTCCCATGATGACTAAAGAACTATCACTACAACAGAAAAGACTTTAGATAGCATTTATGTGTTCCTTTTAATAGCACTTTTAAGCACTATCTATGCCACCGCTATTAAAAGTAGTTAGTAAAGATAGCATTTAAGAAGCACTATTAAAAGATGACCTTAGATAGAGTTTCCGCGTATTAACAAATGCTATCTTTAGTGTGTGTTTTCTGGCATCATTGGAAGGTCATCTGTGACTTTAGATAGCGTTTGTTAAAGTAAACGCTATCTAAAGGAATGCCTTTAGATAGCGTTTTTTTAACAAATGCTATCTAAAAGCTGCATTTAGATAGTGTTTACAAATACAAACGCTATCTATTCCCTTAATTTTTTTTAGTTTACCTATTTCTTATCTTTACCTCCATAGTGCATGTTCATAAAAAATAGAAGGTTTACACAAATAACTGAAACACAATCCAAATTATAGGTAGCAAACAAAACCCAGACACCTAAGTTACTTGTACCAAACCATGAATAACACAATACAAAGTTTAGACCATATATAACAAGTGTAATCGAATAAACTTTTCAACAATATAGCGAGACCAATCTTCCTTGACTTCAGATAGTTGAGAAGTGGAGTATGTGAAGCATTTGAAGTCAGGGAAGTACCGCGACATAAAAATTAAATAAATTAAGTTACAATTGCTAAAACATTTGAACTGTCACATTTAAAATCTAAGTGAACAACAAGCATTGAAACTACATACCGCCATTGGTATTTTAACTTGGTTCTGTAAGATAATTTCCTTCATGAAACGCATGAAATAATACCCAAAATCTGTATTGTTGGGTTGTCTTGGGCACTATAAAAAAGAAAATAGTAAATCAATATAGTTTTTTTTAACTAATTGCTCATTAAGTTTTTGCAAATAGACCTCTATCCGAATTCATTTAATGTTGGTTGATTTTAAACGAGGCACCTTAGCTCCGCTACGTGCGAGATAAACTTGCAAAACACTAATCACAAAATCAAATAGACTTCATTAAAAAACATATTTTCAATCATCACAAACACACGCATGGATTTTCCAACAAAAATTCTCAATGGTAACATCTAAATACAAAATGAAGGTTCCGGTTGCCTTTTTTTTTTGAACCACAACAGCCGTAACCTTGTATATGCCAATTCAACACATTTATTCTAATGTCAAAAATCAAAATCACATTAGGGCCATGACAACTTGAAACATGTATCTACCATGGAAGCCATTCGACAGAATCATAGAAAATCAGAAAAATAAAAGCATGCTTACTTATTGAACAAATTCTTTAATTCTGGACGATTCCTAGGATCAGCATGCAAAGAATCCAGATAGTAAACAATCTCTTCAACAATATTTATCGCTAACAGCACCCAATGATTCCTACAAAAATGTTGAGATAACAAATCCTAAGCGCCTCAACTTTTATATAATTCATTATTGTGAATTAAGTCCTATAGGATAAGTGACTCACCCAACATTGCACGGCGCTAGAAACAAGGGCTGATATTCTCTCTCTGTAATTACAAAGCGGTCAACTATATACTTTGTCTGTGAATCCCCCCCGAAGAAGCCGTATGTATCTGTTTGGTGTGGGTACAAGAACAGAAACCTCCTCGTTCTTTCCTTTGGAAGCAAAAATTCTTCATACAAATACCTTCAATTAAAATATAAAAATGGATTACACCAATGACATCAATATTTAAATGGAAAGACTAAAAATATATTGTACACTTTAAGCCTGATTTAGTACCTGATATATACGGAAATAACGGAGGCAGATACCCATTCATGATTTACAATTTCTTTGATATTTTCAGCATTAATTCTATCGATGATATGATCACCAAAAATATTTCTTCTATCTCTATGTCCAATGGGTCATCATTTTTCATATTCTTTCGTTCATGTATTTTAAGAAAATTGAAATATTCCAGAGAAATGTTATTTGAACCAACTATAGGAGGGTTGGCCTCAGATTTTCCTCCTTTCTTTACCGGGGTTGTAATTGACTCCTTTGTATGTTCGGACACTCTGCCCTTGCCTTTAGATTTTGCAGGTGCCTGGAAATTTTGTATTTCAATATGCCAGTTAGTGATCAACAAATGTAATAAATATACGCCGTATATGATAAGGTGGAAAAATCCAATTACATACCATATTAATTACAACCATGAGAACAATTGGCCATGCCACATAAGTACCTATTGCATCTCTTATTGTCATTATATATACATCATCAATAGGTACTGGCAATGGCGTATCCCCCTCAATTGCAACATCAACTCCAACTTTCACATGGTTAAGGGGTAGTGGTCCGGTGTGCAGTGTAACACCCGGCTCATTATATACTTTACCCATACCAACCATACGATGGGTTGGGGTTGATAAATATAGATGACATGAGTTGACGCCTTAAACCAATGATAGATGAATAAGCTGTGAATTAAGGCATCCAATTGAATGTATTTAATTGTGAATGCAATACTAGTAAAAAAATGCATGCATTACCTCTGGAAGCTTGATGGCAGATGCTAGAGTGCAACTATCTTTGACGCCTGGGACTGTGAAATTAGTCTGCCTCTCCTCATTCCCCTTTTTTTTAGCTTATCTTCCAAATTGTTCAATCTTTCTGAGAGTTGAGCCACCAATGTCTCTCACCTTTTCGTTTCACATTTATGTTTTGCACGACCTTCAGGTGGGAAGTAGTCTCTTTGAGAGACACCAAAACCCACACCCCTAACACGACCAGGGTTCTATGGCACACCTAGGGCTTTAGCAAGAACATCTTGGCGACCTTAATCTTGTATCTCTCCCTCTGTTGCAGACAGTGACAGTTCCTCCTGACACATAGTTATTGGTGAAATGCAAATGTTAACATTATCATATATTGTCATAAGAAAATAACAAACGAAAATGTAAACATTATTCTACTTACACATTTATTCCACACATTCTGCGTATTTTTGTTGTCAATTACACCCGCTTTGTTCTCGCGGGCTTTCCTCCACACAATATGGCGTTTAATTTTTTTTAACTTCTGGCCCTGCCTCCTGTATCTATATATTGAGATAATACATACTAAACAAACTTTTTAAAAGTCATATTTACCACACAGTTAATTATATACATACCAATTCATCCTCAATGTCAGCATACCCCTTACATGATGCTTTGTAAGGGCATGGAGGATCTAACGTTCTCTTGTGATTTTCATTGCTTAATTTCTATTTAGACACATATAAGTAATATTAATACATGGTTAATGTCATATGTATATATATAATTATAAGGACTAACGTGATATTAAACATACCAGGAATTGTGCATCTACTGTGCGTATTGCTACAAAATCTACCCACTCATCCCTTGATATGTGTGCATATTGTGATGGAGGTTCCTCTTTGATACTCCCGTTAGCATCTCTTACAAATTTTCTTGTTAATCTAGTTATGAATGCCCGATGTAGGTTACCGGCTTCCTGAAGTACAAATTTTCGTCGAGATTCACCAACATTAAAAGACATCTGCAAAACAATATAAACGTGTCAAAGTAAGTATGTTTACATAGTTTATAATATAATTCACAAATTTTAATAATTACCTGTACATAAGCCATTATGTTCTCTTTGAAAGCATCCAAAGCTTCATCCTTCCAATTAGAACAGATAATTGGGACCGTTTGCCGAACAATGGCCCCAATGTAACTCTTCAATCTTTTTCCATTGGCACGAATTGGTTGGTCCAAATAATTCTATTCAACCTAATAAAAATAATAAAGTAATTAAATCTAGATATCAAACAACATAATGAAATCCTTATATTAGTAAGTAAATTACCTCAAATTTTTGTCCTTTACTCCTTGCGTGGATGACCGCCTTCATAACAGTTGGCCCACGTCGCGTTACTTTGGCAGCACTAGCATTACTGGAAGATGCCATTTACCTACAAAAAATTAGACACACAAGTAAAACATCATTGGACATTAATATAATATTAATTGATGCAAAATATAAAGCATCACTGGATAACAAAATCAACACTAGCATTACCGGAAGATGCTAATTATAATATAAATGGATCAGAAAGTTCATTTAAACGCAAACACTACACACATGTTTAAGTCAACCTTTTTATTTTCTTCATTGGATTGAGATTTGTTTGTCCTTTATTAGTACGAAATGGTGGATTGACCAAAAGCCCCTCATCATGATCATCTCTCATATACATACCATCATCCCTAGTTGGATCAATCTCAAGTGATTGTAATGTCCCGACGAAAGGATCATCTTCAATATCAACAACTCCATGGTCTTGATCATCAATCTTAGTAATTATTTTTTTAGTCAAAAGAACAATGGACCTTTTCATATCAGGTGGATCGGTGACATAGAACACTTGTTGAGCTTGAGATGCTAATATAAAAGGCTCATCTTTATACCCCACCTTGTTAAGATCCACCTGCATGAACCCTGGCTCATCAATCTGAACACCATTATTATTGTCAACCCACTTACAACCAAACACACCAACCTTAAACTTTGTGTAATCCAACTCCCATATGCGTTCAATGACGCCGAAGTATGACATATTTGCATATATGGGGTTTCTGTCTTTGGCACTTGAGATATGCATAGACTGAGCTACAAGAGTCACACCACTGTTTTGCATTGTACTCCGACCATCTTGTTCTTTTGTATAGAATGTGTACCCATTAATTTGATAACCGTGGTAAGAGAAGACATGCAAACTTAGATCTTTGGCTAACCATCTCAATCTTTTTGAAACTGAAGTAGCATTTTCAGTCAACTCTTCAAAAATGTGATCTCTTAGCCACGTTATAAAACAACGATTGTGTTCTCTAGTTAGCCAATTTTGATTCTTATTTGGATACAAACTCTTAAGCATGTCCTTGTGTTTTTCAACATATGGCTCAACCTCATCGGCATTGTGCAGAACATATAAGTGTGCTTGCTCCCATTCCGTCCTTGATATAGTCACTATTTCAGTTCCAGTAATTCCTTGCCCCATCATTCTCCCTGTGTGACGAGACTTTGGCAGCCTTATAGAATCAGCATTGGATAGGTATTTGGTACAGAATTCAACATCTTCTTCGACAATATACCGTTCAACAATACAACCTTCTGGTCGTGATCGGTTTTTCACATACCCTTTTAATATCTTCATATAACGCTCAATCAGGTACATCCATCTCAAATAAGCTGGCCCACACAGTTATGTTTCTCTAACAAGGTGAATGGTTAGATGAACCATTATGTCAAAGAATGAAGGTGGAAAGTACATCTCAAGCTCGCATAAAGTCACAACAATTTCTCTTTGCAATGATGGCAACTTCCCAGGGTCAATCACTTTGCTGCAAATTGCCTTGAAGAAGAAACAGAGTTTAGTTAAGGTCCCCCCTCAATTTGTTAGGCAAAATAGTCTGTATACCAATTGGTATCAACTGCTCCATGAGAACATGACAATCGTGGGACTTTAGACCTTTTAACTTGAGATCTTTCATCGATACAAGGTTCCTAATGTTTGAAGAGTACCCTTCCGGAACCTTAACTCCATCAAGAAACTTACAAAAAATAGTTTTTTCTTTTCTAGATAGAGTGTGAGCAGCTGGAGGAAGATATGTACTTTTACCCTTCTTCGTCGGTCCCAATTCTCTTCTTATTCCCATACTAACCAAGTCCAACCTTGCATTGATGCCATCTTTAGTCTTCCCTGGCACATTGAGTAATGTACCAATGACACTATCACAATTATTTTTTTCAACGTGCATCACATCAAGGAAATGTCTTACATATAATGATTTCCAATATGGCAACTCAAAGAAAATCGACCTTTTCATCCACCCTTTTATGACAAGATCTCTCGCAAAAGGTTTACCGAATTGGATATTCAAATCATTTACCTTTTCAAAAAGTTGATCACCCGTCATCGGTGAAGGAGCTCTACCTTCTTCCGAGTTCCCATTGAACACCTTTCTCCACCACCGGTAATGATGACTTGGATGCAAAAATCTACGATGCCCAAGAAAGGCATTCTTCTTACAATGTTCTAATCGCATCCAATCCGTACCCTCTTCACATATAGGGCATGCACACTGACCCTTGATGCTATATCCTGACAGATTACCATAGGCTGGAAAATCATTAATTGTGCCAAACAACATAGCTCTCAAATTGAAACTTTCTTCCTTATACCCATCATACACCTCCACACCTATCTCCCACATTTGTTTCAAGTCTTCAATCAAAGGAGTCAAATAGACGTCTATATCATTTCCTGGTTGTTTGGGCCCAGAAATTAACATAGATAACATAATAAATCTACGCTTCATGCATAGCCATGGAGATAGGTTATAAATCACCAAAATCAAAGGCCATGTACTGTAAGAGCTACTTTGAACACCATGCGGGTTAAATCCGTCAGTAGCCAATGCAAGTCGTTGGTTTCTTGATTCTTGACCATAATCAGGATAATCATGATCAAATTTCTTCCATTGAGGAGAATCTGCCAGGTGACGCAGCTTGCCATCTTTGATACTTTCATCCTCATGCCATGTCAAGTGCTTTGAATCTTCTAAACTACGGTACATGCGCCTATATCTGGGTATTATGGGAAAATACCACACAACCTTCTCTGGATCTGATTCTTTCTTCTTATATCGTGAGGCATTACATTTAGGACACATCTTTAACGATGCATAATCATTTCGAAATAAAATGCAATCGTTAGGACAAGCATGTATCCTCTCGTAGCTCATGCCAATAGAGAGTAACATTTGTTTAGCCTCATATGTCCGACTAGGAAGCACATTATCCTCCGGCAACATGTCTTTCAATAGTGTGAGTAAGTCCATCCAGCTTTTATCAGTCCATCCATTACCCGATTTCAAGTTATACAACTTTAACATCACCGACAATCTTGTGAATTTAGTACAACCATCATACAATGGTTGCTCTGCATCACTTACCAACCTCTCAAACATTCGAGGACAATCCCGAAGATCCTCTTCAACGGCATTTGCAATGTCTTCAAAATGATCGCCCTTATAAGTATTTGTGTTGGTATCGTTTGATGAATATCTCACACGATTCCTCATTTCACTAGACTCACCATGTTTTGTCCAACATGTATAACTTTGATCGATTCCATTACACACTAAATGTTCTTCCAAATCGGCTGCACTAATTCGCCTTACATAACAACAATCTAAACAAGGACATATGATTGTACTAGGGTTTTCTGCATGTCGAACTGCAAACCTAATGAACTCTTTCACCCCATCCTTATACTCCTTCGTAAAATGATTGGCAGGCATCCATTTCCGATCCATGCTTTCCCGATCTATAAAAATATTTATTAAACATATTTACTTTGAGTTTAGAGTGGTTGATGTCTACATGCAAGTATACATATTAAAATAAATATCCCTAATGCTACAACTAAAGGATTAAAAAAAGTAAATACCTGGTAGAAGAAATCCTTTATGGGTGGGGAATGATAGAAAGCAAAGTAGCAATGCCAAGCTAAAGCAAAACAACACTAGAAAATCTGCAAGAACGAAATTTCAAAGACATTAACACATACTCTACCTTAGACATTATAGATTTACAAATGTATAGAAACACGTCCATCCATATAAAATATATATCAAATCGCTACCCAAATTACTTAGTAGTAGACAATGCAAATATGTTACTTTTCTACCTTCAAATTCACAAGGAGATCCATTCAAAAGGCAACAATTCGAAGAGCTACCAAATGATATGCAATTAGAAACAGAACACACATACACAAAGAATTATATGCAACAACATAGCTCAATGGAATGAAATAAATTCAACCATAATATCTCTTGAAAACAGTTTAACTACTGTGCTAGATATAAAAATATTCATGAGTTGCTAATTGACAATAACCTATATTATAAGTCTGCAAGGATTACACCATGACCTTAAATAAAAACTAGTAACTCCATTAACCAACAATATATCCTTGTATCACCAAAATGGTAGAATTCAAGATCAAAATGATGAATGAATTTGAAATGTCTGATCCGGGAAAGTTATCCTATTTCCTGGGAATGGAGTTTGCAGCAACAAATCAAGGAGTCTTCATGCATCAAAAGAAATATGCTGAAGATATCCTAAAGGGATTCAAAATGGTACATTACAATTTTGCTGACACACCAGCAGAAGTTGGTGCAAATTTGAGGAAAGAAGGTGATGAGCAGCTGGTAGATGCTACACTGTACAAACAAATTGTAGGCTCATTGAGGTACTTATGCAACACTAGGCCTATTATTGCCTATAGTGTTGGCTTAGCAAATAGATTTATGGAGCAACCTAGATCAAATCATCTAGTGGCAGTGTACAAATTTGTGTATTGAGTCTGAGCTGCCATTGTAGGGATCATGACAAATTGGATGAAGCCATGAACATTCATTGTAACCATTAAGTGGTACAGGGCCTGAGTAAGCATTTGTATCTTAAGGCCAGGTTGTGATTTGCGGGAACAATAAAGCGAACACTGCTTTGATTCTCAATTTATGTATGAATATATTATCAAAATATGCCTGTCATCCTAGTTTGTGGTTGATTTTTTTGTTACTAGAAATATGTTGGGTGTCTAATCAACACTATTGTCTTAGGTTGTGCATTGTGATTGGGCAAAAAATAAGAAAAATCAGAGTCTCCACAACAAATCACTTGGTTATGCTGGTGAATTTTCAATTGTCAGCATGTGATGATTGCAGAAAATTCAAACAACATTGACATTATAAAGGCCTAGCTAAAAACAGCAATATGCGCATCCACAATGGACCACAAACCAATGGCAATGGCATGGGCCAACAACCACCACCCAAAACAATGGATCCTCTTGTGAAATTTTTTCACGTGAGCATGTCAGGTCGAGACAAAATCATACCATCTTAAGAAAGAGCAACAGAAGCAAAAGAAACTAATAGACTCTCCCTGAATAATGGTGAGTTCAATTATAATTATTTTTGTGTCTTTCTTTCTCTTTCAAAAGTTTATATCAGAGGATTTAAATCCAAATGGAATGTAGCTATTTTTCCCCCAAATGCACCATATAAGTGCATGCATCATTCTTGTTCTATCAGTAGACAGCTTAAATAAATAAAAACCTCTTTGGTTGTGTTCTTGAATAGCAAAGCGAACGAGATTCTCGATCTTGTCCCTGTTCTAGCTTCCTTCCACCTCGATCTCGATCTCGATCACGTAACAAAAAATATGATACAGAGGTGGCTTTGCTCAATGGCGGTGGCGGTTACCTCTTTCGAGTCGAAAACAGGTCGACCACAGTGGAGGCAGAGGGCACAACACAGCGACAGTGGCGGTTACCTCTTCCCCCAAAACCCAACCTCTTTCATGAGGAACGCAGGTCGAGCACAGCGGAGGCAGAGGGCACATCACAGCGGAGGGTGAAAGCACCTATTCCAGAGGCAGAATGCAATACGTGAAAGCCACAACAGAGAAAGGATGCAGGGCGAGCACAGCAGCAGGAGGTGACGGAGCAAAGCGGCAAACAACTCTGAGAGAGGCCAGAAAGCGGCCGGAGGATGTTAGGGTAAAATGCAGAAACTGATGAGAAGGATCAAAACACATACGCGCACGCGGGGGATGGGACGAAAATATTTGCGGGTAGTTATAAAATCAGCAAAGGTAATCACCTAAGATGGCGTAATAGCATTTCCTTAAACAAATGCTATTAAAAGTTGATTTTATTTTATTTATTTATTTCAAATTAGAAAAGATAGCACTTCAACATAAAAACGCTATCTTAGGTGCATTCTTTAATAGCACTTATTTTAGGAAACGCTATTAAAAGGGCATTACCATTTTTAATAGATGGTCCGCTCTACAAACTCTATTAAATAACTGTTATTATAAGTCATTTCTGTTGTAGTGTATGCAAAACAATGGTGTTATGGTCGTCGTTGAGTCCATGTATTTCTCTAGTTCGAAAGATAAAAACCCTGTTATGGCATCCGTTTCATACTTTGGAATCATTAAAGAGATTTGGGAGGTTGATTACACGAAGTTTAGAGTGCCTGTTTTTAAATGTCAGTGGGTCGACAGTAACAACGGTGTACAAACCGATGAGTTAGGATTCAAATTGGTGGACCTTAATAAGGTAGGTATTAAAGAAGTTCCTTTCATCATGGTATCCTAAGCAAAACTAGTGTTTTATATCCATGATCCTTCTAACAAAGGTGGTCAGTGGATCTCCAGGGAAAAAACATGTATAATGGTAGTGGGGGAAATCAAGATTCAACTCTTGATATTTATAATACTCCTTCTTTCTCAACACGGGTGCCTAATTTAAATGAGGAAAATGAAGTGGACGATATACATGCTACTCGTAATGATCACCAAGAAGGGTTATGGAAGAACTTTACTACTTGACCACAGCACTGATTATTAGTTTGAGTTATGTTTAAAGTCATATTATATGTTTATGTCGATATTTATAAGTTATGCTTACATTGATTGATATTTATAAGTTATGTTTGATATTTATCTAGACACACTGACAATTTGTTTTGTCTAAACAGGTATACATGGCTGATCCTGAGGATATCCCTCCTTCATGCAGCGGGTTGGAGACCCCGTCTACGGGTAGAAAGGGTAGACGTGTCACACGAATGAGGAATTTGACTGACAATCGTGGTTCAAATCAAAGGATAAGAATCGACTTTGATGCTAAACTCAATCTTATTGGGCCAATGACAGAGCGGTTTATCCATTTTGTGGGGACCCTTGCTCGAAGCAAGCCTAGTATACTTATTGAGCATTGGAAAGATGTACCGCAGGGGATGGAGGATCAGATATGGGAGAGTATTCTGGTATCTATAATTTTGCGTACTATGTTTCTATCTACTTTATTTTAATCTTATTAATATCATACAGTAATTCGTTGATTCTTTTGGTGTTAATGTAGCTCACCTTTGACCTGCCGGATACGACGGATATCAAGAATCGTTTGATAAAGTATGCTGGTGAGCGTTGGAGGGCTTTTAAGGTGGACCTGGGAAGATATTATGTATTCAAGCCAAGCTGTGAAAAGAACCCACTTGAGGTGTACCCGTTTCTTGACCAGGCGACGTGGGATCGCTTTGTTCAGAGCCGACATGATCCCAGCTTTCAGGTTAACTTATTTGAGTTGTCTCTAAATTTATGTAATTTTATTAATTTTATTATGTAATTTAATTGTCTTCTATTTATAAAAGAGAAAAAAGGGGCAGGAAAACCAATGGTGGAAGAGGAAAAGAAAAGACTTCAGCAAGAAGCATCTTAGGCAGATCCTACAGATGATAATCGTCCAGAAGTTGTTGATCCACCTCCACCCCCATGCCATCGTAAATGGAAGAGGGTCCGACAAAGAAGTACGAGACAATATACATCTGAGGAGGCCCGCCAAGTAGCTGAGAAGATTGTAAGTATAGTTTGAATTGTAATTATGATTTTAACAATGTTACCGAATTGTAATGTGACCTAATATTTTGTATGTTGTAGGATGCCTTGGACGAGTAGGCCACTCAAGGAACCTTTGTTCCTAGAGGACGCGAGGATATCTTAGCTGCTGCCATCGGTAAACCAGACCACCCGGGCTGTGTCATTGGTGTTGGATGGGGCGTTGGCATCACCAATACCATGGTTCATCTTCACACCAACACCACAGGGATGTTGATGCAGATAGAGAACGGCTAAAACGGGAGATTGCATATGAGCTTAGACAGGAGATGGCCCAACAGTTTTCCCAGTAGCTGGCAATAATGGTTGCTATGTCCCAGCAAAACACAGGTGTCCAACCCTCTGTCCATGTGAGCACTAAGGGCTCATGTGATCCTCCTCATCAGCCTGAAAATGATGTTGTTGATGATGATGATGACGACCCTGATAGGTGTGAGCTGTATGTTGATGATCATCATGATCGCCGCTTAGTGGCATTGGGGAGGGCACATAACTTAGGTAATACCATACACCACCGTTTATTACCGGATGTTCAGGTGAGGGTCGTGGTTGATGTAACACCCTACCATATAAAAATATTTTTGCTGTATTAACCGGTATAAATGTATTTATTTATATTAGGGTAGAAGCTTACGATAAAAAATTGGGTTGAAAATTCAGACGGAACCCGGTCTGCGTTTTCACTGACAGTATAATTTTACTGAGCAGAAAACCTAATTTTGACTCATGAACGAAATGGTTTATAGTTAACTCATTTTTCCAACGAGTTTGGTTAGTTTGAAAATTTCCAGTCGAAAACGAAATATTACGCTTTTACGCAGGCGTAAAACCCAAATCAGGAAACCGACGGAGTCTAAAACGGAACTACAGAGACCCGTCAATAGATCGGGATAACAAGTCATACTTGATTACCCATGGAGGATGAGTCACCAAGCATTTATGAGCATTAAATGCTAGTAATCATGACTTGTATGTGAAAAAGACCAAAATACCCCCAAGCTTTCGCGGGTATTAACTAGACACATCTACGCACTCTTAACCACTCATTTTAAGTGGTTGTAAACCTTCCAAATCTCTCAAATTTCGTGCATCCACCTTGAATAAATCATATCTATTTTATTTTGCTCTCGTTTCATTATTTTCCTGTCAAAAACCGAAATCGAGTAAATGACGGAGTTGCGTACGGAATTTCCGGGAACCGCTAACGGATAGGATCGGTGACTCATTGGTGAGTCACTACGTGTGGCCCAAAATCAGTCACACCTCCACTAAATGCGAGCCACATATTATTAACCATGGTTAGCCAAAATAACCTTAGTTAAGTTAATTATTAACTATGGTTAAGCTTATATTAATTAAATAATCACAAAACCCATTAATCTAAAAGTTAAAAACCAAACAAGGCCTAAGATTTCCCCTATAAATACCCTCCAAACCGTGGCCACCCTCACCATTTCACTCATCTTCTTCATTCTCTTCATCTTCCTCACCAACTAAGTTACAAAATCCTAAGAACACCGAATCCCCACCAAACATATGACCCTCTTCATTTCTGAAACTAGAAAAACACTCAACATAAAAGTTGTTACTATTTCTCTCTTATTTCCAGCAAGCTAAATATCATAAAAAATGGATAAGTGGATTGGGAGATAGGATCAAAATACCGAAACTGCCCAGAATCCTCAGTAACCCACGAAACATCAGAAAGAAGGCCTTTTCACCCCTGTTATGATCCGAACCAAATGAAACCTTAAACACCAAAGATGTTAATTTTCTTATTATCTTTCTATAAAGCCAAAGTTCGTGATTTTTGGATGAGTATATTGTGAGATACACTCACAATACCATCACACCCTCAAGCTGTCCAGTTTTCAACATAGTGAAGGTTGATCATTTTCTTCATTTCTTCAATCTTCAAGAGGTAAAAGCTCATCTCCTTGATCATATAAGCTTTCATATTCATGTATTTCTCATGTTTATGCCATGAATCATATTTTTCCATTCCTAGATCTAGAACTTCAAATAATTCTAGAAAATTGTAGAAAAATCCTTTTAATGTGAAACCAATTTCAATGATCTTGTGATGTCTTCCACTTTCATTATCCAAGAGCATGTAATCAAAAACATTTTCCTTACCTATTTTCTTGAAGTGTCCGAATCTCACTCAAAGGAGGGTTTGATGATTTGGTTTTCATTTTAGAAATCTAATGCTTGATTTAAACTCTCTAGTACCTACATGATCTAAATCCAAGAGCTTGAATCCAACTAAATTTCCTAATATGGGCCGAAACCCTAACCCTAAAGGTTAGAGGATTTTGTTTCAAATTTTAGTCTTGTAATAAGTAATCTATGTTAGTTAAGACTCTAGTAACTAGGATCCAAAAGATGGCATTGAGAAGATAATCCTAAACCTATTTTCTATGTCTTGGCCGAACCTAGCCCTAAAGTGTCATAGATGGTTGTTAGTTGATTAATTATAGTTATGTTGTTTGAATGAAGGTGGTTGTGTTAACTCGTGGCGGGATAACGAGGATCGTCGTGAACATGTTTCCGGTGATAACTCAGGTGGAAGAAAGAACCATTCCATCGTCGGAACAGATAAGTAGTATATAATTTATAATAATGGTGTAGGGCGACCTAAACCCTACTAGTGGTCGAGTAATCGACAATACCAAATTCGTATTGGAAACTTTTTCGTAATACCAATGACGATTTGGGATTTGTAGGTTTGTCGTCTTAGGTTAATTATTCATATTTGAGGATGTCTGAATTATTGTGTTATGCATGATCTGCCTGGTTTGATAAATTGCTTAGTTGATTTTAAGTAAAGATATATATTGCTTGGAGGTATTTTGTTTGGGTGAGAGTTTTGAATATGAATTAGAGGTGCCTCGCTATTATTTTATAGAAGTGATGTGATATAGAATGTAAGTGGAGGTTATGAGGAAAAGCTTGAGGTACTAGGTTGTTATTGATAAAAGTCAGTGAGAATCATATGTTGTATTGTTGTTCATAACCGTGTATTTGAGATACACGAGGTCCGAAGTTCTCGTGGATCGTTCCAAATTAGAAGTTAAGTTGTGCAACTATAGTGTCATTGCTATGCATGAGCACCCTTGACTGATTTGAGAGAGAGAATCAGGGTGTGCACCGACAGTACTGTTCAGCTATAGTGTCATTGCTTTGCATGAGCATTCTCACCATGGATGAGAATGTGCACCGGCGTTGGGAACGTGTCACTTGGACGACTGACTGACATTCCTAACGAGGGATGTGTGACAGGATTAGTAGTGGCCACGTCAGCATAAAGGTTTAGTTGCATGAGTTGGAGGGTAGAGGATGACGTTATAAAGTATGGATGATTGTAAATTGTGAGTGATGTATGTTTGTGACTATTATTGTATTATATGCTATGAATCTTTTCCACTTACGATGATAGAACTGTTTCTTATCTCCCTATTTCTGTATTTTTGTGTATGTCTACTTCGTTACGTTAGAAGACCAGATGGACGACTATGTTACTGAGGAGATGGATGGAACCCCATACGAGACGGAGATTGTTGAAGAGTTGAACGACGTTCCGTATGAAGTTGACACTGAAGAACAACCTACTGATCCTAATAATGTAGCGTAGTAAGTTTAGGGCCAGTGAGTCACCTAAAATGTTTTGTTTTCCGTTAGTTATAAGCAAGTTGTATAAATAAGTACCTGTATGGGATCCTACTGAGAGGATACCCTAAATAGTGTTGTGTAAAATAAAGGATACTTATGTGTGTATTTATGTAATATAGTTTTGTTGTGTTTTGTATTTGTAGAAGTTATATGATTATTATTTAAGTTTTAATTTTTACGTATTTTCAACGATAAGCACGCGATTAAATAAATAAATATTAAGGTTTTAATTTAATAATACAATGTGGCACAACGGGGTGTCTCATTTGGTGGTATCAGAGCAGTTCGATTCTAATCGGACTGTGAGGTCTAGGAAGTTGTTACTGGCCGTGTCTAGTTGAGTCCACATCGGATTTTAACTATGCTTAGAAGATGGGTAGTGTGTCCGAATCCGACGCGATAAATAACATTAGTGTGGCATATGGTATTTATATATTTGTCTATGTGGTATTATATGTCATACTGATAAGAGCGAATGGTTTCTTTTACAGAATCATGGCTCGTGGAAGAGGACGTCCGATTGATAGTAATGACAGAACTCCTGAAAGAATTGTTGGAGCTAATAATGTGGAAAATAATCATACCAGAAGTGGAGGAGAGTCCTCTGAGACTCAAGATACCATGAAAAACATAGTTATTGCTCTATTATTACAAACACAGCAGAATGTTGAGATGCTACAGATGAACAAAGAACGGCAGGAACAACAAAACCAAAGGAGAGCTGCAGCAACTGAAGATGCTGGAATGGCTACTTTCCTGAAAGGGAAGCCACCCCAATTCCGAGGAGATTATGATCCAGAGAAGGCAGAATGGTGGGTACAAGAGATCGAGAAGATATTCGATACCATGCGCTGCAAAGAGGATAGGAAAGTGACGTATGATGCCTTCATGCTAACTGGAGGAGCAGAGTCTTGGTGGAGAGGCAAGCGAAGATTGCTGGATGCCGAAGGAAGAGTTATCAACTGGCAGCTGTTTAGTGACTTCTTCTTTGAGAAGTATTTTCCGCGTCTAGTTCGACGCGATAAAGAAAGGGAATTCATGAGTCTCAAACAAGGCAACATGACTGTTGGTGATTATGCATCACGATTTGAGGCTCTGATTAAGTATTCCGAATTTTATCAGAGATTCCCAGATGAAGATTGGCAATGTAGAAGGTTTGAGGAAGGACTCCGACATGAACTCCAGAGGGCTATAGTATCTCTCGATATCCAGAGTTTTCCAGAGCTGGTGGAAAGATGCAGTGCGATCGAAAGTATAGATCAGAGGCTGGATAATGAGCAGAGACAACTTAGGATTGGAGGTCCTACTCAACCGGGTTTTCAGAGGCGAGGAGGTAGTAACTCTCAATGGAGACAGAGACCATATGCCCGACCAGTGCAGACACCAGCACCGCACTAGTGGTTAGAGCTGGTCAACAGCAGCAAGGCTTATCTTGTTTCAGATGTGGAGGACCGCATTATCTTAGAGACTGCATGGAGCTACCTAGTTGTTTTCACTGTGGGAAAATAGGTCATATGACCCGAGATTGCAGACAGCAGGCTAGGCAACAGCCGATAGCTACAGGTAGAGGAAATGGAGGCAATAAGGGTGGAGCTGGAAGAGGAGTCACAACAGCAGGACAACAGGGAGCAAGACCTCAGGCCACTGGAAGAGTGTTTACCGTGAGGGGAGCTGAATCCTCTCAATATACTGATCTTATACAAGGTATGTGTTTGATAGCTGGTAGACTCTCGTATGTGTTATTTGACTGAGGCGCTACACATTCATTTATTTCGTATGAGTGTGTGGATCAATTAAAATTAATTGTTTCTCAATTACCTTATACCCTTACAATATCTACTCCAACTAGTAATCCTTTGGCTACTATGTCTATTTGTTTACAGTGTCCTATAGTGGTTGAGAATATGACATTTATTGTAGACCTTGTCTGTTTGCCTATGCAACAGATAGATGTTATTCTTGGCATGGATTGGCTTTCGGCTAACCATGTAATGTTAGACTGTTCTAGTAAGACCTTATCATTTCTTGAGTCTTCTAGTATAGTCTCTGCCAATGAAGGAGTATCCATGAGGAGTGACGATTCTCGGCAGTACGTGATGTTGTTCGCGATGGAAACTATCGAGACCCCTAGTATTGATTCTATGCCTATTGTGAGAGAGTTTCCTGAAGTTTTCCCTCCCGACGTTCCAGGTTTACCACCAGAACGAGAAGTGGAATTCACCATAGATCTTGTACCAGGGACAGGACCTATATCTATGGCTCCTTATCGGATGTCACCTATAGAGTTGGCGGAGTTGAAGAAACAGTTGGAAGATATGTTGGGAAAAGAGTTCATAAGGCCGAGTGTTTCACCATGGGGAGCTCCGGTGTTGTTTGTTAAGAAGAAAGATGGAAGTGCTAGGTTGTGCACGGATTATAGACAGTTAAACAAGGTAACAATTAAGAATAAGTATCCATTGCCTAGGATAGATGATCTGATGGATCAATTGAAAGGAGCAGCAATATTTTCCAAGATTGATTTGAGATCTGGATACCATCAGATTAGAGTAAGAAGGGAAGATATACTCAAAACGGCTTTTAGGACAAGGTATGGACATTATGAGTATTTAGTTATGCCGTTCGGTGTGACTAAAGCGCCAGCAGTGTTCATGGATTATATGAACAAGATATTTAGACCATTCCTTGATAAGTTTGTTGTTGTATTCATCGACGACATCCTTATATATTCTTGTACATGGGAAGATCATGAGAAATATTTGAGGATGGTGCTGCAAGTTCTGAAGGAAAGGAAGCTTTATGCTAAACTTTCCAAGTGTGAGTTTTGGATAGAAAAAGTCCAATTTCTTGGACATGTGATCAACAAGGAAGGTATAGCAGTAGATCCAGCAAAGTTTGAGGCAGTTCTTAAATGGGAACGGCCTAAGTCAGTAAGTGAAGTATGAAGTTTTCTAGGGTTAGCTGGATATTATCGGAGGTTTATAGAGGGTTTCTCGAAGATTACGTTGTCTATGACGCAGTTGATAAGGAAAAATACAGCTTTTGTATGGACGGACAATTGTGAGCAGAGTTTCCAAAAGCTGAAGGAAAGGTTGACTACATCACCTGTGTTGACTTTACCGGATCCATTAGGACAGTTTGACGTATACTGTGATGCTTCATACCAAGGTTTAGGTTGTGTTCTAATGCAAGAGGGAAAAGTTGTGGCTTATGCTTCCCGACAATTGAGAATTCATGAGAGGAACTACCCGACTCATGATTTGGAATTAGCAGCCATAGTGTTCGCATTAAAAATATGGCGACACTTTCTGTATGGAGCAAAATTTAATGTTTACAGTGACCATAAAAGTCTGAAGTATCTGTTCGACCAAAAGGAGTGAATATGAGACAACGAAGATGGATGGAGTTTATCAAAGATTATGAGTTTGATTTACTATACCATCCTGGGAAGGCGAATGTGGTAGAGGATGCCTTGAGTAGGAAGTCATTGCATGTGTCTGCAATGATGGTTAAAGAGTTTGAATTACTGGAACAATTCAGAGATTTGAACTTAGGAATGGTGTTGGTTGAGGATAAAATTTGTTTAGGTATTATCACTATTAGTAGTGATTTTATGAGAGATCTTAAGGATAAACAGGTTCATGATCTATATCTGCAAGAGATAAGTAGAGTTATAGATGAGGGTAAGATTTCTGAGTTTAGTAGAGGAACAAATGGTGTACTGAGGTTTAGGGATAGAATATGTGTTCCAGAGGATTTATAACTTAGGAAGGTGATATTAGAAGAAGCACATAAGAGTAAGTTGAGTATTCATCCTGGATCCACTAAAATGTATCAGGATTTAAAGAAATTGTTTTGGTGGACGAGGATGAAGAAAGATGTAGCAGAGTATGTTTTATCTTGCCTGGTGTGTCAGAAGGCTAAGATAGAGCATCAAAAGCTGGCTGGTTTATTGCAATCATTAGATATCCCATAATGGAAATGGGATAGCATAGCTATGGATTTTGTGGTTGGACTAACACGATCTCCTAAGAGACATGATGTGATTTGGGTTATCATTGATAGGTTGACGAAGTGTGCTCACTTCTTACCTATGGGTGAAAGCTATAGTTTGGAGAAGTTGACCCAAATCTACATCAAAGAAGTTGTTAGGTTGCATGGTGTGCCATCGAGCATTGTCTCAGATCGAGATCCTAGATTTACATCTAGATTTTGGAAATAGTTGCACCATGCTTTAGGGACCAAGTTGAGGATGAGTTCTGCTTATCATCCTCAAACAGATGGACAGTCAGAAAGGACGATTCAATCATTGGAGGACCTTTTAAGAGCTTGTGTTTTGGAACACACTGGCAGTTGGGATGAGTTCTTGCCATTGATTGAATTTACATACAACAATAGTTTTCACAGTAGTATAGGGATGGCACCATATGAGGCTTTGTATGGTAGAAAGTGTAGGATCCCGTTATGTTGGTATGAGATTGGTGAAAATCAAGTCTTGGGTCCAGATGTGGTGCAACAGACTACGGAACAATTTAGGAAGATAAGGGAAAAGATGAAGGAAGCACAGGATAGGCAAAGAAGCTACAGTAACAAGAGAAGGAGACCTTTAGAATTCTAGGAGGGTGATCACGTATTTTTGAGAGTCACTCCGAAGACCGGAATTGGCAGGGCTATCAAAACTAGAAAACTTACTTCTAGATTCATCGGACCTTTCCAGATTCTTTGAAGGATTGGTCCAGTAGCTTATCATATTGCTTTACCACCTAACCTTGCTAACCTTCATGACGTCTTTCACGTTTCTCAGTTGAGAAAATATTATCCTGATCCTTCACATGTTATTGAGTCTGAGTCTATACAACTGCGAGAGAATCTAGAGTATGAGGCTCTACCTGTAAGGATAGCAGATAAAGAGATTAATGACCTTCGTGGTAGACAAATTCCTTTGGTTAAGGTCATATGGGATGAAACTACTGGAGATGCTACTTGGGAACGTGAAGCAGATATGCAACAACGATATCCACATCTTTTCTGAAGTATGTAAATTCCGAGGACGAAATTTTTTTTCTAAGAGGGGTAGCAATGTAACACCCTACTTTTTATTTTCCGATTTTTATTTTTTTCAGTAAAAATATTTTCGCTGTATTAACCGGTATAAATGTATTTATTTATATTTTTATCCAAGTTCATGGAGATTGATTTTTATGAAATAAAAATCATATTCATACTCTATCTTAGGGTAGAAGCTTACAATAAAAATTTGGCTTGAAAATTCAGACGGAACCCAGTCAGTGTTTTCACTGACAGTATAATTTTACTGAGCAGAAAACCTAATTTTGACTCGTGAACGAAATGGTTTATATTTAAATCATTTTTCCAACGAGTTTGGTTAGTTTGAAAATTTTCAGTCAAAAACGAAATATTACGCTTTTACGCAGGCGTAAAACCCTAATTAGGAAACCGACGGAGTCGAAAACGGAACTACAGAGACCCGTCAAGAGATCGGGATAACGAGTCATACTTGATGACCCATGTAGGATGAGTCACCAAGCATTTATGAGCATTAAATGCTAGTAATCATGACTTGTATGTGAAAAAGACCAAAATACCCCCAAGCTTTCGTGGGTATTAACCAACACATCTACGCACTCTTAACCACTCATTTTAAGTGGTTGTAAACCTTACAAATCTCTCAAATTTCGTGCATCCACCTCCAATAAATCATATCTATTTTATTTTGCTCTTGTTTCATTATTTTCCTCTCAAAAACCGAAATTGGGTAAATGACGGAGCTGCGTACGGAATTTTCGGGAACCGCTAACGGATAGGATAGGTGACTCATTGGTGAGTCACTATGTGTGGCCCAAAATCAGCCACACCTCCACTAAATGTGAGCCACATATTATTAACCATGGTTAGCCAAAATAACCTTAGTTAAGTTAATTATTAACTATGGTTAAGCTTATATTAATTAAATAATCACAAAACCCATTAATCTAAAAGTTAAAAACCAAACAAGGACTAAGATTTCCCCTATAAATACCCTCCAAACCGTGGCCTCCCTAACCATTTCACTCATCTTCTTCATTCTCTTCATCTTCCTCACCAACTAAGTTACAAAACCCTAAGAACACCGAATCCCCACCAAACATATGACGCTCTTCCTTTCTGAAACTAGAAAAACACTCAACATAAAAGTTGTTACTCTTTATCTCTTATTTCCAACAAGATAAAGATCATCAAAAATGGATAAGTGGATTGGGATATAGGATCAAAATACCGAAACTGCCCAGAATTCTCAGTAACCCACGAAACATCAGAAAGAAGGCCCTTTTCACCCCTGTTATGATCCGAACCAAATGAAACCTTAAACACAAAAGTTGTTAATTTTCTTCTTATATTTCTATCAAGCCAAAGTTCGTGATTTTTGGATGAGTATATTGTGAGATACACTCACAATACCATCACACCCTCAAGCTGTCCAGTTTTCAACATAGTGAAGGTTGATCATTTTCTTCATTTCTTCAATCTTAAAGAGGTAAAAGCTCATCTCCTTGATCATATAAGCTTTCATATTCATTTATTTCTCATGTTTATGCCATGAATCATATTTTTCCATTCCTAGATCTAGAACTTCAAATAATTCTAGAAAATTGTAGAAAAATCCTTTTAATGTGAAACCAATTTCTATGATCTTGTGATGTCTTCCACTTTCATTATCCAAGAGAATGTAATCAAAAACATTTTCCTTCCCTATTTTATTTAAGTGGCCAAATCTCACTCAAAGGAGGGTTTGATGATTTGGTTTTCATTTTAGAAATCTAATGCTTGATTTAAACTCTCTAGTACCTACATGATCTAAATCCAAGAGCTTGAATCCAACTAAATTTCCTAGCCTATTGTCCTAATATGGGCCGAAACCCTAACCCTAAAGGTTAGAGGATTTTGTTTCAAATTTTAGTCTGGTAATAAGTAACCTATGTTAGTTAAGACTCTAGTAACTAGGATCCAAAAGATGGCATTGAGAAGATAATCCTAAACCTATTTTCTAAGTCTTGGCCGAACCTAGCCCTAAAGTGTCATAGATGGTTATTAGTTGTTAGTTGATTAATTATAGTTATGTTGTTTGAATGAAGGTGGTTGTGTTAACTCGTGGCCGGATAACGAGGATCGTCGTGAACGTGTTTCCGGTGATAACTCAGGTGGAAGAAAGAACCATTCCATCGTTGGAACCGATAAGTAGTATATAATTTATAATAATGGTGTAGGGTGACCTAAACCCTACTAGTGGTCGAGTAATCGACAATACCAAAATCGTATTGGAAACTTTTTCGTAATACCAATGACGATTTGGGAATTGTAGGTTTGTCTCCTTAGGTTAATTATTCATATTTGAGGATGTCTGAATTATTTACTTTTGACTGTTTGTGATCCGCTGGTTGAGGTATTCTACTGCATGTGACGTTTATTTTGGTGTTTGAATATTTTATTGGTTATTGTGTTATGCATGATCTGCCTTGTTTGATAAATTGCTTAGTTGATTTTAAGTAAAGATATATATTGCTTGGAGGTATTTTGTTTGGGTGAGAGTTTTGAATATGAATTAGAGGTGCCTCGCTATTATTTTATAGAAGTGATGTGATATAGAATGTAAGTGGAGGTTATGAGGAAAAGCTTGAGGTACTAGGTTGTTATTGATAAAAGTCAGTGAGAATCATATGTGGCATTGTTGTTCATAACCGTGTATTTGAGATACACGAGGTCCGAAGTTCTCGTGGACCGTTCCAAATTAGAAGTTAAGTTGTGCAACTATAGTGTCATTGCTATGCATGAGCACCCTTGACTGATTTGAGAGAGAGAATCAGGGTGTGCACCGACGGTACTGTGCAGCTATAGTGTCATTGCTTTGCATGAGCATTCTCATCATGGATGAGAATGTGCACTGGCGTTGGGAACGTGTCACTTGGACGACTGACTGACATTCCTAACGAGGGATGTGTGACAGGATTAGTAGTGGCCACATCAGCATAAAGGTTTAGTTGCATGAGTTGGAGGGTAGAGGATGACGTTATAAAGTATGGATGATTGTCAATTGTGAGTGATGTATGTTTGTGACTATTATTGTATTATATGCTATGAATCTTTTCCACTTACGATGATAGAACTGTTTCTTATCTCCCTATTTCTGTATTTTTGTGTATGTCTACTTCGTTACGTTAGAAGACCAGATGGACGACTATGTTACTGAGGAGATGGATGGAACCCCATACGAGACGGAGATTGTTGAAGAGTTGAACGACGTTCCGTATGAAGTTGACACTGAAGAACAACCTACTGATCCTAATAATGTAGCGTAGTAAGTTTAGGGCCAGTGAGTCACCTAAAATGTTTTGTTTTACGTTAGTTATAAGCAAGTTGTATAAATAAGTACCTGTGTGGGATCCTACTGAGAGGATACCCTAAATAGTGTTGTGTAAAATAAAGGATACTTATGTGTGTATTTATGTAATATAGTTTTGGTGTGTTTTGTATTTGTAGAAGTTATATGATTATTATTTAAGTTTTAATTTTTACGTATTTTCAATGATAAGCACGCGATTAAGTAAATAAATATTAAGGTTTTAATTTAATAATACAATGTGGCACAACGGGGTGTCTCGGTTGAGATTATTCGACATGCTGATGCTCGAGTCCCTGTGCCCACTGAGGAGGTTCAAACAGTGGGCCAGGCCCCTGGTAACTTCATCCCCTGGCCAAGAAGACTGGTCAGGTTTCTTGTTGCATCTGAGGTATTCAATCAGTTGTGTTTTTTTGTATTTATAGTTGAAATTATTTATTATTGTTTAAAGATAATGTTTTTTTTTAGGATGTTGGAAATGATATTCTGCCTAAAAGGTCGGATCCAGGAAGACCAGAGAAGTCTGCTCCTGCCAAGGTATTCAGTTGACCATTCAATTAATTACGAATCAAATAAGTTAACTGTGATTACTAATGTATATCTTTGTTGTTTAGGGGATTGACAAAGGGGATCCTAGTGGTGTTTTTCAACGTTTGGCTATACAGGTTGTGACCATGGAGGCTGACGCAGCTTTGGTAAGGTTGGAACATGATGCCAGGCCAGGTGACGATTTGTATATCCCAAAGAAGGAAATTATGGAGATGGTGCTCGATCGTTAAATGGCTAGTGCTGCACACATCTCGTTATGATGCACGTAAGTACATTTTATTTGTAAGTTAAGTAATTAAATTTTAAATACTATGATAATTAACATGTTTTATCAATATATTAGGTATCTGCATTGCATGTTAGTTGATCAGGGCAACCTCACCCTTTATGGGTTCATTGACCATATGCTTATTCAGGGTGATGTTCTCCTAACAGCAGAAGACCCGATCACCACCATATGTGATATACTTGCCCGAGATGATCATCAGTTCTACCTTGCGCATTATCTCAATAAGTAAGTACCTGTTATTTAATTATAACGTACTATATATGACTTAGTTACTAATTGTTCTGCAAATGTAGTAAACATTGACAATTGTTAATCTTGTGCCCTCGGTTGAATGTCATGGTCTTCTTCTACTCGATGGGAAATAAGCCGGCGAAGCAACTGAAGATCATCATGGAAACGTAAGAATTAAAATAATTTATAATCAGTAATGATAGTCATCTGAAATCTATAAGATATACTTTAATTAATGTTTATTTTCTTATGATAGTTCTATTGATGCAATCCACATGTTGCATGGTGAAAGGCGTCGGGCTATTAGATGGATTATTCCTTATGTAAGATATTTATTAGTTCAAACGCTTCAAGTGCAGTGGGTATAATTATTGATTTCTATTTAGTTCCTCATATTCAAATTGGGTTTCATTTGTACGTAGTCCCGTAGACGTGGATCATGGGATTGTGGATATTATGTGATGAAGTGGATGGTCGAAATTATCTCCTCCGGTATCACTGATAGATGGCAGGAGGTAAATGCTAATTGGTAACACAATTAGTTGTAACAGTTATAGTTTCGTTATATGTTTTATTTTAATTTATTACTTAAAAGATATAATCTTATGTCCAATTAAACTTGCAGATATTCAACAATATGACTCCACTCTCTGATGCCGACATCAATAACATAAGGAGACGTTGGGCCACTTTCTTTCTTGAAGTGTACCAACCATAGTTTGTATGTAGCTAGATTATAAATATATCAAGTATTAGCTATAGTGTAATTTTGACTGATATATATTTTGATATGAAATCTATAATATATCATGTAGCTTTTTGGTTTCTAATTATCTTTGTTGTCTAAATGTAATTGAATATATGTATTGTCCGTAATCTTTTAATTTAGTGTTTTTTGGTTGTAAAAAAGTGATTGTGTTGAGAATATTTAGATTCTGTATTGACCTGGATTACTAAAACAGGGGAAAGGACTGTCACTACTGTAAATGGGAGGTTTTCTAAAAAAAAAAGACTTTTCACATCGGTTATTTTAAAAACCGATGTGATAACCTAACTTTCCACATCGGCTATTTTAAAACCGATGTGAAACACTATATTTCCACATCGGTTATTAAAATAACCGATGCAAAAATTTATGTTATAACATCGGTTTTGAATATAATCGATGTGGAAAGTTAGGTTATCACATCGGTTTTTACAGAAACCGATGTGAAAAGTGCTTAACAAGTTACGTTGTCAACATCAGTTTGAAAACCGATGTGAAAAGCCAAAAATAACCAATGTGAAATCCCTTTTCTGCACTAGTGTCATACCCGAATCAATCGATTTTATAAAGATAATGCATGACACTTCAATCATCAGGTTCTAAACTTAATCTCCGGAGATCCAAACATCCTCAGAATGAGTTGATCAGGCTCGATACACTGTCTCATTGGCTAGCTAAGCACAACGATAATACATCATCTCATTGGCCATTTAGGCACAACGATTATGCACACCATTTCATTGTTCATTTAGGCACAACGATACACGTACACTGTCTCATTGTCCATTTTAAGAACAACGATAATACACCGTCACATGATACCTTTCCTCTTAAGGTCTCACGTTAAAACCACTTCAGGCACGTCTGCCGTAAATGCAAATGTAAAACATTCAGTTCTCGATTTTTTCTTTGTGTTCATTCTTATTCGTTGTCGAAGCTTAAAGGCTAACGACTATTCATAAATTTCATCATCACCTGAAAATCAATAACACAAGACGCGCAGTCCGAGTGCTCAATCACAACACCTTAGACCGATGCCGCAGTCACGGTTTGTGGTCATAGAAATAATTTATGATTTTATCCATGTTTTATTCTAACATGATAAGGACTCCTAGTCCGCAGCAATGAAATCAGGACGCACAATCCTCAATTCCGAGATTTGGACTATTATCCCATAACATCATGATTAGGACCCTTGGTCCATAATTCTTGACAAGGATCCTAGATCACGTGCATATCACGGAAAACTAGAGCGACATCTCGCTACTAGATTCCTTTTCACATGTGCTTACTTTTCGCTCTGAAAATCAAATCCAAAACAAAACCTTGGTCACTTATCCAAGTAACCGGAACGTTTCCAAATCATTTAGGAGAAAATCCTTTTCCTTTTCAAAATCTTTTAAAAAGCAATTAGGAAATTTGTTTGTTTTTGAAATCCTTGATGGAATAAAGTCAAATATTTTCAAAGGGTTTTTCTTTCATAAAACACATAGTTCGAAAAAGATTTTCTCTCGTACAAAACTTTAGATCATGAAAGGGTAGTTTCCGTTGACTTAAAATCACTTCAACATTTCTTTTAAAAACGAGAATCTTATTCTTTTTGAAATAAGCACTTTAAACACAAAACTTTTATAAATGAAACCAAAACTTTCAAAGTTCTATTCAAGGCTTATTAAGGCTTTTAATCCATATAATCATTGAGCACAGACTCAAGTCCAGCTTCTCAAACTTCAATCAACAGTAATATATCTCAAACAGTAATATCACAATTAATGACAGTTCATCACATATATATAATTCACAATACTGTAAAGCAAGTAATAATCAACTTCAAGTAATAATCACAATAGCTCAAGTAAACAAGTCATTCAAGTGTTGGCTCCATATCATAATAATATTCAAATCACTCAAGTTAAACACATACACACATGCATATAATCATTGAATATCCCTAGGCAATCCCCTCATACCTTTGGTTAGGTAGAGATATGAGATGCTTGGATAGAAGCACCACGAACGTCCTCGCTTTCTCCGCGATAGAAGTGTAAGGTTATAAACACAAGATCACAAGTTAAAATCAACCAAGAACACTAAACCACAAGGTATTAGGTTCGCCCAAGACAATAAATTAGGGTTAGAGATCCCCGAAAATTATACAACTCATAAATTTATGATCCTTAAGTGTTGGGTGTTCATAAACAATGATCATTTAACAAGGTTGAATTAAAATCCCACTAAGTTATAACTTAGGATATTCTGCCAAGGCTATTAAAATAGGCTAGCATTCTCTAAACTTTCCAATCTCTTAGGTCTAGCATCCACACATAGTAAGGAGCTCAAAACCATGATCATTTTGGAAAATGAAAAACAAAGTATCCTAGGTCCATAACCTTCTAGGTTCGGCCTTCATAGGATTTATAGGCTAGAAATCTCTAAACTTTCCAATCTCTTAGACTTAGAATCCAAATATCTTATGGAGCTCAAGTCCATGATCATTTAGGAAAACAATGGAAACTTAAACATTCCAATCTCATAGACTTAGCATCAAATATCTTATGGAGATCAAGTCCATGATCATTTTGGAAAATATGAAATAACACATCCTAGGTTCAATAACATAGAATAAACAAGTTAGAAATCCTTAAACTTTCCAATCTCTTAGACTTAGCATCCTTCTATATTAAGGAGCCTTAGTCCATGATGATTTTGGAAAATGAAACTCAAACATCCTTTCTCTAAAACATTTAAGTTTCGGCCTACATAGGATAATGAGGAAAAATATTCTTTGTTTGATAACAACTCTTAGGTTTAGAATCACAATGTATTAAGAGTTCAAAATCCATGATCATACTTGGAAAGTTGAAACATAGTATCCTAGGCTTACTTATACATATTTTCGGTCATCATAGGAAAACAAGCTATCAAACCTTTCAAGATTTATAGATTTAAGATCAAGGAATAGTTAGAAACTCAAACACATGATCATATTCCAAAAGTTGAAGCAAAAACCTCTTAGGCCACATATGCTTCGCATTCGGCCTTCATAGGAAGAGATAGGTAGAGATTTTTGTTTTACACAACCTCATAGTATGTGAAAATATAAGTTAATATAAGACAATGGAAAGTGGTTTCAACTCAAAAGGAGTTTTCTACCATTTTACAGAGATTTTAGAAGTTTAAAGCATTTAAAGAACACATAAAGCAAACTGAGAAATAAAATATGAAACTTGAAAAAAGATTCATATGAGAGCATTACCCTTAGTATAAGGAAGAACTTTAATGGAGAACTCAAGTGGAAAAGACTAATAAAAATGGAATCTTTAAGTGTTTGAAAAAAAGAAGAAATGGAAGAAGTCGAAGAAGTATGAAGATGAGGAGTGTGATGATTACACTTTTGGAGTGTGTCATAAACCTTTCCCATCATGTCCCATCAAGTCACTTCACTTCTTTTGTGCTCCCTAATCTGCTCCATTTCGTACCTGGTTGCATTTCCGATCGTAATTCTTCAGACGTTTTCGCCCGAATAAAATATTATATTCTATTTTTGAACGAAAATTTTCAAAATAATCAAAGTTGAAGGAAACATAATAAAAACACTAACCGTCTCATTCACGGGTCAAAATTAGGTTTTCTGCATAGTAAACTTGTACCGGCAGTGAAAACGCAGACCGGCTTCCGTCTGAATTTTCAATCGAAAATTTTACCGTGACTTCATATGTTACAACAACAGAAGAAAATGATTTTAGTTTAATTAAAATCATCCTTTGAGTTTAATCTAAAAGAAACACATTTAAATATATATTTACTGCTACAGAAAGCATAGGAAAAACAGGGTGTTACAAAACTACCCTCTGAAAAGAATTTCGTCCTCGAAATTACGTAACTTGAAACTAAACAGGATCTCTCACTATCAAGATCGTACTATCAGAAGAAAGTATCTAAAAGAATTTCATTAATCCAAAAGAATACAGAAACATCCAGTATATGAAGATCCTTTAGTAGGTTCAGGGAGGTAAAAATGTATGATCGGTACACGTTTACAATCATGAATCTAAAAAGTTTCTCCTTTCACTAGAATTTCTTGGTCAACAATTTAAAAGAGCAATAGTTCGATAAGAATTCAAACCGAATCACTTCCACCACAAGTAAAAGTGATTAGATTAAGTCTCATCAAGAAACTTCTTTTATAAACATACCCATCCCGTACAACAACAAGGCAATTCACAACTATAGGAAAAGAAAGATTGGATCCAAAGTCTAAACTGACCACATCAATCAAAAAGAGAAGGGAACTTGAATAAATTTCTTAAAGAGACTTTTATTCCCAAAAGTCATAAGAAACATACATTCACTGGAAAGACTAGTAACATAGGAGACCCTAGAGAGTCAAATACTTAAGGGCGTCAAAAAATGATTATACTTAGAATCCTATTACAACTTAGAATTATAGAACACTTCCATAATACCTTTAAATTGAACACTACTCGTCGTAAAGATCATCGAATTGTGAAGCTCCAGTGCCAGTCATGGTGTAAACTCATCCCTTTGTCGTGGGTCTATCAGTCCCTAAGGTGTTGGCAGCCCTTTCAAACCTTGGTGCATTACAATCCATTGACAAGTGTCCTATTTGTCCACAGTTGTAACATTTCGTTCCCTTGCATGGGCAAACATTAGCCATGTGATCTGGGTTTCCACACTTGTAACATCTTCTAAATTGGCCTCGGTTTTGGTTCTGTTGGCCTCCACTCCCCGATTCAGAATTATTAGAACGATGCTGTTGTTGATTTTGGTCATTCCCTTGTGGTCGGAAATAAGGTTCCCTCTGATGTTGCTTCCCTTTCTGATTCTGATTTTGATATTGGTCTTTGGAACGAGTGGGTCCTTCAATAGTTTCTCCGTTGCCTCTTTCCTTCCTCATTTGTTCCACTTTTCTACACTTCTCTACTAAGGCTTATAAATTCCGGATTTCCAATGGTAGTACCGATTCCTTAATTTTGAAATGCAGTCCTTTCTCAAAACGTTCACACTTCCAATCTTCACTTGGGTTGTTCTGGAAAAAGTCAAAGTGCTTGGCAAGAGATTCAAACCTTGTCGCGTACTCTCCAATAGTTAATTCTTTCTACTGAAATTGTAGAAATTCTTGCTCCTTCTCAGCTCGTGCACTTTGAGGAAAATACTTGTCTAAGAACCTGGTTCGGAATACTCCCCAAGTGATCTCCTGATTCTCTACTTCCAGTAGCTGTTCGGTGCCCTTCCACCAATACTCAACATCACCGACCAACAGAAAAGTGGCATAGGATACCATCACTCCCTCAGGACTGTGAATTAGCTTAAAAATTTTCTCTAATTCCTAAATTCATAGGTCAGCTTTCACAGGATCCACGTCTCCTTGAAATTGGGATGGATTTTGGCATCTAAAAGCATTTAAGTTTTTGCCTTCAATAGCCTGCTCTGCTCGAGCTTGTTCCTATTGGTTCTGGGCAGCCATCATAGCAGTTTGATGTGCAATAGCCGCTGCCACGTTTTCCATAGCCTGAGTAACATAGTCCACTCCATTGTCATAATTCTCATTCATGTTGGCACGACAACCATTAGGACCACCTCTGCGACCATGTCCATGGTCGTGTCCACGTTCAGGTTCTGGTTCCATAACTGACCTGCCGAACAAATCAGTCATGCCATAACCAGGAAATGAAACGTGTAAAGGCATATCAACACACACTACTTCTAAGAATTAATCCAAATAAAGCTTAATTCAGAGAAAACACAACATCAACACAACAGACCTATTTCCCAAAGATCCCGAAAGACTCGATCAGCTCTGATACCACCTGTAACACCCCCCTTGGGTATTACTACGTAACACATGCGGAAGTAAATTAAAAAGATAATTTGCTGGTTGCTTTCGAAAAATTGTTTTCTTTTAAGTCAGAAAACTGGGGTATAAAATTTTTCTTTAAGGATAACTCTGAAATCCATAATACATACATTTAAAACGTAAAGTCACATTCGTAACAAAGTTACCATGACACACAACATTTCTCTAAGTCTCCATTTTCGAAAGAAAAAGTACAAACTACAGATGGATGTATGTACACTACATTTACCGACCTCTTTAGATATACAACCCAACTCAGACTCCTAAGCTAGTCATTCTATCAAATATTCATTGGAGAGACCCCCCCAATCAGAATACTTTCCCTACCTCTAACACTAGGTCATCAAGTGACTTAGAAATACTCCTCTGCAACATCGGTACTAAAGTACCAAGGTACTACAGCAAAACCCTAAGAGACCTGATATAACTGTAAGAGTGAGACACCGACAAATGGATATATCATACAACAACCATATACATGATACATACAGCACATTGGCATATTAGCATTTAAGAATTATTCATAGATAAAACAACAAGTGTTATATCAGTGGGTCTCATACCCGAATCAATCAGTTTTATAAAGATAATGCATTACACTTCAATCATCAGGTTCTAAACTTAATCTCCGGAGATTCCAACATCCTCAGAATGAGTTGATGTTGAGTCACCGGCAAGTGTACCGGGTCGTCGTAAGTAATAAAATAACACGGTAAGTAATTATCAAGGTCGAACACAAGGATTGGGCTACCAATTCGACTAATTCGCGAGAAGTTCGATACGTTTGGTCAAGTAACAGAAAGTGGTTGAGAGAGAAGATAATAGGATTGCAATTCAATTAAAAAATCTAATAAAACTAAAGTATTAAAATCTGAAATTAAAATATCTAAGGTCTCAAATCCACCTACCCAATCATGCATAGTACCCAAGTGATGATGATTCTTTCCTAAGTTCAATTACAATGTCAACCAGGACCCCCAAATTCTCCTATATCCATTGTCGTGCTCAATAGGACGTATTCGATGATTGAGTTAATTACTTACTAGGTCTCATAACCCTAATCATCAAACTCTATTAATTCTTGTTCCCTATAAGGTTGCACCGATCTTCTATTCACTCTCGTGCAATAGTCGAGCGATGATCCCAATTCAAGTTCTAAAACGCAAATTGCCTCCTAAGCCTCATCACGTTTAACTTGTCAATCACGCATGCATATGATCAACACAATCAAATCAGAATTGGAAAACATTAATTGAAAGAAGGGAGAAAGACATACATCACATCAAAATCTACACCGCCATGGGTGGTTTCAATGATCCCTCAGACGAGGGGATTAGTTCCTCATGCTCGTAAAGACAGACAAGCAATCAGACATAACCACCATAGTAAAATAATAAAAAGAAAAGAGGAGACGCAGCTCCAGAAATACAAGGAATCGTCCTAAGTGCTACAAAATCAGTGGCTAACCAAAAGCCCCCTCAAATTCTGCCCTAAAACAGCAATATATAGAGTTTAGGATCTGCGCTCGCTCGCGAGGCGAGCCAGCTCTCGCGGGGTGAATATTAAAATTGACGCGCTTTCAAATTGGACTCTCGCGAGGCGATCAGACTCTCGCGAGGTGACACAGAGAGGATGGCAATTCTGGCACAGTCAGGACTTCAGGCCCGCGAGGCGAGTGGTATCTTCGCGGGGCGATACAGAAAGGATGACTATTGTTGCTTCAGCTAGTCTTCAGGATCGCGAGGCGAGCATACTCTCGCGAGGCGAGTATCTCCAGAATGGCAATTTCCACTGTTTTCTTCATTCCCTTGACTCGAAGTGCTTCCCCTTTTAACCTAAAACAATAAAAAGAAACAAAAAGCATAATTCTATTCAAAATAGACTGAAAACTTCTAAAAATGCCTAGAACGAGTCAAAGTCTAACTTAGGAACAAAACAAGGCCAAATTTGGGCGAAAACGAGATTGAACTCGAATAATTAGCACATAAACCACAGTCTACCTAGTTATAAAACTAGATAAGCCAGAGGCTTATCAAAACACCCCAAACTTAAACCTTGTTTGTCCCCAAGCAAGCTAAAACTCAAAAAAAACTCAAGACTTGGCAAGCTTAAAGGATCAATCAATTTCGCACAAATTTCATGTAATCTTAACAAAACAGTTTTTCCTTCAATGAATTCCCCCCTTGCATCAATGTAATCCCCACATTCATATACTTTAAACAATTGAGAACTTCATCATTCATGCAATCATTAATCTAAGATGAGGATCAGAGTCACACACAAAATGAAGATCACCAATTTCAAACAATTGCCTTCCTCACAAGGGTATGTAAAATTTCACTCATTCGCTCAAATTCGTCTAGGCTATCAACTTTTCACTCAATTTCACATATCCGGATCACTTCCCATGAATTTGATTTTCATCTCAACAATAGTTGCCACGAAAACATGCATGCAACATTAAAAGGTCTTTTAAAGGTTGTAATGGGGCCTGGTTAAGGGTAGGATATTCAAGGATGCTAGGCTTAAGTTCCTAGGAACTAAGAGAGCATGAGCATTTGACACTATGAATCTCCACTCAAATTCCTTTTTTCATTTTTCGTTTTGCCTCGAGTGACTACAACCCTTTCCTTGCTAAGCTTTTTGTTTTACCCCTTTTCTTTTGGCAATTTTTCTTTTCTTTTTTTTTTCTTTTTCTTTTTGCCTTGGGTTTCAACCTTTATTTTTCTTTTTCTCAACCCAAAATGACATATCACCTTGTAGCCACCCCAAACTTAGTTTCTTACACCCTTCTCTTGCTAAGCTTCCACGCTCTCCTAATCCTAAGATTGGGTTAACATGGTTTTTCAGATTTTTGGCTTATAATATAGGGTCATCAAGAAACAATAGGCTAATTAGGCTCAATGTGGCTAACTAAGGAACATGCATTAGGGATGGTTATTTTCAGTCCAAGTAGCTATTTCAAAGAAAATTGCCTAAATCATTTGATGCAACACATAAACATGCAAACCATGAAGAGATTCAAGAAAATTCGGGAAAGTGCAACTTGAAAGTGATCCACACAATCAAAAACAAAGTTGGAGGCTCAAATCCTCACCTGGAAATTTTGCAAATTGTTTGACCGAGATACAATTCATAGTGTGTGCACCCCTTCACCCCAAACTTGTCATAAATCAAGCAATCACAATAAAGTTTCTCAAAGTTCAATTTTCAATTTTTCACATGGGGATCAAATTTTCTATTTTCAGAACCTAGGGGGAAATCATCAATGGTCAAAATAATTCATGCAATCAATCTATGCTAAATTTAATTAAAATCCAACAAGCTTGCTGACATACATTCATACACAAACTCTTGATCTTCTCAAATTATTCAAGAGTGACAAACAAAAACAAAAACAAAAACAAAAACAAAAACAGTAATTGGTTCCCTCCCCCACACTTAAAGCATACATTGTCCTCAATGAAAGAACACACACAAATATATATATATATATATATATATATATATATATATATATATATATATATATATATATAAAATAAGAGAGAGGAAAGGAGAGGGTGCTCCTTGATCAAATACTAGTGGAGGTGGCCGCTTCCACGGAAAGTTCTTCTACGGTTGCATCCTCATCCAATTGTTCCCTCGGGCACCGCTCTGCTGGGCCAAAGGCCTCTCCTGGAAGAAATCCTTCAAATCAAAAACTTAATTGCAGATTCGCGAGGCGAGAGATCACTCGCGAGGCGGATCTGGAAAATTGTTCTTCACACTTTCCAGAATCACGAGGCGAGTAGTATCTAGCGAGGCGAATCTGTAATTCCAACATATGCTGATGCCCAGAATCGCGAGGCGAAAGTAGCCATCGCGACGCGAGTCAGAAGCGTGAGCAAGCCTCTGAGATTCAGGGCTTCTGTCTCGCGTGGCCACTGTGGATTCGCGTGGCGAATCAAGCACTCTTTTTTTTATATCAGGAAAATGACAGAAAAATAAAGGATACCTAGCTTGGGTTGTCTCCCAAGTAGCGCTTGTTTAACGTCCCGAGCCTGACTTATTAAGAAGCATCCACCTGGGTCCCATAGCCTGTGACATAAGGGCCAAGAGATGCTCATCATGTGATATCCTCCACCCGGATCCCATGGTTTGTGAAGTGGCAATTGCAGAAGCAATACGACTCTTTCCACAATTCCACCTAGGACGTGTGTGAAAACTCCATTTACCTCTGCAATTATGAACTCACTTCCTCTCGGGTCAAATGGTGTTTTCTCGAGGAAGTGTGCCAAACAAGTGGGAGGGACTAACTTACCAGGGTCCACACATGCATGCAAGCCAACATATATATTTAATGCAGCAAATTCAGGTTGCTTGGCAAGCATGGTGAAATCCACTACCACATCATCTGCACTTTGATCCATCCCCCCAACCATATTGTGCTCAAACAATGCTTCATGTGGGTATTGTACTAGCCGTTTGCAAACCTCCCCCACTTGCTCCGGTTCCTTGTCACTTGTCAACTCCTCTTTCTCTGGTTGCTCTTCCTCAACATGTGGTTGTTCCGGGGCCTCGTCTTCAATTTCCTGAGGACTAGTTGCACCCATGTTAGATCCCAACACCCTACCGCTTCTAGTTGTTATGGCAATGCATTGGTTCTTAGGGTTGTTCTCGGTATCACCTGGGAAAGTGCCTGGGAGACGCTCATTTAGTTGCTTTACGGGCTGAGCCATCTGCATCTCTAGATTCTGAATTGCTGACCCTGTATGAGTTGCCAACTTATCAATGGTTGTGCTTGTATTGATGCCAACTTCTCAACTGTTGCGCTCATCTTCTCCAGAGCCAACTCCCAAGGTTGCCTTCCACCATCCTGTTGAGGTTGTTGTTGCCAATTCTGTTGAGGTTGTGGTTGCCCGGCTAGACCACCGCCAGCATTACTCCAAGCGAAACCCGGATAGTCTCTCCTCGTATAACCCCTATTCTGATTCTGACTGTTCCTCTGATAGATGTTCTGGGGCATGCTGTCATAGAAATTATGGCATGAGTCCACATGTTCTTGAGAGAAGTAGAACGGACAGCTCTGAGTGTCATGGTCTCCATTACAATTTTCAAAACCCGGAGGCATTCCCTCGTGTACCTCGCATACAAAACAAGGCAAGACCAAGTGGAATCAAAGAAGTAGAGAGATATAGTAGTAAATAAATAAAAGAAAAAGAAAAATAAAAGCAGCTTAACCAAATAATCAAATTTCCTGAAAATTAGGAAAATTGGTTGTGCCAATCCCCGGCAACGGCACCAAAAACTTGTTGATTCACCGGCAAGTGTACCGGGTCGTCGCAAGTAATAAAATAACACGGTAAGTAATTACCGAGGTCGAACACAAGGATTGGGCTACCAATTCGACTAATTCGCGAGAAGTTCAATACGTTTGGTCAAGTAACAGAAAGTGGTTGAGAGAGAAGATAATAGGATTGCAATTCAATTAACAAATCTAATAAAACTAAGGTATTAAAATCTGAAATTAAAATATCTAAGGTCTCAAATCCACCTACCCAATCATGCATAGTACCCAAGTGATGATGATTCTTTCCTAAGTTCAATTACAATGTCAACCAGGACCCCCAAATTCTCCTATATCCACTGTCGTGCTCAATAGGACGTATTCGATGATTGAGTTAATTACTTACGAGGTCTCATAACCCTAATCATCAAACTCTATTAATTCTTTTTCCCCTAAGGTTGCATCGATCTTCTATTCACTCTCGTGCAATAGTCGAGCGATGATCCCAATTCAAGTTCTAAAACACGAATTGCCTCCTAAGCCTCATCACGTTTAACTAGTCAATCACGCATGCATATGATCAACACAATCAAATCAGAATTGGAAAACATTAATTGAAAGAAGGGAGAAAGACATACATCACGTCGAATTTTACACCGCCATGGGTGGTTTCATTGATCCCTCAGACGAGGGGATTAGTTCATCATGCTCGTAAAGACAGACAAGCAATCGGACATAACCACCGTAGTAAAATAAGAAAAAGAAAAGAGGAGACGCAGCTCCAGAAATACAAGGAATCATCCTAAATGCTACAAAATCAGTGGCTAACCAAAAGCCCCCTCAAATTCTGCCCTAAAACAGCAATATATAGAGTTCAGGATCTGCGCTCGCTCGCGAGGCGAGCAAGTTCTTGCGGGGCGAATATTAAAATTGGAGCGCTTTCAAATTGGACTCTCGCGAGGCGATCAGACTCTCGCGAGGCGACACAAAGAGGATGACAATTCTGGCACAGTTAGGCCTTCGAGCTCGAGGCGAGTGGTATCTTCACGGGCGATCTGAAAGGATGATTTGTCGTTGCTTCAGCTGGTCTTCAGGCTCGCGAGGCGAGCATACTCTTGCGAGGCGAGTATCTCCAGAATGGCAATTTCCACTGTTTTCTTCATTCCTTTGACTCGAAGTTCTTCCCCTTTTAACCTGAAACAATAAAAAGAAACAAAAAGCGTAATTCTATTCAAAATAGACTAAAAACTACTAAAAATGCCTAGAACGAGTCAAAGTATAACTTAGGAACAAAACAAGGCCAAATTTGGGCGAAAACGAGATTGAACTCGAATAATTAGCACATAAACCACAATCTATCTAGTTATAGAACTAGATAAGCCAGAGGCTTATCAGTTGATCAGGCTCAATACACCGTCTCATTGGCTAGCTAAGCACAACGATAATACATCATCTCATTGACCATTTAGGCACAACGATTATGCACACCATTTCATTGTCCATTTAGGCACAATGATACACGTACATTGTCTCATTGTCCATTTTAAGAACAATGATAATACACCGTCACATGATACCTTTCCTCTTAAGGTCTCACGTTAAAACCACTTCAGGCACGTCTGCTAGTATATGCAAATGTAAAACATTCAGTTCTCGATGTTTTCTTTGTGTTCGTTCTTATTCATTGGCTCCATATCATAATAATATTCAAATCACTAAATTTAAACACATACACACATGCATATAATCATTGAATATCCTTAGGCAATCCCCTCTTACCTTTGGTTAGGTAAAGATATGAGATGCTTGGATAGAAGTATCGCGAACATCCTCGCTTTCTCCGTGATAAAGTCTAAGGTTATAAACACAAGGTCACAAGTTAAAATCAACCAAGAACACTAAACCATAAGGTATTAGGTTCGGCCAAGACAATAAATTAGGGTTATAGATCCCCGTAAATTATACAACTCATGGATTTATGATCCTTAAGTGTTGGGTGTTCATAAACAATGATCATTTAACAAGGTTGAATTAAAATCCCACTAAGTTATCAACTTAGGATATTCGTTCAAGGCTATTAAAATAGGCTAGCATTCTCTAAACTTTCAAATCTCTTAGGTCTAGCATCCACACATAGTAAGGAGCTCAAAACCATGATCATTTTGGAAAATGAAAAACAAAGTATCCTAGGTACATAACCTTCTAGGTTCAGCCTTCATAGGATTTATCGGCTAGAAATCTCTAAACTTTCCAATCTCTTAGACTTAGCATCCAAATATCTTATGGAGCTCAAGTCCATGATCATTTTGGAAAACAATGGAAAGTTAAACATTCCAATCTCTTAGACTTAACATCCAAATATCTTATGGAGCACAAGTCCATGATCATTTTGGAAAATAAGAAATAACACATCCTAGGTTCAATAACATAGAATAAACAAGTTAGAAATCCTTAAACTTTCCAATCTCTTAGACTTAGCATCCTTCTATATTAAGGAGCCTTAGTCCATGATCATTTTGAAAATGGAACTCAAACATCCTTGCTCTAAAACATTTAAGTTTCGGCCTACATAGGATAATGAGGAAAAATATTCTTTATTTGATAACAACTCTTAGGTTTAGAATCACAAGGTATTAAGAGTTCTAAATCCATGATCATACATTGAAAGTTGAAACATATTATCCTAGGCTTACTTATACATATTTTCGGTCATCATAGGAAAACAAGCTATCAAACCTATCAAGATTTGTAGATTTAAGATCAAGGAATAGTTAGAAACTCAAACACATGATCATATTCCAAAAGTTGAAGCAAAAACCTCTTAGGCCACATATGCTTAGCATTCGGTCTTCATAGGAAGAGATAGGTAGATATTTTTGTTTTACACAACCTCATAGTATGTTAAAATATAAGTTAATACAAGACTATAGAAAGTGGTTTCAACTCAAAAGGAGTTTTCTACCATTTTACAGAGATTTAAGAAGTTTAAAACATCTAAAGAACACATAAAGAAAACTAAGAAATAAAGATGAAACTTGCAAAAAGATTCATATGAGAGCATTACCCTTAGTATAAGGAAGAACATTAATGAAGAACTCAAGCTGAAAAGACTAATAAAAATGGAATCTTCAAGTGTTTGAAACAAAGAAGAAATGGAAGAAGTTGAAGAAGTATCAAGAAGGGGAGTGTGATGATTACACTTTTGGAGTGTGTCATAAACCTTTCCCATCATGTCCCATCAAGTCACTTCACTTATTTTGTTCTTCCTAATCTTCTCCATTTCGTACCCGGTTATATTTCCGATGGTAATTCTTCCGACGTTTTCACCCGAATAAAATATTATATTCTATTTTGGAACGAAAATTTTCAAAATAACCAAAGTTGAAGGAAACATAATAAAAACACTAACCATCTCATTCATGGGTCAAAATTAGGTTTTCTGCATAGTAAACTTGTACCGACAGTGAATACGCAGACCGACTTCCGTCTGAATTTTCAACCGAAAATTTTACCGTGACTTGATATGTTACAACAACACAAGAAAATGATTTTAGTTTAATTAAAATCATCCTCTGAGTTTAATCTAAAATAAACACATTTAAATATTTATTTACTGCTACAGAAAGCATAAGAAAAACAAGGTGTTACAATAGCCGAAGACTAATTTATTTGAAGACATAGAGATCACCAAAGTGAGTTATGTCCTTTCCAATAAAGTTTTTTCTAAATACATGATAGGAATCAAACCCCTAACAACAAGCTCAAAGAACCCAACTATCTACCAACTATACTGACGTTTTTGTAGTTTAACTTTTAGAATAAGCATGATTTAAAAAAAAAATATATAGAATAAGCATAAGTTGTTTTAACTTTTAACATTTATTTATATTGGGAGATATGACTATTTAAAATAAATTTCATTGTAATGTATTTTAGTATGTTGAGATGTAGGGATTGTCTTGTAATGAGGTAGTCATGAAATTTATAAAAATTAAATGGTTAAAATGAACTTTTAGTCCTTCAAGTTTTTTACTTTGACGAAAATGGTCCCTCTAATTTTTTTTAGCGATTTTAGTCCCCATAGTTTTTAACCATTGCATTATTCGTCCCTTTGTCTAATTTTCGTCAGAAAACTAACGGAGTGTGCCACATGACTTATCCAGCTGGCATAAAAAATATCAAATTAAAAAAATTAATTAAATAATAACATTTAAAATACTATAATAGTAATTTAATTTAATATTTATCATAAAATATAATATCAAATCTACTTCATCTCCTATCTTCTTAGACCCACGACCTCCCTTCATCACCACCGCCGACTCTTCCACTTCTTCCTTCACCTCCCCAGCATCCCTCCTCTACACCTCTATCGCCCCTCTCCTTTTCAAATCCCGACTTTGCTCAGGTCATTGCACTTGCTGAGAAGCAGGATGCAGCATTTGATGTCTGGTTCTATCAGTCAGATGGGGTTACTACCTCTGTGCTTATCGCTTTCTCAGCAAACAGCCAAAAAACCTCTTCAGGTCCCATTTATATGTTCATCACAAGAGTTTAACCATTAATCGTTGTGTGTAGTGAATAATCTCCCTGAAAAAAGTGAAAAATGAAATAACGTGCGTGTATTCAGTTCATAGATATCAAAAGTGCTCTTTAGCCGAGTTGTTATTGCATCACTTTTGACTTTATGTTTAGTGGTTTAAGAAAATTTATCGTAAAAGATGTCTCTTAGCCTAAATGTGTGTGTACCCAATTTTATATCACATACTATGAGAAATAGAGTGTTAAAGTCCACCCATTTAGTCAATTTTGATGAATAACAAAGCTGCTTCTTATTTCATGGCATATCTTCAATTGTACAACTAGAAAAGTCCGTATTCAACAAAAAAATTACCAAAAACATAAAACCATGGCGCATTGAGAAGAGAGTAACAAAAAACTCCGGTCATACACCTTTTAGCTATCGGTAATTAATTATATTAGCTATTTATAAGGTATTCTAATTTTGATCTTGTTAGGTGCCAAGATAGATGGCATTCAACCTCAGGACATGGCTGAGGAATTTTGTCATTGGGCTGAGTATAATAAATGGAATTGAAAGACCACTCAAGTTGTAACACCCTGCATTTTAGTTAAGTGTTTTTTTATAAGTTTGTTTGGTTGGTTAATGGCTTAGTGGGATTTTTGGTTCAAAAGTCCCTTTCCGGTGCATGAGCACGTCCGTCCTCATTAGCCAGCACACCCGTGCTTAAAGGCTGAAGCATGTTTCAGTTTTTAAGTTGAGCACGCCCGTGCTCACTGTTCGGACCGCGTCTTGCTGACTCTAAGTCCAGCACGATCGTGCTCAGGTGCAGCCTTTATATAGTTGGCACAGAAACCAAGGGTTACGTTTTAACCCTACTTTCTGACGTCAGCCATCACCTAGTGCAGCCAGAGCAGTCTTCTTCCCTGTTTCCACCAAACTCAACCAGTTCTTAGAGTTTTGGAGACCTTTGGGAGACCTTTGTTTATCAGTATCAACCGGTATTGGTAATGGTAACGTTCCTTTTTTGTTTCCTTTCTCTTGTGAATTGGGAACTGATTAGTTTATGTTTTTGGTTAACCAATGCGTAGAGTCGGACTGAGACGCTCGTGGGGACGTGACCAATTATCGTTAGGAGCTAACATTTGGAACCTTCAATCCAGGTATGGGGAGAAAGGTAGTGTATATCATAGGCATTGGGGGTAGTGTAAGGTAAAGGGGTTCCCATAACCCCGGTTTATTATGTTTAATGATATGATTAATATGTTGGTTAATTTGCTATGATAATAGGTTTGATTTTTAATATGTTGTCTTACATGCCCATGTTCATAATATGTTCTTAATGGTTGTGATGTTATTGTTAATATGAACATGATTTTGTGTTGTTGGCTATTGGCATGATTATGTTGGATGATTGTTGAGATATGACTGTTGAATACTGGTTGATTCCTGATGTTGTTGATTATGTTGGTTGAATGGTTGATGCCATGACTGTGATGATGTTGTGATTGAGTTGATGAGGATGTGGGATCTGGAAAATATGTTGTTAAAATGGATTAGGATTAATGGACTTAATCATTGAAATAATTGGCTAAGAATTGTGTTTTAACTCTGCCTAGAACAGTACTGTCGTGCATTGAGCACGGCCGTCCTGAACAGGGTGCATGCTCGTGCTCCCAGTTTGAATTCTGGAAAATGACCGCGCATTAAGCATGGTCGTGCAGCAGAGGAGCACGACCGTGCTGCTGAGCATAACCATGCCTAATAGGAAGTACACCCGTTCTTCACTTATGGGATCAGCATGCCCGTGCTCCCCTACAGACCATAGATGGAATTAAGGACTTTTAAGGGGTTTCTAACCCCAATTCCCCAATTATTAATGTGATGCATTAGATAACTTGGTCAATGAATAACAAAGGTGATTAAGATGATGAGTTGGTGAGGTGTTGAGTTTGATAAGCTGGTACCCATTGGGTTACCGCACACTGATGAGTTGTGCCTTGGTGCTTTTTTGCCAAGGGAGACTTGACCTCGTGGTTTGGGTCTAAGGTGTTGTTGATGTTGTAACTTGGCAGCCGAGAGTTTACTCCAAGGGGGCATTGACCCAGTTGGGTTGAAGGTGTTGTGGTAGATTCCGCTGCGGTCGATTCCGCTGGTTAAAGGTTTTGAGGTAGATTTCGCTGTTATCTTCGGTTTATTCCTTCGAAGCAAAGGTGGTGGCATTTTCCCGTTGTTTGTTGTTATGCCGCATGCATCATTGGATATGTTGTTGTTGGTGGATGTTCGACATATGGGAGGTCGTCCTAGAGTACGACGATCTGGCCATCCACGATAGGTTACCCAAGGTTTGGTAATGGTGTGCCCCCGTGATGAGGCATTCGTTGGTTTGATGCATTGACTATCCGAGGAGTAGATTTTTCGGCTTTGAGTAGATTCTCAATATGGATATTTAAATCCGAAGTCGTTCATCCTGAGTTAGTGTGGATCCACATACATGTTGGAGTAGTGGAGTAGTGTTGTATTGCACTGCATAGCATACTTGGTTGATATGATATTGATTGGATGTTGATATATATATCTACGTTGATGTAAGTTATGATGATGCTATGTTGTATGTGTTACCTTGCTTCCTATCTCTATGCCGTATATGTTTACATGATTCTTACTCCCCGTTCTTTGTTTGTTTGTTTGGCCTGATTGGGACCTTGCAGAGGATGGCGAACAGTCGGGAGAGGAGTGACTCCGAGGAGCCACCACTCATAGTTTGGGCTTTTCCTTATGTTTAGTTAGTTCAATTGTATTCCGAGGATTTCATTCCGGAACAGTTATACCAGCTCTGTTGTGACATCGGGTTGGGTTATGTTGTTTATCTTTTGGTTTATTTGTTTTAAACTTGTTTTATTTTCCACGTTTTGAGAACTCGTTCATGTGGGAACTTTCTACCCATGGACAAATATTTTATTTTATCCATTAAATGCATGGTTTATATCTTTGTCTTTAAATTACTTCATAACATGTGGGGTAGAAGGGTGTCACACAAGTTATATTGTGACAATAAGTCAGTCGTGTTGCACTCTGATAACAACAGGAGTTAAATGAAGTTGAAGGTTATCGACCTCAAGTTTCCAATTATCTATAGAACACAGAGGAACAAACTTTATTTTAGCTAACCCACTAACCAAAGGCTTGACACCTAAGGTCTTTCATGAGCATGTTGCTCATGGGTGTTGGTTTTGATATTGCCTAAGATTAGTGTGAGTTTTCCTTCTTTCTTTTTTTTTTTTAATTTTGTTCTATGTTCTATGTTTTGGATTTGGCATAGACTTTATGTTATGTTTAATTTTCTGCATAAATAAATTTTTTTAAGGTTATTATTATAATAACTATCTTAAGTTTTGGTTATGTGCAAATATTTAATTTGCACCTAAGGAACTTCAGTATGATCTCACTAAAGAATAAAGTTGGACCAGTTGAAAATAGGCATGACTTGGAGATCACATTGCATGAAATTTCAATGTCACTCATCCATATCGATCTATGTCATCAAGTGCATTGATATGGTGGTCGTCGGGGTTTAGTCACGTAATATGTTAGTGACGACAACTGCGATGGTCCCATTATTATTGCACGAGGTGGACAAGATTGTAAAGTGGAAGTCTAAGGATAAATAGCATTCGGATGCACGCCTAAAGAACTTTGATATAATTATTATGATATATTTCCCAAGTGGGAGATTGTTGGAATATTTTATTCCAATATCATAATGTAGCAGATATCGGTAATTAATTTTATTAGCTATTTATCAATTAGGAGCCTTAATTGATATATGATCAAAATAAGTGATAAGGCCAATCAGATTTCTGATTTGATAATTGACTATCATTAATTATATGATATGGACGAAATATGAGTGGATGTCACCGATAACCAATTTTGGAATAATTGGAACCCTAATTGGTCATCACCCTACATATAGGCTATGGTCCCCAATACACCAGACATAATGTACACCGCCTCCTCTCCCCATCTGAAGTGCGACTAAGGTATAAAGAGTCCAGGTTGAGGAAGAACCATAAAGCCACCACTAACCATCTTTGTTATTATCATCATCTATGTTGATCGTCAAGATATTATTCACAAGAAGACGACCAACCTCCTTGTTCGTGATAGATTACTGGTGAATGTTAGTGATCAAGTTCATCATTTAAAGAACGCTTAAGATCAGGAACCCCTATAGATCCAAGTATATTCATAACTTTAGAATCCTAGTAATCTGGAATGATGTAGATCCTATACTATGTGGAAAATGTTCTCTAGGATGAATGTCTACAGATTTAACACTTTCGCATAAAGAATAAAGAACCTAAAGAATTAAAGAAATATCTAACATTTAACCATTAATCCTTGTGTGTAGTGAATAATCTCCCTGAAAAAAGTGAAAAATGAAATAACTTGTGTGTATTCAGTTCATAGTGATCAAAAGTGCTCTCTAGCCGAGTTGCTATTGCATCACTTTTGACTTTATGTTTAGTGGTTTAAGAAATTTTATCCTAAAAGATGTCTCTTAGCCTAAATGTGTGTGTATCCATTTTTGATATCACATACTATGAGTAATAGAGTGTTAAAGTCCACCCATTTAGTCAATTTTGATAAATAACAAAGCTGCTTCTTATTTCATGGCATATCTTCAATTGCACAACTAGAAAAGTCTGTATTCAACCAAAAAATTACCAAAAACATAAAACCACGGAGCATTGAGAAGAGACATAATATCACCGGATTTCCACTGGCAAAGAAAAATGCATTTTTGCCAAATCCCAATGCATAAACGCATTCAACAGAGTAACAAAAACTCCGGCCATACACCCTTGGTACTGCCAACAACCAGAACAGCCACCATGAGATCTCAATACCCATTCATTTCCACCATTATTGGAAACCATGCACATTCGATGGAGCAAACCATCAAAATCCTAGCGCCCATAGTCACTACCAACTGTCACACACCAAATCACGAACCACGAACCCACAAAGTCGTCCAGCCTCCACCACCATCCGAAGTAGATCCCCACCTTGGTTTATCATACCAAGTTCAGCTCCTCACCACCAGGGAGATGTACTTTCCATTATTCCATTAATCTGCGCTACTATAACGGGTAGCAGTCTCTTCAGTGCATCAAAATTCCACTCACCATCATCCCTTATGAAAGCTGAGATTGTTAGGAGAGCATTTTCCGGCACGACTGCAGGGTATGGGTAGCGATGTGGTCGTATTGCCGGACCAGGGGGAGGGGCAGTAGGAGGAAGGGGAGTAGGGAGGAGAATGGATGTTTTAGTTGATGAAGGAGTGGTGGATAATTTTGTGGGATCACGAAGGGGTGAGGGAGTAGGATGATGGAGGGAGCTTGGCCTCGAAGAAGACAAGTTATTAATCATTTATAAAATAATAATAATAATAATAATAATAATAATAATGATGATAAATATTAAAATAAATTACTATTATTATTTTTAGTTTTTTTAATTTGTATTATTATTTTAATATTACTTGATGCCAGATGAACGTGTCAAATGAAGACACATGGCAACACATTTCTCACATAGAGACCATATGTTAGTTTTCAAACAACAACTCTACGGAGGGATGAATAATGCAACATTTGAAAACTATGAGGACTAAAATCATTAAAAAAAAAAAAACTAGAGGGACGATTTTTGCCAAAATGAAAAACTTGTGGGACTAAAAATGCATTTTAGCCAAATTAAATATTTCATATAGAGGCATATTATTAAGTACGAAAATTATTGTGAGAAAAGTTTGACAAATCTAGATTGCAGAAATCTAGACACTCATTTCAAGTTTTTTTAATAAGTTAAAACAACAGAAATCACAATCAACGATGGTTAAGTTTTTGTTACATATTTGTCTAGTACTTGTCATCATTTCTGTCATGGAAAGAGGCATGCTATTAAGTACGAAAAGTATTGTGAGAAAATTTCGACGAACTTAGCTGACACAAATATAGACACTCGTTTCATGTTTTTAAAAGTTAGAATAAGCATGATTTACAAACAAAAAAAAACCTTCTAGAACAAGCATGAGTAACGTGACACCAAAAGCTCGAATGATCATTAACCTTCAAGCTAAAAAAAATTTAAGAGGTCACATTGAAAGGTCAATAAGACATTTTAAGTAATAATAATAATAATAATAATAATAATAATAATAATAATAATAATAAAACTCTTTTCTTTATTAAACAACTAAATAAGAGAGTGGCATGTATCTCATCATCCCATTTCTTGCCTACTAACTACTAAGGTTGTCTTTGTTATCAAAATGAATTAGTTTTATGTAAGTCTTTATTTAAATTCTATTTAAGTGGCCATACATATATATCACCCTGTTCTAAAATGTAGATATTATAACAATAAGGTGGTTAATAAAAACCCCTAGTGGTGCATCCCACCACCCCAATTGGTATAGCTTATCAGCTTGTGTTAGACAAGATAACATTACACAACATTTTATGTCCATCGATATGCAATTATGGATGGACATTTTAACAGAAACCTAAAACATAATTAGCAGTATAATTTAAATACAGTACACAGACCCACGATATCAAGTACTAGCAAATTTAGCAGAGAGACATGCATCTACAGCTTCTCCAACAGTAAGGAAAATCCATTGTTTTCCAATTTTGTCCACAATATGTGCAAGCTTAAGCTTGTGAATTACTAACCACGTCGGGTTGACCATTGCTAACTGTAAAAACAAAAATCACATAGCACTAATGTTAGAGCTTATGCCTTACAGGCTAGAGCAAACCACAAACAAAACATCACAAATTCCAATCCATATAATATAAATTCATGGTTGCCTCACTTCTACTCCACGTGAATGCAACCTCTTGTGCAGTTCCTCAAGTGCTAGAATTCCGGAAGTATCAACATTCATCCGGTCTATTAAAGAGAAAATAACAATATCATGAAAGAAAACATACAATCTAAATACCATACAGATACAAATCATAGCATGTCATTCTCATGTTAATCAAAGTGAAGAGGAGGATTCCATACCTTGGAGATTTGCAGAATCCATCACAGCAGATCAAAGGATGAGAAGATGAACGGTTTCACAATATTGGAGAAGATGAGAGGGTTACTCCTCTCTTTCTGGTAGGTTTTTGGTTGTGTTACTGACTATGAGAATGCCTAATGGGGAGGCTATTCTTATAACCTACCAGCAGAGAGTAGGGACCTCTCAATGGGTTAATATTAGATATGACCCATCCCATCATAGGGTCATTCTTTAGTAAATACCCAACAACTATTTTATCAATTGGTTACGTAATTAGGAATTAATATTATAACTGATATATTATAATTTAATTATAATTTAATAAATAATTAATGCTAATCCACTGTTATACATATTAAAATTTAACATTCTCCCACTTGGATAGCATTAATCAATTATTAAAGAGAAATACCAGTTACGATCTAAACACACGTTAACCAATAAAGATAAGAAATACAAGCTTTAACAATGCAGAAATAGTATCCGATAGGGAAGTAAATCATACATGCTAAAGACTCATATTTCACATAAAGATTGATGAATATAAAATTGCATATAATTAATAAAGAGAAATATGCAATTCAAAAAAATGGTCCAAGCATCTTAAAATGCTATAAGAGATATGAACCCAAGAATGACGTCAATTTACATATCTCATAAAAACGATAATGGGCAAATAATGGTTTCGGACTCCCACTAATCCAATACATCAAAAGACTTAACTAAGCCCATATGAATTACATGATTCCGGAATATTCCAACAGTTAAGCCTTTGGTTAGTGGATCGCAAGCATGTTTCCTGTATCAATATGCTCAATACGAAGTCGAAACTCCCGAATCTTCTCTCTAACGAACAAATATTTCACATCAAAATGCTTAGTGCGAGAAGAGCTTCTATTGTTATGAGAGAAGTTCACAAAGCAGCAGATTGTCACAATATATCACAAGTGGCCTAGATATGCTTTCAACAATATGAAAGCCGAAATCAAATTTTTCAGCCACATGGCTTGACAAGTAGCCTCATAGCAAGCAACATACCGCTTCCATGGTAGAAGTAGTCGTAAGCGCCTGCTTTGACGCTTTCCAAGAAATAGCTCCTTCGCCATCATAAAGATAAAGCCGAAGTAGATTTTGGCCGTCGGGGGCAACCTGCGAAATCGTAATCGGAATAACCAGTGACCTGAAGTTGATCGGACTTCTTATAGGTCAACATATAATCTTTGGTTCCCCGCAAATATCTCATGACCTTTTTACGGCTTTCCAATGACCCAAACCTGGGTTGCTCAAGTATCTCCCTAAAGCATTTACAGCAAAAGCAATGTCGGGACGAGTACAAACTTGAGCATACATTAAACCGCCAACAATGGGAAGCATATGGGACCTTTTTCATTTCATTTATTTCTACATCATTTTGAGGACATTGAGATTTAGAGAATTTTTCTTCACCCTTTTGAACAAGAAAGCACATGGGGAGCAAGAATGCATGTTAAACCTTTTGAGGACCTTTTCAATATATCCTCTTTGAGACAATCCAAGAACACCACGTGACCTATCACGATAAATCTGGATGCCTAAAACAACGAAGCATCACCAAGGTCTTTCATATCAAAGTGGCTGCTCAACATGAGTTTTGTCTCGATCCGGATTTTAACACAACTGCTAGCAAGAAGTATATCATCAACATATAGAACGAGAATGATGAATCCACCCTCACAAGTCTTCAAGTAAACACACCGATCCGAGGCATTTTCTTTGAAGCCAAGAGAAGTGACAACCTGATCAAACTTCAAATACCATTGTCCGGAGGCCTGTTTGGTCCATAAATAGACTTATTCAGCTTGCAAACCAAGTGCTCTTTGCCCTGTTTGAAAAACCTTCGAGCTGAACCATGTAAACATCTTCGAAGGTCTCCATTCGAAATGCCGTCTTCACATCCATCCGGTGAAGTTCTAGATCAAAATGAGCTACCAAAGCCATAACAACTCGAAATGAATCTTTTTCAGAGAGACGGTGAGAAGGTCTCCTTATAGTCAATGCCTTCTCTTTGGTTATAGCCTTTAGCTACTAATCGGCTTTGTACCTTTCAACTTTACCATCTGGAGTACGTTTGGTTTTGAAAACCCATTTGCATCCAACAGGTTTACAACCTATTGGCAATTCCTCCGGACTCCAAACACCATTATGAGACATAGAAGATAACTCATCATGCATAGCATTCAGCCAATCGAAGCATGAGAGTTAGAAATTGCCTCCTCAAAGGTAATAGGATCATCATCATCATTGAGGTCAAACTCATGTTCCCGAAGATATACAACATAATCATCTGGTATGGAAGGTCTGCGCACTCTTTGAGATCGTCTCGGTGGAATTTCATCAACAATAAGATCATGTTCTTGTTCATCTACAAGCGGTCTTTGCCACACCATCTTCATGTTGAAGATTCTGATCAACATCATCAGCTGGAATCAAAACTTCTGTAGGAAAAGGAACAACTGGTATAGGAACAATGGTGCGATCTTCTTTAAGAGTAACTGGTCGTGGTATATCACTCCCACTATCTAAGTCATCCTCAAAGAAAACCGCTCGATCAGATTCGACGACTCGCATAGAATGAGATGGACAATAGAATCTGCTACCTCTGGAACCCACACAATAGCCAATAAAGAAGCCACTAACAGTCTTAAGATCAAGCTTCTTAGACTGAGGATTATAAGGTCTAACTTCTGCCTTACAACCCCATACATGAAAATGTTTCAAACTCGGCTTCTTTCCACTCATGAGCTCATATGGAGTTTTTGGTACAGACTTGCTGGGTACTTGATTTAGAATGTAGACAGCAGTTTTTAAGGCATCTCCCCAAAGAAAGTCTGGCAATGATGAATGGCTCAACATACATCTTACCATCTCCATAAGTGTGCGGTTGCGCCTCTCTGCAACTCCATTTTGCTCAGGAGTACCAGGCATAGTGTATTGAGCTTCAATACCGCATTCCTCAAGAAATCTGGCAAAAGGTCCTGGGTTTCTACCCGTCTCATTATATCTACCATAGAATTCTCCACCTCTGTCAGATCTTACACATTTTATTTTCCTACCAGTTTTCAACTCAACAGCAGCCTTAAAGGATTTGAAAGCATCTAGAGAACTAGACTTTTCTTGCAGAAGATCTATCCATCCATATCTCGAGAAATCATCTATAAAGGTAATAAAATACCCATATCCACCCATGGCAGTGGTTGTAATAGGTCCACACAGGTGTCGGTGTGAATCAAGCGTAACACATCGTCACACCTATTTGCGGCTTTATTCCTAACCTTGGCAGTAAATTTGCCCTTGATGCAATCAACACATGTATCAAAATCGGAGAAGTCTAGATCATGGAGAATACCTTCCTTGACTAGCCTCTCAATACGGGGCCTAGAAATATGCCCCAAACGTCGATGCCATAACATAGAAGATTGTTCATTAATCCTACTGCGTTTGTTTCCAACAGCAGAATTAACAGACATGTCATGCAGATCTAACATATAAAGGCCATCACGTAAAATTCCTGAACCAACGGAAACAGAATCTGAATAAACAAGCAATTTCCCATTACCAAACTTAAAAGTGTAACCACATTTATCCAAAGCAGAAACAGAAATCAAGTTCCTTCTCATAGAAGGTGCAAACACAGCATCTCTTAAAAGCAAATTATGTCCAGAAGGCAAAAGTAAAGAAACAATCCCAATGTCAATAACAGAAACTCCAGCTCCATCTCCCATTATAATCTTGGACTCAGCATCACTTGGTTTCCTCAGGCTTGTGAACCCCTGCAAGGAATTCACAACATGAATGGTTGCACCTGAATCTAACCACCAAGTATTTGGAGGAACATCAATGACATTGGATTCAAAGCATGTTAAAGCCAGGAATATACCTTGCTTCTCTTGTTTCTTTTTCAAGAAATAGCAATCCTCTACCTTGTGGCCATACTTCTTACAATATTTGCAGTTACCCTTGAAGAAACCTTTCTTAGCCTGCAGATGCTGTTTTGCATTTTTCTTCTTTCCCTTTTGATCTTTCTTCACAAACCTTGAGCCTGACTTAGAAGTTTGATTTGGATCAGATGCAGCAAAATGAGCACTGTGAGATTTACCCTTTCTAATGGAATCTTCTTCTTGTGTAACAATGGCAATCATCTCATCCACTGTCCATTCAGCCTTCTGAGTATTGTAAGAGGTCTTCATTACATCGAATTGTGAAGGAAGAGATTCAAGAACCCGGTAGATTAAAGTGCTTTCACCAATTTCCACTTTAAGAGATCTCAGTTTGTTGTAATAGTGCATCAGCTTCATGATATGCTCACGCACACCACTGACCCCATCATATTTGGTCTTGTCAAACAAGGAAAGATATTGACTTTTCGGAGCCTTCTCAAAAGTCATAAATTTCTCCCCAATGACTTTTCGATATTCTTTAGCATTATTGGTCTCGTGATACTCGCCTCGATGGATTTCTCCATAGTGTACTTCATCACTTTCAGGCACACTCTATTAGAGTGTTCCCATTTCTCATAGGCAATCTTCCCGTGCTGCAAGAGATTCATCGGTGAGAGCTGGCTTGTCTTCCCTTAAGGCTAGATCCAAGTCAGCAATAGTTAAGTAGAGATCTAGAGACTCTTTCCAGTCCTCATAGTTTGTCCCATTCAGAGTTTTGACAGAATTTGGGAAGGAGGCTGATATAAAACAGAGAATAGGAATCATTAAGAGTTGAAGGCAATATGATTCCATATATATATATATATATATATATATATATATATATATATATATATATATATATATGTGTGTGTGTGTGTGTTCAGCCAATCTTGCCCATAATAGAAATTTCTTATTCATTATAATTCCGCCTAAGGGTCCCGAATCATAATAAATAAGAAATATAACAAGAAGAATAATACAATGTACTGAACTTATATCACCAAAATTTCTAATACCGATAGGGTACTTGAAACCATAATTGATATAAGCTTAAGACAATAGTACAATGTATAATAACGAATTACATTAATAATAATACACCGATAGGGTATAATTATTATTAATATAATACCATACACATTAGAATAATTAATTGTTTAACAACACAAATTTTGTATAATTATACCCACGATAGGTGAGTTCATAGCTATACAAAATATCAATAGTCATGCTACAATTATACATTAGAAAAAATATTTTGTATAACAAATGCAGCATAGAACACACAACTTAATTCACATAAAATATTCGCGAGGCGAGAGGTATCTCGCGAGGCGAAACTTGTGAAAAGTCAGCAACGTTTGGTCTTCTCGCGGGTACTCGCGAGGCGAGCAAAGTGTTCGCGAGGCGACCCTGAAACCTTTCATTTTCCTAGAACAGTCAGCCTTCGGGGTCGCGAGGCGAGGAACATGTTCGCGAGGCGACCCAGAGACCTTTCATTTTCCGAGAACAGTCAGCCTTCTGGGTCGCGAGGCGAGGAACATGTTCGCGAGGCGACCCAGAGACCTTTCATTTTCCGAGAACAGTCAGCCTTCTGGGTCGCGCGGCGAGAAACGTAATCGCGGGGCGACCCAGAGAGGATGACAATTTCACTGTTCTTCTGGCTTTCAGGTTCGCGAGGCGAGAATAATCTCGCGAGGCGAATCTGGAATTCCAACCCAGAATCGCGAGGCGAGCAAAACTCGCGGGGCGATTGAACCAGTTTCACGCAAAAGGGAAACGAAAAACAACGATTTCTCACGTTTTATTTAATGAAATCCAACGATTTTCGAGTATGTTACTCGAATAACATGTGAGAAGAAAAGCCCTTAAACAATTTTCGAAATCATTGGCCAGAATCATAGTTTCGAATTTTGAAGAACAAGTATGAAAACGAAAGTTGTTGAAGGAAAACAACAAGTATGAAAACGAAAGTTGTTGAAGGAAAACTTACAATTTTCATATTGATATAACATGATATGAAAATTCCTAACAATTTTCAGAACAGCTATAACATGTATCTATCCAAGTCTCTGATACCAATTGAAAGAAAACATACAATCTAAATACCATACAGATACAAATCATAGCATGTCATTCTCATGTTAATCAAAGTGAAGAGGAGGATTCCATACCTTGGAGATTTGCAGAATCCATCACAGCAGATCAAAGGATGAGAAGATGAACGGTTTCACAATATTGGAGAAGATGAGAGGGTTACTCCTCTCTTTCTGGTAGGTTTTTGGTTGTGTTACTGACTATGAGAATGCCTAATGGGGAGGCTATTCTTATAACCTACCAGCAGAGAGTAGGGACCTCTCAATGGGTTAATATTAGATATGACCCATCCCATCATAGGGTCATTCTTTAGTAAATACCCAACAACTATTTTATCAATTGGTTACGTAATTAGGAATTAATATTATAACTGATATATTATAATTTAATTATAATTTAATAAATAATTAATGCTAATCCACTGTTATACATATTAAAATTTAACATATCATTGCATAAGTAAGAACTTTGTAAAATTTATGAATGTTTAGGCATTATAATTCCGAGTTCTGAAAAATGTAACAAGACTCACTTGTCATGTCTAGGATTACTGCTTGGACCTTTCCCTTGGTAGTTTCTTTAAGGCCATCATCTTTCATGACCCACTTCAGAATTCTGGAACAAGTGAACAAATTCATACATATTTCTAATTTGGGCTAAACACTCTCTCTAAATCATTTGTAAAGTGCTTGTTTGCCTTTCTCCGACAAAATTAGTATTTACAAAGCAGAGTGAGCCTGAGCTTATGCGAATCACTATGATGCCTGGAGTGCTTATGGCCATGGGATATTGAGTAACATCACAAAAGGCTTCTATTCTTGGAACTCTACCTAGAACTTCTACCCCAGGTCGAATTGATTGTATTAGTATCTTGCAAATGAGATTGCCACCTACAATCAAACAAACATCTGATTCATTAATGTCATTAGACCATGTATGGATAAACAACTTATTTAAGTACTTACATGAGAACGGCTTATGTGAAAAGTTTTCATGTCATAAACCCCTTTTAAATTAAGTTAATTAGTACTGTTTGAATACATGCTCGAAGGAATGCTTTTAAAATATATAAAATATGTAAACCAGCTTCACGTATAAGCTTTAGTACAAGGTTTTTCAAGAAGCTGAATGAGTTGGTTTCATGAAATAAGCTAAAAATAGCTTTTGGAGTTTAATAAGTTACTTATTTAAGCTTATCCAAACACTCATTTTTAACGTAAGAGCACTTATACGAGTAGAGAAGTTCTAATAAGCTGTAAGTTAGTGCTATCCAAATGGGACTTATAAGGATGCTATTTAGCATGCAATAGATTAAAAAAGTTTGAAAGTGATCAACAACTTACTGCAACAAGAAGACCAAACTCTACTGATGCAAACAAGACACTAAGAAAAGCTCCAATACAAGCAAGAAAGTCTAATTTGTTAACCTTCCAGATATAGCAAGCTTCACTTATGTCAATTAGCCCAGGAAGAGCAGCGACAATGATAGGAGCAAGTATAGCCACAGGGGTGTAGTATAAAAGCCTTATAAGTAATTCCAATGACACGATCACAGTAATTGCCATCACAATATTTGACATTGCTTTTTGACATCCTGCATTGAAATTCACTTTCTGTGCTTGAGAAAAAACCTGCAAGTTTTCAAGAAGAAACTATAAACAACATTGATACACATCAAACAGCCTTTTAGCTGCATGCAGTTTTCTGCAGCCATATACAAAAGAATTACAGATTAATTGCACAATTATTATTAACAAAAGAGTTCGCCAGTTGCAACATAGCATGAAGTTAAAGATCCTGCAATGTTCATGAATCCCATTGATAACATTTATTTGTTCCCATCAAGATGGTATCCCTTAATGGAAGGAAAAGATCAACCAACCGCTATAGCTTCCTGAATCAAAAGTTCAGATTGCCATCATCAAGAGAGAACTCATAACTTGGACAATGTTAAAGATAGCAAAGCTATACTATGAACCCTTACAATTCATACGACACTCGAGGATGAAAAAAATCCATACATTGTAGATGGTTGCGTGAACTCAAAAGATATTTTTTATTTAAGGGATTTTTTTTGTTTTATTTGGAAAGAAAGAGACAATATGACTTTTTAAGTTACCTACTCATTAAACCCAACCCAAAATAGATTTGGCCCAAATCAGTAAACCCAAATAAAAATAAAAATAAACTGAAAATAAAAAGACCACATCTTAAATCCAAAGCACAAAACACTTGCAAAATAAAAAAATTAAATCTAGCCCTAGAAAAAGCCCAAAAGGTTTTTTTTTTAGACAGAAACTCCTTCCCTTTTTTTTTTAAATTTGATCCACTAGGCAAAAATAGAAAAGACCCACTCACTTGTCCCTGAAAAAACTAAGCCCACATCCAGACCCACATAATAACATATTGATGATAAAAGATAAAAATAAATAAGGAAAGCAAAGTAAAGTTCAGAAGGAGCTTTCATCTTCTTCATTTACCAACAAACATGGGAGAGCAAACTGAGGTTTGGGTGTGAGAGGCGGAGATGAGGACCGGCGGTGGCGCAGACGACAGCGAGCAATGCGATACTGGGCGGCGAAGATCCGGTTCGGTGGGCAGAGGTCGATATTGTGGCGGGTCTGTGCGGATCTGGTTCGAGGGGTGTCGATGATGGAGCACGCGACAGCTCAAGTCGGAGGAGATGGGTGACGACTGCGGTGTGGTGGTGTGGCCGTCGCGGAGCTTGGTAGTGGTGTAGTTCTGGGTTGTCTCACGGAGGTGAATGTCGATGATGGCAGAAGACCGAGTGTGGTGACGAGGCAGTGGCATGCTATTTAGCATGCAATAGATTAAAAAAGTTTGAAAGTGATCAACAACTTACTGCAACAAGAAGACCAAACTCTACTGATGCAAACAAGACACTAAGAAAAGCTCCAATACAAGCAAGAAAGTCTAATTTGTTAACCTTCCAGATATAGCAAGCTTCACTTATGTCAATTAGCCCAGGAAGAGCAGCGACAATGATAGGAGCAAGTATAGCCACAGGGGTGTAGTATAAAAGCCTTATAAGTAATTCCAATGACACGATCACAGTAATTGCCATCACAATATTTGACATTGCTTTTTGACATCCCGCATTGAAATTCACTCTGTGCTTGAGAAAAAACCTGCAAGTTTTCAAGAAGAAACTATAAACAACATTGATACACATCAAACAGCCTTTTAGCTGCATGCAGTTTTCTGCAGCCATATACAAAAGAATTACAGATTAATTGCACAATTATTATTAACAAAAGAGTTCGCCAGTTGCAACATAGCATGAAGTTAAAGATCCTGCAATGTTCATGAATCCCATTGATAACATTTATTTGTTCCCATCAAGATGGTATCCCTTAATGGAAGGAAAAGATCAACCAACCGCTATAGCTTCCTGAATCAAAAGTTCAGATTGCCATCATCAAGAGAGAACTCATAACTTGGACAATGTTAAAGATAGCAAAGCTATACTATGAACCCTTACAATTCATACGACACTCGAGGATGAAAAAAATCCATACATTGTAGATGGTTGCGTGAACTCAAAAGATATTTTTTATTTAAGGGATTTTTTTGTTTTATTTGGAAATAAAGAGACAATATGACTTTTTAAGTTACCTACTCATTAAACCCAACCCAAAATAGATTTGGCCCAAATCAGTAAACCCAAATAAAAATAAAAATAAACTGAAAATAAAAAGACCACATCTTAAATCCAAAGCACAAAACACTTGCAAAATAAAAAATTAAATCTAGCCCTAGAAAAAGCCCAAAAGGTTTTTTTTTTAGACAGAAACTCCTTCCCTTTTTTTTTTAAATTTGATCCACTAGGCAAAAATAGAAAAGACCCACTCACTTGTCCCTGAAAAAACTAAGCCCACATCCAGACCCACATAATAACATATTGATGATAAAAGATAAAAATAAATAAGGAAAGCAAAGTAAAGTTCAGAAGGAGCTTTCATCTTCTTCATTTACCAACAAACATGGGAGAGCAAACTGAGGTTTGGGTGTGAGAGGCGGAGATGAGGACCGGCGGTGGCGCAGACGACAGCGAGCAATGCGATACTGGGCGGTGAAGATCCGGTTCGGTGGGCAGAGGTCGATATTGTGGCGGGTCTGTGCGGATCTGGTTCGAGGGGTGTCGACGATGGAGCACGCGACAGCTCAAGTCGGAGGAGATGGGTGACGACTGCGGTGTGGTGGTGTGGCCGTCGCGGAGCTTGGTAGTGGTGTAGTTCTGGGTTGTCTCACGGAGGTGAATGTCGATGATGGCAGAAGACCGAGTGTGGTGACGAGGCAGTGGCATGCGGCGGCGGTTCCGTGGTTCGTAGGCGGCGGAGATGGCAGATGCGTGACAGAAAGGTGTGGTGAGGAGCATTTCACGGCGGCGGTGGGTGGCTGAAGAGAACGGTATGGTTCAGGACTAGATGGAGACTGAGTGGATCTGTAATTGTATTTTTTTGTTCTGAGGTTGATGGAGATTTGAATAGGATGAGATTGAGAGGTATTTTTGGTTGAAGATGAATATGGGAGGCTTTGTATGGAGGTTGGGTGGAAGCTATTCTGAAGAAAGAAACCTCCATCTCTGAAAAATTTATAATTTAATTAATTCAACAAAAAGACAACCAACAAATATATACTTATTGAATAGTAAGTATTTTTAAACAACATTAAATTGAATTAAACTTACGATCTAGAAACAGACCGGATCCATGGTCGATCCTCAGGTGTGGGAACCCTGGCCCACTCAGGCAGATCCTCCGTCGTGGTCGACTGTTGCACAGACGATAATGATGGAATGACCGTGTCGTGGCCATATGTGGGCACGGATGATGAGGATGGAATGGTCGTGTCAGGTTGTGGCAACATCTCAGGAGTCAGCATAAATGATAATCCTGCTGGCTGTGTGACCGGCGCAGTTGATGATGATGGTGCTGTTGGGTGTGGGTGTAGTGTGGGTCCAGTATGGGGTGGCGAGTAGCTAGCTAGTGCGCGTTGTGGAGGTCTGGACATGGGTGGAGGATGGGGTAGTGTGGGTCGGGGATAGTGTAGTATGGGTAGGGGATTGTGTAATATGGGTCGGTGAGGGTGTAGAATGGGTGGTGTAACACCCTTCGTTACATTAGTAGCCCAAATTAATTTTCTATAAAAGCCTTCAAAACATTTAAATTAAGTAGTCGAGTCATAAAATTTTTCACAATATATTTAAGTCCAAAGGTATCTCGTATGTTCAAAATAATTAAATAAAGTAATGGTGCTAAATAAACCATTATATCCAAATAAAATAAAATCTCATAAATATTAATTATTAAAATCACAACTCTTTTACAGTTGTTTTTGCCTCAAAACACGAGCGTCTAATAAACCCCAAAAGAAATAAAGAAAAAGAAATAAATTAGAACTAATATCTTCAAGACTCTCTCAAGACGCTGCACCATCTATCTCATCCCCTGTAAACTCTGAAAGACAACACCACTAATGAGATCTATAATCCCATTAAGTAAACAAAGTTCTAAAAGGTTTTCGAAAAGATGTTGCTTTCAGGCGGCGCGGTAACCGGAAAAACAACCATGGTAATCCGCTATTTCCAACATAATATAACTCAAAATATTTTATATAAGTTAAGGGTAATCAATACAATCACATGAAATTCTCGCACAAGTCATAACATCATCAATAGATATAATCCATCACTAAAGTACACATAACATAAATAAAATCATACAAAGGACATATCTTGTATCCAAATAATCTCAATTTATCATCCAAGTCTCTTTTATGTAATTACCCAGTTTTAGTCTATGAGCTCATGACAAATGCAATGGCATCCCATCTGCCTTCCCCTTCCCGGAAGAAGGTATCTATAATGGGTCTTCCCCTTCCCGAGAAGGAGGTATTCGTCTTCCCCTCTAACGAGGAGGTATCTCGTCATCCCCTTCCCAGAATGAGGTATCTGTCTTCCCCACTAATGAGGAGGTATCTGTTTTCCCCTCTAACGAGGAGGTATATGTCATCCCCTTCCCAGAAGGAGGTATCCATCTTCCCCTCTAACGAGGAGGTATCTGTCATCCCCTTCCCAGAAGGAGGTATCTATAAAGGACCTCCCCCTTCCCAGAATGAGGTATCTGTCTTCCCCTCAAACGAGGAGGTATCTATCATTCCCTTCCCTGAAGGAGGAATGTTAACAATCACAAATAACTATCCAAAACAAATTTTGGGCATATGTCATCACCCCAGGGCATGGCATATGACCTCATGCATCAATCTCAATGGTATAACTCATGTCAAAACAACTCATAGGCATTCCAAAATAACATCAATACATAACATCATGTCACACGCATTAATATTCATCATGTTCATATCAAAACAACTATATGGCATTACATTCTACAAAAAGCATACCAAATAATAATAATAATATAATGCATTATGTAAGTATTCATTCTTTTAATAATTAATCACCAATAAAATATCAATTTTATTTTAAAGACAAAACCTCAAATAATTATTCTTTAATTTCATAATCAAACCCTTTAAAATCTATACCATGAAAGTTTCTGAAAATGATGTTTATTTACATCTTGTTGACCTCCAAAAAGCTCTAAAAAATATCTATGATAAAAGTTAGTGTTTCACCAGGAATATTTACTCTCTTCACTAACGTACTTTGATCCGTGTTGTTCCACACTTCGCACTACAACTGCAAACAACCCCCACAATAACCTCTTTCTCTCTATACATATATTTTCTTATAACGCATAAAACGTTGATGCGGCAGCAGCAGCGGCGCTGAACACATTGTCATGAAAATAGGGTAACGTTTTCTCTCTATTGTTTCTTAAAAAATGAATTCCTTCTCATATCCACTTAAAGCATAGGCTCATATCTTTCTTTTTATTATGCATAGCCCTTAAGCCACAGCCATTAACATTATCACGGGCTTTTCAAGTTTTTTTGTTTTTTTATATTAATTTATATTATTATTATTTTCTCTTTTTTAATATTCTTTTGTACATTTTAAACAATTCCAATCAATTTTTTTACTACTAATTTTCTACACTAAAATTTATAATAACATCATAAAAAATTACACTACTAATTTTCTATACTAAAATTTTAGGATGTTACAAGTGGGGGATGGTGTAGAATGGGTTGGGGAGGCTCTAGTAGGTGCTGATGGGGTAGGTGCGGTAGGGATGGGGGTGGGTGTTGAGGGACCTCCAGGAATGCGAGCAAGCACTTGGGACTTGACGGTGTATCGTCCCCGCCTAGCCTTCCCCTTCCCTTTATCACCGCTAGGTGATGGGGGGCGAGGTAGTTGTCCTCTTAATGTTGACATATCTATTTTTATAGCACAATTATAAATCAATGTAAAAACAATAAGTAATCGACATCTAACAGTCTAATCTAAGCAAATATTTAAAATACAACAATATTTGTCAAGTCTTACATTTAATTGTATTAGCAAATATTTAAAATACAATAAAAATAACTTAATAGTAAGCCTCATATTCAAACTCGGTATCGTCATCTGATTGTAAGCCCGACTCTTCTTCTTGCATTGAGTCATCACTTTGGATTTCTTCCTCTGGTGATGCATGCATCGATGACTGATTACCAATGACCACTTCTCCCCCTTCATTTGCAGATCCCAACACGCCAGTAATACCCTCGACCTCAATTACTTCATTGACATGTGACGATTCATCCTGCTGGAAGGGCGTCTCATCCTCTTCATCATCGATTTCTATGCGACCTCAAGGCTTGGTATTGACATCAACACACCAACCTCGTTTGTCCGATCGCATTTTTGGATAAGTGACATAATAAACTTGTTTTGCATTCTGAGAAATTATAAAGGGATCAAACTATTGATATCTTTTATCCATGCGAATGTCCACAGTTCCATACTTGGGATCCACCTTTGTGCCTGTCCTCAATGGATCAAACCAGTTACAATTAAATAAGACTACTTTTTTTTAGGATAAGTAGTATTATTGTATTGTAACTCATATATTTGTTTAATGACCCCATCAAAATCACCAGTACCTTCACCTTGTACGATAACCCCGCTATTAATTGTCTTTTTACCCACATTCCATTCATCTGTGTGGAATTTGTACCCATTAACAAAGTATGTATGCCATGATCTAACACAGCTATAGGACTCGTACACCAAATCTCTCAAGTGTTGAGTAGTCACGTTTAATGCTCGTGCGGGTAATTTTGACACACCTGCTTCAGTGACTTTAGAAACATCCATAACCCGACCACATATCTGTTATGGAGTCAACAAAGGCGGGGGACCTTCGTCTTCTGTTTGATTCTTTTTGAATGCTCTGATATTCCTTCGGAAGGGATGGTCATGATCTAAGAACCGACAATGAGAATCAAACCAGGAACATTTGCCACCATATCTTTAGGGTAAATGCCTTTCAATGTTCCATGCAATACGGGCATGCCAATTTGCCGTGGGTCCCTCAACCAGAAAGCATGCCATATGTAGGAAAATCATTGATAGTCCACATCAGTGATGCCCTCATCATAAAGTGTCGCTTCTTGGAAACGTCATATGTCAATACATCATTCCACAACTTCTTCAGATCATTGATCAGAGACTGCAAATATAAATCTTTCCTAGCCTTTGGATTAGATGGTCTCGATATGAGACAAGTCAGAAACATATATGGTTTTGACATGCACATCTCGGGAGGAAGATTGTACGGTGTAACAATCACTGGCCAACATAAATATGGAGAGGCTGATACCTGAATGTACTGGGTAAAACCATCTGAGCATAGCCCAAGTCGTACATTGTGAGGATCTGCTGAAAAATCAGGGTGTACCCGATCGAAATGCTTCCAGGCTTCACCATCAGAAGGGTGGCGTATACTGCCCGTAGTTCCTCTATTTTCATAATGCCCCCTCATCTGTCCTGTAGTTTGCATTAATGCAAATAGTCTCTGCAACCTTGGAATTATTGGTAAATAAACCATTGCCTTTGCAGGAACTGATTTTTTCTTACTACGGTCACTACTTTGAATGCAGTACCTGGGTGTCTGACAAAATTTACATTCTTCCAGTGCGCTGTCGTTTGTGTCCGAATCACTGTCATAATATAGCATGCACACGTTCGGACAACAATCAATCCTCTTAGTCCCCCAATCCCAGTTTCGACACCAACCGCTTCATGTCATAATAAATTTTTGGTAACAACTCTTTGAAGGGTGTTACATCTTGAAGCATTTTACAAAAAAAAAAAAATCCAACCACTGCTTGAGGACATTCCAATTGGACTTGCAAGGTAGAAGCCAAACACAAATTGATAATTTTGAATCTGACGCCCCTTCAGACAATGGCTTATTTGTCTCTAACAATAGGTTGTAGAATCTTTGTGCCGATTCATTAGGAGGCTCTTCCATGTCATCAGACTCATTCGCCTCAAAATTCCGATGTTGCCCAAGACAATCATCCACCATCATATGCATTCACTGGAGTTGTTCGACATAGTCATCGTGTAAGCCACTGCCTGATGCATCCATGTCAAGATCGTCACCATCTACTTCACTTAGATCAATATCCGGCAACTCCTCGCCATGATCAGTGCATATCCAATAATTAGGCTTGAACACACGTCGGTACAGGTGTAACTTCACATCATCATCACTCAAAACCGTCATACAATTGCACTTTGGGCAGGGACATCTAATCCCCCCTTCTACGGCATAATCACAATGTTGCTTGGCTTTTGATATAAACTCATCAACTCCATCTACAAATGATTGTTTCAGAAGTCGTCTCCCAGACTCGTTCCTATCATACACCCAATTGCGGCTCAAGGGATAATATTTCATCCTTCTGCATTTTCAGATAAATTGATGTATTTTTAAACATGATACTATGACCCCGAATCGCTCCCTTTCCTTAAAAGGTGTGGCCCTATCCCATTCGAGGAAAAACATTTTCACCACTGTATTATACTAGTTACTCATTACTTCTCATGTGTTATAGCTGACGAAAATTCGACAGCATTTCCCATTGGTCTCCAAGTACACGACTTGATCTCGGTAAGATACCACAATCAAGTATGGACCCGGAGAACAAAAGGAAATGTTTCAATCCGAAATTTCATCAACTATTTAACAAATGAAAATCAACAAGTAATTATATCTCAGTGGACAAAAAGTTGATTCCCAAATTATCCCAATTGGACAATTCAAGATTCAATAAAATGAGCGATATCATGATCACGAGTACACATGCTCAATAATATGGAATCTTTAATGGGAAACTAAGGTTTTTCTCGATTACGTATTAATTATATAAACTCTAAGATAAAATAAAACTTTAAGTAAACAAGACTGAAAAATTGACAAATAAACACATAAGCAACTATTATAAAAACATGCTATACACTAGTGTTATTAAATTTTAAAATTTTATTGATTATTAAATTATTTTTAATAACATTGTCTCAAGTCTTATGAAACTTAACACATGTCATAACTGTTAAGCAAAATTCGCATTACAAGGCTTATGGTCTTGTAAATTTTAATTTTAATTTTTTTTACTGTTAATAATAAACTAATTGTTTATTTATTAATTAATTTTAATTATTTAAATAATTTATTTAACTAGTGAGATATTAATATTACTTCTCATAAGTCTTTCCTAAGCTTGATTTTAAATTATTGATTTATTCCGATTCCATTCGCACTTCAGCAAAGCACTACGAGATCCACGAGATATTATCACATCAAATGTATATCCATTGTGAGCGTTTGTTGCTCCATTCTTCCTTTGTCGCTTCCTCTCATCACTAAGACTCGACTTATTCCTTAATTCATTATTCTACTATCTCAATATTTTAATTCTATTTATTAGAATTTATTGGATCATTTTATTTTTTATGTACAAAAAATAACCTACAACATACAAGAATCAAATCCAGTTATCAACAAAAATCATACCATGCCATTAAGTACACAACAATCATAACACAGCTAAAAACTTTACACAATTTCAGTTTAATTTACACACTTTCCAAAATAAATAAATAAAACTCAAAAAACTTGGGTGGCGGTGGCTCTTAGTGGTGTGGCTCCTCTAAATTATGAATCTCGCATTGGTGACTACAAAAAAAAGTATAATATTATAGTCGTAACATGTGACACCCTAACTTGGGTCATCACATGGTTACCCGTTTGCGGAAATAAAACTTAATTTGCCAGTTGCTTTCGGAAAATAATGTTTTCTCAACGTTTATCTTTTCAAAATATGGTGATAAAATTTTTTCTTCTTTTTAACCTCATAACAACAACAACGTAATCAAATCACACTTAAATGCATAATGTATATAAGTTATACAACTATATTGCCTCATATTTTTCTCACCTAGATCATTATCAGTTTAGTTTATTCTCAAAACATAATATAACTCAATAGGACCTAAGCTGGTCGTAACTAACAGACGCTACAACCAATAGAAACAGCAACATCATGCCCCGAACTAGACAGCCTTCTTCTTCTTGTAGAAATCATACCCCTTGTGCGGCTCTGCTACGTTTGAAAGGGTGAGACGCCAATATATGGATTTAACACAACAACTAAATGCTGGACACAAAAGAAGACACATACACATAAACATGTTTATAACAACATAAGCAATCCATATTATAGCATACAGTTTATCAATGGGTTCCACACCCCAAACATTAACGTTGGAAAACTATGCATGAACACTTCAATACATCATCTAAACATTCACACTTAATCTCCGGAGATCCCCAACGTCATTTAAAATGAGCTGATCAAGCTCGATTGCCAACAGAGGCACGTCGATTTTGCCAAAAGAGGCACGTCGATTTTGCCAAAAGAGGCATGTGGATTTTACCATAGCCCACTATCCGGTATAGTGAGAACGTCGATTTATGGTTTTCCATTGTACGTCGATTGCCCAAAGGCACAATGAATACGTCGATTACATGAATATCATAAAGATACCATGATTAAAAAATACGTCAAGACATGAATATCATCAAGATATCATGATTAACCTCGTAGGCATGTCTTCCAAATATGCATGTAAAACATTTTATTCTCGTCATTTTTCTTTGTGTTCAATCTTTCCTTTGCCGAAGCTCAAAGCTTGCGACCAACAGAGTTTTAACATTATAAAACTTTCATTAATAACACAGAACCTCACAGTCCGAGTGCTCAATCACGACACCTCTCGACCGATGCACCAGTCATAGGTTCATGGTAATAGAAACATCATTTATCTTTTATCGTCATTTATTACGTCGTGAAGCAGGCACACTATCTACTGAACACCAAGTCTATAATGTCATAAGAACACTAGCACCCTGACATCTCGGTTACTAAGTTCCATATCATCATTTACGTCATTTTTCGTCTGTGAAAAACAAATCCAAAATAAGATCTCCGCAACTTATCCAAGTTACTGGAAATACGTCATTGAGTAAAACTCATTTACAGAAAATCCTTTCTACTTGAAATTCGTTTGTAAAACGTCAAATCATAGAAAATCTAATTTCCTTTGGAAACTCATTTTTCCCGAAATAACGTCAAATAATCAAGAATTCTTTTACTGAAACTTCAACTCTAAAAAAATAAATCAGTTGAGATTAAATCTCTTCTCAAAATAAGTACTGTTGTTTTTAAACTCTCACCGTAAATAATTTCGAAACTTGCCGTCGTTTAGCATTTTCAAAGAAAACGTTTTTAAGTCAAACTTTGACCCTTCTTTTAAAATAATTTTCTTATATAATAAATAAGTTATTTTCGAAAATTAATTTCACAAAATAACTTTTTATAATATTACGGAATTTCTTACGTAAAAATTAGCAGTACAAAAATAATTTCACGGTTACGCTCTCACCGTGACTCATAAATTACTTTTACACTAATAAATCATTAAAATAATAATATTTCTCAAAACTCACTATTTTTCCAAAACAATATTTTCCACCACTATTATATTCCAACATTTCCCATAAAACATTGAATATAATTTACACAGCTTATTAAAGCTTTTATCTGATTAATCGGTTGTGCACTAACCACTGTCAGGCTTCTCAAACAACACTCACAAACAACATTCAAAAACATCATCATAATTATATCACCAGATAGATCATGCATCATAGCAATATAATATACAACTGTAGATAATTAAATAAATTAAAAGCAAATCAATCACCGATACACAAATAAACAACACAACGTAAACAACATAAACAAATAACCACAACCACATATAAATTATATAGACTACACTAAAGGCAAATGGTTATTGAGAAAAATCCCTCAGGTAAGCTCCCCTTACCTCTCGAAGAACTTAGCTTCCGATTTAAAATTTTGTGGTGAATCTGGAAACCGTCAACGTACGTACACGATAATCTAGTTTATCCTTCATTAAACATAACACTCAATCAACAAACAAACAACTAAATCAAGCCTAAAATCCTACATGTTGGTTTCGACCAAGGTCTGACTTTGGGGGTTAGAAATCTCTAAAATTTATAAACTCTTGGATTAATGATTCCTAGTTACTTAAAACCCTAAATCAATGATCATTGTACAAAGATTGAAATTAAATCTTCCAATCCTCAAACAATTAAATTTCAGCCATGAAAACTAAATTAGCTTAGAGACCTTGATTCATTTCAAACAACATAGATCCAATACCTACATAACTTATAAGATTGGATCATGTAAAGAAAATGAACAAAATGCGGGCGGGCCCCCCCCCCCCCCCGCCCCCCCCCCCCCCCCCCCCCCCACCAAGACATAGGTTCGGCCTCTTTAAGTTAACTAGGCACGAAAATTTATTTTTATGGACACTCTTGGATCTTGAATATAGAGAGGATAGTAGGATCATAGAAATTGGTTTCACATTTTTAGGAGTTTTCTATGATTTACTATGATTTTTCAAAGTTCTAGATCTAGAAATTGGAAAAGATGATTAAGGCTTTAAATCATGAAAGTAAATGAATAACATGATGCTAAACAAGGAATATGAGTAAGGTTTACCTCTGGGAATCAAGAAATGAGCAAGAAATCTCCTACTTCCTTCACAAAATCAAGCTATGGCAACTTAGAGCTTTAATGGCAAAATGGTAAAGCTTAATGGAGAAGATGAAGATGACCATTTATAGAAGTGAAAATCGCCACTTGGCTGCCTAGGGTCGTGGCCTTTGAGGGGTAAAAGGGTCCAACACACAAAAATTCAAGGACAAAGTAGTAATCTCACAAAATGGCATTTTTGTGGTATTATGACAACATAAGGACAAAATGGTCATTTCCCATGAAGTAATTATGACCAACATGTGGTGAGAAATGAGTGAGGATGTGGATGATTTGTGTCCACAAATTGTGGGGAAAACTTGTCATTTTGATGAAAGTTCAAGGGTAAAATCGTCCAAGGGCAAAACGGTCTTTACACTAGTTTAAAGAAATATCTAGATATTTTGTAAAAAGTAATCATGACATGGGTGACTCATCCATGTGACTCACCATCCTAGGTGTCAAGAGGTCTCAGCACCCGACATCGGGTTTTGTCTCTACATGTCCGTTCTCGACTCCGTCGATTACGGGATTTAGGGTTTTACGCCCGAATCGAGTATAATAACTTATTTATTTTGAAAATTTTCAAAATAACCTATATCATTGGAAATGAGATATAAAATCTATTCATTTCATTCTCGGGTCAAAATTAGGTTTTCTGATCAGTAAAATCTTATTGCTAGTAAAAACGCAGACCGGGTTTCGTCTAAATTTTCATCCAAAAATTTCACCATATACTTATAAAAATAAGTATGATATGAATATGACTTTAGTTTTCCCAAAATCAATTTCTAAGTTTCAGATAAAAATATAAACGTTTATTTATATTTATATTGATCTTAGAAAGCGGAAAAATCAGGGTGTTACATAACACAACAGTACCAAAAAACACACCAAAATAAAGACTCCCCAAATATCATCAACAAACCAAAAAAAAACACAAGTAAAAAACTATTATTAGTTTTTTATATTGGCAAATAAAAGGAAAGACATCATTAACTTATAGAAAAAAGACAAACAAAACAGATTAGAAACCTAGTAACATACCAATATTATCATATCCCTTAATTAATAATAACAAAAAGAAAAAACAAAATAAAAAAACCAAACAGCCATGAACCAATTTTTCAGTTGCCCTGTTTCTAATTCTAGGATATTTACCATCACAGCAGTTCACATAAAAATTATTTCTAACAATGGGGTTAAAAATGAAGTATAAAACTTATATAGACATCAAAGGAAAGATTTCATAAAAAAAGACTAAAAATTCACTGACATTATTTTCCAAGAAATAATAAATCTCAGGCTTGAATTATAATTCACTTTTAATGCGGAGAAGGCTAAAAATATAAAATAATAAAATTACAATAGGAAATTCTTACCCAAAGGGTGATCCACCCAAATCACTCGAGATAGTACTGCAAAGAAACAAAGAAAAGAAGAGTTGAGCTACATGATTTGAGTTTCCCAACCAGATAAATAAATAAAATAAAGAGAACTCAGTAAAGGTTACAATACACGGGAGTTGGCAACTTCATTTGTTTGCTTTTATTATGAAACAGGTGAAGAATTCTGAAGTGCTATCAGAATTTTATGATTTTCAGTCTCATTGTTTGCATAATTGTAACCCCCGATTTTTTACTATTCTTCAATAATAGTAAATATGTGCATATGTTTATTTATTTATTTATTTATTATTATTATTTTTTGTTTATTTTATGTGATTTGGTTTGAGTAATTTTAATTACTCATTTAAAAGTTATTTTTGAGTGCGTTAATAATGTCTTATGTCAGTGTAGACACGATTACTAGACAATAATATTATTTTATTGTCAGTAGTATTTGTTTAGAAAAAAAATATTTTTAATAATGAGATTGGAATAAAATTATTGTTATATTTTTATTCTATTTAATTTTAGAGTTAAAAATATTTTGGTTTGACATTAATCAGAGATTAATTTTGGACCGTTGATTTTTTTAGTTGATTAGTTCAACTATCAATCTTGACTCTAATTTAAATTTTGAAAGTATATAATTGTCAAACATTATTTTTAGATCCAAAAGACAAAATCATTTTATTCTTTGGCTTAATATTTATCACCCATTTTGTACTTACTATTACTAATCAATATTTTTTTCCTCATATCTCTCACTCCCGTACTCGACGCCCCACCCCCTTTTTTCTTCTTTTTTCTTTCTTTCTTTCTTTCCTTTCTTTCTTTCTTCTTCATCCTCCCTACTTCATCTTTCTCCTCCCTCTTCCTTGCTCTGCTCAGATCGGTGTCGCCCAGCTCGGCCGCTGCTACCGTTCAACGATGCTACAAGCGAGCCGCTCGTCGCCGTCGCTTGCTCGTGCTGGTTCGCCCTTCACAACCGTGCAAAACACGCCCTTCACCACTGAAACTTCGTCCCCTGCCACAGTAAGAGCTATCACCGCCCTTCCATGGTGGTTTTCCACCCCTTTCCTTTTAGTTAAGCTTCTTCTTCTTCTTCTCTAAAGCTTGTTTTTCATTTTTGGTTATGGTTGTGACAGAAATTCGCGTCCTCCGCCGTGCCGCCACTGGTGCTGCCGCACCGGATAGCCAAACCACCACCATCTCTTCTTCTTCCTTGTGTGGGTGAGTGATTCCACCCTCACCTTATTGTTGAGACGATTCTAGGCAAGTATACCTAGTCACACAAGTAATACGGTGGTGAGGCATGATATCGTTCTCAGGGATCACGGACAAGTACCACTTCTCAAATTGGACTACTATCTAGACGATCGTTTGGATGGGAGGGTGCTCTTAATATGTAACAAAACAAACAAGAATAAAATATTTTTGGTCTTTTAGGAATCTTAACAAACACTTAACAAGCGAAAAGAGATGTGGTTAACAAATGGATGAAATTGTCAGGGTTAGACTACACTAATCTTCCCTTGATTGCAATGAAATGGTTACTAACACAAGTCCTAATTCATTTATGACAATCAAACCTTCTAAAATACCCAAACCCTAATTTCTTAGGTGGAATGAGCCTAAAACCCCAAATTAAACCCTAATTCCTTAGGTGGATTAACCTGAGATTTTGCATAAAGAACCAAGATTTATAAGATTGCAAGCACCCCATGACCTATTCCTAGATTCATGAAAAGCATTAAGCATAGAATCAAATACTCATAAAGAAGTAGGAACTTGTATTAAAACCAAATCAAGAGACAGCCAAGTTCAGAAAAGCAAACATCTAACCCCAACAAGAAGGGGTTTAGCTACTCATGATAAAGGAAAATACAAAAGAGAAAGAGAGAAGAGATGAAAAGAACTCCATGAAGAATCCTCAGCAGTCACAACAGCCCCTTGGCTCAGAGAACACCTCCTTTTAGGGTAAAAATCTGATCTAGGTTAAAGGTCCCCCCTTTTCTGTTCTGCCCAGATACCTATTTATAGATTGGGCGCACGTCACGGCCGTGATGGACATCACGGCCAGGTCGTGACGTGTTCTGCCTTGGGCGCGCCTTCAAATTTTGCTCCGTCACGGCCGTGACACTCATCACGGCTAGGCCGTGATCTGTTCTTTCTGGTTCAACTAACTTGTCACGTCCGTGATGGGCATCACGACTAGGCCGTGACCAGGTCTGACTTTTGAGGGTCTGGTTCAGCAAACATGTCACGGCCGTGATGGTCATCACGGCTAGACTGTGACCAATTCTGACTTTAGGCTTTCTTCCTTTTTAGCTCTGCTCGATCATGGCCGTGATGGGCATCACGGCCTGGTCGTAATGGGCTCTGTTTGGTACATTTTCTTCACTTTTCAAGCTCTATCTTCATCCGAGCACCATCATGGTCAATCTTGAGCGTTTTACCCTAAATTCCTGCAAAACAACACCACGAAACCGCCTCACCCGTTCCAAGGTAAAAACTAATAAAAATCAATTTAAATATGACTAAACTATATGAAAATGCATGCAAAAATGTACATGAAATATGATGTGAAATGACACTATCACTTATCTTGTTAAATTTCAAGAAACCCCAAATTTCAGCTACAAACCCTAACCCTGGCTCCTTGATTTCATGTTGTAATATGAAATTAAACTATGTTTTTATGCAATTGGGACTATAAATTAATGTTTTATTAAACTAATTTTATTATCCTTTAATCAAATGAGTTTTCCCCAAATTGTGTTTAGGAACCCTAAAGCCCAATTTGATTTTATTTGAAATCGATTGTGTTTCTATAAAATTAACTATGCTTTATTCAAATTAGGACCTTTAATTTGAGATTTCTAAGTTCAATTTCATGTTTCTCAAACCAAATCAAATGTTCCCCAATTTTAATTATGGATCCTTTTTACCCAAATCGATGTTATTGAGAAATTGATTCTATCTACAGAATTAAATGTATGGTTTCTTTTGATTGTATGTTTTGAGGATGAAAATTGAATTGGTGAATTTGTTTGTTTGTTATCATGCTTGGTTTGTGTCTCTGATGTTGAACACGGCTATGCTTACTTGGTGGAGTAGAGTTTGCACTCTTGGAACTAATGTGAACTTTAAGATGAGGATTATTCTATTGTCTTCAAAGGTAAAGGGAGACTGCCTGAGGGATTTTCGGTAACTGTATGCTATTTGTGTGTCGTATTTGAGTTTATCTGTTGTGATGTGTGGTGTCAAATTAAATTGTTATATGACTGTTATGTGGTTTTTAATGTTTTCTGTGAAAGCATGATTAAATTGTGATGTATGGATATCGGCTATATATAGATTATCTGTTGGTTGGTTGATTGACTGAGAAGCCTGACATTGATCAGTGGTCAATTAAATTAAAGATAAAAGCTTAGAAAAAACTTGAGGAGAAATTCCAAGGATTTGATTTATGGAAGAAAAATATTGAAAGTACTTATATTTGATGATGTTTTGGAGAAAAGAGTGATTTATGAGTAAATAGTGAGGACGACATCTTGAAAATATTTCAGTTGCGTTGTCTTCTCCAAACAAATTCAAAAATAAGACAAAAATTTATCCTAAGAAATGTAAGTGTCAAGGATATTTTAACAGTGATTATGAAGAACTTTTGTAAAAGAGAAAATCATTTGATTTACAAATGACTTTATTTCCAACGAAAACTATGAGGAACAATTTTATTATTTCAAATAGAAATTAGTTGGAAATGATTTTAGGAGGATTTGAAGTTGTTATGGAAAAAGGAGTTTTCAAAAGAAAACGGATTTGAGAAAAATGGATTTCTCTATGATTTGATGGTTTTATAATGAATTTCAAACGGAAAGGATTTCTGTAAACGAGTTTTACACAATGGTGTTACTTCCGTCAACTTGGATAAGTTGAGGAAACTTTGGTTTTGTTTTGTATTTCACAGAACGAAAATGGTTTAACCGAACCTAGCAACCGAGATGTTGGATCTAGTGTTCTATGATATGGGTCAGGGGTCCGAATGATATGGGCCCAAGGTCCGAAAGGTGAAGTTATCGACTATATGTCCTATAAGTGGTTTACTGGTTTTGTGCACTAAAATCTACATATCTAAGACTGGTGCATCGGTTTAGATTTCTTGATTTGCACACTTTTGACTTGGAGTCAACTATATTTGAAAGAGGTATTAAACTTGAAAGTTTAAAATGGTGATTTGGTCGTGAGACTTTGAGCTCCGACACATAAAGATTGAACACAAAGAAAACAACGAGAACAAAACGTTTTACATGCATTCCAGGGCAGACATGCCTTTGCATAGGACTTGAATGCTTGATGGCAAGTATTCATGATGTTTACACCATTGTGCCTTGATGGATATACGACCACGTAGATCTTGTGCTATATGTAGTCACTACTTTGCCTTGAGTTGGACTGTGGAATGGTCAATAGAACTTTGCCATATCGGGCATTGATTTTGCCTTATTTGGCAATTGTAGCCTGATCAGCTCATTTATTTGATGGTTGGAGCTCCGAAGATTAGGTATCAAAGTTAGTTGATGAATATTGAAAATATAAATATTTCAGCAGGTGTTTTTATTCTGGGTCGTTGGAGTTACAGAGAGGACTTTGTCAAAAATTTTGTAAAAATATTCTAGCTGTTTATTCAAGTACATTTCCAAATAAATAGGTTGCCAGGCTAGGTTTGTAAGTCTGTACACCGGTCATGGCTTAGGTTTTAGGTCATATGACAAATGGTATATATGACCAAAATCTATACAATGATAGATGAAAATGTGATGTTACTATTTTAAAATAGGTTTAAATTTGACCGTAACCGCATTTAACACATTTTATACCCAAGTTTTGTGACCTAAAGTAAATAAATTTCCGAAAGCAACCAGCAAATTTCTTTTTAATTTATTTCCGCACGTGTTTATAAAGTAATGCCCAAGGGGGGTGTTACAATAATCAACCCATATGTTACCGAGCCATTTACTTTTAGATTCCATCATAAAGCATGCTAATTATAAAAGTAAAAATAATTTCTCTAAAAAAAGTAAAAATAAATAAATAACAAAACTTAAACTTTACCAAAACATGATTGCACACATTATGTCACATTAAAAGATTAAATAGCATCAAATATTTAAAATGTATCAAATAAAAAGTCAAATAGAAAAGTAATCCAAGTATGGTAATGGAAGTTAACAATGGGTCAGAACCATGCATACCTGTCAGGGGTGGTGACACACGGTGGACGGTGGCGGCGGCAAGCGATGGTTCTGGACAGAGACACGGTGGCATACGGAATAAAAAGATAAAGAGAGGCTGAAGAGAGAGACCAGCGATGCTGGTGGTGGGGGCGGTGGTCTAGCCGTCGGTAACTTTAACAAGATTTCCGACGGTCTAGCCGCCGGTAAGTGTTGTCCCAAATATCGACGGAAAAGTCCATCGGTAAATTCTAGCCCCAAATTTTTTTTGATTCCCGCCAGCTTTTTCGACAGATGTACCATCGGTAATGTAATCGACGGCTATTTCCATCGGAAATTGATGAAACTGTTGATCTTCACATGTACCGATGGAAATATCCGTCGGTAATCTCTTAATTACCGATGGAAAACATGTCCGCCGGTAAATGTCTGTTAGTAAATCGTTTCTTCCTGGTAGTGCAAGTTGAATCTTTTAAAACAAAAAGAGTATCAAATATAATTACGAAAAATTCTAAGAAAGCTCAATATAAATTTTCTTTAAGCATTTTTACAAGGATCAGGCCTATGCTAGAGAACTTATATCTAGCTAGAAAGAAATGGATATTGGGGATGGGTGGATGAGTTGAGTCTAACATCACTATGGCACAAATCCTTAATGGTTTGTTTGGATAAGGAAAGAAGTGTAAAAGGAGAGAGTATCAGTAGAAAATGAGCAAATTTTAGGTTGTTTGGATTGAAAGAAGTATGAGAGAAAGAAAAATAAGTTTTTTTCTTCACTAATTTAGTTGGATGGAAAAGTAGAAAGAAAGAAAATAAGTGTTTCTTGTAAAAACATATATTCCCTTAATATGATATATAATTTAATTTAATTTAATTATTAAAAAATAAAAGATGCAAACGACATACATTGAGGTAAGCAAATGGTTAGAATTGTATTTTGATATAACATTCTATCATCTCTTCTACTTTTAGTCTCATCCATTGAGGGATTTTTTTTGTGGAACCCACACTATTTTTTTCCTCTCCCCGACCCACCAAAAAATTATATTTTTTTCACGTACCCACTTCTCTTCTTATTTTCTCTAATATTGTGTTTTTTTAAGCGAAAAGAGAACAAAAGAAAAGGAGAAGAACAACATTGTCCCTTGTTTGGTTGGAAAAAGAAAAGAGAAGGAAATAAAAAAAAATTGCGGGCATTACATTTTAAAAATTTTTCATTCAAAATTGTATTAAATGGAGGGAGGAGAGAAAAATGTCAAAATATATACCTAATCTTATTACATCTTAATTTTGTTTACGAGTATTTGTGTCATTTAATAAATATGTTTTTCTTTGTTTTTACTCTCTATAGAATAAAAAAATATTTAATTATTTTTTATTTCATTTTCTTTCCTACTAAACAGCTACAATTGTATATCATTTTTTCTCCTTCTACCTTTTTTTCTCTCATTTTATTTCATAAACCAAAAGAAGTTTTTGTTGTGAGGGCCACACCAGTGCTAGAGGGATGAAAATCGTCTGTGCCATTCCCTCACATTTCCTATTACACTAATCAAATTTTCACATCTAAAAGCTATAGACGTTACTTATAAATGAGTTGTGAATTGAGTAACTTAGACAATAAAAAAATTTAAAATATTTTCCAATTGTCTAAATTTAAAATGGTGTGACAAAAATTGTAATAGGAAACAAGTACAAAGGATCTCCACCCATGCTAGAGAATTATATATAAAGGAAATGTAACTGCCTGTTTGTTTTAGTTTTATAGTTGGGAGGTACCAAAACTCCATTTCAGCTCCCAAACCCAGTTGTTACAGTAACTTTATGCGTTTGGGTACGAAACTCGGTTGAAAATAATTGATTCCTGGTGGGTCAAAACTGAGTTTTGTGGAAGCAAAATTTTTTAGCTTTTCCGTTGAAAATAATTGATTCTAGATGTAGGACCCAAAAAATTCTACTTATTTTCATCTCAAAAGTGATTTTACTTTATCATCCAAACAAAATCAATTCTTCTAAACCTACTTTTAAAATATTGTTACCAAACACAAATCAATGTTTTTAACCTTTATTGTTTCAAAATCAATTCTGTCAAAATTAATTTTTACAAAATCAATTCTATCAAAATCTAAAAGAAACACACCTTAAATTGTTGTGACGTGTGAGGGCCACACCTATGCAAGAGAACTATCTAGAAAGGAACAGATGTTGAAGTAGAGTGGACAAAGTTGACTCGGATATCACCTTGCACAATTCCCAGGATAATTTTTTTTTGACAAAAATTCCTAGGATAATAAAACCTCTGATTTTTTTTGAGTCAGAAATTTTGTGGTGGTCCCCCGGAACAAAACTGGCAAAATTCAATGGAAATAAATCATTTATTGAATCATAATTAAGAAGCCGGTACAAGGAAAATAAAAAATGAACATATAGCAGGAGCGAGTTTTATGCCTTTTTGTTTATTACATCTTGTCCTTTTGTTCTCCAAAGTCAATCCATTCTCATCTCAACTGAGACTGTGACTTTAGCTTTCTACCGCAACCACAACATGACATGTAACACCCCGACTTTTCACTGTTTTCTAATATCAGAAATTTATATAATCATGTTTATATTTTTATCTGAGACTTAGAAAATTATTTTAAATAAACGGAGTTTACCACTCAATCATACTTGAATGTAGGAAGTTACAATTAAAATTTAGGTTGGAAAGTCAGGTGAAACACGGCCCACGAATTCCATTGACAGTATGATAATACTGCTCAAAAGACCTAATTTTAATTCTTGAACGAAAGACTTTAAGTTTAGTATTTTATTCTCTACAACTCTATATTTTTAGAATTTTTTTAGAAAGAAATAAAAATAATTTACATTTTTCGGGCGGAAGACGTAATCGGGTAGACGACGGAAGGGATTTCGGAGTTTCTAAGAGACGATAGAGGGTTTATCTTAGGATTTTGAGATGATTCAAGGGGATGAATCATATTTTTAAGTTTAGAAGGTTTTTCAGGGTTAAATAGAAAAATTATGAATTTTACGCTTATGTCCCTAAACATTCTATAAATTACCCTTTTGTCCCTAAATTAGTTTCTAAGTTTTTTCAATTGGATTGGGCTAGAATCCTTGTTCCCATTCTTAAATGGACGTGTATTTGAAGCCCAAAATTTCCTAGTTCATGGATTGATTCCATAAAGCCTATTTGAAACTATATAAGTTTCCTATGTCAAGCTTAATGCTTAAATCTTCAAGTGGGCCCCACAAAAATGAATCCAAGCCCAAAGTTACTAAGCCCAGGCGCAAGCCCATGAATGAGTGAAGGCTGCCCTCCTTTTTTGTTGGATGAATCAAGATTTTCTAGAATGTTCCACAACTTTCCACATTTTTCTACATCATTCTTGATTTCTCTTCAACATTCTTGAATTTTCTTAAAATATCTATGACACATAAATTCAGCCAACAAAGTCAAGATAAGTTCACATTAAATGTGATAAAAAGGTCATCATGACAATTTATTAGCAAATTGCAAACTAGTCCTTGAACTTTTGGAATCTTTGCAAAATGGTCCCTAGGAAGTATTTGCATTTGAATCCTTTTAGCAAGACAACTCATCATCATCTAGATCCTTCCCAATATGGCGCCACTATCTCTATAAATACCATACTCTCACTTTTCACTTAGTTTCTAATGCCTTTTTGTTCAACTAAGTTCATAAGTTCTTTAGTGATAGATTTGTGAAGCAAGTTTCTTGGATTTACTTTGTCTTTGATCTTCAAGAGGTAAATCCAAATCTTCTTTCTTAATCATGCCTATGTTCTTTAGCAAGTTTCTTGATTCAAGGCTTATATCATAGTTGTTCATCACTTTAAAGTTTCTAACCCTAGAACTTTGAAAAATCATAATAAATTCTAGAAAAATCTTATGATAATGAAACTACTTTCTATCTTCTTGATATCATGCATATTATCTAAATCCAAGAGCATGATGTTATCAAAAATTTCTTTCCTAAAAATATAGCCTTGGCCGAATCTAGCAAATTAGGGTTGGTAGAGTTTTGTTCATGTGTAGTCATGTATGATCATGTATTCTATATGGCATGTATGTCTACACACTCTAATCCATGTTAGTTTCTTAAAGTGAAAATCTTTACTCAAAAATCTCTAAGTTGGCCGAACCCTAAGTGGGTTAGATTTGTTGAGTTTTGTTCATAGTTTTCATTAATAATCTTGTTAATCAAGTTATTAGTATGTATGCTTAATAAATCCAAGTTGGTTTATTAAACTAAGAACCCTAGCCCTATGATCATATTGAGGCCGAATCCTTGTATAAAAGAGTTAGGAAGTTTTGAGTTTGAAACTTAGTTGTTTAGTCACTAATCTATGATTTAGGTTAATCAAGGATCATAAATCCATGACTTAATCATGATTAGAAATTTTAGAGCTTTCTAACCCCAAAACTCAGCACTTGGCCGAAACCAACATGTAGGATTTTAAGCTTGATTTAGTTGTTAGTTTGTTGATTGAGTGTTATGTTTGATGAAGGATAAACTAGATTATCGTGTACGTACGTTGACGGTTCCCAGATTCACGACAAAGTTTTGAATCGGAAGCTAAGTTCTTCAAGAGGTAAGGGGATCTTACCTGAGGGATTTTTCTCAATAACTATTTGTTTGTAGTGTGGTTTATATGATTTATATGTGGTTATGGTTATTTGTTTATGTTGTTTACGTTGTGTTGTTTATCTGTGTATCGGTGTTTGATCTGCTTTTAATTTATTTAATTATCTGCAGTTGTATACTATATTGCTATGATGCATGATCTGCCTGGGGATATAATCTTGATAATTGTTGTTGAATGTTATTTGTGAGTGTTGTTTGAGAAGCCTGACAGTGGTCAGTGCACAACGATTAATCAGATAAAAGCTTTAATAAGCTGTGTAAATTGTATTCAATGTTTTATGGGAAATATTATTTTGGAAAAATAATGAGTTTTGAGAAATATTATTATTTTAATGATTTGTTAGTGTAAAAGTAATTTATGAGTCACAATGGGAGCGAAACCGCGAAAATATTTTTACTTGTTAATTTTTACGTAAGAAATTCCGGAATATTACCAAATATTCTTTTATGAAATTAATTGGTGAAAATAAGTTAATTATGATTTTATAAAAATTAATTAAGTGTAAAAAGTTAATTTTTTCTTAAAAAGCCTTAAAAATAATATTTGACGGCAAATTTGGAAAAGTGTAGACGGCAAGTATTTTGAAACGGCAGTGCCTATTTTGAAGAAGTTAAATCCTCAAGTGACTCATTGGTTTGTGAAAAACTAAGTTTTATTATGTAAAGATTTTATTAATGAATTTCCAATTTGAAAAGAATTTCTGAAAACCAAAAATTATTTCAACCGTGTTGAAAGTGGTGTGGAACTTAGTAACCGAGACGTCCGGGTGCTAAGGTTCTGTGTTGTGATGGACTCGGGGTCATTTGGACTTTGAGGTCCTATACCGTACACGTGGTGTATACCGTATTGAAACATTTGAAAATGTTTTCTATTACCACGAGCCTCTGACTGGTGCATAGGTCGAGAGGTCTCGTGATTGAGCACTCGGACTGTGAGGTCCTGTGTTTTAATGAAAGTTTTAAAGATGTTAAAACTGTGTGAGTCGTAAGCCATTTTGAGCTTCGACAAAGAAAGATCGAACAAACAAAAAAGTGTAAAGAATAGAGTGTTTTTGCATGCATTTGGCAGACGTGCCTGTATTCTGGCTGCGGGCCTGTATTCTGTATTTTGGCTGTGGGCCTGTATTCTGGCTACGGGCCTGTATTCTGGCTGTGGGCTTGTATTCTGGCTGTGGGCCTGTATTCATGCATAGTTTTCCAATGTTGATGTTTGGGGTGTGAAAACCACTGATAAACTGTATGCTATAATTGAGATGTTTATGTATATGTGTATGTGTATTCTTTTGTGCAAGCATTTAGTTATCGTGTTAAATCCATATATTGGCGTCTCACCCTTACAAACATATCAGAGTCGCACAAAGGGTATGACCTCTACAAGAAGAAGGAGACTGTTTAGTTTGGGGCATGCTGTTGCTGCTTCTATGGGTGGTAGTGTCAGTTAGTTACGACCAACTTAGGCCCTATTGTATTATATTATGTTTTAAGAATAAATTAAACTGGTAAGGACCTAGGTGTGAAAACATATGAGGCGGTATAGTTGTATAACTTATATACAATATGTATTTAAGTGTGGTTTGATTTCGTTGTTGTGTCTTGAGGATTAAAAGAAAAAAAAAATTATCACCATATTTTGAAAAGAAGAACGTTGAGAAAACAATATTTTCCGAAAGTAACCAGCAAATTAAGTTTTATTTCCATAAACGGGTAAAAATGTGATGACCCTAGTTAGGGTGTCACATGACACGTTTGCTACATGCATGAGTTTGACAAATATCAATAAATTGCAATAAAGAAAAATATACAATTTTTTTATCTAAACCCAGTGTATCCCAACACTGTCAATAAATGATTAATCACTGTTCGCGGGGAGTGGCTTTCGCCTGCCAAACATTATTTTAACATCGTCAGGAATCGAACCCGATCGAGAGGAAACCGAGTCGACCCCTAGAGTGTCTAAGGGCAGGCCTTATAACCACCGGACCAAGAGGCTTGGTTAGAAAAAATATATAGTGATTCTCCATTTTTTGACTTTTTTGAATAATCCATATATTATATCCTCAAAGCATCCACTTTCCAATGAGATCTTTTTTTTCAATCAGTGTCCTAAGAACACTCGTTAGCATTCTCCTTTTTGAAAAGAAAAAATTACTTTTATTACTTTCTACCAAATCACTTGTGATATTTTCAATCAGGTTACTTTCTAAATGTACTTCATTTCCTTTGTCTCTAGCCAGTAGTTCGTCACCATATTGCAGCTTCACCTTGATCCTCTACTCTCAAGGTGCTTGCTTTCAGATTCACTTTTCTTCCTCTTGTCAATTCTCATTTCACATCTAAATTATTTAGCATTTCGAAGGAAATCTCATATCCATTGTTTTTCCTTCCTCTTTATCAATTTTCGTTGCTGTAGCAAAAATTCTTCTTGCTTTTTGATTTTGAGTGATGAAAATCACTTGTGCCCATACATATATTCCTTCTCCTCGTTAACAATTTTAATGTCAGTGCCAATATCCTTTTTTCTTTGAGTGAGTGAATGTGTGTTTTGAGTGCTTCGAGGCATACGCATCCTCGAAGGAGTCATAGTATCTCCAAAAAGGATAGACTAAACTAATTAAAGTTTTCCATATTTTGACCAGCATATATATATATATATATATATATATATATATATATATATATATATATATATATATATATTCCTCGAGTAATTTCCCCCCCTAATTTATTATTACCTTTTCTTCTTACTGGATCATTCTCGGTGCATCTATTTAAAGGAGATAACTGCTTAATTTGGAGGTAACCATAGATGGAAGAAATTATAAATCTATTCACTAAAAATTCATGAATTCCTTACGGATTTTTTACTGCGAATTTTACTACATTTTTTTTTTCAGAAATGTGATCTTTTTCCCTTTAGATTTAAATTCGTAGGAAAAATTGTAGAAAAATTTAGCATTTCTTGCAAATTTTCTTACTAATTTAATTTTTTTTCCAACAAAATCTGAGAAATTTTTTATGGATTTTAAAATTTGCAGGAACAAATTACTCACAAAGTTACCTGGGAACAGAAATTTGTAGAAAAATCCACAGAAAACCTGTTTCTTGCAGATTTTTTAGCAAAATCCATAGAAAAAATCTGCAAGTAATTAGAGAATTTCTAACAGTGTTGTTGAGTTCCCCTGATTCATGCGTCAGTGATATATGATATCGTTAGTTTTTAATTTGATGATTTTACTTTTAAAAAACTATGTTCAGATCTCGTCGGATATACCCTAGAAAGAACCAACAATCATCTTGTAATCATTTCTTTATCTGTGTTTACAAATCTATTTGGCGAAAGCGTGAAGAGATATCTTAAATTTCAAGGCTTTTTGAAAAGTTCCTTCAATTTTAATTTTCGTCTTAATTAATTCTTAAACTCTAATATACTATTGTTATATTGGGTCATTATGTTTACATATAGTTAAATTATTAATAATAAATAAATCATGACAATTCATTTTTGCTAAATATAAATCGTTGATTTATATATTTAACAAAAAGTATTTTATGTTATTTGTTTAATTTTTAAATAAAAAATAAAAAAATATGATGATTTTAATTTAAGAAATTAAAAAACAGAAAGATAAGATGTTTTTTTAAATGTAAAAAAAAAAGAAATTAAAGGTTTACATTTAATAAGGATGAAATTAACAATAATCAGAGTCAAGGGACTAACTGAAATGAAATTAATGTTAAAGATGTCTAGTTTCAAAAGGCTTAATGTAACACCCTAGTTTTTACACCTAGGATTAATTATTTTATTTGGATGTTTATGTTTACTATGTTATGTGGTTTAGTTTGAGTAATTAAATTACTCTCTTCAAATTATTTTATTAGGTGCGTTAACACTGACTTATTTCAGTGAATGCACGTTTACTAGACAATAATTTACGTTATTGTCACTATTATACCAGTACAGAAAAATATTTTAAATAATATGATTAAGAGAAAAACATTTTCATATTCCTATTCTATTTAATTTTAGAGTTAAAAATATTTTGGTTTGATCTTAATCAGAGATTAAATTTTGGACTGAGTATTTTCTTAGTAGATCAATTCAACTATCAATCTTGACTCTAATTTAAATTTTGAAAGTATATAATTATCAACCATTATTTTTAAATCAAAAAGCCAAAAACGTATTTATTTTTAGGCTCAATATTTACTACTCATTTTGTACCTACTATTACTAATCACAAATTTTTCCTCCTTATATCTCCCTGCCCCGTACGCGATGACAGACAACCCTTCTTCTTTCTTCTTTTTTTTTTCCTCCTCTTTCTTTCTTTCTTTCTTTCTTTCTTTCTTTCTTTCTTTCTTCTTCTCCTCCCTCTTTCATAATCCGGCGCCGCCTCTTGCAGCCATCACCCAGCCGTGGGTCGCCGTCTAGGTTGCCGTCCGGGGCGCTGTTCTGCCGCGTCTGAGGGAGAGATGGTGAACACGTGTGTGGATCTGTCTTGGCTCGCGTTGGGTTGCGATCACCACCATAGTAACGCCGCTAGCCGCCGCAGGAAGCTCCTCCGCCGCTAGTAATGGTGGTTTCTCACCTCTCTTTGTTAGTTTAAGTTCTTTCCTTCATCTCTTAGCCTTATCTTCAAGTTTTGAGTACTTGGGTGTTACAGGATCACTGCAACCGCCACTGCCACCTCGCCGGAATCACGTCCGCCGCCGCGAGGAGCACCACAATACTACCTTCAAGTTGTCTCCAAGCTTGGGTGAGTCAAAACCCTCTCTTGTGTCTCAGATTTAAAACCCCAAATCTGATTTTTTGAAACCCTAACCCTAACCCTTTGATTTCAGATTTTAATCTTGAAATTTAAAGTTGTTTTATGAGATTGGGACTGTGAGTTTGTGTTTCCCTAAACCAATTTCATTATTCTGAGTTTTCCCTAAATTTTAATAAGGAGCCCTAAATCCCCAATTTAATTTTATTTGAATTTGGGTATGTTTTTATGAAATTAATTATGATTTAGTGTAATTAGGACTTTTAATGGATGATTTCCAAAGTTCTTTTTCAAGATTTTGTAATCAAAACAAAGTTTCCTAAAAGGGTATTAGGAAGCGTGAGCTTCAAACATGATTTTCTTTGAAAATAACCTTGTTTGGTAATTAGATTAAGTGTTTAGATCAAGTTAGAATGTGTAATTGATTTCTTGATTTTTTTGTTGTTGCGCGTTATTGGATTTACTCTCTGAGACGTTTGGACACGACTATGCTTGCTTAATGGAGTAGAGATGAGCTAACGTGAGCATTAGGACGAGGATTCTTTACTTGTTTTCAAAGGTAAGGGGAGTTACCTAGGGATATTCAATAACCATATGCATGTGTGTAATTGATTTCTGTGAATATTATTGTGATATTTAGCCAATACTTGAATAACTTGTTTATTTGAACCCTTGTGGTTATTACTGGAAGCTGAATATTTGCTGCTTTAAAGTGTTATGAATTATATGTATGTGATTAACTGTGATATTATTGTTGTTGAGTGAAGTTTGAAAAGCCAGACTTGAGTATGTGCCTAATAATGATAAGGATTAAAAGCCTTAATAAGCCTTGAATAGAATTTTGAAAAGTTTTGGGTTCATTTATAAAAGTTCATTGTATAAAGTGCTTACTTCAGAAGAATGAGATTCTTTTGTTTTAGAAAAATTTTAAAGTGATTTTGAGTTGAAGGAAACTATATCTTATGATAAAAAGTTTTGTACGAGAGAAAACCTTTTCGAACGGTGTGCGTTATGAAGGAAAGATCCTTTGAAAATATTTATTATGAAGGAGAGACCTTTTGAAAATATTTAACTTTATTCCATCAATGAATTTCAAATACAAATGAATTTCCTAGATGTTATAGAAAAGATTTTTGCAAAGGAAAAGGATTTTCTCCCAAATAATTTTGGAAACGTTCCGGTTACTTGGATAAGTGGCCGAGGTTTTGTTTTGGTTTTGGTTTTCACTGAGCGAAATGTTTTACAAGTTGATAAATTAGCCTAGAAACCGAGACGTCGGGGTTCTAGTGTTGTATGGACACGTAGATCAAGGATCTGTGTCAGGGGACGGAGTGTCCTGTAAAGTTTTGTTTTTGGACTGTGTGTCCTAAGTTGATGTGGACAGTGTGAGTTCCATATCCGCGAGCCTAAAACTGGTGCATCGGTTTAAGGGCCTCGTGATTGAGCATTCGGACTGTGTGTCCTGTGTTGAGATTAAAAGATTTGGACCGTGGGTCCTGTATTTGTTTTAAGTGAAAAGTCTTAATTAAAGAAATTAAGCATGGTCGTTAAGCTTTGTGCTTCGACGAGGAAAGATTATTACGACAAAGAAAACAAAACGAGAATAAAAGTTTTTCTCATGCATTCAATGGCAATTGTGTCATGTGATTATAGGCATTGAATCCAGAGTGGATCAATGTATATGGCAGACGTATCAGGAGATGATGATCATTGTGTTCTGTGGAGACCAATGAGTTACCCTGTATATGACTACAACAATGGTTGGGTAATTGTCATAAGGGGCCGTATGACTGAGCTGCAATAGCTGTTTGAGTGGCTATCATACGAGGTCGGATAATATTTGTGCATAACTGCAATAGCTGTTTGAGTGGTTATAGAACAAGTGACTCTGTACATAACTGCAATAGCTGTTTGAGTGGTTATGTATCTTTGTACAACTGCAATAGCTGTTTGAGTGGTTGTCACAGAAGGGTCGTGTGAACAATTGCAATAGCTGTTTGAGCATTGGTCACATGTGATTGAGGTGGATTATCCGACAGTGTATCTGTGTACAACTGCAATAGCTGTTTGAGTGGTTGTCACAGAGGTGTCATGTGAACAGTTGCAATAGCTGTTTGAGCACTGGTCACATGAGGTTGAGATTTCTTGGGCATTGTTTTGTTCATTTTTACAATGCGCCATGTGCGAGCCTGATCAGCTAGAAACGAAACAGAAAGTTGTGGGATCTCCGGAGATTAGGTATCAAAATAGAGTTGAATATTGAAGTGCCATGCATTCTCTTTATAAAACCGATTGTTCGGGTCTGAGACCCTTTGTTATAACACTGTTATGTTATGTATATGCATGATTTAAAATGCTTATATGATTATGTGTTGTATGTATCATGTGTATGGTTGTTGTATGATATATCCATTTGTCGGTATCTCACCCTTACAAACATTTCAGGATTCTTCTAAGATCGTTATTGTACCCATGGGTACTCTAACACAGATGGTGCAGAGGAGTCTTTCTAAGTCATTCAGACACTTAGATCTAGTTGCTTGATGAGGTATTACTTGCGGAATAACTTTTAGAACGACCAGCTTAGGGTTGAGACTTAGATTATTTTGATAGTATGTACGAGTTTGGCTCAGAGAGCCTTTATTTTAAAATGGAATGTCTATAGCTCAGAGAGCATATCTTTTGAATGAAAAATCTAAGCTATTTCTTTTGGTTTTGTAAAACTTTTGGCTATAATTATTATTTTTATGTATTGATGCCTGATTGAATTTGGTGTAACTGGAATTCTGGAGAGAAATTGCAAATATTTTAACAGGTGTTATTTTGTCTAGGATGTCCGAATTACAGAGGAGACTCTGTCGAATTTTTTTTTTAAAAAAAAACAACTAATTTGTATTTAAGTATATTCTTTAAACTAAATAGGCTTGTCAAGCTATGATAGTAAGTTTATGTGTCGATCAAGGCTTAGGTATGGAATCGTGACAAAAAATTTTACACCCAATTTCAGACATTTATGTACTTATATAAGTTATTTTCCGAAAGCACCAGGAAATTATATTTTAATTTTTATTTCCGTACGTGTTACTTAAGTAATGCCCCAAGGGGGGTGTTACACTTAATATGCAATCACAGATAATATATTCACAGGCTGTTGGTCAATGTAATAATTATGATTACTTCAAAAAAATTAATTACATCTCCTTGATAAAAAATACATATATATGGGAAGTTAATGTCAACCATATTATATTGTATTATAACAAAAGACAATTTTCCGCTTCAAAAAAAAAAAAGAGAGACAATTTTCCCACTTTTGAATGAAAGATTAATTTATTTTTGTGTAGCTAATTTTCATCACAAGCTATTTCCAATAGATTCATTACTTGTTTGTTTTATCTGTCAATACGGTCATGCATTTGACGGCTAAAAAAGTTCAAAGTTATAGTTAAATCATTTTCATTGATTTTGTTTATTTATTTAATAGCTCCAATGTGTGATGTAATGAACAAGACATGGACCCAATGATCCAATTAGCCAATGAACTTTTTGAAGATGAGGAGAACATCCTTGATAGCTTTGCGATGCTATACAACAATTCCTCCCATCTAGGACTGCGTAATAGCAATGTAAGAAGCATAACAATTATCTCTCTCTATTTTCTCCAACTTAAATTTTTTTTAAGGATTATTTCATATTTGGTTCGATTTGAGTTTGAAAGATAAAACATTATTAAATTAAATTAATTGGTTTTCTTTATTGTTTTGATTTTAATTAAAGAATTCAACTAAATTAAATAAATCTTAATGAGTTTGATATAGTTCAATCCAATAAATATTTGGAAACTACTAGCGAGTTCAGTTGATAAAGATATATGCTAGTTTTTTTTTTTTTTTGATAAGCAAGATATATGCTAGTTAATTGACAACAATATAACACCAAACATATCTTCAACAATACCATTATGCACATCGTATGTGTTTTACCATTTATAATAATGTTTGAATTAGTGATACACATATGTACTTACTTACCTAACTTACATATACATAATTTTCAACATTTAATTGTAACTTATTACATATATATTGTTTTCCCCACACTTACAATCTCACTCTATTACATAAGAAGATGTGATGGAGATGTGTGCATATGATGTAAGTAATATTTTTCTTGCTGTTGGATCAGGTTCAGGACTCAGTGGGATCAATATACTGCAGTAACCAATCAAATCCAAACAACCGAGTCTTATGAAAACCCAGTGGTTCCACCGCTTGAATTAGATGTTCCGAATCCACTGTCCCAGTCACCAATCGCTTCAGATCCATTATGGAATGGAACACTACAAGATGTGGTAAAATATACATAATTCTTAAAACAATATTTGCTAATATTCACGTGTCTTAACTAATATGCATTTGCCTTGTAAAATTAATGTACACCAACATGATGATCATTTTGATTAGGTGGGAGGATTTATCTCAGAAGGAGCAGCTTCTTTGATTCAAGGCCAACATATGGCCCATACAGGATGCTATAATCCGTTTTATCAATCTGAAACCCAGAATTTGCATTAGTATGTTTTCCTATCATTTTATGAATGCTGTTACTCCGTTTAATTTTTAGTGTATATACTATACAAACATTTCTAGCTTCTTGTCATTCTTTTTCTTGTGCTGATCTTGGCATATACATTCCGCATTTCTATGTTGTGGGTTTCAAGGTTCGACTATACCTAATGAGTACACCACAAGGAATCAATTGTTTGAGCCAAATTTCACAGCAAGCAATGCTTTCAATGCTATCAATCAACATTAATCATCTCAAACATCTTTGTTTCCGCAATACCCCGTGAGTACAATCACCCTAAAATATGTTTTTCTACAACTAAGGTTGCGATGAATGCATTGACTGTGTTGTTGTCTATTGTTATTCGTTTGTAGGTAGAGGCTGCAGGAGCAGGATTTGGAATAGGAATATCAAGTGAACAATTCATGAGTAACCAAAGCTCCATGTTTTCGCCTCTTCAGAATGACCACTTCATCAGTCCTCCTAGTGGGGGGAACACCAGGTGGTATAAGAGATATATATGTTTGTTAGAGAAATGCTTAGGAAATAAAGTTTTACATTTTATATACCCTTCAAAAATGTTGTTAAAGAGAAACTGGCACATAATAAATAGTAAAGAGCAGTAGTTTTTCCTGGTTCAAGAGTGCATATTATGACTTTTGAACTATAGGGCACAACACAACCAATTCTCTGCTGTTGACGCCTATGATTCACAATACGCTCCCAACTACAAGCAGTATGACTCCAATGCCTATTATTCACAATACACTCCCAACTACATGCAGTCTGACTCCTCTGCTTCTTATAGGTAATATTGTTTTTTTGTTAACAGTTACTTGATTAACAAATGAACTAGTGAAAAGGCAAATGCATAAACCATAAGTTTTTTATAGGCTGACCCAGTTGGTCTCTCCTCCAATGCATGATGCTAGTCGCCCCTCTGAAATGCAGATGGCTTTTGATTCACAGTCTCAACAGTTTATACAGCCAATCTACCAATCTAATCCTAGGTACTATATATACTATATTCTTCTTTTTTAAATAAATTTACCATTTGATTATCATATGGTGTTGTTGTCCTTTATAGTGTATTAAAACTTATGTAGCTTCACCTTGAGTCTGTTTTTGTATATGGGTTGGAGTACTTCTTATGCTCTATTTAATAAAATTTTCTTATTAAAAAAACACATAACCATAAAAACTAAGCATTTTGTCCCAAACCTACCAAATCATTTTCATCATCAACTTAGCTAGACCCGTTTTACTTGAGGTTGCTACTCATCTTGGTTACTCATTCTTTCAATTTAAAATTTTAATAGTTAGTTTGAAAATTAAAGTAGGCTCTTAGTTTAGTTTATTATCTGATTCAACAATTGATATATACTTGATTATCAGTTCAATTTAATATTGTATTTTTTAAGAGTTACTTGATTAACAAATGAACAGGTGAACAAGAAAATGCATAAACCATAAGTTTTTTTAGGCCGATCCAGCAGTTCACTACTCCTCTGCATGAAGCTAGTCGTCCCTCTAAAATTCAAATGGCTTTTGATTCACAGTCTCAACGGTTTATTCAACCTATCTCCCCTTATAATCCTAGGTACTATCAACGATCTATTCTTCTTTTTAAAATAAATTTACCATTCAATTATCATATGGTGTTGTTATCCTTTATAGTGTATTAAAACTTGTGTAGCTTTACTCCAAATCTGTTTTTGTATATGGGTTGGAGTACTTATTATACTCTATTTAATAAAATTTCCTTACTAAAAAAAACACATAACCATAAAAACTAAGCATTTTGTCCCAAATCTACCAAATCATTTTCATCATTAACTTAGCTATAGACCCGTTTTACTTGAGGCTGCTACTCCTCTTGGTTACTCATTCGTTCAATTTAAAATTTTAATAGTTATTTGAAAATTTAAATCGACTCTTAGTTTAGTTTATTATCAGATCCAACAATTGATACTTGATTATCAGTTCAATTTACTATTGTATTTTTTAAGAGTTACTTGATTAACAAATGAACAAGTGAACAAGCAAATGCATAAACCATAAGTTTTTTTAAGTCGACCCAGTTGTTCTCTACTCCGCTGCATGAAGCTAGTCGCCCCTCTGAAATTCAGATGGCTCTTGATTTACAGTCTCAACAATTTATTCAACCTACCTCCCCTTCTAATCCTAGGTACTATCAACTTTATTCTTCTTTTTAAAATAAATTTGCCATTTTATTATCATATGGTGTTGTTGTCCTTTATAGTGTATTAAAACTTGTGTCGCTTCACCTTGAGTCTATTTTTTTACATGGGTTGCAATACTTGTTATACTCTATTTAATAAAATTTTCTTATAAAAAAAACACATAACCATAAAAACTAATCATTTTGTCCCAAAGCTACCAAATCATTTTCATCACCAACTTAGCTATAGACCCGTTTCACTTGTGGCTGCTACTCCTCTTGGTTACTCATTCTTCCAATGAATATTATTCACAATACACTCCCAACTACATGCAGTCTGACTCCTCTGCTTCTTATAGGTAATATTGTTTTTTTGTTAAGAGTTACTTGATTAACAAATGAACAAGTGAACAAGTAAATGCAGAAACCATAAGTTTTTTATAGGCCGACTCAGCTGTTCACTCCTCCACTGCATGAAGCTAGTCGCCCCTCTGAAATGCAGATGACTTTTGATTCACAGTCTAAACAGTTTATGCAACCTATCTACCCATCTAATCCTAGGTAATATATATACTCTATTCTTCTTTTTTCAAATAAATTTACCATTTGATTATCATATGGTGTTGTTGTCCTTTATAGTGTATTAAAACTTGTGTAGCTTCATCTTGAGTCTGTTTTTATATATGGGTTGGAGTACTTCTTCTTATACTCTATTTAATAAAATTTTCTTATTAAAAAAAACACATAACCATAAAAACTAAGCATTTTGTACCAAAGCTACCAAATCATTTTCATCATCAACTTAGCTATATATAGACTCGTTTTACATGAGGTTGCTACTCCTCTTGGTTACTCATTCTTTCAATTTAAAATTTTAATAGTTAGTTTGAAATTTAAGTCGTCTCTTAGTTCAGTTTATTATATCATCCATCAATTGATACGTGATTGTCAGTTCAATTTAATATTGTTTTTCTGAGAGTTACTTGATTAACAAATGAACAAGTGAACAAGTAAATGCATAAACCATAAGTTTTTTTAGGCCGACCCAGCAGTTCACTACTCCGCTGCATGAAGCTAGTCGACCCTCTGAAATGCAGATGACTTTTGATTCACAATTTCAACCTATCTCCCCTTCTAATCCTAGGTACTATCTACTCTATTCTTCTTTTTAAAATAAATTTAACTTTCAATTATCATATGGTGTTGTTGTCCTTTATAGTGTATTAAAACTTGTGTAGCTTCACTCCAAGTCTGTTTTTGTATATGGGTTGGAGTACTTCTTATACTCTATTTAATAAAATTTTCTTATTAAAAAAACAAATAACCATAAAAACTAAGCATTTTCTCCCAAAGATACCATATCATTTCCATCATCAACTTAGTTATAGACTAGTTTTACTTGAAGCTGCTATTTCTTTTGGTTACTCATTTTTTTCAAATTAAAATTTTAATAGTTAGTTTGAAAATTTAAGTAGACTCTCAGTTCAATTTATTATCTGATCCATCAATTGATACTTGATTATCAGTTCAATTTAATATTATATTTTATTAAGAATTACTTGATTAACAAATGAACAAGTGAACAAGCAAATTCATAAACCATAAGTTTTTTTTAGGTCGACCCAGCTAATCTCTACTCCGTTGCATGAAGCTAGTCGACCCTCTGAAATTCAGATGGCTTTTGATTCACAGTCTCAATAGTTTATTCAACCTATCTCCCCTTCTAATCCTAGGTACTATCAACTCGATTCTTCTTTTTAAAATAAATTTTCCATTTGATTTTCGTATGGTGTTGTTGTCCTTTATAGTGTATTAAAACTTGTATAGGTTCACCTTGAGTCTGTTTTTGTACATGGGTTGCAGTACTTCTTATACTCTAGTTAATAAAATTTCCTTATTAAAAAAACACATAACCATAAAAACTAAGCATTTTGTCCCAATGCTACCAAATCATTTTCATCATCAACTTAGTTATAGACTCGTTTTACTTGAGGCTGCTATTCCTTTTGGTTACTCATTTTTTTCAATTTAAAATTTTAATAGTTAGTTCAAAAATTTTAGACTCTCAGTTCAATTTATTATCTGATCCATCAATTGATACTTGATTATCAGTTCAATTTAATATTGTATTTTATTAAGATTTACTTGATTAACAAATGAACAAGTGAACAAGCAAATGCATAAACCATAAGTTTTTTTAGGCCGACCCAGCTGTTCACTACTCCGCTGCATGAAGCTAGTCGCCCCTCTGAAATGCGGATGGCTTTTGATTCACAGTCTCAACAATTTATTCAACCTATCTCCCCTTCTAATCCTTGGTACTATCTACTCTCTTCTTCTTTTTAAAATAAATTTTACCATTAGATTATAGTGTATTATATGGCGGTGTTGTCCTTTACATTGTATTAAAACTTGTGTAGATTCACTCTAAGTTTGTTTTTGTATATGGGTTGGAGTACTTCTTATACTATATTTAAGAAAAATTTCTTATTAAAAAAAACAAATAACCATTAAAATTAAGCAATTTGTCCCAAAGCTACCAAATCGTTTTCATCATCAACTTAGTTATACATCTTATTTTACTTAAGGCTTCTATTCTTTGGGTTACTCATTCTTTCAATTAAAATTTTTTTTGTTAGTTTGAAAATTTAAGTCGACTCTCAGTTCAATTTATTATCTGATCCAGTAATTGGTACTGAACTATATATCTAATTTATTTTCTGGATATAGGCATACATATCAGAATCATCCACATAGACAACAATTTGCTACGACATACAATTCCTTTGCCACTGAATTTTCGGTGCCTCCTAGCTATCAAATCATTTACTACAGACTTTCCATTTTGACATACCCTTTTATTAATTGGACATGACAATACACTTTAACTATCTAATTTTCACTTTGAATATAATTTTTTTTTGGTTCGGGATTTTTTTTCGAAATCCATGCGAGATGACTAAGATAATACTTACGTTACTGATCTTAGTAAGGCTTCATTGTTTTACAATTGCTTCTTTACTTTTAATGATAGTAATTTATTCAATTTAATTAGGCCGACAAGAGCAATGGGTATACCGACTCAGTAAGGAGCCCCTATTCCTGGAAATACAGTCACTAGACAACGTGACAAAGCGCCAATGCTTCAATCTTCATCTTTTGGGTAATAATTTACTTGAAACTATCTACAATTTCATATACTTTAAAAGCTTTCTAAGTACACAACTACACAGCTTACCTATTCATATCAATAAAATACAGATAAAGTGAATTAGTATATGTTATACAAGTTATACACAAGTTGTTCTGATTTATTGGTTTTAACTTGGTCCCCAGGAGATTTTTTTTCTAGGGTATATTGGATGAAGGAGTTAATAAAAACAGAAGGGAAAGCAAAGTTTTTATTTTAAGTAAATATTTCTTTATTTTATTTTTTATTTTTTTAATGAGAAGAGTGAAATCAGATCTTTAGATAAATTTCCATTAATTCCTTATTCATATTTTTAAACAAGTTATAATTCTCTAAATAAAAAGTTAATCCACTAGTAGAAAATATACATTAGACGGTAAAGGTTTACGTCAGTTAACCAAAAACTAGACGTTAAAAAGGGGGCGGTGGCAGTTTTGTAAATATCAGACTTCATTGATTCAATTTTAACGTCAGTTGTTTTAAGGACTGACGTTAAAAGTGAAGTGACTCACTTTTAACGTCAGTTCAATAAACAACTGACGTTAACAGTTAACGTTTTAACGTCAGTTCTTTATCGAACTGACGTTAAAAGTGAGTCACTTCACTTTTAACGTCAGTCCTTATATCAACAGACGTTAAAGGTTATTTTAATAAATTTTTTATCTAGTATACGTACCATTCCGCATTGCCTTCCTCAAAGTTTCAGTTTCACAATTGCTTTGATGTTTTGTGTTTCTGTTTTGAAAACTAAAATATATGTGCGAAGTATAAGTTGAATCAATAACCCAAACCGGATCTCATTCATGAAGTGTAATATAGACTGATACAGAAGATTGAAAGGGTTTAAAATCCTATAAAAAGTTACATTGAAAGGGTTTAAAATCCTAAACATTCAAGCTACATCCCATCAGAGAGTTTTATGAAATATGCCAAAGGGAAAACTATACTCCGAAGGGTGCACTCGATCTGTTTTAGCAATGGTCTTGGAATAGCCACTTGCATCCTTTAAGACCTCAGACAACTGGGGGGCATGAGAGAGCTCAAGAGAGGCAAAAACAGGTGCACTAGATCTGCTCAAGCAAAGGCAGTGGTTCTAGAGACTTCCATGACGGTCACTTGCTTCCAAAGCTGAGGTTTTGGAATTGTGACGTCCGAGCACCTGATTTGCCCTCCAGCAGCTGATTCTCCGGAAGGATGATAAGGTGAACAACTCATATTACATGGTTTACACAAGCTTATCACCCATGTTACGTGATTTACACAACCTCAAAAGTTGTTTGACCATTAAGACAAAGATCTTTGAGTCTAGGAATAGGAAGAAAGAGTGATGAAGTTAATCTCCATGGCAGAGCCATATTGTGAAGCCGAAAATTAAAATGATGGAAGGAAGCTATTTGTAGGAGCAGGGGATGAAGTTACTAAGCTATTCTAATTTTCTTCAAAACTTATCTATAAACTTAATGCTCATTAAGAGGATTAAGTTACAAGGTGCATGGGTAAGTAGCACAGTAGTCAAAGGAATGAATGTTTTTGCAGATATCTATACACTTTTAATGTCAGTTGTTTAAAAAAACTGACGCTAAAAGTGTTTTTAAAATAAAAAATATTTATTGTTAACGTCAGTTTTTTATACAACTAACGTTAAAAGTGTGTTTTTTACTTCAGTTAAATAAATAGCTGACGTAAATAATCCTATATATTATAAACGTGCAGAATGAATATTGGAAATAAAGTAATTAATATACGGGAACTTGGCAGTCATAAATTAAGTTGACGTTAAAAATGAGGTGGTGGCAGTTTGTAAATATTAAGTCACTATTTGCGTCAGTTCTATAAATAACCGAAGTAAATAATTATGAAACTCATTTCATTGGTTGTCATGTCCATGTTGTCCCTCTTAATGCAGATCACTCCATATAGTGCAGTTTATTTCTAAACCTTTTTTTAAACAAGTTTATTTTTAATTTTTATTAATTAGCTTGAATTAGTAGTAAACAAATTCTTGTACAAATTAAAATAAATAAACACTTAACATAAAACAAGTTATATGTATAATCAAATCGTATCTCATTGAAGCGATTCATAAGTTAAAATTACATGATTAAAAGATAAAAAATTTCTGCAACATAGCCCTAAAATATAAAAAAGTTTGTGCTTCAACATCATTTTCTTCTCAGTCCTGTCATCAGAAACTCCAATGGATGCATCACCTCCCTCACTTGAATTCCATGATGCAAAGTAAATCCTCAGTCACTAGCAGCGAAAGCAAAGTGAAATGGATCTTTGCATCTTTCTTCTTCAGTGGAATTCCTTGATGCATCGTCTTGAATCCACAGTCACTTGCTTCCAAAGCAAAGTGAAAGGGATGACGGGGATGAAATAAAGTGAAAGAATCACATTACGTGATTCACCCAACCTTACCATCCATGTTATGTGATTTACACAACCTCAGAAGTTGTTTGACCATTAAGACAAAGATCTTTGAGTCTAGGCATAGGAAAAAAGAGTGATGAAGTTAATCTCCATGGCAGAGCCATATTGTGAAGCAGAAAAAATTAAAAGGATGGAAGGAAGCTATTTATAGGAGCAGGGGGTGAAGTTACTAAGCTATTCTGATTTTCTTGAAAACTTATCTAAAAACTTAATGCTCATTAATAGGATTAGATTACAAGGTGAATGGGTAAGTAGCACAGTAGTCAAAGGAATGAATGTTTTTGCAGAAACTAATAAACTTTTAACGTCCGTTGTGTATTACAACTGACGTAAGAAGTGTGAGTGTTTTTAACGTCAGTTTCTTAAGACAACTGACGTTAAATATATGACCTTTAACGTCAATTTTTACTAACAACTGACGTAAAATATATGACCTTTAGGTTATAAGGTGAATGGTTAAGTAGCACAGTAGTCAAAGGAATGAATGTTTTTGCAGAAACTAATAAACTTTTAACGTTCATTGTGTAATACAACTGACGTAAGAAGTGTGAGTGTTTTTTAACGTCAATTTCTTTAGACAACTGACGTTAAATATATGACATTTAATGTCAGTTTTTACTAACAACTAACATAAAATGTTGTTTTATTTTGATTATAACGTTTACACCCGCACGCCTTCTACACTTCTCTGTACGTCTCTTTTCTCTTTTCATCACGCTCAACCCTCACTCTCAACCCTCACTCTGCCCTAATCGCGAGCTCATCTCCACCGCAACCACCGCAAGGGCTTCTTCGCCACCACCGTGAGGTACACTCATAACCCCTAACTCTGTCTTTCCCGCTCATTCTTTGCAATAACTTGACATCTCTCTTTCCCCTTCTCGTGCACTAACTCTCATTGTCCCTCTGCTCTCAGAAACCACATCGAACATTGGCCACCACTCGAGCTTCCCCACCACCACCATGCGAGCGCCTATTTCTGGTGAGTCTTTAGGGCACATTTTTTTATTTTTGGTTTTGAGTGTATGTTGAAACTGTAGTCTCAGTAGTTGAAACTTGAAACTGTGAGTTTGAGTTGTTTGGAATGTCTCTATTTTTGGTTTTGAGTGTATGTTGAAACTGTAGTCCCAGTAGTTGAAACTTGAAACCGTGAGTTTGAGTTGTTTGGAATGTCTCTATTTTTGGTTTTGAGTGCATGTTGCTCTGCTGGTTGATCTGTCACGGCTGTGATGCTCATCACGGCTAGGCCGTGATCAGTTCTGCATGTGAGGGTCTGGTTCAGTTGGCACGTTATGGCCGTGATGGACATCACTGCCAGGTCGTGACCAGTGCTTGGCAATCTTCAAAAACTATAGTTTTCAATCTCCCGTATTGTCCTTATATTGGATAGATGTTTTGTATATCTACAGGACCTATCTAATTATTTTTATTTATACTTCTGTATTTATTTTGAGTTATAACCTATGTTAATACATATATATTGTTTCTGAACAGGCATACATATGGATCAATCGGATAGCCCGCATGTACGGGAGGACACTGTGGGGGCTTCGCAGGACCCGATCACGCCTACGCCTGATTCTAGTGTAAGTTTACATGTTATATGCTATCTTTAGTCCTTCTTTTTAATGTAAGTTTATAATGTTACAACCCTCTATTTTATCATTTTTTTTGTCCATACAGACATCACAGGCTCATAGGAAACGGGGTAGAGGAGCCACCTCGTTGAAGAAACTAGAGAAGGACAGGCAAAGCGGACAGAAGCTTGAGGTGTCCTTTGATGCTAATCTAAATTCCCAGGGACCCCGTGCTAAAGAATTTAATAAGTGGGTGTTTCTACAAGCGAAGCAGCACGTAAGCATCAACTACAACCACTGGAATGACGTTCCACAGAACGTTAAGGATCAGATTTGGGAGGCTATCACGGTATTTTACCTTTACATTCGTTTGATTTACATTATTAGATAATTATCCGAGTTATAATCCATCCAGTTGTTATGTATTTAATGTGTAGGTAGCTTGGATTGTGCCAAATGACGAGGATCATCGTCATAAATGTATGAAAATGGCATCAAAGCGTTGGAATGGGTTCAAGCATGATCTTACCAGGTACTATGTATTTGGGAAGAAGCGGCTTGATAAAATGTTCTCGGATTATCCCTAGATTGATCAGGATACTTGGGATATGTTTGCCAGGAGTCGACAGGATGGAGAATTTCAGGTTGGTTGATTAAGTTAATTTTGTATGCTTATTATAGATCATTTAACTGTATTTAATTATGTGTTTTTGTTTGAATAGGCTAAGGCAAATAAGGGTCGGCAGAATCAGGCGAAGAACGTCCACCGCCACACCATGTCTCAGGGTAGGTACCAGACTCGGATCGAGCAGATGATGGCGGATAGGGCCGAGGCGAAGCAGGAAGAGCACTCTGCTAGGATTGAAAGAGGAGAGGTGCCTGAGGGCACACCATTAAGTCCTCCGTCGGACATCGACCGCGAGGATGTCTGGTTAGCCGGCCGCATGACAAAGACGGGATCTTTTAAAGTTGATGCCACTCGCGAAGTGGCAGATAAGATTGTAAGTAAATAATTAACTTGATTTCAATTGATATTTGTATAGATATTTGCAACACTTTTCACTTGCACGTTTTTTCAATTTTTTTCATTGTAGATGGATCTTAAAGCACAATCCTCCCAGGGCGCATTCGTCCCCTTCCGACGGGCGGGACGTCTTGATGACTGCTCTAGGCAAGAAAGACCATCCTGGTCGGGTTCTCGGTGTTCCTGGGAACGTGACCATCAAAGAATATTATGGCAAGTCTGCTTCACGAAAGCGGGTGGTCGATGAAGCATCAATTTTGGCTGACATTACTCAGCACCTCATGTCCAACCCAGCTATTACAACACATCTGATGCAAGGCTTAATATCCAACCCAGATTTCAACCAGGCACTTGCCAGAGAGCTTTCCTCCGTCGGTACATCCCAGGACACCGCAGGGCATGCCAAACCTTCACATGTGAGCACAAAAGAGAGTTTTAGTAGGGCACATGTGGAGGACGATGAGTTGACAGCTAGGGAGTGGGAGTTCGAAGTCCAACGCCATGAGCATGAGTTGGAAATGAAAAGGCGTGAGCTTGAGTTGGACTCCAAACGACGTGAGATCGAAATGTTAACAAAGGTATGTATTCATTATTAATGTCCAAATTAGTCAAATATTTACTTGTGTTTTTTTAATTATCAAAAACTTATCTATTTTATTATTCCTAAACTGAAGGCCAAGTCGACGTCGGTGTCGCTGTCACCTATCACTCGTTTGTTCTCACTTGGTGAGGATTATGCGTCTGAGATTTTTGAATGTCCATTAGAGCACGATGGATGGGTGGCACTCCCAGATCAACGGAGGATATTTACCTTCTGTGGTGACGATCTCGGGAACGCTTGTAGAAATAACGTCTGGATGAACAACAATGTTTTCAGTCTCTGGTGCACGTAAGTTAATTTTAATTTTATAACTTATTTATTTTTGGTATTTTTCCATTTAATAATTTATTTTAATTTCAATATATATATTATGTAATTAACATCCACACCTTTTCATATCTTAGGTATCTCCATCGTCTTCAGCTTGATAAGGGCGTTGCATCAGTTTACGGTTTCTTAGATCCGTCAATCCTTCTGCCCGATTTCTTTGCTGGCGATGCATTGAGTAAATACTTAGGGAACTTGTTGGGAGACAATCCGAAAGAATTATATCTGGCTCCCTACTGTATGAAAAGCCATTGGCAGTTGTTTGTACTTCACCCGTCTAGGCATACTGTCATATTCTTCTGCTCTCTCCACCAAGATCCGCCATCGAAGGTGGTGGAAGCTGTAAATAAGTAAGTAACTAATCTTAAATTTAATTTAAGTTTTAATATCAGTTGTTTTTAGTTTATTACACACATGATATATGAATTTGTTAATTGATCGACATGATTATTTGTTTATGATAGCACGCTGAAGGCGAGTAGCATAAGTTGCGCCAACGGGAGAAGTAGGACTTCTAAGGCTAAAGCAAATCCTGTATGGAACATCCTCAAGGTTTGGTAGTTTATCTATCAAATAATTAATATTATAATTACTAATTTATATGTATATTCAACTGACGTTGAAATTAATTTTGTTGGTAGTCTCGATTTCAAATTGACGGGTGGTCGTGCGGCTATTATGTGATGCTTCATATGCTGAACATAGTCTCCGCATCTATTATGGATGGATGGAATAAGGTAATATTTAAACAACTTGTTAAATTATATATTATAGTTTTGAAGATGACTTGCATTGATGTTATTGTTATTATTTGAACGTGTCTAGGCATTTATCGACCAATCGCCTATTCAAGAAGATGAGTTAAGAGACTTGAGGATGCGCTTCACAGAATTCTTCTTCAAGTATGCGGCTGAAAAAGAAATTGACAGGATACCTCTGCAATACTTAGATAAATAGTTTTTTTTGTTAGACTTTAGAAACTAATTAATAACATGTATATATATATCCTTAGATTGGTAGTTTTGTTTTTTAGACATTGGAACTAAAATTTATTTATATATATACATGGGTTTTGGTTTTAAGTCCCCCCATTGTTCCATTTTTCCTTTGCAATTCTGTAATGTGTGTGATATTCTGTGTTACTAGGATATTTACTGAATGCAGGGATAGCTGAGGGGAGTGATATTTTAAAACTAAATTAAAAAAAAAACTATTAACGTCAGTTGTATCAAACAACTGACGTTAATAGTATTTTATAAAATATACAGTACACTATTAACGTCAGTTGTTTATTACAACTGACGTTAAAATTAAACCTTTAATGTCAGTTCTTTATAACAGCTGACGTTAGTTTTAACAAAATTAGCGTCCGTTGTCTTAAAGAACTGATGTTAATAGTTTTATGTTTAACGTCGGTTGTTTAAAAAACTGACAAAATTAACGTCAGTTTTGTTAAAGAACTGACGTTAATAGTTTTATATTTAACATCAGTTCTCAACTGACGTTAAAATATTAACTATTAACGTCAGCTGTATTTACGTCAGTCAGTATTCTGACGTAAAAAATCAATTTAACTGACGTAAAAAGCACTTATTGCACTAGTGATCGTGTATTTAATTTCTTTCCCAACCGAATCAGACATAAAGGAAACAGGTTCAATAGGGTTTCAATTAAAGACATCATGTTTTTAATTATATATATATATATATATATATATATGGTTGGATCGTGCATGATAGGGCGCAACCATCACAGTCAGTTCCCAATATGCTGATCCAGAGCGGGTTTCCTATTCCAGCCTCCGGTCCTTCTATTATTTTTGGACAAGAAGCAGGATACGAGACATATTCAAGGTTGTTTTATACTGCTCGAATATATACATAATTCTCAACTTCTCTTTCTTACCATATCTTTTAATATCAACTTTCATGATTTTATGTTTTCAGTGATGATGAAATAATTAAGAATAAAGTGTATGACAAAAAATATAAGGAAACTGGTCAACCACTTGACCCCCATATGAGATCATACCTAGCATTAAAAGGTAATTCCAATTAATTTCTTTGAGGCCTTTTTTTATAAATGTTTCCCATTAAGTGATATTCTATCATCACTACTGTAAGATTACTTCATTAAAGAAAATTTACATTATATTACAAGCAAGCATTACATTTTAAGCTAAATTTTTATGTTTGTGACAAGAATGTTGTTGTTCTTAATGCATTGAAATCTAATCCGTCTTACTTTCCCCAATGAGAAGTGAGCGGAATTCCCAAGACCGGATGAATCAAATTGCATGTGTCAACTGATCAACTCTCTTTAGAATCGTTATCATTCAATCAACTTTTAAATATGATGTTTTTCCTTTATATTTTCATTGAGATCTATTGCACTAGATGACACCTGTCTTATTACTTTTCTATCTGGTACATACCCAACTACATTGTCTGATCAGAGTCTTTATCCTTTCGGTATTTTATGACCTGTAGAACCTAATTTTGGTGCACTGTCTACACCATTTTAACTATTGCATAGGCTTTTTTCTTGCTTTATTTTCTTATTTTTGTTGAAAAAATGGTGAGTAGAGACCACTTTTTGGTACACCATTTTTATACCATTAAACTATTAAACAAGGTTTTGATTAATGCACTAACGATCTACTTTCAACTTGTATTTTGAATATCAAAGCAGTTGATGGACGTTCATTAGAGCCATCAACATTTATTTTCACCTAGCTTTTTTTTTGTGGGGGACGTTGAGGTCCTCTTTCTTAGAGTGCTTCATCAAGTTAGTTTTTTTTTTCCATTTTTTGCATTCAAATGTGCAGCCTCTCAGAATATAGTTGGTTGTGGTAATAGTGAATTGCAATTGAAGACTAACTTCGGTTAGGATTTTAATTACCTAATCATCACCTTTAATGCATAATTTCTGAGCAATTAGTAATTAAAAAAGAAATTGTAGTCTTTCTCTCTCTCAATTGTTGTATCCCTGCAGATAATAAATCCTTATTCATTGTCTATCCATTTTCGAAACCTATCTCATTCCTTTGCTGGCATATTCCTCTTCTAGATCTGCCCGAGTCATTAACTTCTTATGATAACTACTTTGAATATCCGATGTCATTTAACACATTAGCGCTAGTGAGGAAGGATTCGAGGAATCTTTACATGTAGATATGCTGCAAGCATTTGCTCATCCTTTATTAAACTCTTAAAATGGACCTATTAATATCATTATTTTTTTTACTTGCATGTAAAGTACTCCACGAATCATGTTCCGCGAATCATATCCGTCTATCTCTCCCATTGCCGAGGAAAGATACTCGAGATATTTAAGATGCAACGTACCTTTTTTTTTTGGGTGTGTGTGTGTGTGTGTGTGTGTGTGTGGGGGGGGGCATAATAGCAACTTGATTTGCTGGAGCTTATTTTCGTCACTGGTCACTACGAGCGAATATTTGCAATATTAGGTTTTCTCATTTTAATCACTCGCATCTTGTCTTGTGTTCTCTAAACTTTTAAAGAGATGTTGAAAGTAAAAGAAAAGCATAGAAGGTAAATTACCTAAAACCTCCTTTAACTCAGGTTCATCATACTTCCAAGTGAAGCAATTAGACATTTAGTCCTTCAAACCTATAAGAATATGTAAAATATTATATTTTTACTATCAGATTTGTTTTGTTTAACTGCTATATGTAACAAATGGGTGAACATTTAACTATCAGTCCCCCATGGTGGGGGCTATGGAATAGCGAATGGTGTTTTTGAACGTGTGAGTGGGTCAATAAAGTTGCGAGAGACTTGTAACATTGATAAAGGGAATGCTTTAGATTTGGTACGTGGGTATGCTAAAAGAAACAAGTTACTTTGATATTCAGGGTACGTATGTGGTAATAAGGCTCCTACGATTGAAACAAAAATGATGAAGGCTTTATTCGGTGATAAGGATGCAATGGACATTGTTACGATATGATTTGACATGATACGATATGATTTGATTATGTAATTATTGCGATTGATATTATAATCATATTAGGATATTAGGTTTGATTAACCTCTATTTCTTTGTCTCTTTTTATGTTCTATAAATAGGAGCACTCTTTTGTAACATTGTAACACACATCAAATATATGCAAAACCTTTTTCTATATTCTTGTATCAGTTTCTTGTCCAAACATTGAACATGGTTTGATTAGGCATGTTCAATGTTTGGACAAGAAATCAGAATGTAGAATTGTATGTTGTGCAGGGAACAACTATTGCATAAGACAAGCCAAGTGGGCAAAACGCATATGAGGGTATTGCTGGACCTAATGTGAGAAGGGGGAGGTCATTTTGGTGGTGGTCCTATTACTGGATCGAATATGGAAAATGGTGGTGATTAGCCAGAAGCAGAGGTATAGTCTGAAAGTGAAGATAGTGCAATATCCTCGGCACGTTTCCTGGACGCTTCAGCTTTTCTGGCCGATGCAGTTTCATCCTACAAAAGGGGGTACACATGCTATCAAATTTTTTTGCATGTAAATTAATTTGTGCCCGTCGTGATAAAAATTTATATAATAAATTAAACTGTTAAACTGGAGGCCTGTGCCTCCTGTATTGAGTACATCTGCATTGTTGGTTTTTTTTCCCATTCTATAATAATCTACATTCTCATATGTAATTCTCAAATGCAAGCAGCAAGTTTAGAATACAATTATCTCTTATGCATCCGTCTACTACAAGGGAGAGAAGAAACTACTAGTACTAGTACTAGGACTAAAATCAATGGCATGTGCAAGCATATCATAGAGCAAACTAATTAATCAAGGAAGCCATATCCGAGTAATCAATATGTTTAATTAATGATAACTTGTAAGATATTTGGCGATGGTAAAAGTATTAACTACCAAATCAAGCTTTATCAGATACTTGGATCTAATCTCACTCTGAATTCCAGATTGTGCCAAAAATAAAAAGGAAAAATGAAATCAGTGCATGAATTAAACATGTTATCAAGTATTTTGAGAATTGTTGTTCAAAAGAGAGGAATCAGAATGTATATCACAATAAAAAGAATAAGATACAAAAACCCTAAATTGAGTAATAGGAAAAGTGAGAGAGATTGAAGAATTCTACCTTGTGGCGCTTCCACGAGAGGAACTGATCTTGCGTGAGTGTAGTGGGAGAAGGCGATGGCCTCTCTTGTCTGTTCTTCTTTTCATGTGCTCCTTTGATTTCTGCCCCCATTGTTTCGTTTCCGACTGACCAAATCAACAATTGTGACGATGTTGATCAATTAAGCCCTCAACGTTGTTCGTTTGTGACTTTAACATCGTATTGTGACTTTAACTAGTTTGTCCATCAATTAATTTTTAAATAGGTTCGTATATTTTAAGAATTTGTAATTTTTAATTCAGTCCCAAATATATAGAAATATTGTAACTGGATCTCTTATATACTTTTCTGTTTCAATTTCATTAAATATTGATTAGGTTTCGTTTAATGATCCACTCATCATTTAGGGTTCCTTGGATTTTTTGAAAAATTCAAATATGCACATATGCTTCTTAAGAAAATTCGAATAGGTCTTTATACATTTTGGAATCCTAACAAAATCCTAATGGAAAAATATATGAGGACACAATTATCAAATTGTTTATGTGTTCAAGGACCCTAATTATAAACTTTTAAAGTATAGGAGCCTATTTAAAAATTTACAAATAGTCTAGGGAACTTCATATTAATTAAACTTTTTAAAAATCAGATAGAATCATTGGTTGAAGACTTGAAGTGGTTCCATTGTGAATAAGTTATGATTCTAATTTAAATTTTGTTAAATATTTAACTAAAAAAAATTAAAATATTTTTAGAATATTTGAAATAATAATCAAACAATATATAAGATAAGTAAATTAAACTAAAAATTATATTTTAAAACAAGTTAAGTTTAAGCTTTAGAATTGACTCATTTAAATAAATCAGTCAAATTTGAATACTTTTTTTTTCCTCAAATCAAGCTTGAACTTCAACTCGTTTATATCCATGCGTTTAACTATTAGTTTACATTCTTTTTTCTTGGAGAACCTCAAATCGTTTATACTCCCGTGTTTAACTATTAGTTTTACTTTTCTTTGTGCCCCAAGGGTATCCTCTAATCGATAGTCGAAGACTAATCTATTAGAAGATATAGAGATAACCAAAGTGAGCTATGTCCCTTCCAACAAAGTTTTTTTCTAAATATATGATAGGAATCAAACCCCTAACAACATGCTCAAAGAACCCAACTATCTACCAACTAAACCGATGTTATTGTAGTTTAACTTTTAGAATAAGCATGATTTAAAAAAAACAGAATAAGCATAAGTTCGTGAAAAAAGAGAGTTTGTTTTAACTTTTAACATTTATTTATATTGTGAGATATGACTATTTAAAATAAATTTCATTGTAATGTATTTGAGTATGTTGGGATGTAGGGATTGTCTTGTAATGAGGTAGTCATGAAATTTATAAAAAATAAATGGTTAAAATGCACTTTTAGTCCCTCAAGTTTTTTACTTTGGCGAAAACGGTCCCTCTAGTTTTTTTTAGTGATTTTAGTCCCCATAATTTTTAAACATTGCATTATTCGTCCCTTTGTCTAATTTCCGTCAGAAAACTAACGGAGTGTGCCACATGACTTATCCAGTTGGCATAAAAAATATCAAATTAACAAAGTTAATTAAATAATAACATTTAAAATACTATAATAGTAATTTAATTTAATAGTTATCATAAAAAATAATATCAAATCTACTTCATCTCCTATCTTCTTAGACCCACGACCTCCCTTCATCACCATCGCCGACTCTTCCACTTCTTCCTTCACCTCCCCAGCCTCCCTCCTCTACTCCTCTATCGCCCCTCTCCTCTTCAAATCCCGACACTGCTCAGGTCATTGCCCTTGCTGAGAAGCAGGATGCAGCATTTGATGTCTGGTTCTATCAGGCAGATGGGGTTACTACCTTTGTGCTTAGTATTCTCTCAGCAAATAGCCAAAAAAGCTCTTCAGATCCCATTCATATGTTCATCACAGGAGTTTAACCATTAATCATTATGTGCAGTGAATAATCTCCTCGAAAAAAGTGAAAAATGAAATAACATGCGTGTATTCGGTTCATAGTGATCAAAAGTACTCTTTTGCCGAGTTGCTATTGCATCACTTTTGACTTTATGTTTAGTGGTTTAAGAAAATTTATCATAAAAGATGTCTCTTAGCCTAAATGTGTGTATATCCATTTTTATATCACATACTATGAGAAATAGAGTGTTAAAGTCCACCCATTTAGTCAATTTTGATGAATAACAAAGCTGCTTCTTATTTCATGGCATATCTTCAATTGTACAACTAGAAAAGTCCGTATTCAACCAAAAAATTACCAAAAACATAAAACCATGGCACTTTGACAAGAGAGTAACAAAAAACTCCGGCCATACACCCTTTAGCTATCGGTAATTAATTATATTAGCTATTTATCAATTAGGAGCCTTAATTGATATGTGGTCAAATTAAGCAATAAGACCAATCAGATTTCTGATTTGATAATTGATTATCATTAATTAGATGATATGGGTGGAATATGAGTGGATGTCACTGATAACCAATTTCAGAATAATGGGAACCCTAATTGGTCATCACCCTACATATAGGTTATGGTCCCCAATACACCGGACATAATGCACACCGCCTCTTCTCCCCATCTGAAGAGCGACTAAGGCATAAAGAGTCCAGGTTGAGTAAGAACCACAAGCCAACGGGTGTCCATTAACCGTCTCTCTCTTTCTCCCCCCTTCTCTGTTTTTCCAGGTTACCGCACATTGATCGTTAGCAATGGATCCAGAAAAATACATGGCCTGACCGTGTTGAGCAATACGGTCATGGACCTATAATGTGTTAAAATAAAATTAAGAAAGGATGTATATGCTTTTGGTTTTCCAGAATGCTATACGTGGTTTTATTTATTTGTTGAGGCCTTTGGTTACTTACCTTATTTTTGTCTTATGTGCATTTTGAATTCCGAATTGGCTTGAGGTTTCATATATCAGGCAAGCTACACATGAAACGTTTTTTTATAATGTGTTAATGGTTTTTTGTTGAGAATTCAAAATCCATCAAAATGATATATGCTTTGTGGTTTCTTATTGCTATTCATATAATATACATGAATTGAAAGTGAATTGATGACTCTGCACATGAATAAGCAAATCGTGATTCATTGAAAAATTGAAAAGATAAAAAGTTTCAGAAAACAAAGTTATATGTTGGGTGCATTTGTTTATGACTTCTCTCGCTGTTGCCTAATTGCCATTGGACCACACGGTGGTCAAGTTATGCAATTTTTTTTGTTTCCATGCTTAAATATTTAAGTTTTCACGTTTAAGTGTGGATTTAGTAGATTTTAGACCCCCCATTTTGATAAATTGTCTGGTAATTTTGGTTGAGTTGGTTGAAACAACACGTTGCTGAAGTAACCTTTGTTGCGTAAATTTAATTCAATTACATTTACAAAATATGTAGTATGGAGTTATTCATGCAAGCTAGAGGTTGTGTGTCTGTTTCTATGTGCTGTCTTTGTGGCATTCACGATGAATCCTCTCATCATCTATTCTTTGAATGCCAATTTGCTGTCCAAACATGGTTATGGCTGCAAAGTCGGTTAAACTGCTCAATTAACTACAACTCAGCCTTGGATGTTATGCAAGTTTGTGATGCTAAGTGCAGCCCGCAATTGAAGGACGTGTACCTTGCAGTGATTCTTAACACAATTTGGTCCATCTGGTATTGCAGGAACCAAAGAAGATTTAGTAATGTCAACGTTAGTTGGAGATCAGCCCGCACTATGATCCTGGCTCAAACCTCTTTAGTTGGTTCCTTATCAAAAGGCCATATGTTCAATTCAATTGCGGAGTGTCAGGTACTAAAAGACTTTGCCATAGCTACCCATGCTCCTAAAGCTCCTACTATTAAACAAGTAGATTGGCTTCCTCCATCCTTTGGTTGGTTAAAGTGCAACACTAATGGGGCTGCTAAGGGATATCCTGGCCATGCTGGTGCTGGTGGGATTTTCGAAAACTCCCTAGGGGATTCCTTTGTTTGTTTCTCCTCCTATGTTGGTATTACAACTGCTTTCCATGCTGAGCTTAGTGCTGTCATGCTTGCCATAGAGTTGGCCTCCAAGAAAGGTTGGAAAAACATTTGGTTTGAGTGCGACTCTACTTCGGTCGTTGCTTCAACTAAATCTCACTCTTTAGTCCCTTGGAAAATCAGAGGGAGATGGAGAAATTGCATGAAGATTGGTGATCAGTTGAATTTAATCTTTACTCATATTTTTCAGATAGGGTAATCATTTTGCTGACAAGTTAGCTTCCTTTGGTGCTACTGGTTCTAGTTACACTTGGTGGGAGACTTTTCCAGATTTTGTTAAGTCTGATTTCTATCATGATAAACTGGGGTTACCTCAATTCAGGTTTAGATAGTTCTCCATGGGTCTTGGCCTAGTCCCCCCATGCTTTCCATGTGGATAATGGGATGCCTGAAGGTGACCATTATTTGACATGACTTATCACCAATATTTGATCATTACGTTGAGAGTACCACTAGCAGTTAATTCTTACAATCCGAAGATTAGGAATTAATGGTGCACTTGGTATCTTGTTTGGGTCTTTAGTTTGCCAATTTGGATTTCGAGTGAGCCAATTAAAGTATGAAGTCTCCAAGGTGACCTCTCTGGTGGAAATTGCTCATAAGAGATATTGAATGTTGTGTGAGTGTATATCCATGCGGGTATTATTCGGCCTAAAGGAAGGTTAATATTTGACCGGATTGCATTCACAGATTTGATGGTATGCACTTGACGATTATAAGGTTTACATGTGAATGATAAATCAATTAAAAGAAGGATTTATTATTTGACAAGATTAATTGTTAGTGTTTGACCATTATAACAAAATACCACTAGCAACTAATGTTACTGTCCGAAGACTTGATATTAATGATGCACTAGGTATTTTGGTGAGTACCTTTACGATACTTTTGTTCTCTTTAAGGATTAATATTACTCATGTATTTGCTAGTTTAATCCTCAAAAATTCTGACTTTTAGTATTGAAAGGAAAACAATAAAGTTGTTCTTGGATCTAGACCTTGCATAAAGATGGAGAAACTGACCTTCTCTCACTTAATCCAATACCTCCGAAGAGATAATCAAGTATAGAAAGTGGAACCGCTCCAATCGTTTGGGTCTTATGATCATAATGCATAATATTCCAGAAATCTTTAGGGGTGTTATTTCATAATTAATGCTAGAGATTTCCTTGCTAAAGTTGAAAAGTGCTTTCTAAAGGCAATACAGGCGAAAACAAGCACTCATTGAAGAGCTAGATTTTTATTAAGTATAAAGGTAACGGAAATTTCAGGAGCATATTATGAGAATGTCCAATCTTGCTCTTAAACTTAAGGTGTTAAAGCTTGAGCTGTCTAACGAGATGCTCATGCATTTAGCATTCGGTATTCTTTCCTACACAATTTAGTCAATTCAAGTCAGATTATAGCTACCGAAAAGATAAATGATATCTTAATGAATTCATTTCATAAGGTGTGCAAGAAAGGAAAGAATGAAGCAAGAGAACACAAATGGTGCTCATTTGGCGAATACCTCTAAATATAAGGGCAAACAAAATAAATTAAGGATGAAACTGTTGTGGGTCCATCTTAAAATAAACAACCAAGTTTGCAATTGTTTCTTTTATAAATACATCGGGCATGTCAAAAAGAAATGTCCCAAATATCATGTTTGGAATGCCTATAAAGAATTGTCTGAACTGATGAAGGTTAAGTGGTGCTGAAAGATGCATCTATATTGGAGTTTACCAAGTCAGTAAATGATAAGACTATTGACGTTTCAGATTGTTGTTACTGGCTAACATTTGGAATTTAAAGACATTTTGGTTTAGTCATCATTTAGATGAAATTTGGTTTTGGTTTCTTATTGAACAAATCAAGAATATTTTTTGTTCATTTAGAAACGATGGATTTAATTTGTCTTTTAAATTCAAATATTGTTGGAACCAGTTAAGCTATGGATTGTGACGATCTATAATTGCTTGGTATTGAAACATCTTGTGGGAAAACATTGAGTGAGGAGTCATATGGCACCAAGCATAAAGTAGACAATAAAAGATTCAGGAGCATTTTGATACAAACATTCAGGGCATATCTCTATAAATAGAGTTGAGTGACTTGTATAAGGGAATCCTAGATTCAATTGACCTTATACATTTTATTATTTGTATCAAATGCATTAAAGATAAATAGATCATAACATGGCTATCAAGAATACAGTTAAGTCCTAGTAATGACTCTTAAAGATATGGTGAGGAGTATGATTAGTCATTCTACCTTACTAGATTCACTATGGGAGTAACACTAAAGATTCCAGCTTAAATACTTGATAGAAAACCAACTAAAGTAACCGACGAATCACTTTAAGTATAGGACTATCCAACTAAGGCAAGGCCTTATAAGCCTCGCAATGGAAATTGGAGTCCCAAACAGTGAGTGGCTACCTTATTGGTTACTCTGAAAGGTCAAAGGGGTATGAATTTTTTAAATCCCAAGTTAAAGATACCTTGAGACGGGAACTGACTAGTTCTTTGAGGATATTGAGTTTGGGGGGAGATAAGGTTAGAGACATTATCTTTGAGGAAGAATTGGTTCTAATCCCTGAACCAATTCATATAGTTGCTATTTGTGTAGCAAATTTGGATCCTGTGAGGATATTGTTGTTATTCTTCCTATTCAAGATAAGGAAATTATCGCTAAAGGTAAAACTCAACACCCTCAAGGACTAGAGCATCGAGAGTCATTGCATATTGCTATGATCCAATAAAGAAAGGATGAATACTATGTTGGATAATTATGTAGTATTTCTCTAGGAACATAAGGTAAATGGTGTGATGGAAGGTGATTCTATCAACTCCCATAAAACCATATGAAGTTTCCATTCGGAAAATTGGATTGAAGGAATGAGTACAAGCTCAAGCTAGACAATAAGTTTTGAAACTTGTCATATCACCTGAAAGTTTCAAGGGGTAATATTGAGAGCTATAAGGCTTGTCTAGTGTCAAAAGGCTATACTCAAAAGAAAGGATTGATTGTAAGGAGACCTTCTTTTCATTACCATTGAAGGACTCTTTTAAGGCAATCATGGCTCTCGTTGCTCGTTATAATTTGGAGCTTCATAAGATGGATGTCAAGACGGTGTTTGGTCACATTGATGAAACAAATGTATATAGCGCAACCAGCAAATTTTGTGTCAAAATACCCATAAAAGATTGTTTGCAAATTGATGGAATCTATCAATGGGCTAAATAAGACGTCTCATTAGTGATACCACAAGTCCCATAAGGTGATTGTCTCATTTGGTTTTGAGATAAATATCATGGACACTTGTGAGTCTCACAATTTCAGTGGGAGTAAATTTAATTATATTCCTGGTGTTATATGTTGACATTTTTACTAGCCAACAGCGATATAGGCTCGTTGTGCGAAACCAAGAAATTTCTAATCAATTTGTTCAAGATGAAAGATCTTGGAGACACCTCTATTGTCATAGGAATTCAGGTACTTAGAGATTACTCTCGAGGTATCCTTGGATTATCACAAAAGAGCTATATCGATACAATTTTGGATGGGTTCAACATGAAAGATATTAAACCAGGGAATACCCCGATAACTAAGGGAGACTATTTTGGTCTCAATTAATGCCCAAAAGGAAATTTGTAAATTTAGGAAATATAGAAGATTCCCTATGCTTCAGCGGTGGGAAGTCTGATGTATGCTCAGGTTTGTACGCATCTGGACATAGCATACATAGATGCAGTGTTAGACATATACTGGAGCAATCTAGAAAAGGACCATTGGAAAGCAGCTAAAATGGTCACAAGGTACTTGAAGAGAACAAAAGGATATACACTCACGGATCGGAGATCTGACAATTTAGAGATCATAAGGTATTCTAACTCCGATCTTGTTAGGTGCCAAGATAGAAGGCATTCAACCTCGGGACATGACTGAGGAATTTTCTCATTGGGTTGCGTATAATAAAATGAATTGAAAGATCACTCAGGTTGTAACACCCTGCTTTTTCGTTAAGTGTTTTTTTATAAGTTTGTTTGGTTGGTTAAGGGCTTAGTGAGATTTTTTGTTCAAAAGTCCCTTTCTGGTGCATGATGTGACACCCTAACTCGGGTCATCACATGGTTACCCGTTTGAGGAAATAAAACTTAACTTGCTGGTTACTTTCTGAAAATAATGTTTTCTCAACGTTTGTCTTTTCAAAATTTGGTGATAAAAGTTTTTCTTCTTTTTAAACTCATAACAACAACGTAATCAAATCACACTTAAATACATAAGGTATATAAGTCATACAACTCTAATGCCTCATATATTTTCACACATAGATCATTATCGGTTTAGTTTATTATCAAAACATAATATAACATAATAGGACCTAAGCTGGTCGTAACTAACAGACACTACAACCGATAGAAGCAGCAACAGCATGCCCCGAACTAGACAGCCTTCTTCTTCTTGTAGAGATCATACCCCTTGTGCGACTCTGATATGTTTGTAAGGGTGAGATGTCAATATATGGATTTAACACAATAACTAAATGTGCGACACAAAAGAAGGCATATACATATATACATGTTTATAACAACATAAGCATCCATATTATGGCATATAATTTATCAATGGGTTCCACACCCCAAACATCAAAGTTGGAAAACTATGCATGAACACTTCAATACATCATCTAAACATTCACACTTAATCTCCGGAGATCCCCAACGTCATTTAAAATAAGCTGATCAAGCTTGATTGCCAAAATAGGCATGTCGATTTTACCATAGCCCACTGTCCGGCACAGTGAGAACGTCAATTTATGGTTTTTCATTGTACGTCAATTGCCCAAAGCCACAATGAATATGTCGATTACATGAATTCATTGTACGTCGATTGCCCAAAGGCACAATGAATACCTTGTTTACATGAATATCATAAAGATACCATGATTAACAAATACGTCGAAACATGAATACCATCAAGATATCATGATTAACCTCATAGGCACGTCTGCCAAAATGCATGCAAAACATTTTATTCTCGTCATTTTTGTGTGTTCAATCTTTCCTTTGTCAAAGCTCAAAGCTTGCGACCAACATAGTTTTAACATTTTAAAACTTTCATTAATAAGACAGGACTTCAAAGTCCGAGTGCTCAATCACAAAACCCCTAGATCAATGCACCGGTCTTAGGTTCGTGGTAATAGAAACCTCATTTATCTTTTATCGTCGTTTATTAGGTCGTGAAGTAGACACACTGTCTACTGAACACCAAGTCTGTAACGTCATAAGAACACTAGCACCCCGACATCTCGGTTACTAAGTTCCATATCGTCATTTACGTCATTTTTCATCTGTGAAAAACAAATACGAATTAAAATCTCCGCAACTTATCCAAGCTACTGGAAACACGTCATTGAGTAAAACTCATTTACAGAAAATCCTTTCTACTTGAAATTCGTTTGTAAAACTTCAAATCATAGAAAATCTATTTTCCTTTGGAAACTCATTTTTCCCGAAATAACGTCAAATCATCAAGAACTCTTTTACTAAAACTTCAACTCGAAAAACATAAATCAATTGAGATTAAATCTCTTCTCAAACTAAGTACTGCTGTTTTTAAACTCCTGCCGTAAATAATTTCGAAACTTACCATCGTTTAGCATTTTCAAAGAAAACGTTTTTAAGTCCAACTTAGACCTTTCTTCTAAAATAATTTTCTTATATAACAAATAAGGTATTTTCGAATATTAATTTCACAAAATAACTTTTTAAATTATTACAGAATTTCTTACGTAAAAATTAGCAGTAGTAAAATATTTTCACGGTTGCACACTCCCTGTGACCCACAGTTCACTTTTTCATTACTGAATCATTAAAATAATAATATTTCTCAAAACTCATTATTTTTCCAAAACAATTTTTTCCACCACTATTATATTCCAACATTTCCCATAAAACATTGAATATAATTTACACAGCTTATTGAAGCTTTTATTTGATTAATCGGTTGTGCACTGACCACTGTCAGGATTCTCAAACAACATTCTACAACATCATAAGAATTATATCGCCAGGTAGATCATGCATCATAGCAATATAATATACAACTGCAGATAATTAAATAAATTTAAGCAGATCAATCACCGATACACAGATAAACAACACAACGTAAACAACATAAACAAATAACCACAACCACATATAAATTATACATACTACACTAAAAGCAAATGGTTATTGAGAAAAATCCCTCAGGTAAGCTCCCCTTACCTCTCGAAGCTCCTCGGTGAAATTAAAAGAACTCTGTCGATTGTCGGAAACCCTCGTACACCGTAAAACAATTAACCTTCAACAACACATCCAAACAACCAATCAAAACAAGCAAAACAAACACCTAATCCTCTCTAATAGGTCACAACCTCCTTAGGGTTTTGTGGCTCAAAATCTCCAAACTTGCTTAAGTCATGGATTAAGGATCCTAATATACTTAAGGAAATTGATTAGGGCTAAACAACAAAGTTAAGAATCAAAACCATCCTAACCCTCTAAATGGTAGATTCAGCCAACACAAGGACATAGGGTTAGGGTTTTCATTTTTGACAAACCAACTTAGATTTAACATAAACATTTATTAACTAGATGATTACATGTTCACTTTGATAAAACTTAACAAAATCATTCAAGTTCCTCACGAATGAATTTCGGCCAAGACATGAAAGTCATGGTTAGAAATTTCAAGTTGATACAGGAACTTGGATTTAGCAAGTACATACCCTAGAAGCATGAGATCTATGATCATTTTCAAGTAGAAAAGCAACAAAGTTCCTCCACCTCTCACTATAGGTTTCGGCCATGCTCAAAAAAATGAGGAGAAAGATTTTTTTGGCAACAATCTCTTAGATCACGATATTAGAGATAATAATAAGAACATTGAAAGTGGTTTCACATTTTTAGGATTTTTCTATGATTTATGGTGATTTTTCAAAGTTATGAACATAAGCTTGAATCTAGTTTGAACATAGTCATTTAAGACTTCAAAACATGAAAAATTATGAAGAACATGACATTAAATGAAGGTAGAGAGTAAGAATCACCTCTAGAAGAACAATAAATGATCAAGAATCACTAACTTCCTTTGAAAACTCAAGCTTTTCACTTGTAAGAAAATAGAGTTTTTTGAGAGTTTGGAGAGGATGAAGAAGAATGTGGAAGAATGGAGAAGCTCCTACCTTCTTCAAGAGCTTATGGCAGACACAAGGAGGCTTGGCCATGCGAAATTGGGCTTGGTAAAAGCCCAAGTCCATTACCAAATTTTGCAACATCAAAAATGCTTAAGACTTTAATAAAAAAACGTACGAAATTAAGAGTAGGAAATTGGTTTTCATGGAATAACTCTTGGCCACGAAATTTGAGCCTCAAAACTGCATCCCAACATGATTTGGATGAGTGAAAAACTGATCCACTTCACTTAGTGTATCATAGAATCTAGTTTAGGGACCAAAGTGCAATTAAGAATAAGTTTAAGGACCAAAATGCAATTTCCATAGAAATTGTCATCATGAGGCCATGTGCACCATTAATGTGTTCACATGGGTGACTCACCATATGTGACTCATTGGTATCATCCGTTAGCGGCTCCCGGAAATCCCGTAATCTGCTCCGTTGCTTCCCCTATTCAATATGACGCCCGGATAAAATATAATATTTAACTTTTTAGTGAAATATTTCAAAATAAACAAAATCATAGGAAATTAGATAAAAAGCTTAAGCTTTTCGTTCACAAGTTAAAATTAGGTCTTTTGAGCAGTATAATTATACTGTCAATGAAATTCGCGAGCCGGGATTCGCCTGACTTTTCAACCTAAATTTTTATCGTAACTCTCTACGGTAAATTAGAGTGTAAATAAGGTTTTCGGTTTAATTCAAAACATTTCTAAGTCTTGGATAAAAATATAAACTTATTTATATAAATTTCCGATATTAGAAAATAGTGAAAGTCGGGGTGTTTCACATGAGCACACCCGTGCTCATTAGCCAGCACGCCCATGCTTAAAGGCTGAAGCGTGTTTCAGTTTTTAAGTTGAGAAGGCCCGTGCTCAACAATGAGCATGCTCGTGCTCACTGTGCGGACCGCGTCTCGCTGACGCTAAGTCCAGCACGACCGTGCTAAGGTGCAGGCTTTATATAGTTGGCACAAAAACCGAGGGTTACGTTTTAACCCTACTTTCTGATGCCAGCCGTCACCTAGTGTGGCCAGAGCAGTTTTCTTCCCTTTTTCCACCAAACTCAACTAGTTCTTAGAGTTTTGGAGACCTTCGGGAGACCTTTGTTTATCAGAATCAACCAGTATTGGTAATGGTAACATTCCTTTTCCGTTTCCTTTATTTTGTGAATTGTGAATTGATTAGTTTATGTTTTTGGTTAACTAAGGCGTAGAATCGGACTGAGACACTCGTGGGGACGTGACCAGTTGTCATTAGGAGGTAACATTTGGAACCTTCAATCCAGGTATGGGGAGAAGGGTAGTGTATATCATAGGCATTGGGGGTAGTGTAAGGTAAAGGGGTTCCCATAACCTCGGTTTGTCATGTTTGATGATATGTTTAATATGTTGGTTGATTTGCTACGATAATAGGTTTGATTGTTAATATGTTTTCCTACATGCCCATGTTCATAATATGTTCTTAATGGTTATGTTGTTATTGTTAATATGAACATGATGTTTTGTTGTTGGTTATCGGCATGATTATGTTGGATGATTGTTGAGATATGACTGTTGAATACTGGTTGATTCCTGATGTTGGTTGAATGGTTGATGCCATGACTGTGATGATGTTATGATTGAGTTGATGAGGATGTGGGATCTGGAAAATATGTTGTTAAAATGGATTAGGATTAATGGACTTAATCATTGAAATAATTGGCTAAGAACTGTGTTTTAAGTCAGCCCAGAACAGTACTGTCGTGCATTGAGCACGACCATGATGAACAGGGTGCACGGCCGTGCTCCCAGTTTGAATTCCGGAAAATGACCGCGCATTAAGCACGGTCGTGCAGTAGAGGAGCACGACCGTGCTGCTGAGCACAACCATGCCTAATAGGAAGCACACACGTTCTTCACTTATGTGACCAGCACGACCGTGCAGAGGATCAGCACGCCCGTGCTCCCCTACAGACCAGAGATGAAATTAAGGACTTTTAAGGGGTTTCTAACCCCAATTCCCCAATGATGAAGAGATAACACAATCAATTAATGTGATGGATTAGATAACTTGATCAATGATTAACAAAGGTGATTAAGATGATCAGATGGTGAGTTGTTGAGTTTGATAAGCCGGTACCCGTTGGGTTACCGCACGCTGATGAGTTGTGCCTCGGTGCTTTTTTGCCAAGGGAGCCTTGACCTCGTGGTTTGGGTCTAAGGTGTTGTTGATGTTGTACCTTGGCATCCGAGAGTTTGCTCTAAGGGGGCCTTGACCCGGTTGGGTTTAAGGTGTTGCGGTAGATTCAGCTGCGGTCGATTCTGCTGGTTAAAGGTTTTGCGGTAGATTCCAATGTTATCTTTGGTTGATTCTGTCGAAGCAAAGGAGGTGTAGTTTGCCCGTTGTTTGTTGTTATGCTGCATGCATCATTGGAGATGTTTTTGTTGGTGGATGTTCGACATATGGGAGGTCGTCCTAGAGTACGACGATCTGGCCATCCACGGTAGGTTACCCAAGGTTTGGTAACTGTGCGCCCCCGTGACGAGGCATTTGTTGGTTTGATGCGTTGAGTATCCAAGGATTAGATTCTCCGGTGTTGAGTAGATTCTCAATGTGGATATTTAACTCCGAAGTCGTTCATCCCGAGTTAGTGTGGATCCACATGCATATTGGAGTAGTGTTGCATTGCACTGCATAGCATACTTGGTTGATATGATGTTGATATATATATATATATATATATATATATATATATCTACGTTGATGTATGTTATGATGATGCTATGATGTATGTTTTACCTTGCTTCCTATCTCCATGCCGTATATGTTTACATGATTCTTATTCCCCGTTCTTTGTTTTGTTTGTTTGACCTGATTGGCACCTTGCAGAGGATGGCGAGCAGCCAGGAGAGGAGTGACTTTGAGGAGCCACCACTCATAGTTAGGAGTTTTCCTTATGTTTAGTTAGTTCAGTTGTATTCCGAGGATTTCATTCCGAAACGGTTATGACAGCTCTGTTGTGACATCGGGTTGGGTTATATTGTTTATCTTTTGGTTTATTTGTTTTAAACTTGTTTTATTTTCTACGTTTTGAGAACTCGTTCATGTGGGACCTTTCTACCCATGGACAAATGTTTTATTTTATCCAGTAAATGCATGGTTTATATCTTTGTCTTTAAATTTCTTTATAACATGCGGGGTAGCAGGGTGTCACGCAAGTTATATTGTGACAATAAGTCAGTCGTGTTGTACTCCGATAACAACAGGAGTTCAATGAAGTCGAAGGTTATCGACATCAAGTTTCCAATTATCTATAGAACATTGAGGAACAAACTTTATGCTAGCTAACCCACTAACCAAAGGCTTGACACCTAAGGTCTTTCATGAGCATGTTGCTCATGGGTGTTGGCTTCACTACAATAGATTAGACTTTAGATAGCGCACCTTTTATAGCATTTCCGTGTGGAAATGCTATTAAAAGTGATGGGGGGACTTTTAATAGCGGTTCCTTAAGGAAACGCTATCTTAGGTATTGATAAGCCTCTGGCTCATCTAGTTTTATAGCTAGTATGACTAGGGTTTTGTGCAAATTATATCGTATTTTCACCCAAATTAGATTAGATTGTCCTCAAGCAAGGTTTTGAGTCTCTAGAGTAGTTTTAAGTTAATTTAGCAAGTTTTAAGTCAAAATAATACACTCATGCTTATTTCCTTGTTTTCAGGTTAAGTAGAAGTTGAGAAAATAAAGAACAGGGGATTCGCCCCGCGAAAGACATGCTCGCCACGCGACCCCGAAGCCTGACTGTTCCAAGAAATTGCTAAGTCTCTGGGTCGCCTCGCGAAAAAGGTCTCGCCCCGCGAGTCTTGCAAACATGAAAAAGTCAGAGACGATCACGGCTTGCCCGTGTTGAAGGTCATGGCCGTGGCAGTTTTGAAGCTGAAGAGTCTCGCCACGCGAGTATCACTTCGCCTCGCGAGAATGCCAAGGGTTGCTGACAGTTCATGAAATTCGCCTCGCGAATGGTTGTTCGCCTCGCGAGCCCTCTGAATTCTGAAATTGTATAAAAGGCTGTTCTGAATATTTTGTAGGGACTTTTGCTTCTCCAACTTTCGAATATACATTTTCTTTGTGATTTCGTTATTGCCATGGAGCACTAAGTCATAGGATTAATCTACTGTTTGAGGATCCTATATACTTGAGGTTATGTAATCCCTATTTTAATTGCTTTTCCCTTTTCAATACCATACTTTGTATTTCTGTTTGCTTAATTCAGGAGTATACTGTATTGTATTGATTTATCTCTGGTGATATCATGTTCCTATAATTAATCGCATCTGCTTAATTTGCGTGTGTACATTTCGTGTTCGCTTAGTTCACGAAGGGCTTAATCCCGTTTGCTTAATTCGGGAATAGGGACATGTATCTGTGGTAGTAGTTTCGCTTGTAAATTACTATTACAACCGGAAGGGGATAAGAATCTGCTTAGGGCTTGGGATTACATTAACCAGGGATAGTTGGGAATTCTTTGTGATGAGATTAATCGTTGTTTGATAACTGATAATCCCTTTTCAACTGCTTTGTTTTTGATTGCTCTGTTTTGTTTGTTTCTTAATTGCATTCCAATCCAAACACCCACCCCCCAAAACTTATTTTTGTGAAAAGTAATATTCTCAGAGTCCTTAGAGACGACATCCGAGTTGTCGCACTATACCACACTTTTAAACCCGCTCGTCCTTTTTGGCGCGTGCGCGACAGCGCGACCAAAAATTGGCGCCGTTGCCGGGGACTCTGAGTTGTTATTTTTCGCAACTTGTTTTATTTTATTTTTCTTTCTTTCTTTTATTTTGTTTTGTTTTGAATTGGTCTGGCTACTAGGTCTAATTGCCCTGAACTGTGTGATTTTGACCCGGAAATTGAAAGAACATTGCACACACTCCGTAGGGAATTTCGGGCTAGCACTAGTAGTGATACCAATTTTAAAACTGCTTTTGAAAACATGGGAGACCAAAGGACTTTGAGGCAGCTTGCTGCCCCTGATGTGAATTACAATGGTTTGTGCATTGCTTATCCTGGTGCTGACACACCTTTTGAGTTAAAATCTGGGCTAATCCATTTGTTGCCAAGATTTAATGGTCTTGCAGGTGAAGATCCACACAAGCACTTGAAGGAGTTCCAAGTTGTCTGCTCTCCACAACTTTGAGGCCGAAGGAGTAATCGAGGATCATATCAAGTTGAAGGCTTTTCCATTCTCACTCCAGGGAGCTGCGAAAGATTGGCTTTTATACCTTGCGCCGAATTCCATTACCACATGGAACGACTTGAAGAAGCTCTTCCGGAGAAATATTTTCCCGCCTCCAGAGCCGCTGCAATTAGGAAAGAAATCTGTGGAATAAGGCAAGGAAATGAGTCGCTAGCTGAGTATTGGGAGAGGTTCAAGCAGTTGACATCTAGTTGCCCCAAAGACCAAATTTACGAACAGCTCCTCGTCCAATATTTTTATGAAGGATTGCAGCCTATGGATAGGAATATTTTGGATCTTTGCTAGTGGGGAGCATTGGTTGACAAGACCCCCTTCTTGCTGCTAAGCAACTTATTGAGAACATGTCGATGAATTCCCAGCAATTCACTACAAGAAGAAATTCTGTTGAGACTAGAGGTGTACATGAGGTCCGCACTTCCTCTTCTGACCATGATGTGATGATAGAATTGATAGGCTCACTTCTTTGGTAGAGAAATTGGTAATGGATAGGGTTCAGCCTGCGGTGTTTTTGTGGCATGTGCAGTTCTCCGAGCACCCATATGAAGCATGCCCCATTTTGCAAGGAGGGTCGATTCATGAATCACCTCAAGCCTTTGCAGTCCATCAAGTATAATCGGGGCAATAACCAGAGCAGATACAACATTCCGATCTTTCAACAAATAGGTACCATCCCGGTGGAGTAATCACCCTAATCTGCGGTATGGGAACTCATCCCAACAGCCGATGGCACCTCGTAATCCTCCTCCGGTGACTACTTCAGCACCCTCCGGACCTTCAGTAGATGACATGCTCAATAAAATGGCTGCACAAATGGCTGCACAAAATCTAGATTTCAGAAAGCAAATAGGACAGATTCCAGCACGATTCCTCCAGGCCTCACAGGCACAATTTCAGAGAGAGAACGGATGCGAGTATTCAGGCATTGCATACACAGATTGGACAGATGGCTACTGACATAAATAATATAAAGCAAGGTCAAGGAACAACCCAGCTGCCAAAGACAGCCGGTGATCAATCCTAATGCCTCCAACCCCAATGTGAGTTCTATATCTCTCGAGGTCCGGAAAGGTTGTTGAGGCCACACGGAAAGAATGAAGAAACTATGAAGGCTACTCCCGAGCCTATTGTTGAAGTTACTCCCGAGCCTGTGGTTGAAGTTGAAACCGAGAGAGTGTATAGACCACCCATTCCATTCCCACACGTAATCCAGAAAAATTTGAAGAGTGGTGGTGAAGATAAAGAGAAGGCAATTCTTGATGTGTTAAGAAAGGTTGGTGTTAATATCCCTCTGTTGGATGTGATCAAGCAAGTGCCCGGATATGCCAAATTTCTCAAGGACCTATGCACCAACAAGAGGACGATGAAGACTAATGAGAGGGTTGACTTGGGAAGAAATGTCTCGGCGCTTATCCGATCTGAGCGGGAAAGAGTTGTTGCTTTCACCCGGGCATCGCCACCGAAGTGCAAGGATCCAGGCACCTTCACTATCCCATGCACTATTGGGGACAAGAAGTTTGAAAACTGCATGTTGGACTTGGGAGCATCTATCAATGTCATGCCTACCTCCATCTTTAACAAACTGGATCTTGGTCCTTTGAAGTACACAGTATCACCATTCGGTTGGCCAACAGGACTGTGCCCGCCCCATGGGAATGGTGGAAGATGTACTAGTGCAAGTTGATGATCCGATCTTCCCACTGATTTCTACATCTTGGACATGGCAAAGTAGACACATTCCAGTAAATCACCAATCATCCTGGGCCGGCCATTCATGAAGACAGCCAAGACTAACATTGATGTGGGTGATGGAACCATGTCTATGAAGTTTGGGGATATAGTTGCAAAGTTCAACATATTTGATGCCATGAAACATCCAGCGGAAGAGCACTCTGTATTCCACATTGAGCTGGTATCTGAGACTATTGAGGATAACCATGAGAACTTGTTTTCTAATTTTCCACTTAATTCTGGCTGTGATGATATTCTTTCTTTTCTTGATTGTACTAACGCTAACCATTTTGTGGTTTGTGCTGAGATTGCTGCATGTTTAGCAGGTGATAAGATTGTCAGTGCAGTGGATGAGAAACATGAAGAAGATGAAGGAGCACTGGAGGCCCTCTCTACCTCTTTGGACTTAGACTGCAAGGAATGGGATCCAGGTGACAGCTCCCGCTTACACTGCACTTGATCAGGGAGTACTCTTTTCCTTTCCCTCACTATGATCTTATAATTCTGCTGTTCATTGGGGACAATGCATGTTTTAAGTGTGGGGGAGGGAATTAGTTGTAGTTTTTCTCTTCTTTGAATAAAGTTTTCTTTTCTTTGAATAAAGCTCCTAAATAATTTGAGAAGCTCAGGAGCATTTGTGTGTTGAGTCTTTTGATTGGCAAGTTTGTTAGATTTTGATTGATGTTGCACAGATTGCTTGCATGATTGATATGTGATGATCCCCCCTAGGCTGAAAAATTTGAAAAATTTTTGTGATTCCCATGTGAAATTGAAAACTGAACTTTGGGATTTTGTTATGATAGCATGATGAATGATAAGTTTGGGGTGATAGGGAGCACACACTAGGGATAGTATCTCTGTTCAAATAATTTGCAAATAATGTCCAGGTGAGGTTTTGAGCCTCCAACATGTTTTAAAATGTGTGAAAATCACTTTCAAGTTGCACTTCCCTGGATTTGATTGAATCTCTTTTTGGTTTGCATGATTATATGTGTGTAGCAAATGATTTAGGCAGTTTCTTTGTAAATAGCTACTTGGCCTGAATAAACCAATTCCTAATGCATGTTCCCTAGTTAGCCCTTTTGAGCCTATTAGCCTGTTAATTCTTGATAACCTAATGTTATAAGCCCTAAAATCTGGAAAACCATGTTAACCCGATCTTAGGATTAGGAGAGCATGTAATCTTAGAATGGGTGCAAGAAACTAAAGTTTGGGGTGGCTGCAAGGTGTAATATGTGGTTGAAAAAGAAAAAAAAAAAAGAGTTGGAGCCAAAAGCTTGTGAAAGAAAAAGTGTACAAATATTGAAAAAAAAAATGCCAAAAAGAAATAAAAAGAGCTGTAACCACCCAGAAGTGTAAAGAAAAGAAAAAAAAATAAAATAATAAAGAAAGGAACTTGAGTGAAATTCAAAGTGTAAAAATGTTTCATGCTCTCTTAGTTCCTAGGGTCTTCAGCCTAGTACCTTTGTATATCCTACCCTTAGCCAGGCCCCCCTACAACCTATAAAAGACCTTTTGATGTTGCTTGCATGTTTTCTGTGGGAACCATTTTGAGGTGAAAATCAAACTTTTGGGAAGTGTACTTGAAAAGTGAAACTGAGTGCAAGTTGTTAGCCTGACATAAAGCGAGTGGACTCGAGTGAACAAATAATGCCCTTGTGAGGAAGGCAGTTGTTTGGATTTGGTGATCTCCCTCTTGTGTGTGACTTAGATTCCCTGCTTAGATTTCTGATTGTTTTCATGATGAAACTCTCAATTGTTTGGAATAAATGAATGTGGGGATTGCTCTGTTTGAAAAGGGGGAAACAATGAAGAAAAATTGTCTTTGAAGTTGCTTGAATTTGTGCAATGTTGGTTGAATCTTTTAAGCTTTCCAGGTCCTGAGTCTTTTTGATTTTTGAGTCTTAGTTTGCTTGGGGACAAGCAAAGTTTAAGTTTGGGATATTTTGATAAGCCTCTGGCTCATCTAGTTTTATAGCTAGTATGACTAGGGTTTTGTGCAAATTATATCGTATTTTCACCCAAATTTGATTAGATTGTCCTCAAGCAAGGTTTTGAGTCTCTAGAGTAGTTTTAAGTTAATTTGGCAAGTTTTAAGTCAAAATAATACACTCATGCTTATTTCCTTGTTTTCAGGTTAAGTAGAAGTTGAGAAAATAAAGAACAGGGGATTCGCCCCGCGAAAGACATGCTCGCCACGCGACCGAAGCCCCGATTGTTCCAAGAAATTGCTAAGTCTCCGGGTCGCCTCGCGAAAAAGGTCTCGCCCGCGAGTCTTGCAAACATGAAAAAGTCGAGACGATCACGGCTTGCCCGTGTTGAAGGTCATGGCCGTGGGCAGTTTTGAAGTGAAGAGTCTCGCCACGCGAGTATCACTTCGCCTCGCGAGAATGCCAAGGGTTGCTGACAGTTCATGAAATTCGCCTCGCGAATGGTTGTTCGCCTCGCGAGCCCTCTGAATTCTGAAATTGTATAAAAGGCTGTTCTGAATATTTTGTAGGGACTTTTGCTTCTCCAACTTTCGAATATACATTTTCTTTGTGATTTCGTTATTGCCATGGAGCACTAAGTCATAGGATTAATCTACTGTTTGAGGATCCTATATACTTGAGGTTATGTAATCCCTATTTTAATTGCTTTTCCCTTTTCAATACCATACTTTGTATTTCTGTTTGCTTAATTCAGGAGTATACTGTATTGTATTGATTTATCTCTGGTGATATCATGTTCCTATAATTAATCGCATCTGCTTAATTTGCGTGTGTACATTTCGTGTTCGCTTAGTTCACGAAGGGCTTAATCCCGTTTGCTTAATTCGGGAATAGGGACATGTATCTGTGGTAGTAGTTTCGCTTGTAAATTACTATTACAACCGGAAGGGGATAAGAATCTGCTTAGGGCTTGGGATTACATTAACCAGGGATAGTTGGGAATTCTTGACAGTAGATTAATCGTTGTTTGATAACTGATAATCCCTTTTCAACTGCTTTGTTTTTGATTGCTCTGTTTTGTTTGTTTCTTAATTGCATTCCAATCCAAACCCCCCCCAAAACTTATTTTTGTGAAAAGTAATATTCTCAGAGTCCTTAGAGACGACATCCGAGTTGTCGCACTATACCACACTTTTAAACCCGCTCGTCCTTTTTGGCGCGTGCGCGACAGCGCGACCAGGTATCACCTAAGATAGCGTTTCCTTTAGGAACCGCTATTAAAAGTCAAGCTGCAGGAAAAGATAGCACTTCCTTTAGGAAGCACTATCTTAACTAACCACCTAAGATAGCGGTTCCACACGGAAACGCTATCTTTTCTAATTTGCAATAAATAAATAAAATAAAATCAACTTTAGATAGCGTTTAGAATTAGAAATGCTATCTTAGGTGTTTGCTGATTCCCGCTCGCGCGTTTTATCCTTCCATTCTCAGTCTAGGGTTGCCTCCCTTCACTCTGACTCACTCGTCTCACTACCGCAGCCGTGCTCCATAGTCCAGAGCCTCCATCCCTCAGTCGCGTCTCTACCGCATCGCACCGATAGTGAGTTCTCTTCTCCATTCTCAATCGCGTACCTCCTCCGTGAGGCCACCACCTCGACGTTTGCCCCAACTCTTGCTGTCGCGTCTCAGTGTTTGGTCATTCATTTTACACCAAGCATTTGAGTTTTCTGCTTCTCCATAAAGGGGGCTGCCAGTAGTGAAGCTAGGAACGTTGGCTCTAAAGACATTGTGCAAACCCATCGCCAACAGGCTCAATAAGGAAGCTGGCATCCACCCTAAGTTCAGTCACTTAATCATCACCATTGCTCAGGTCACCTTCACCTTCTTCTTCTTCTGTTCTCTTCTTTTACCATTTGCAATTAATTAACACTATTTGACACTTTTTGTTTATACAATTGTGATGGATGATGAATTAGGCGAATCATAGGTTTACAACAAGATTGCAGAGACGCATTTATGGTCACACAACTGATGTTGAAATCCGCCCTCTCAACGAGGAGAAAGCTGTCCAACTCGCTTCTGATCTTATTGGAGAGCTCTTTGTCTTCACCGTAATGCTAATACCACACCACTCTGCTTTTTAGTTTTCACTTCATGCAAATGCCACCCACCTGTTTGTGTTTTTGCTCTCTTCATTATATTCATACTTGAGTTGATGCTGAGTTGCTCATAATTATTCTCACACTACAACTCCACAATCCCCTTCAAGATTTATCAAGTTGTGCAAGTTCCTAGCAATTTAGGTGATCGCCTTCCCTTGTCTTGCAAAAAAGGAAGAAAAACATTTACCACAACATGACATGAGATTTAACTTATATTATTTGAGGGTGAAAATGTTTTCTGTCAACCAAAGTTGTGGCACTTCCAGAAAAAAAAAATGTCTAGGCTTTCTACTATCTGCTTGGATGGTTCTTTTAGGACTTACGTCTATCATATGAACATCATGGTTTGATCAAAGATGTGAACTTGACACCCTCTTTATCTCATTCTACTTTTTCTATTGTTTTATTGTTGATTTTTATAAGAAATGATTCCTGTAATTCGCAGAATTGCCAGGTCTTCCACTTGTTGAATTATCCTTATGAATATTGGTTGATATGTTTAAATCCATTTTGTTTCCAATTCTTGATTACAAGATGAATAATAGCATACTAAGATTTTTTCGTATGTGCCACCTATCAACATTTCTGCCTTCATCCAATGGTCTTCCTAAGAACGATAAGAGTTGTTGTGTTGCATATTCTAAATGTAGTTTCTTTCTATTTAGGTTGCAGGAGTTGATGTCATCTTCGAGGTGCAAAGAAGTTCTCGATCAGAAGCGAGAAAGGAAGAATTACGACGACAAGAAATTCAGGTTGTCTTTTAGCCTTCCTGTCGGTTGTGGATTATCTCTTGTGAGGTTAGATTATGGAGGTATTTCATGGAAGCAAAGCAAGGACCTTGTAATCCGTTTGTGTGTATTTTCTTGATACCATGTTTAGTTATGAATAGTGGAGGTTTTAAATTGATAATTTGAATGCATATCCCCCCTTTTATTTGAAACTCGAGGATGTGCTTACTTTTTTGTTACTTTGCAGGCAATAAAGTTAAGGAATGAAGAGTTGTCTGCAGAAGTTGAACTTCTTAGACAAAAGCTTGAAGAGTTGGAACAACTTGCTAGAGGATGAGGACTTACTGGCATTCTTAACTTCAGGCAAACTCATGCCAGTGAAGATAGAAATCGAAACCAAATTGATTGTTGCAATTGTTAAGCATCACTGGTGACGAAACCAGTGTGTGATTTGTGATTCGGATAGATTCTTACTGTTGGACGATGAAACCCAGGAGGACCAGAGGAAGACCAAGGTCAATGGTGACGCATCCAACCACCTCAAATGCGAACCTGGGTTGGTTGCTTCAATTTGCCATGAGCTCTTCTTAGTTCTCTCTTGCTGCTATTATTGCTTCTGCTGTGGTGGTAAACTCTTTAACCCCCTTTTGCCTTTTTTCTTTTTCTTTTTTAATTTGATTTATGTGTTTAAATTTTTTATAGATATGTGGGTTTGGTTTGTGGGAATTGGTGTTTGGTTCAATTGGGTTTTCTTTTCTGGGTTGCTTGCAAAATTAGTTCTTTTTGGGTTTGGTTTGTTGTGGGAAATTTGGGTGATTTACTCTCTGGAAGTATTGTCCACTTACAATTTAGTCATTGAATTTAATTATTATCCGAGTTAGTTGCCGAACTTATAATGACTTCAAGTGGAGGATAATTTCAGGGACTAGGGAAGTAATTTAACTCTGGAATTTTAATATGGGTTTAGTTAATTGGTGTTGAAACTAATGGTTGAAGTGTTCATGAGTTTTGTGTAGTTGAGGGAATTGGTAAAGTTTTGAATTTTGATTAGTGATGATTTTGATTTTGAGTTTTATTGTTGGCTCATGTATGTTATGTTACTATTTTCCATTGAGTTGGAAGTTAGATAAGAAAAAGAGAGAAAGAAATTGATTCATGGATTCTCTAAATGGCGTGTGTAATATAAATTTTAGAGCTACATAGTTCAATCAATGATGATACTGTGATAACAAATTTCTGGAAGGGCTTTTGGCCATCAAAGTCAAACTTGCATCGCGATTTATTGTGGGGGTGAACTTTTATAGTTTTTTTATGTAAATTTTAAATAAGAATAAAAATTTGGACAAAGAAACACCATTGAGAAGATTCTTTACTGAGGTCAAGAGACTATTCTTACACACTTTTATTGGCTTGTGTTTTGGTCCAATTAGAGAAAAGGCTTAACATTTGTCGAGGCTGACTTAATACTGCTTAAGCTTCATTTGGCATTCATGGAATGTGTTATTTTAACTTGGAAGTCATTGACTCTTGTTTAACAAAAATAATTTCTTATAAACTGAAGGGGTGTAGGAATGGGGATGACTCCTTCGAGTGTAATTGCATGGATACTGATGATCAATTCTGTGTGATATTAGGCTATTAGCTAACATGCTTGTGCAATTGGTGATTGTGAAATTGGAAGTACAAGAAAAGCCTGCAAAAATTGCTCTTGTGGGAGGGCTGAAGAGGAGGAGAAAGTATTGAAGTTAGGATTGACTGCAGAGCAGATTAATAATCCTCAATCTGCATGTGGCAGTGTATGTCTTTTTTATTTTGGCAATATAAAGTTTTTTAATGCTATCTTGCATTGGATTTGTCTAATTGCATCTTGCATGGCTGTGCTGTTCAACAAGACCTCATTTTTGCTTTCTGTGCATTGCAAGATAGAAAGTTCTGAGAAATTTAGACACACACACAGGCACACAAAAGCAATTTAGTAGCTTTACAATGGTTTGTTAGATAGGTAGCCTTATTGCTTGGTTTAGATGATATATAGAAGAATAAGATGATAGGGAAAGCATATGAGGGTTCAAACAACCCCTCCCTTGGTTCATGTCAGGTAAATCAATTATTATGAAATTAAAGAGATAGTGCTGCATCATAAATCCTTGCCTTCTGTTACATATAGCTCAGTAATATGCATTTAGAGGCTTATGGATGAAAGAAGTGCTAATTTCCTAATTCCTACTACTGCCATTTCTTTCATTTTAGCTATAGAAGCTTTGCAGAATTTGTAATCAATATTGGAAACATGATTATGCATTCTTATTTCTTAAATTAGACTTCTAATTTCGGGTTTTTAATTAGACTATTAGACTTGTCAGTTTGCTACATCAAGTAACTTTGGACCATAGATTTCTTGAAATTAACACTTTTTATTTACTATCATCAAGTACATGGCATATTTTGGCAATTCAGCAGTGTGACTATTTCTGATTATCACTAGATTCACAAGCATTTTGTTGTTGGATAGCTATCACAGGCAAAATATTCTTGTTCAACAAACTAATTTGTTAGCATTTGGTTTTTCAATCATTTTCTTTACCTATTTGAAGGTGATGGGGGTGATATCCAGTTAGCACTAGATGAGTGGACAGGGCTTAGGACTGTGCCTAACGTGTTTATTGGAGGAAAGCACATTGGTGGTTGTGACAGTAAGGCCACCCTCCCTTTTGCTTCCTTTCTATTTAGTCCCTATCTGCTTTATCTTCCATGACTATTGAGGGGAAGGCCAAATAAATTGTTATTTTTCTATCTTCATTTTTGGTCTTTTTAACATTTTATCACTTGGGTCTTGCAGCTGTTTTGGAGAAACACCAGGCAGGTCAACTGATTCCCCTTCTCAATGATGCTGGAGCCATCGCCAATAACTCTACTCAGCTCTGAATAACCACAAAATATTGTTAAATCAGTTAAATGATATGAAATAGGGAGAAATTGTATTATAAAACTGTTTGGTTGTAAAATAGTTCAGATATACAGATACTTATAAATTAATATCTGTATTTACATCTTGTAATTTTATTCCTTTCAATTAGAGTTTCCCTAGAAGTTCTGTAGAATCTTCAAATGCTTAGAATGCACGGATGATGATGATATTTCAGTTTATTGATCATTGTTAATATTATCAATGAGTATGAATTGTCAAAGTAGCTTGTTATATATGCATATGGATTGTGCTTCATTTCTTTGTGTAAACCTTCTGTTTTTTATAAACAATATGCATGAATAGGTAAAATTAAGAAATAGGTAAACTAAAAAAAAAAGGGAATAGATAGCGTTTGTTTTAACAAATGCTATCTAAAGGCAAACTTTAGATAGCATTTGTTAATACAAATGCTATCTAAAGTCTGCCTTTAGATAGCATTTGTTGAGACAAACGCTATCAAAAGGCTGACTTTATATAGCATTTGTATTAACAAATGCTATCTAAAGTCAGACTTTAGATAGCGGTTCCGTGTACAAACGCTATCTAAAGTCTGCCTTTAGATAGCATTTGTTAAAAGAAACGCTATCTAAAGGCAGACTTTAGATAGCAGTTCCGTGTACAAACGCTATCTAAAGGCAGACGTTAGATAGCGTTTGTACACGGAAACGCTATCTAAGGTCACCTTTTAATAGCATTTCTTAAATGCTATCTTTGCTAACGACTTTTAATAGCGGTGGCATAGATAGCGGTTACAAATGCTATTAAAAGGCATCCGGAAACGCTATCTAAAGTCATTTATGTTGTAGTGTTTTGATATTACCTATGATTAGTAAGAGTTTTCCTTTTTTTTTTTTGTTCTATGTTCTATGTTTTGGATTTGGTATAGACTTTATGTTATGTTTGATTTTTTGCAGAAATAAATTTTTTTAAGGTTATTATTATAATAATTGTCTTAAGTTTTGGTTGTGTGCAAATATTTAATTTGCACCGAAGGAACTTCAATATGATCTCACTAAAGAATAAAGTTGGACCAGTTGGAAATAGGCATGACTTAGAGATCACATTGCATGAAATTTCCATGCCACTCATCCATATCGATCTATGTCATCAAGTGCATTGATATGGTGGTCGTCGGGGTTTAGTCACAATATACGTTAGTGACGACAGCCGCGATGGTCCCATTGTTGATGTATGAGGTGGACAAGATTGTAAAGTGGAAGTCTAAGGATAAATAGCATTCGGATGCATGCCTAAAGAACTCTGATATAATTATTACGATATATTGCCCAAGTGGGAGATTGTTGGAATATTTTATTCCAATATCACAATGTATCAGTAATTAATTATATTAGCTATTTATCAATTAGGAGCCTTAATTGATATGTGATCAAATTAAGTGATAAGGCCAATCATATTTCTGAATTGATAATTGATTATCATTAATTATCTGATATGGGAGAAATATGAGTGGATGTCACTTATAACCAATTTCGGAATAATTGGAACCCTAATTGGTCATCACCCTACATATAGACTATGGTCCCCAATACACCGGACATAACGTATACCGCCTCTTCTCCCCATCTGAAGAGCGACTAAGGCATAAAGAGTCCAGGTTGAGGAAGAACCATAAAGCCAGCACAAACCATCTTTGTTATTATCATCATCTATGTTGATCGTCAAGATATTCTGCACAAGAAGATGACCAACCTCCTTGTTCATGATAGATTGCTGGTGAATGTTAGTGATCGAGTTCATCTTTTAAAAAATGCTTAAGATCAGGAACCCTTATGGATCCAGGTATATTCATAACTTTAGAATCCTAGTAATCCGGCATGATGTAGATCCTATGCTATGTGGTAAATGTGCTCTAGGATGCATGTCTATAGATTTAACACTTCCGCATAAAGAATAAAGAGCCTAAAGAATTAAAGAAATATCTGACATTTAACCATTAATCCTCGTGTGCAGTGAATAATCTCCCTGAAAAAAGTGAAAAATGAAATAACGTGCGTGTATTCAGTTCATAGTGATCAAAAATGCTCTATAGCCGAGTTGCTATTGCATCACTTTTGACTTTATGTTTAGTGGTTTAAGAAATTTTATCATAAAAGATGTCTCTTGGCCTAAATGTGTGTGTATCCATTTTTGATATCACATACTATGAGAAATAGAGTGTTAAAGTCCACCCATTTAGTCAATTTTGATGAATAACAAAGCTGTTTCTTATTTCATGGCATATCTTCAATTGCACAACTAGAAAAGTCCGTGGTTAACCAAAAAATTACCAAAAACATAAAACCATGGAGCATTGAGAAGGGACATAATATCACCGGATTTCCACTGGAACAGAAAAGTGCATTTCTGCCAAATCCCAATGCATAAACGTATCTAACAGAGTAACAAAAACTCCGGCCATACACCCTTGGTACTGCCAACAACCATAACAACCACCATGAGATCTCAATACCCATTCATTTCCACCATTATTGGAAACCACATTCGATGGAGCAAACCATCAAACACCTAGCGCCCATAGTCACTACCAACTGTCGCACACCAAATCGTGAACCACGAACCCACAAAGTCGTCCAGCCTCCACCACCATTCGAAGTATAGCCCCACCTTGGTTTATCATACCAAGTTCAGCTCCTCACCACAAAGAAGAGGTGCTTCCCACTGTTCCAGTAATCTGCGCTACTATAACGGGTAGCAGGCTCTTCAGAGCATCAAAATTCCACTCACCATAATCCCTTATGAAAGCTGAGATTGTTAGGAGAACATTTTTCGGTAGGGGTAAGTGATGGTGGGACGCCACTGGACGGTGTCGAGTCCGACACGACTGCAGGGTGTGGGTAGCGATGTGGTCGTATTGCCGGACCAGGGGGAGGGGCAGTGGGAGGAAGGGGAGTAGGGAGGAGAATGGATGTTTTAGTTGATGAAGGAGTGGTGGATAATTTTGTGGGATCACGAAGGGGTGAGGGAGTGGGACGATGGAGGGAGTCTGACCTCGAAGAAGACAAGTTATTAATCATTTATAAAAAATAATAATATTAATAATAATAATAAATATTAAAATAAATTATTATTATTTTTAGTTTTTTTAATTTGTATTATTATTTTAATATTACTTGATGCCTGATGAACGTGTCAAATGAAGACACATGGCAACACATTTGTCACAAAGAGACCATCTGTTAGTTTTCAAATAGCAAGTTGACAAAGGGATGAATAATGCAACGTTTGAAAACTACGATGACTAAAATCGCTAAAAAAAACTAGAGGGACGATTTTTTCCAAAATGAAAAACTTGAGGGACTAAAAATGCATGTTAGCCAAATTAAATATTTCAAATGGAGGCATGTTATTAAGTACGAAAATTATTGTGAGAAAATTTTGACAAATCTAGCTTGCATAAATCTAGGCACTCATTTCAAGTTTTTTTAATAAGTTAAAACAACAGAAATCACAATTAACGATGGTTAAATTTTTGTTACATATTTGTCTCGTAATTGTCATCATTTCAATCATGGAAAGAGGCATGCTATTAAGTACGAAAAGTATTGTGAGAAAATTTCGACGAACTCAGCTGACATAAATCTAGACACTCATTTCAAGTTTTTAAAAGTTAGAATAAGCATGATTTACAAAACAAACAAAAAAAACCTTCTAGAACAAGCATGAGTAACATGACACCAAAAGCTCGAATGATCATTAACCTTCAAGGTAAAAAAAACTTAAGAGGTCACATTGAAAGGTCAATAAGACACTTTTAGTAATATTAAGAATAAAAAAACTCTTTTCTTTATTAAACAACTAAATAAGAGAGTGACATGTGTCTCATCATCCCATTTCTTGCCTGCTAACTATTAAGGTTGTCTTTGTTATCAAAATGAATTATTTTTATGTAAGTCTTTATTTAAATTATATTTAAGTGGCCATACATATATATCACCCTGTTCTAACATGTAGATATTATAACAATAAGGTGGCTAACAAAAACCCCTAGTGGTGCATCACTCCACCCCAATTGGTATAGCTTATCAACTTGTGTTAGACAAGATAACATTACACAACATTTTATGTGCATCGATATGCAATTATGGATGGACATTTTAACAGAAACCTAAAACATAATTAGCAGTATAATTTAAATACAATACACAGACCCACGATATCAAGCACTAGCAAATTTAGCAGAGAGACATGCATCTACATCTTCTCCAACAGTAAGGAAAATCCATTGTTTTCCAATTTTGTCCATAATATGTGCAAGCTTAAGCTTGTGAATTACTAGCCACCTCTGGTTGACCATTGCTAATTGTAAAAACAAAAATCACATAGAACTAGTGTTAGAGCTTATGAATTCTAGAACAAGTGAACAAATTTATACATAGTTATAATTTGGGCTAAACCCTCTCTCTAAATCATTTGTAAAGTGCTTGCTTGTCTTTCTCTGAAAAAATTAGCTTTTGCAAACCAGAGTGAGCCTGAGCTTATGCGAATCACTATGATGCCTATAATGCTTATGGCCATGGGATATTGAGTAACATCACAAAAGGCTTCTATTCTTGGAACTCTACCTAGAACTTCTACCCCAGGTCGAATTGATTGTATTAGTATCTTCGCAAACGAGATTGTCACCTGGAATCAAACCAACATCTAAATCCTTAATGACATTAGGCCTTGTTTGGATAAACAACTTATTTAAGTGTTCATATAAGAACAGCTTATGTGAAAAGCTTTCATGTCATAAACTACTTTTAAATTAATTTAATTAGTGTTTGGATACATACTCGAAGAAATACTTTTAAAATATATAAAATATATAAAATATGTAAACCAGCTTCACGTATAATGACTGTCAGTCCATATTCCGGTAGCAATCCGAGCGTAAGAATCAATGGCTGTCATGAATGTAAAAGCATCACAATAACATCACTGAAGCCCCTTCTAATCTTATGGCATTCCAAGACTCGGGTATAGAGCCCAAAAGTGTGTGAATATGTGATGGTGATGTGTGTGCTGGGAGCAAACAAACCTGCACAAAAACTAAAAAAAACTATCCCCAAACCTACAAAAGAACAACCAACATTTAAAAGAGTTCTCTATCCTAGGGTTGCAAGAATATACAAAGACATTTATAAGAACAAATAAAACTATTTACGAAATTAAACAAAAGGGGTAAAGTTAATACTTTTAAAGATATTAAAAGAAATTGTACAAACAACTATGATAGGCTTGACTCTCAAAAATCCCCAGTGGAGTCGCCAACTGTCGCGACCGTTCCGTTCGGGAGCCATGAAAAGAAGATAAAAACAGAGGAGTCACCACCAATATTTTATTTGGGAAAAAACATGGGAAAAACCATTTATTTTTAGGAAACTAGTCTTAAAAAAAAGATAGAGATTTGAGTCCGGGAGTCGATTATGAGTAGGGAAGGTGTTAGTACCCTACATCACCCGTTTAAAAATGGTACCTCAAGTTAATTGTGCAAATCAATTTTAATAACCTTTTATAAACGGTTACGAGTGCTTATGGCCATGGGATACTGAGTAACATCACAAAAGGCTTATGCTCTTAGAACTCTACCTAGAACTTGTACCCCAGGTCGAATTGATTGTATTAGTATCCCTAGTGGAGTCGCCAGCTGTCGCGACCGTCCCGTTCGGGAGCCGCGAAAAGAACATAAAAGCAGATGAGTCACCACCAATATTTTGTTTGGGAAAAAACATGGGAAAAAACATTTATTTTAAGGAAACTGGTCTTAAAAAAAAGATAGAGATTTGAGTCCGGGAGTCGGTTACGAGTAGGGAAGGTGTTAGTACCCTACATCACCCGTTTAAAAATGGTACCTCAAGTTAATTGTGCAAATCAATTTTAATAACCTTTTATAAACGGTTACGAGTGCTTAATGCCATGGGATATTGAGTAACATCACAAAAGGCTTCTGCTCTTGGAACTCTACCTATAACTTCTACCCAGGTCGAATTGATTGTATTAGTATCATTGTAAACGAGATTGTCACCTGCAATCAAACAGACATCTGATTCATTAATGTCGTTAGACCATGTTTGGATAAACAACTTATTTAAGTACTTATATGATAACGGCTTTTGTAAAAAGTTTTCATGTCATAAACTTCTTTTAGATTAAGTTAATTAGTGTTTGAATACATACTCGAAGGAATGCTTTTAAAATACATAAAATATGTAAACCGGCTTCACGTATAAGCTTTATTACAAGGTTTTTCAAGAAGCTGAAAAGTTGGTTTCATGAAATAAGCTAAAAATAGCTATTGGAGTTTAATAAGTTACTTATTTATGCTTATCCAAACACTCATTTTTAACGTAAGAGCATTTATACAAGTAGAGAAGTTCTAATAAGCTGTAAGTTAGTGCTATCCAAATGGGACTTATAAGGATGCTATTTAGCATGCAATAGATTAAAAAAGTTTGAAAGTGATCAACAACTTACTGCAACAAGAAGACCAATCTCTACCGATGCAAACAAGACACCAAGAAAATCACCAACACAAGCAAGAAAGTCTAATTTGTCAACCTTCCAGATATAGCAAGCTTCACTTATGTCAATTAGTCCAGGAAGAGCAGAGAGAATGATAGAAGCAAGTATAGCCACATGGGTGTAGTATAAGAGCCTTGTAAGTAATTCCAATGACACAATCACAGTAATTGCCATCACAATATCTGACATTGCTGTTTGACATCCTGCATTGAAATTCACTGCTGTCCTTGAGAAAGAACCTATAAACAACTTTGATACACATCAAACAGCCTTTTAGCTGCATGCAGTTTTCTGAAGCCATATACAAAAGAATTACAGATTAATGCCACAATTATTATTAACAAAAGAGTTCACCAGTTGTAACATAGCATGAAGTTAAATATCCTGCAATGTTCATGAATCACATTGATAACATTTCTTTGTTCCCATCAAGATGGTATCCCTTAATGGAAGCAAAAGATCGACCAACTACTATAGCTTCCTGAATCAAAAGTTCAGATTGCCATCATCAAGAGAGAACTCATAACTTGGACAGTGTTAAAGATAGCAAAGCTATACGATGAACCCTTACAATTCATACGACACTCGAGGATGAAAAAAATCCATACATCGTAGATGGTTGCGTGAACTAAAAAGATATTTTTTATTTAAGGGATTTTTTTTGTTTTATTTGGAAAGAAAGAGACAAAATGACTTTTTAAGTTACCTACTCATTAAACCCAACCCAAAACAGATTTGACCCAAATCAGTAAACCCAAATAAAAATAAAAATAAACTGAAAATAAAAAGACCACATCTTAAACCCAAAGCACAAAACACTTGTAAAATAAAAAATTAAATCTAGGCCTGACGGAAAAAGCTCAAAAGGTTTTTTTTAGACAGAAACTCCTTCGCTTTATTAAAATTTGATCCACTAGGAAAAAAAAGAAAAGACCCACTCACTTGTCCCTAAAAAAACTAAGCCCACATCCAGACCCAAATAATAACATATTGATGATAAAAGATAAAAATAAATAAGGAAAGAAAAGTAAAGTTCAGAAGGAGCTTTCATCTTCTTCATTTACTAACAAACAGGGGAGAGCAAACAGAGGTTTGGGCGTGAGAGACGGATTTGGTTTGAGGGGTGTCGACGATGGATCACGCGACAGCTCAAGGCGGAGGAGATGGGTGACGGCTGCGGTGTGGTGATGTGGTTGTCGCGGAGCTGGGTAGTGGTGTAGTTCTGGGTTGTCTAGCTGAGGTGAATTGCGATGATGATGGAAGACCGAGAGCGGTAATGAGGCAGTGGCATGCGGCGGCGGTTCCATGGTTCGCATGCGGCGGAGATGGCAGATGCGCGATAGATAGGGGTAGTGAGGAGAGGTTCACAGCGACGGTGGGTGGTCGAAGAGAACGGTATGGTTCACGACTAGATGGAGGCTGAGCGGATCTGTGATTGTATTTTTTTTTTTTTTTGAGGATGATGGAGATTTGAATAGGATGAGATTGAGAGGTATTTTTGGTTGAAGATGAATATGGGAGGCTTAGTATGGAGGTTGGGTGGAAGCTATTCTGAAGAAAGAAACCTCCATCTCTGATGCCTTTTTTTCCAGTTCCCCCCCCCCCCCCCTTTTGTTCACAGAGCTGGAACCAATTTATAAAAGAGTGGTTTTCTTTGTTTCAAACCCTTTCAAAATTCAGAAAACCCCATCTTGGATGCCCCAAAGCTGTACTAGCCGGAGTCCTTTTCAAATCCCCTTCTTGTCTTTCTACATCTGATCCTTTTCTCTTCATACTGCACATTTCTTTCCTTTTGCCAAGTCCCTTTTTGGCTCACCTTTCATACTCTACTTTTTTAACATTGGAACAGGGAAGCAACTGCACCATTCCTCTTTTCATGCTATATTTCCAAACTCAAAATTCAACCAAAGTTGACTTGCCTATCTTACCAACATGCATTAACTTAGTTTGTCTTTTGCTTTTGGCCATATGCACGTGATTCTCTCAGAGCTTGGCATTTTCTCTTTTCATTTTTGTTTGTTATTTATTTTTTCATTATTTATTTATTTATTTATTCATTTATTTTTTCTTGTTGGATGACTTGGATCATGGGCTTAAAGACACTTGCAACCAAAAAAAGAACTTGGGCCAAGAACATGCACAAAGATATTTTTAAATATTTTTGCAATTTTATTTTATTATTTTTTTCAAAATTATTAATTAAAAGGAGAAAATACCCGGACAAAATTAGGTGTTCACACCCCCCATGATGGCCAAAAGCGACGATACTGCGTCTTGATGGTGTAGGTAACGTGCTTCGATCCCATTTTCGATGGGATGGAGCTGAAAAATTTATAATTTAATTAATTCAACAAAATGACAACCAAAAAATATATACTTATTGAATAGTAACTATTTTTAAACAACATTAAATTGAATTAAACTTATGATCCAGAAACAACCCGGATCCATGGTCGATCCTCAGGTGTGGGAACACTGGCCCACAAAGGCAGATCCTCCGCCGCGGTCGACTACTGCACAGACGATAATGATGGAATGGCTGTGTCGTGACCGTATGCGGGCGCGGATGATGAGGATGGAATGGTCGTGTCCAGCTGTGGCATCATCCCAGGAGTCAGCATAAATGATCATCCTGCTAGCTACGTGACCGGCGCAGCTGATGATGATGGTGGTGCTGGGTGTGGGTGTGGTGTGGGTCCAGTAGGGGGTGGCGAGTAGCCGGCTAGTGCACTTCGTGGCGCAAAGCGAATGAAGGTCTGGACATGGGTGGAGGATGGGGTAGTGTGGGTCGGGGATAGTGTAGTATGGGTAGGTGATGCTGTAGTATGGGTCGGTGAGGGTGTAGAATGGGTGGTATAACGCCCTTCGTTACATTAGTAGCCCAAATTAATTTTCTATAAAAATCTTCAAAACATTTAAATTAAGTAGTCGAGTCATAAAATTTTTCAAAATATATTTAAGTCCAAAGGTATCTCGTATGTTCAAAATAATTAAATAAAGTAATGGTGCTAAATAAACCATTATATCCAAATAAAATAAAATCTCATAAATATTAATTATTAAAATCACATAACTCTTTTTCAGTTGTTTTTGCCTCAAAACACGAGCGTCTAATAAACACCAAAAGAAATAAATAAAATGAAATAAATTAGAACTAATATCTTCAAGACTCTCTCAAGATGCTGCATCATCTATCTCATCACCTGTAAACTCTAAAAGACAACACCACTAATGAGATTTATAACTCAAAATATTTTATATAAATTAAAGGTAACCAATACAATCATATGAAATTCTCGCACAAGTCATAACATCATCAATAGATATAATCCATCACTAAAGTACATATAACATAAATAAAATCATACAAAGGACATATCTTGTGTCCAAATAATCTCAATTTATCATCCAAGTCTCTTTTATTTAATTAACCATTTTTAGTCTATGAGCTCATGACAAATGCAATGGCGTCCCACTACCTTCTCCTTCCCAGAAGGAGGTATCTATAATGGGTCTTCCCCTTCCAAGAAGGAGGTATCTCTAATGGGTATTCCCCTTCCCAGAAGGAGGTATCTATCTTCCCCTCTAACGAGAAGGTTCCCCTCTAACGAGGAGGTATCTGTCTTCCCCTCTAACGAGGAGGCATCTGTCATCCCCTACCCAGAATGAGGTATCTATAAACAGCCTTCTCCTTCCCGAAAGGAGGTATCTGTCTTCCCCTCTAACGAGGAGGTATCTGTCATCCCTTTCCCAGAAGGAGATATCTATAAACAGCCTTCCCCTCCCCGGAATAAGGTATCCGTCTTCCCCTCTAATGAGGAGGTATCTGTCATCCCCTTCCGAGAATGAGGTATCTATAAACGGCCTTCCCCTTCCCGAAATGAGCTATCTGTCTTCCCCTCTAACGAGGAGGTATCTATCATTCTCTTCCCTCAAGGAGGTATCTTAACAATCACAAATAACAATCCAAAACAAATTTTGGGCATATGTCATGACCCCAGGAAATGGCATATGACCTCATGCATCAATCTCAATGGTATAACACATGTCAAAACAACTCATAGGCATTCCAAAATAACATCAATACATAACATCATGTCACACGCATTAATATTCATCATGTTCATATCAAAACTACAATAAGGCATCACATTCCACAAAAAGCATACCAAATAATAATCATATAATGCATTATGTAAATATTCATCCTCATAATAATTAATCACCAATAAAATATCAATTTTATTTTAAAGACAAAACCTCAAATAACTATTCTTTAATTTTATAATCAAACCCTTTAAAATCTATACCATGAAAGTTTAAGAAAATGATGTTTACTTACTTCTTGTAGACCTCCAAAAAGCTCTAAAAAATGTCTATGATAAAAGTTAGTGTTTCACCAAGAATCTTTACTCTCTTCACTAACTACTTTGATCCGTGTTGTTACACACTTCACACTACAACTGCAAACAACCCCCCACAATAACCTCTTTCTCTCTGTACATATATTTTCTGATAATGTATAAAACGTTGATGCGGCAGCGACAGCGGCAGTGACGCTGAACACTTTGTCATGAAAACAGGGTTACGTTTTCTCTCTATTTTTTTTTTTAAAAAGAAATCTTTCTCATCTCCACTTAAAGCATAGGCCCCCATCTTTATTTTTATTATGCAAAGCCCTTAAGCCACAACCACTAACATTATCACGGGCTTATCAAGTTTGTTTGTTTTTTTTTATATTTATTTATAATATTATTATTCTCTTTTTTTAATATTCCTTTGTAATTTTTAAACAATTCCAATCAATTTTTATACTACTAATTTTCTACATTAAACTTTATAATAACATAATAAAAAAATTACACTACTAATTTTCTATACTAAAATTTTAGGATGTTACATTTATCCCCTCCTTCAAGAAATTTCGTCCCTGAAATTTCGACATCTAACACTCATAATAAAAATAATAAAAATAAACAAACAAACAAGTAGAAAATAAATTGATTTACATGTTACATTTCACAATATATTTAAGTCCAAAGGTATCTCGTAAGTTCAAAATAATTAAATAAAGTAATGGTGCTAAATAAACCATTATATCCAAATAAAATAAAATCTCATAAATATTAATTATTAAAATCACATAACTCTTTTACAGTTTTTTTACCTCAAAACACGATCGTCTAATAAACCCCAAAAGAAATAAATAAAAAGAAATAAATTAGAACTAATATCTTTAAGACTCTCTCAAGACGTTGCATCATCTATCTCATCACCTGTAGACTCTGAAAGACAACGCCACTAATGAGATTTATAATCCCAGTGAGTAAACACAGTTCTAAAAGGTTTTCGAAAAGATGTTGCTTTCAGCCGGCGCGGTAACCGGAAAAACAACCATGGTAATCTGTTATTTCCAACATAATATAACTCAATATTTTATATAAGTTAAGGGTAGTCAATACAATCACATGAAATGCACGCACAAGTCCTAACATCATCAATAGATATAATCCATCACAAAAGTACCTATAACATAAATAAAATCATACAAAGGACATCTCTTGTGTCCAAAATAATCTCAATTTATCATCCAAGTCTCTTTTATTTAATTAACCAATTTTAGTCTATGAGCTCATGACAAATGCAATTGCGTCACACTGCATTCCCCTTCCTAGAAGGAGGTATCTATAACGGATCTTCCCCTTCCCAGAAGGAGGTATCTATCTTCCCATCTAACGAGGAGGTATCTGTAACCCCCATCCCAGAAGCAGGTATTTGTCTTCCCCTCTAATGAGGAGGTATTTGTCTTCCCCTCTAACGATGAGGGATCTGTCATCCCCTTCCCATAAGGAGGTATCTGTCTTCCCCTCTAACGAGGAGACATTTGTCTTCCCCTCTAACGAGGAGGCATCTGTCTTCCCTTCTAACGATGAGGCATCTGTCATCCCCTTCCCACAAGGAGGTATCTATAAACGACCTTCTCCTTCCCGGAAGGAGGTATCTGTCTTCCCCACTAACGAGGAGGTATCTGTAATCCCCTTCCCAGAAGGAGGTATCTATAAACGGCCTTCCCCTTCCCAGAATGAGGTATCCGTCTTCCCCTCTAATGATGAGGTATCTGTCATCCCCTTCCCAGAAGGAGGTATCTATAAACGACCTTCCCCTTCCCGAAATGAGGTATCTGTCTTCCCCTCTAACGAGGAGGTATCTATCATTCCCTTCCTTGAAGGAGGTATCTTAACAATCATAAATAACAATCCAAAACAAATTTTGGGCATATGTCATGACCCCAGGACATGGCATACGACCTCATGCATCAATCTCAATGGTATAACTCATGTCAAAACAACACATAGGCATTCCAAAATAACATCAATACATAACATCATGTCACACGCATTAATATTCATCATGTTCATATCAAAACAACAATAAGGGATCACATTCCACAATTTTTATACTACTAATTTTCTACACTAAACTTTATAATAACATAATAAAAAATTACACTACTAATTTTCTATACTAAAATTTTAGGATGTTACAGGTGGGGGATGGTGTAGAATGGGTGGGGGAGGCTCCTGTAGGTGCCGATGGGTATGTGCGATAGGGATGGGGGTGCGTGCAGAGGGACCTCCAGGAATCCGAGCAAGCACCTGGGACTTGGTGGTGTATCGTCCCCACCTAGCCTTCCCCTTCCCTTTATCATCGCTAGGCGGTGGGGGGTGGGGCAGCTGTCCTCTTAATGCTGACATATCTATTTTTATAGCACAAATATAAACCAATGTAAAAACAATAAGTAATCAACATCTAACAGTCTAATCTAAGCAAATATTTAAAATACAACAATATTTGTCAAGTCTTACATTTAATTACATAAGCAAATATTAAAAATACAATAAAATTAACTTAATAGTAAACTTCCTATTCAGACTCGGTATCGTCATCTGATTGTAAGTCCGACTATTCTTCTTCTTGCATTGAGTCACACTTTGGATTTCTTCCTCTGATGATGCATGCATCAATGACTGATTACCAATGACCACTTCTTCCCCTTCATTTGCAGATCCCAACATGCCAGTAATACGCTCAACCTCAATTACTTCATTGACATGTGACGATTCATCCACCTGGAAGGGCGTCTCATCCTCTGCATAATCGATTTCTATGCGACCCATAGGCTTGGTAGTGACAGCAACACACCAACCTCGTTTGTCTGTTCGCATTGCTGGATAAGGGACATAATAAACTTGTTTTGCATTCTGAGCAATTATAAAAGTATCAAACTGTTGATATATTTTATCCATGTGAATGTCCACAGTTCCATACTTGGGATCCACCTTTGTGCTTGTCCTCGTTGGATCAAACCAATTACAATAAAATAAGACTACTTTTTTAAGGATAAGTAGTAATATTGTATTGTAACTCGTATATTTGTTTTATGACCCATAAAAATCACCAGTACCTTCACCCTGTACGATAACCCTGCTATTAATTGTCTTTTTGCCCACGTTCCATTCATCTGTGTGAAATTTGTACCCATTAACAAAGTATGTATGCCATGATCTAACACAGCTATAGGACTTGTACGCTAAATCTCTCAAGTGTTGAGTAGTCACGTTTAATGCTCGTACGGTTAATTTTCACACACCTTCAGTGACTTTAGAAAGATCCATAACCCGACCATATATCTGTTCAGGAGTCAACAAAGGCGGGGGACCTTCTTCTTCTGTCTGATTCTTTTTGAATGCTCGGATATTCCTTCGGAAGGGATGGTCATGATCGAAGAACTGACGATGAGAATTAAACCAGGAACATTTGCCACCATATCTTAGGGTAAAAGCCTTTCCATGTTCCATGCAATACGGGCACGCCAATTTACCATGGGTCCCCCAACCAGAAAGCATGCCATAAGTAGGAAAATCATTGATAGTCCACATCAGTGATGCCTTCATCATAAAGTTTCACTTCTTGGAAATGTCATACGTCAACACATTAGATGGTCCCGATATAGGGTTTTGACATGCACATCTCGGGAGGAAGATTGTACAGTGTAACAATCACTGGCGAACATAAATATGGAAAGGCTGACTCCTGAATGTACAAGGTAAAACCATTTGAGCACAGCCCAAGTCATACATTGCGAGGATCTGCTAAAAAATCAGGGTGTACCCGATCGAAATGCTTCCAGGCTTCATCATCAGAAGGGTGGCGTATAACGCCTGCAGTTCCTCTATTTTCATAATGCCCCCTCATCTGTCCTGCAGTTTGCGTTGATGCAAACAGTCTCTGCAACCTTGGAATTATTGGCAAATAAATCATTTGCCTTTGCAGGAACTGGTTTTTTCTTACTACGGTCACTACTTTGAACGCGGTACCTGGGTGTCTAACAAAATTTACATTCTTCCGGTGTGCTATCGTTTGTGGCCAAATCACTATCATAATATAGCATGCACCCGTTCGGACAACAATCAATCCTCTTAGCCCCCAATCCCAGTTTCGACACCAACCACTTCGTGTCATAATAAATTTTTGGTAACAACTCTTTGAAGGGTGTTACATCTTGAAGCATTTTACAAAAAAAATCCAAACACTGCTCAAGGACATTCCAATTGGACTTGCAAGCTAGAAGTCTAACATAAATTGATAATTTTGAATCTGACGCCCCTTCAGACAATGGCTTATTTGTCTCTAACAATAGGTTGTAGAATCTCTGTACCCGTTCAATAGGAGGCTCTTCCATGTCATCAAACTCATTCGCCTCAAAATTCCAATGTTGCCCAAGACAATCATCCACCATCATATGCATTGACTGGAGTTGTTCGACATAGTCATCGTGTAAGCCACTGCCTGATGCATCCATGTCAAGATCATAACCACCGACTTCACTTAGATAAATATTCGGTAACTCCTCGCCATGATCAGTGCATGTCCAATAATTAGGCTTGAACACACGTCGGTACAGGTGTAACTTCACATCATCATCACTCAAAACCGTCATACAATTGTACTTTGGGCAGGGACATCTAATCCCCCCCCCCCTCTTCGGCATAATCACAATGTTGCTTGGCTTTCGATATAAACTCCTCAACTCCATCTACAAGTGATTGTTTCAGAAGTCGTCTCCCAGACTCGTTCCTATCATGCACCCAACTGCGGCTCCAGGGATATTATTTCATCCTTATGCATTTTCAGATAAATTGACGTATTTTTAAGCATGATACTATGACCACGAATCACTCCCTTTCTTTAAAAGGTGTGGCCCTAGCCCATTCGAGGAAAAACTTTTTCACCACTGTATTATACGAGTTACTCATTACTTTTCATGTGTTATAGCTGACGAAATGTCGGCTGTAACACCCCGACTTTTCGTTGTTTTCTAATATCTAAAATTTATATAATTATGTTTATATTTTTATCTGAGACTTAGAAAATTATTTTAAATAAACGGGTTTTACCACTCAATCCTACTTGAATGTAGGAAGCTACGATTAAAATTTAGGTTGGAAAGTCAGGCGAAACCCGGCCCGCGAATTCCATTGACAGTATGATAATACTGCTCAAAAGACCTAATTTTAATTTGTGAATGAAAGTATTATGTTTATTATTTTATTCTCTACAAATCTATATTTTTTTAGAATTATTTCAGAAAGAAAATAAAATAATTTACGTTTTTCGAGCGGAAGACGCAATCGGGTAGACGACGGAAAGGATTTCGGAGTTTCTAAGAGCCGATAGAGGTTTTAACTCAGGATTTTGAGATGATTCAAGGGGATGAATCATATTTTTAAGTCTAGAAGGTTTTTCAGGGTTAAAGTGAAAATTTAGGAATATTACGTTTAAGCCCCTGAACTTTCTGTTAATTACCCTTTTGTCCCTGAATTAGTTTCTAAGTTTCTTTCAAGTGAATTGGGTTAGAATCCTTGTTCCCAATCTCAAATGGTCGTGGCTTAGAAGCCCAAAATTTTTAGTTCATGGATTGATTCCATAAAGCCCATTTAAGTTTCCTATCTTAAGCTTAATGCTTAAATCTTCAAGTGGGCCCCACAAAAATGAAATCAAGCCCAAACTAACCTAGCCCATGCACAAGCCATGAGGATAGATGGATGCCTCATTTGTGGATGAATCATGATGTTTCTAGAGTTTTCCACAAGTTTCCACATTTTTCTACATTATCCTTGATTATTCTTCAATACTCTTGATTCTTCTCAAATTCATGAATTATCCTAACATATCTTTGACTCATAAATTCAGCCAACAAAGTCAAGATAAGCTAGCATTTAATGTGGCAAAATCATCATCATGACACTTTATTGACAATTTGCAAACTAGTCCTTCAACTTATGGAATCTTTGCAAATTGGTCCTTAGAACTTAATTGCATTTGAATCCTTTAGAAAGACAACTCATCATCATCTAGATCCTTCCCAAGATGGCGCCACTATCCCTATAAATACCATACTCTCACTTTTCACTTAGTTTCTAATGCCTTTTTGTTCAAAACCCTAAGTTCATAAGTTCTTTAGTGATAGATTTGTGAAGCAAGTTTCTTGGATTTCCTTTGTCTTTGATCTTAAAGAGGTAAATACTAATCTTCTTCCTTAATCATGCCTATGTTCTTTAGCAAGTTTCTTGATTCAAGGCTTATATCATAGTTGTTCATCACTTTAAAGTTTCTAACCCTAGAACTTTGAAAAATCATAATAAATTCTAGAAAAATCACATGATGATGAAACCACTTTCTATCTTCTTGATATCATGCATATTATATAAATCCAAGAGCATTATGTAATCAAAAATTTATTTCCTAAAAATCTAGCCTTGGCCGAATCTATCAAATTAGGGTTGGTAGAGTTTTGTTCATGTGTTGTCATGTATGATCATGTATTCTATATGGCATGTATGTCTACACACTCTAACCTATGTTCGTTTTTTTAAAATGAAAATCTTACTCAAAAATCTCTATGTTGGCCGAAACCCTAGGCGGGTTAGATTTGTTGACTTTTGTTCATAGTTTTCATTAATAATCTTGTTAATCAAGTTATTAGTATATATGTTTAATAAATCCAAGTTGGTTTATTAAACTAAGAACCCTAGCCTTATGATCATATTGAGGCCAAATCCTTGTATAAAAGAGTTAGGAAGTTTTGAGTTTGAAACTTAGTTGTTTAGTCACTAATCTATGATTTAGGTTAATCAAGGATCATTAATCCATGACTTAATCATGATTAGAAATTTTAGAGATTTCTAACCCCAAAACTCAGCCCTTGGCCGAAACCAACATGTAGGATTTTAGGCTTGATTTAGTTGTTAGTTTGTTGATTGAGTGTTATGTTTGATGAAGGATAAACTAGATTATCGTGTATGTGCGTTGACGGTTCCCAGATTCACGACAAAGTTTTGAATCGGAAGCTAAGTTCTTCAAGAGGTAAGGGGAGCTTACCTGAGGGATTTTTCTCAATAACTATTTGTTTGTAGTGTGGTTTATATGATTCATATGTGGTTGTGGTTATTTGTTTTATTGTTTACGTTGTGTTGTTTATCTGTGTATCAGTGTTTGATCTGCCTTTAATTTATTTAATTATCTGCAGTCGTATATGATATTGTTATGATGCATGATCTGCTTGGGGATATAATTTTGATAATTGTTGTTTAATGTTATTTGTGAGTGTTGTTTGAGAAGCCTGACAGTGGTCAGTGCACAACCGATTAATCAGATAAAAGCTTTAATAAGCTGTGTAAATTATATTCAATGTTTTATGGGAAATGTTGGAATATAATAGTGGTGGAACATATTATTTTGGAAAAATAATGAGTTTTGAGAAATATTATTATTTTTGATGATTTATTAGTGAAAAAGTAATTTATGAGTCACAATGAGAGCGAAACCGTGAAAGTGTTTCTGTACTGCTAATCTTTATGTAACAAAGTTTGCAATATTATAAAAAGTTATTTTATGAAATTAATTGTTGAAAAGAAGTTAATGATGATTTTATAAAATTGTTTAAGTGGAAAAAACTAAGTTTTGGCTTAAAAATCTTTAAAAGTGATAATTGATGACATATTTAGAAAAGTGTAGAAGGCAAGTGTTTTGAAACGGCAGTACATATTTTAAGAAAGTTAAAACATCAAGTGACTCACCTTTGTGAAAACTAAGTTTTATTATTTAAGGATTTTATCAATGAATTTCCGATTTGGAAAAGAATTTCTGAAAGTCAAAAGTTAATTCAACAGTATTAAAAGTGGTGTGGAACTTAGTAACCGAGACGTCGGGGTACTAAGGTTCTGTGTTGTTATGGACATGAGGTCCTTTGGACTTTGAGGTCCTGTACCGTATACGTGATGTATACCGTGTTGAAACATTGAAGATGTTTTCTACTACCACGAACCTAAGACTGATTGCAAGGTCGAGAGGTGTCGTGATTGAGCACTCGGACTGTGAGGTCCTGTGTTTTAATGAAAGTTTTAAAGATGGTTAAAACTGTGTGTGTCGTAATCCATTTTGAGCTTCGGCAAAGAAAGATTGAACACAAAGAAAAGCGTTAAGAATAGAGTGTTTTCCATGCATTTGGCAGACGTGCCTGGTGTTCTGACTGTGCGTCTGTGACTGAGCGTCTGTGGATCGAGCATCTGTGGATCGTGCGTCTGTGGATCGCGTGTTCTGTGATCGTATGTGCGTCGTGGATCGTGCGTCTGTGACTGCGTGTCTGTGGCTGTGGGCCTGTAACTATCGAGTCTGATCAACTCATCACCATATTTTGTAAAAGAAAAACGTTGAGAAAACAATATTTTCCAAAAGTAACCAGCAAATTAAGTTTTATTTCCGTAAACGGGTAAAAATGTGATGACCTGAGTTAGGGTGTCACATCGCCAGCATTTCCCATTGGTCTGCAAGTACACGACTTGATCTCGGTAAGATACCACTATCAAGTATGGACTCGGAGAATGAAAATCAACTATTGGACAAGTAATTAGTATCGCAGTGGACAAAAAGTTTCTTCCCAAATTGTCCCAATTGGACAATTCAAGATTCAATAAAATGAGCGATATCATGACCACGAGTACACATGCTCAATAATACTGAATCTTTAATGGGAAACTAAGGTTTTTCTCGATTACGTAATAATTATATAAACTCTACGATAAAATAAAACTTTAAGTAAACAAGACTTAAAAATTGACAAATAAACACATAAGCAACTATTATAAAAACATGATATACACTAGTGTTATTAAATTTTAAAATTTTATTGATTATTAAATCATTGGTAATAATATTGTCTCAAGTCTTATGATACTTAACACATGTCATAACTGTTAAGCAAAATTCGCATTACAAGGCTTATGGTCTTGTAATTTTAAATTTTAAATTTTTTTACTACTAATAATAAATTAATTGTTTATTTATTAATTAATTTTAATTATTTAAATAATTTATTTAACTAGTGAGATATTAATATTACTTCTCATAAGTCTTTCCTAAGCTTGATTTTAAATTATTGATTTATTCCAATTCTATTCGCACTTCAGCAAAGCACTACGAGATCCACAGGATATTATCACATCAAATGTATCGCCATTGTGAGTGTCTGTTGCTCCATTCTTCCTTTGTCGCTTCCTCTCATCACTAAGACTCAACTTATTCCTTAATTCATTATTCTTCTATCTCAATATTTTAATTCTATTTATTAGAATTTAATTGGATCATTTTATTTTTTATATACAAAAAATAACCTACAACACTTTCCAAAATAAATAAATAAAACTCAAAAAACCTTGGTGGCGGTGGCTCCTAGTGATGTGGCTCCTCTAAAATGATGAATCTCGCACTGATGACTACAAAAAAATAGTACAATATTATGGTCGTAACACAACAGTACCAAAAAACACACCAAAATAAAGACTCCCCAAATATCATCAACAAACCAAAAAAACAAACTAAAATAAAAAACTATTATTAGTTTTTTATATTGGCAAATAAAAGGAAAGACATCATTAACTTATAGAAAAAATACAAACAAAACAGATTAGAAATCTAGTAACGTACCAATATTATCATATCCCTTAATTAATAATAACAAAAAGAAAAAAGAAAAGAAAAAAATAAAACAGCCATGAACCAATTTTTCAGTTGCCATGTTTCTAATTCTAGGATATTTACCATCACATCATTCCACATAAAAATTATTGCTAACAATGGGGTTAAAAATGAAGGATAGAACTTATATAGACATCAAAGGAAAGATTTCACAAAAAAAGACTAAAAATTCACTGACATTCTTTTCCAAGAAATAATAAATCTCAGTCTTGAATTATAATTCACTTTTAATGCGGAGAAGGCTAAAAATATAAAATAATAAAATTACAATAGGAAATGCTTACCCAAAGAGTGATCCACCCAAATCACTCGAGATAGTACTACAAAGAAACAAAGAAAAGAAGAGTTGAGCTACATGATTTGAGTTTCCCAACCAGATAAATAAATCAAATAAAGATAACTGAGTAAAGGTTATAATAACAGGAGTTGGCAACTTCATTTGTTTGCTTTCATTATGAAACAGGTGAAAAATTCTGAAGTGCTATCAGAATTTTATGTTTTCAGTCTCATTGTTTGCATAATCAACCCATATGTTATCGAGCTATTTACTTTTAGATTCCATCATAAAGCATGCTAATTCTAAAAGTTAAAATAAATTCTCTAAAAAAATTTGAAAATAAATAAATAACAAAACTTAAACTTTACCAAAACATGACTGGACACATTATGTCACATTAAAAGATTAAATAGTATCAAATAATAAAAATGTAGCAAATAAAAAATCAAATAGAAAAGCAATCCAAGTATGGTAATGGAAGTTAACAATGGGTCAGAACCATGCATACCTGTCAGGGGTGGTGGCACGCGGTGAACGGTGGCGGCGACACTCGGTGGTTCTAGAGAAAGACGTGGTGGCACACGGAACAGAGAGATAAAGAGAGGGGGGAAGAGAGAGACCAGCGACGCTGGTGGTGGGGGGCGGCTGTTCTCGCAGCTGAGAGAAGGGAGAATAGAGAGAGAAGAGAAAAAGGAAAGTGAGGTAGGGGGAAGGGTTTTTGGTGTTAATTATTAAAGATTTTCCGACGGATTACTGAAGGCTTTTCTGTCGGTAATTCAAAAAAATGATTACCGACAGACAGAGCCGTCGGGAACTTTAACAAGGTTTCCGACGACCTAGCCGTTAGTAAGTGTTGTCCCATATACAGATGGAAAAGTCTGTCAGTAAACTTTGGACCCAATTTTTTTTATTCCCGCCAGCTTTTTCGATAGGCGTACCTCGGTAATGTTACCGACGGCCATTTCCATCGGAAATTGATGAAACTGTTGATCTTCACGTGTATCGACGGAAATATCTGTCGGTAATCTCTTAGTTTCCGACGGAAAACATGTCTGCCGGTAAATGTCCGTCAGTAAATCGTTTCTTTCTGGTAGTGCAAGTTGAATCTTTTAAAACAGAAAGAGTATCAAATATAATTATGACAAATTCTAAGAAATCTCAATATAAATTTTCTTTAAGCATTTTTATGATCAGGCCTATGCTAGAGAACTTATATCTAGCTAGAAAGAAACGGATATTGGGGATGGGTGGACGAGTTGAGTCTAACATCACTATGGCACAAATCCTTAATGGTTTGTTTGGATAAGGAAAGAAGTGTAAAAGAAGAGAGTATTGGTAGAAAATGAGCAAATTTTAGGTTGTTTGGATTGAAAGAAGTATGAGAGAAAGAAAAATTAAGCTTTTTTCTTCACTCATTTAGTTGGATGGAAAAGTATTTTCCCTTGATATGATATATAATTTAATTTAATTTTAATAATTAAAAAATAAAAGATGCAAACGGCAAACATTGAGGTAAAAAAAATGGTTAGAATTGTAATTTGATATAACATTCTGTCATCTCTTCTACTTTTTGTCTCATCCATTGAGCGATTTTTGTGTGGAACCCACACTATTTTTTTCCTCTCCCCGACCCACCAAAAAATTATATTTTTATCACGTACCCACTTCTCTTCTTATTTTCTCTCCTCATTTTCTCTAATGTTGTGTTTTTTAAAGTGAAAAGAGAACAAAAGAAAAAGGATAAGAACAACATTTTCCGTTGTTTGGTTGGCAAAAGAAAAGAGAAGGAAATAAAAAAAATTGCAGGCATTACATTTTAAAAAGTTTTCCTTCAAAATTGGTATAAAAGGAGAGACAAGAGAAAAATTTCAAAATATATACCTAATCTTATTACATATAATTTTTGTTTACGAGTATTTGTGTCATTTAATAAATATGTTTTCTTTCTTTTTACTCTCTACAGTATAAAAAAAAATATTTAATTATTTTTTATTTGATTTTCTCTCCTACTAAACAACTACAATTGTATATATTTTTTCTGTTTCTACCTTCTTTTCTCTCATTTTATTTCATAAACCAAAAGAAGTTTTTGATGTGAGGGCCACACCAGTGCTTGAGGGATGAAAATCGTCTGTGCCATTCGCTCGCATTTCCTATTACACTAATCAAATTTTGACATCTAAAAGCTATAGACGTTACTGAGAGAAACAGATGCTAGAGAACTATCTAGAGAGGAACAGATGTTGAAGTAGAGTGGACTAAGTTGACTCAATATCACCTTGGCATAGTTCCTAGGATAAAATTTTTTTTTTTACAAAAATTCCTAGGATTATAAAACCTCTGATTTTTTTGAGTCAGAAATTTTATGGTGGTCCCCCAGAACAAAACTCGCAAAATTCAATGGAAATAAATCATTTATTGAATCATAATTAAGAGGCCGGTACAAGGAAAATAAAATATGAACATATAGCAGGAGCGAGTTTTATGCCTTTTTGTTTATTACCCCTAGAGTGTTCAAAGGCAGGCCTTATAACCACTGGGTCAAGAAGCTTGGTTAGAAAAAATATACAGTGATTCTCCATTTTTTTACTTTTTTGAATAATCCATATATTATATTCTCAAAGCATCCACTTTTCAATGAGATCTTTCTTTTTTGCTTCTTTAATCAGTATTCTAAGGACACTCGTTAGCATTCTCCTTTTTGAAAAGTACAAATTACTTTTATTACTTTCTACGAAATCACTTGTGATATTTTCAATTAGGTTACTTTCTAAATGCACTTAATTTCCTTTGTCTCTAGCTATTAGTTCGTCACCATATTGCAGCTTCACCTTGATCCTCTACTCTCAAGGTGCTTGCTTTCAGATACACTTTGCTTCATCTTGTCAATTCTCATTTCACTTCTAAATTATTTAGCATTTCGAAGGAAATCTCATATCCATTGTTTTTCCTTCCTCTTTATCAATTTTCGTTGCTGTAGCAAAAATTCTTCTTGCTTTTTGATTTTGAGTGATGAAAATCACTTGTGCCCATACATATATTCCTTCTCCTATCTAACAATTTTAATGTCAGAGCCAATATCCTTTTTTCTTTGAGTGAGTGAATGTGTGTTTTGAGTGCTTCGAGGCATACGCATCCTCGAAGGAGTCATAGTATGCCCGAAAAGGATAGACTAAACTCATTAAAGTTTTCCCAATTTTGACCAACATATATATATATATATATATATATTTCCTTGAGTAATTATTTTTTTTGCCTAATTTATTATTACCTTTTCTTCTTACTGGATCATTCTCGGTGCATCTATTTGTAGGAGAGAACTGCTTAATTTCGAGGTAACCACAGAGGGAAAAAATTATAAATCTCTTCAGTAAAAATTCATGAATTCCTTATGGATTTTTTGTTGTGAATTATACTACAATTTTTTCAGAAATATGATCTTTTTCCCTGTAGATTTAAATTCGTAGGAAAAAATTGTAGAAAAATTTAGCATTTCTTGCAAATTTTCTTATGAAATATTTAATTTTTTTTCCAACAAAATCTGAGAACTTTTCAACGGATTTTAAAATTTGCAGGAACAAATTACTGACAAAGTTACCTGGGAACATAAATTTGTAGAAAAATCCACAGAAAACCTGTGTCTTGTAGATTTTTTAGCAAAATTCACAGAAAAAATCTGCAAGTAATTAAAGAGTTTCTAACAGTGTTGTGGAGTTCCCCTTATTCATGCATCAGTGATATATGATATCGTCACATTTTAATTTGATGATTTTATTTTTTTAAAACTATGTCCAGATCTCGTCGGATATACCCCAAAAAGAACCAACAATCATCTTGTAATCATTTCTTTATCTGTGTTTACAAATCTATTTGGCAAGAGCGTGAAGAGATATCTTAAAATTCATGGCTTTTTGAAAAGTTCCTTCAATTTTAATTTTCGTCTTAATTAATTCTTAAACTCTAATTTACTATTGTTAGATTGGGTCATTATGTTAATGTATAGTTAACTTATTAATAATAAATAAATCATGACAATTCATTTTTGCTAAATATAAATCACTGATTTATATATTTAACTAAAAGTATTTTATGTTATTTTTTAAATTTTTAAATAAAAAATAGAATATAAGAAATATAAAAAATGATGATTTTAATTTAAGAAATTAAAAAACAGAAAGATAAGATGGTTTTTTAAAAGTAAAAAAATAAAAAGAAATTAAAGGTTTACATTTAATAAGGATGAATTATTAGGATTCTTTCATTTAATTTCAAGCTATCATAAGGACCTATTGTAACAATAATCAGAGTTTAGGGACTAACTGAAATGAAATTAATGTTAAAGATGTCTAGTTTCAAAAGGCTTAATATGCAATCACAGATAATATATACACAGGCAGTTGGTCAATGTAATAATAATGATTACTTCAAAAAAATTAATTACATCTCCTTGATAAAAAATACATATATATGGGAAATTAATGTCAACCATATTATACTGTATTATAGCAAAAGACAATTTTCCTCTTCAAAAAAAAGAGAGAGACAATTTTCCCACTTTTGAATGAAAGATTAATTTAGTTTTGTGCAGCTAATTTTCAATTCAAGATATTTCCAATAGATTTATTACTTGTTTGTTTTATCCGTCAATGCGGCCAGGCATTTGACGGCTAAAAATGTTCAAAGTTATAGTTAAATCATTTTCATTGATTTTGTTTATTTATTTAAAAGCTCCAATGTGTGATATAATGAACAGGACATGGACCCGATGATCTAGTTAGCCAATGAACTTTTTGGAGATGAGGAGAACATCTTTGATAGCTTTGCGATGCTATACAACAATTCCTCCCATCTAGGACTGCGTAATAGCAATGTAAGAAGCATAACAATTATCTCTCTCTATTTTCTCCAACTTCAATTTTTTTTTAAGGATTTTTCATATTTGGCTCGATTTGAGTTTGAATGATAAAAAGTTATTAAATTAAATTAATTGGTTTTCTTTATTGTTTTGATTTTAATTAAATAATTCAACTAAATTAAATAAATCTTAATGAGTTTGATATAGTTCAATCCAATAAATATTTGGAAACTACTAGCGAGTTCAGTTGATAGATATATGCTAGTTTTTTTTTTTATAAGCAAGATATATGCTAGTTAATTGACAACAATATAACATCAAACATATCTTCAACAATACCATTATGCACATCGTATGTGTTTTCTCATTTATAATAATTGTTTGAATTAGTGATACACATATGTACTTACTTACCTAACTTAGATATACATAATTTTCATTATTTAATTGTAACTTATTGTATATATATTGTTTTCCCCACACTTACAATCTCACTCTATTACATAAGAAGATGTAATGGAGATGTGTGCATATGATGTAAGTTATATTTTTCTTGTTGTTGGATCAGGTTCAGGACTCGGTGGGATCAATAACTGCAGCAACCAATCAAGTCCAAACAACTGAGTCTTATGAAAACCCAGTGGTTCCACTGCTTGAATTAGATGTTCCGAATCCACTGTCCCAGTCACCAATCGCTTCAGATCCATTATAGAATGGAACACTACAAGATGTGGTAAAATATATATAATTCTTAAAACAATATTTGCTAATATTCACTTGTCTTAACTAATATGCATTTGCCTTGTAAAATTAATGTACACCAACATGATGATCATTTTGATTAGGTGGGAGGATTTATCTCAGAAGGAGCAACTTCTTCGATTCAAGGCCAACATATGGCCCCTACAGGATGCTATCATCCATTTTATCAATCGGAAACCCAGAATTTGCATATGTATGTTTTCCTATCATTTTATGAATGTTGTTACTCCGTTTAATTTTTAGTATATATACTATACAAACATTTCTAGCTTCTTGTCATTCTTTTTTCTTGTGTTGATCTTGGCATATACATTCTGCATTTCTATGTTGTAGGTTTCAAGGTTCGACTATACCTAACGAGTACACCACAAGCAATCAATTGTTTGAGCCAAATTTCACAGCAAGCAATGCTTTCAATGCTATCAATCAACATTCATCATCTCAAACAGCTTTGTTTCCACAATACCCCGTGAGTACAATCACCCAAAAATATGTTTTTCTACAACTAAGGTTGCCATGAATGCATTGACTGTGTTGTTGTCCATCGTTATCCATTTGCAAGTAGAGGCTGCAGGAGCATGATTTGGAATAGGAATATCAAGTGAACAATTCATGAGTAACCAAAGCTCCATGTTTTCGCCTCTTCAGAATGACCACTTCTTCAGTCCTCCTAATGGGGGGAACACTAGGTGGCATATGAGATATATATGTTTGTTAGAGAAATTCTTAGGAAATAAAGTTTTACATTTTATATACCCTTCAAAAATGTTATTAAAGAGCAACTGGCACGTAATAAATAGTAAAGAGCAATAGTTTTTCTTGGTCCAAGAGTGCATATTATGACTTTTGAACTACAGGGCACAAAACAACCAATTCTCTGCTCTTAACGGCTATGATTCACAAGACGCTCCTAACTACAAGCAGTATGACTCCAATGCCTATTATTCACACTACACTCCCAACTACATGCAGTCTGACTCCTCTGCTTCTTATAGGTAATATTGTTTTTTTGTTAAGAGTTACTTGATTAACAAATGAACAAGTGAACAAGAAAATGAATAAACCATAAGTTTTTTATAGGTCGACCCAGCTGTTCACTCCTCCACTGCATGAAGCTAGTCGCCCTTCTGAAATGCAGATGACTTTTGATTCACAGTCTCAACAGTTTATGCAACCTATCAGCCCATCTAATCCTAGGTACTATATATACTCTATTCTTCTTTTTTAAATAAATTTACCATTTGATTATCATATGGTGTTGTTGTCCTTTATAGTGTATTAAAACTTGTGTAGCTTCATCTTGAGTTTGGTTTTATATATGGGTTGGAGTACTTCTTCTTATACTCTATTTAATAAAATTTTCGTATTAAAACAAAAAACACATAACCATAAAAACTAAGCATTTTGTCCCAAATCTACCAAATCATTTTCATCATCAACTTAGCTATATATAGACCCGTTTTACTTGAGGTTGCTACTCCTCTTGGTTACCCATTCTTTCAATTTAATATTTTAATAGCTAGTATGAAATTTAAGTCGACTCTTAGTTCAGTTTATTATATGATCCAGCAATTAATACTTGATCGTCAGTTCAATTTAATATTGTATTTTTTTTAAGAGTTACTTGATTAAAAAATGAACAAGTGAACAAGCAAATGCATAAACCATATGTTTTTTTAGGCCGACCCAGCTGTTCACTACTCCGCTGCATGAAACTAGTCACCTCTCTGAAATGCAGATGACTTTTGATTCATAGTCTCAACCTATCTCCCCTTCTAATCCTAGGAACTATCTAATCTATTCTTCTTTTCAAAATAAATTTACCGTTCAATTATCTTATGGTGTTGTTGTCCTTTATAGTGTATTAAAACTTGTGTAGCTTCACTCCAAGTCTGTTTTTTTATATGGGTTGGAGTACTACTTATACTCTATTTAATAAAATTTTCTAATTAAAAAAACAAATAACCATAAAAATTAAGCATTTTCTCCCCATGCTAACAAATCATTTTCATCATCAATTTAGTTATAGACTCATTTTAATTGAGGTTGCTATTCCTTTTGGTTACTCATTTTTTTTCAATTTAAAATTTTAATAGTTAGTTTGAAAATTTTAGACTCTCAGTTCAATTTTTTATCTGATCCATCAATTGATACTTGATTATCAGTTCAATTTAATATTGTATTTTATTAAGAGTTACTTGATTAACAAATGAACAAGTGAACAAGCAAATGCATAAACCATAAGTTGTTTTTAGGCCGACCCAGCTGTTCACTACTCCGCTGCATGAAGCTAGTCGCCCCTCTGAAATGCAGATGGCTTTTGATTCACAGTCTCAACAGTTTATTCAACCTATCTCCCCTTCTAATCCTTGGTACTATCTACTCTATTCTTCTTTTTAAAATAAATTTTACCATTTGATTATAGTGTATTATTTGGTGGTGTTGTCCTTTACATTGTATCAAAACTTGTGTAGCTTCACTCTAAGTTTGTTTTTGTATATGGGTTGGAGTACATCTTATACTCTAGTTAATAAAATTTTATTATTAAAAAAACAAATAACCATTAAAACTAAGCATTTTGTCCCAAAGCTACCAAATCATTTTCATCATCAACTTAGTTATACATCCTGTTTTACTTGAGGCTTCTATTCTTTTGGTTACTCATTCTTTCAATTTAAAATTTTAATAGTTAGTTTGAAAATTTTCGACTCTTAGTTCAATTTATTATCTGATCCAGCAATTGGTACTGAACTATATATCTAGTTTATTTTCTGGATATAGGCATACATATCAGAATCATCCACAAAGCCAACAATTTGCTACGACATACAATTCCTTTGCCACTGAATATTCGGTGCCTCCTAGGTATCAAATCATTTACTACAGACTTTCTATTTTGACATACCCTTTTATTAATTGAACATGACAATACACTTTAACTATCTAATTTTCACTTTGGATATATATATATATATATATATATATATTTGGTTCGGGATTTTTTTCCAAATCCATGCGAGATGACTAAGATAATGCTTACTGTACTGACCGAAAATATAAGGCCGAGGACTTGCCGAGGACTTGTTAATAAACCGGACTAACCGAGCTTACTCTTATAAATGGGCCTTGACAGGAACTCCTCCAAAGCCGAGGACTCGTTAATGCACTTGTCAGCCGAGCATAAATACTCGGACCTATCCCATAATAAGACCGTAGAGGAAGACACCTCGGTCCCGTGCACTCCAGTCACAACTGACTGGGCCGAATATCTCGCTGGTCCAAATATCCCTCCGTATAACTCGGAGCCTTATCCTTATCTTTATCTAGTTACGATAACAATCCGATCCTAACAAATAGGATCTCAATAACAGTCCAACTCAAACTGTTACACCAAAACATCTCTATAAATAGGGGTCCAACCCTCTCACTTAAAACTACGTTTGCTTTGATTCCCATTTGGATACGTAGGAGCAGAATTCCGATTCTGTCAAGCTATTCCAAAACACTCCCACAAGAGCTTCTCCGGACGAGTATCTCTCACTTGCGATATTTGGACTGAACATTTGGCACCGTCTGTGGGAATCGAAGCAAAATTTTCCCATACCACAAACAATGGTGAGGACAAGGAGCGGGAACTGCAGGAGAGAGGGGCCAGAGAATGCCAACAATGGGGATAATGGAGAACGATCCATAAACCCAGCGATGGCGACCGACAATCCTATTATTCAAGAACTCCTCGCACAAGTGGCAATGCTGAGAAGGGATAATGAGGAGATTCGTCGACAGAACAGCCGTCGTGAACGACAACAAATCAGAGAAAGGTCTGCCTCTTCTCCTCATGGGAGGGAGCACCGGACAACTGAGAATGAAGGATCCAGAAACACGCGCAAAGAAGAAGGAATCCCACAACCCCGTGTTTCTCACCATGTTGACCGAAGAGGCGAGGAGGAATTTCCTAGGCAAGGCCAGCATAAAACAGTTATTCAGGAAACTCTCAATGAACCGACTATTACACTAGGAGAAGTGATGGCCAATGAATCAGCTGACCGAGAATGGATGACCCCCATATGGGAATATTTATCCTCAGATATTCTTCCCCCAGATCACGCCGAGGCCAGAAAGATCAGGCTCAGAGCAAGTCACTTTGCTATTATTTCCGGAGAGTTGTATAAACGGGGATTCTCGGTACCGATGTTAAAGTGTCTGACAAAAGCTCAGTCAAAATATGTAATGGAAGAGGTTCAAAGAGGAATCTGTGGTTTTCACTGTGGGGCAGATCAATGGCCTCCAAGGTAGTCCGAGCAGGGTACTATTGGCCTACCATCCGAGTAGATTGCATCGAGTGGACGAGACAATGTGATGAATGTCAAAGATTTGCCAATGTAAGTCGTACCCCGCCCGGAGAACTTCACACATTAAACTCGCCTTGGCCCTTTGCTATGTGGGGGATGGACATACTTGGACCATTCCCCATAGCCAAAGGTCAAGTCAAATTTCTCTTGGTAGCGGTGGACTACTTTACAAAATGGATTGAAGCAGAACCTTTGGCGAAAATTACTGCCGAGAAGGTACAAAAGTTTGTATGGAAAAACCTCATTTGCAGGCACAAAATTCCATTCGCAATTGTCACTGATAATGGAAGGCAGTTTATAGATAAGACATTGCAAGAATTCTATGTCAATCTCGGTGTTAAACACCACGTCACATCGGTGGAACATCCCCAAACCAATGGGCAAGTCGAGGAAGCCAACAAAGTTATTCTCGGAGAGCTGAAGAAGAGAGTGGGAAAAGCCAAAGGAGCTTGGGCAGAAGAGTTGCCGAGTATTCTTTGGGCCTACCACTGCACGCCACAATCCACTACTCAAGAAACACCCTTCAGGCTGACATACGGAACAGACGCCATGATCCCAATTGAGATTGGTGAGCTGTCTTTTCGACGAATGCAACATGAGCAGAATGAGAATGAAAGCAATCTAAGGGTCGAACTTGACTTGGTGGAGGAGATCAGAGAGGAGGCTAAAATCAGGGAGGAAGCCTGCAAACGAAGAGATACTCGGAGGTATAATTCAAAGCTGAAACCGAGAAGTTTCGTGCGCGGAGACTTGGTGCTAAGAATGAAAGGAGAAGTAAGAAGAGATCATACGGAGGGCAAGCTAACAGCAAATTGGGGAGGACCATTCCGAGTGGTAGAAAACTTGGGAAATAGAGCATATAGGTTAGAAGAATTGTCAGGGAAGCCTATCCCGAGAACTTGGAATGCTTCTCATTTGAAATTTTATTACAGTTGATGTACATAGTTAGGTGATGTACTCTTTTTCCTACCTCGGTATTTTATCCCAAAAAAGGGTTTTGACCGAGAAGGTTTTAACGAGGCACACCGCAGACTTTCTTTTCTATCCAATAAAAGAAGTTATTATGAACATTGGTCTATTTTCTTATTTTTCCGATGTATTTATTATGCGAATATTTAAAATTGTGAAGGCCGAGTTCGAGCCATTCAAATTTTTAAGTCCAAGTTTGAGCCTGAAGGCCGACTTCGAGCCATTCAAATTTTTAAGGCCAAGTTTGAGCCTGAAGACCGAGTTCGAGCCATTCAAATTTTTAAGGCCGAGTGTGAGCCTGAAGGCCGAGTTCGAGCCAATTAAATTGTTTAAGGCCGAGGTCGAGCTATTTAAATTTTTAAGGCCAAGTTTGAGCCTGAAGGCCGAGTTCGAGCCATTCAAATTTCTAAGGCCAAGTTTGAGCCTGAAGGCCGAGTTCGAGCCATTCAAATTTTTAAGGCCAAGTTTGAGCCTGAAGGCCGAGTTCGAGCCAGTCAAATTTTTAAGGCCGAGTGTGAGCCTGAAGGCCGAGTTCGAGCCAATTAAATTGTTTAAGGGAAATCGAATACGAGCAAATAAGAAGAACCAAGTTTAAATCTAAAGGCCGAGTTCGAGCCATTAAATTTTTTTAAGGAAACTGAGTACAATGCTGAAAATAAAAACAAGGTACGGGTCGAGTATTAGAAAGTACTACGACTTAGTTGCTGAAATTGAAAATAAGGTCCGCCCGATTGGCCAGTGGTCCCCCCAATTGGAACTGGAGCAAGACCGGTTGGCCAGTAGTTCCCCCAATCGGACGCCACAAGTTTCCTTCGGAGGAGGAAGTAATCACTTCCCCCTGAGAAAGCTAGACGATGAGGTACTCGGCCTGCTTCGAGAGGAGACGGTTACTACCCCTTTCACCACTCCCAGAAGATGCTATTCTCCCAGCTAACATCCTTTTTAAAAGGGATTACATCATGAAAGAGATTATGGATCCCATCTCCCAATTACACCCTTTTTGGTAACTTTAAAGCTCGAAAAAGGATGTTAACTGGGAGAGAGGAACGTAAACCCCTAGCAATATTATCGAACTACTCGGGTCGAAAGAGGACGAATTTTGCTGGTGTAAAAAATGAAGAATGAATAAGTGAAGCGAAGAAACAGCCCTATTTATAAGGGGGGAGAGGCGTTGGAAAGGAGGAATATGCACTGGGAAAAGGTTTATTGAAAAAATAAATCTCGAAACTCAGCAAAAAGAAGTAATTACATGAACCCGCTGGGGTTTCCAAGGCACATAGCGTGTGACCACATGTACAAAACGTGAATCATGCATTTCACATGTGACAACAACTATCCGTTTTTGATACGGATGACAAAATATCTCGGCCTTAGTCGAGGTCTTGTTTAAACAGCCGAGCACGCAATACAAACAACGTCGGAGTATAAAAATATTTCGAAGAATATCTCGGCCAAACAAATTCTATAAAAGTAAGAGGAAGTCATCAAAATGCTGGAAGAATTTTTCATTAGATTAACAAGGATTACAAGGGGAAAACCTATTACAGAGGTATGAAAAATAAAAATACAGTTATTCGTCCCTAGGGCTCTCTTCGGCGTCGATGTGATCCTTGGGAGAATCTTCCCCCCATCCACCTCCTCTTCCTCTTCGGGAATGATGGGAACAAGTTCCCCATTCTGCACCTCCTTATGCACATCGGCACCCGAGATGTCAATCCCCGGGGCAAGAACTTGAACTTGAGTGATGGCCTTGGCAAAACCTGCCCGATGCTCCTCAAGGATGCAGTTGGTGGCCTCTTTCAAATCCTCCTGAATCTCCAGCTTGGCCTTAGTCTCGGCACTCAAGTCGGCTTTAAGTTGTTCAATTACAACTCGAGCCTCCTTGAGCTCCTCCTCAGCATGATCTTTCACCTCCTCAGCTAACTTTACTTGGGAGTTCAACTCGAAGTTCTTACCATTAAGCTCGGCAATGGTAGTACTCAGGAGATTATTGGCTTTGGCCAGCTCATCACGCTCCACGGAGATCTGGGCAAAATCCTCATTCAGCTTCTCAATAGAAGCAAGTTCAGCTTCCAGGTGTTGGGATTTCCTCTCAGTCTCCATCAAGTCTAGGCTACAAAAGCGGGACAAAGCAGCAGCTCGGATGCAGTAGGTCGAGAGGGCCTCCATGCTAGACCGAGCCCCATGCTGCTTAATCAAGCGGAGATCGACAAGCTTCAAGAAATTCGAGTCAAAAGAAAGGAAGGGATTGAAGTCTTCGCCCCAGAGAGACGAGGTTCCTGCTTTCAGAGAAGTGTTATACCACTTCACCTCGGTAGAAGGTGGAAGTTGCTCCTCTCGCCTTGTAGTTCCCGTCTCATGAGTGGCGGGAAGTGGGGTACTCGAGCGAGGAGGGGAAGGATCTTCGGCGTCGACTACTATCTCTACCCTTTTTCTTTTGTGAGGGGCGGAGGATGAAGCCCCCTTGGCATTGGCCTTAGCAGCGGCCGGAGGAATTCTTTTCTTTTTCTTCTCGGTCGCTGAGGGACCCTGACCCTCTTTCGCGGCATATTTCAAAAGTTTGGAGAAGTCGAATTTCCCCATGATAACTGCCGAAAAGAAAAGCTGTTAGTACAGGAACACATACAGAAAAGATTTAAAAACTAAAAATCCGAACACTTACTTTTAAAGTCGGCTCTCGGAGTGGATGAAAAGGAGAGTTTCAGAAGACGTCCACAATGGAGAGGCCGAGGAAGTTTTTCTAATATATCTATATCCCGTCTATCCTCGGCAGGAAGGGATTTGTATTCAAAACCAACGAATTTGGTAGGAGATGATTGCCAGTACAAAGGAAACCTAGCGCATCCATTTTCATCAAAAAAGTAGGAAAGGTGAGTGCCCGAGGGGCGAACTCGGAAGAAGTCGACTTTGAAGTCTTTATACGATGATGTGTATAAACTAATCAGTCCTCTTTGGTTCAGCCCATTGAGGGAAATCCATCCCGTTTTCTCACCAAACCTTGTTTGGTAAAAGTACAAAAATTTGGGAGTAGTGGGCTCCATCCCGATGTATTTACACAGAATTTGAAAGGCTTTTAGAAAAGCCCAATTGTTGGGATGAAGTTGAGTAGGTGTGACATTCATGGTTCTCAGGACGTCACACTCAAACTCAGTGAAAGGAGAGATACATGCAGCTGAGAAAATAGTGTTCTATACATATATGTAAAAGGGGGCTCGGAAGGATGAGCCCTGAGGAAAACATACTCGGTACCCGAGCATGGAGAACAAATAAACTCGGATTCATCTCCGGATGCCGAGATAGTAATCTGGGACCGAAGGCGAGCAATTGAATCTGAAGACTGATAATCATAAAAATAAACCCCAAATTCGCCCTTAACCCAGGTATACCTAGGTAGGGTAATATCGGGAACAGGGTCTTTTGGAACCCTTTGGCGTTGTTTGCGTGCGGCGGGTTTGGAAATTTGGGGGAGGGAGAACCAGACCTAGAAGGGTCGGACCCAGAAGAATCAGACTCAGAAGAAGACGACTCGGATGAGGACAGTCTCACCTGACCGATGTTTAGTTCCTGTGAAGGAACACAAGTGGAAGAAGAGCCCCCAATGGGGGAAACCTCGCGCTCCACTAGAGGTAAAGTGTTTGACTCGGTGGACTCGGATGAACTCATGACCGGAATCCAGAAATAAACTCAGAAATTTGAAAGAAGGAAGAAGGCTGGGCGTACCTGGAGAGCGAAAGGCAAGAAGACGATTGCGGAAACTTGAAAGACAGAGATGAAGAGTGGAGGAAGGTAGTGGGCAAGGGGGAATGAGGTGGAGTTAGAGGAGATATTTATAGCTGCTGCGGTGGATGATGAGATATGATCAACGATCCACATTCCTTCAAATAAAAATGGAAAAGGGCACGACTTTTAATTTTTCCCCTCATTAAATGAGCGCGGAACTCTAGGGTACTCACCCATAACGTGCAACAGAATATTGAAGGGAAATGATAACCTTCTCTGACAGTAGGAAAAGTCAGTTGAAATGACGGTTTGAAATGACGGTTTGAAACACGGAAGGAAGAAAGTCCAACAGCCGAAGCATAAGCTCGGTTTGATACTTGTCAGCTCTTTCGCTTATTTAAGCTCGGAGCTCGGGGGGCTTGTGTACTGACCGAAAATATAAGGCCGAGGACTTGTTAATAAACTGGACTAACCGATCTTACTCTTATAAATGGGTCTTGACAGGAACTCCTCCAAAGCCGAGGACTCGTTAATGCACTTGTCAGCCGAGCATAAATACTCGGACCTATCCCATAATAAGACCGTAGAGGAAGACACCTCGGTCCCGTGCACTCCAGTCACAACTGACTGGGTCGAATATCTCGCTGGTCCAAATATCCCTCCGTGTAACTCGGAGCCTTATCCTTATTATCTAGTTACGATAACAATCCGATCCTAACAAATAGGATCTCAATAACAGTCCAACTCAAACTGTTACACCAAAACATCTCTATAAATAGGGGTCCAACCCCCTCACTTAGAACTACGTTTGCTTTGATTCCCATTTGGATATGTAGGAGCAGAATTCCGATTCTGTCAAGATATTCCAAAACACTCCCACAAGAGCTTCTCCGGACGAGTATCTCTCACTTGAGATATTTGGACGGAACACTCACATTATTGATCTTATTAAGGCTTCATTGTTTTACAATTGCTTCTTTCCTTTTAATGATACTAATTTATTCAATTTAATTAGACCGACAAGAGCAATGGGTATACCGACTCAGCAAGGAGCCCCTATTTTTGGAAATACAGTCACTGGACAACGTGACAAAGCGCCAATGCTTCAATCTTCATCTTTTGGATAATAATTTACTTGAAACTATCTACAATTTCGTATACTTTAAAAGCTTTCTAAGTACCCAACTACACAGCTTACCTATTCATATCAATAAAATACAGATCAAGTGAATTAGTATATGTTATACAAGTTATACACACAAGTTGTTCTGATTTATTGGTTTTAACTTGGTCCCCGGTAGATTTTTTTCTAGGGTATATTGGATGAAGGAGTTTAAAAGAACAGAAGGGAAAACAAAGTTTTTATTTTAAGTAAATATTTCTTTATTTTATTTTTTATTTTTTTAATGAGAAGAGTGAAATCAGATCTTTCGATAAATTTCCATTAATTCCTTATTCATATTTTTAAACAAGTTATAATTCTCTAAATAAAAAGTTAATCGTGTATTTAATTTCTTTCCCAACCGAATCCTGACATAAAGGAAACAGGTTCAATAGGGTTTCAATTAGAGACTTCATGTTCTCAATTATATATATATATATATATATATATATATACATATATATATATATATATACATATATATATATATATATGGTTGAATCGTGCATGATAGGGCACAACCATCACAGCCAGTTCCCAATATGCTGATCTAGAGCGGGTTTCCTATTTCAGTCTCCGGTCCTTCTATTAATTTTGGACAAGAAGCAGGATATGAGACATATTCAAGGTTGTTTTATAGTACTCGAATATATACATAATTCTCAGCTTCTCTTTCTTAACATATCTTTTAATATCAACTTTCATGATTTTATGTTTTCATTGATGATGAAATAATTAAGAATACAGTGTATGACAAAAAAATATAAGGAAACTGGTCGACCACTTGACCCCATCTGAGATCATACCTAGCATTAAAAGGTAAATAGAATTAATTTCTTTGAGGCCTTTTTTTTATAAATATGTTTCCCACTTGCTAATATGCCAAAAATCATTAGTATTTTAACCTGCCATTAAGTGATATTCTATCATCACTATTGTAAGATTACTTCATTAAATAAAATTTACATTATATTACAAGCAAGCATTACATTTTAAACTAAATTTTTATGTCTGTGACAAGAATGTTGTTGTTCTTAATGAAGCTATCAAAATCTAATCCGTCTTACTTTCCCCAATGAGGAGTGCACAGAATTCTCAAGACCGGATGAATCAGATTGCATGTGTCAACTGATCAACTCTCTTTAGAATCATTATCGTTCAATCAAATTTTAAATAGGACATTTTTCCTTTGTGTTTTCATTGAGATCTATTGCACTAGATGAGACCTATCTTATTACTTTTCTATATGGTACATACCCGACTACATTGTCTGATCATAGTCTTTATCCTTTCAGTATTTTATGACTTACAGAACCTAATTCTGGTGCACTATCTACACCATTTTAACTGTTGCATAGACTTTTTTCTTGCTTTCTTTTCTTCTTTTTTTGAAAAAATGGTTTGTAGAGACCACTTTTTGGTACACCATTTTTATACCATTAAACTATTAAACAAGGTTTTGATTAATGGACTAACAATCTACTTTCAACTTGTATTTTGAATATCAAAGCATTTGATGGACGTTCATTAGAGCCATCAACATTTATGTTCACCTAGCTTTTTTCTTTTTTGTGGGGGGCGTTGAGGTCCTCATTCTTAGAGTGCTTCATCAAGTTAGTTTTTTTTTTCCATTTTTTGCATTCAAATATGCAACCTCTCAGAATATAGTTGGTTGTGGTGATAGTGAATTGCAATTCAAGACTAACTTCGGTTAGGATTTTAATTACCTAACCATCACCTTTAATGCATAATTTCTGAGCAATTAGTAATTAAAAAAGAAATTGTAGTCTCTCTCTCTCTCTCATTTGTTGTATCCCTGCAGATAATAAATCCTTATTCATAGTCTATCCATTTTCGAAACCTATCTCATTCATTTGCTGGCAACATTATTATGCTCCAACATACAAAACAATGCTCCAGCCATATTCCTCTTCTAGATCTGCCTGAGTCATTAACTTCTTCTGATAACTACTTTGAATATCCGATATCATTTAACACATTAGCGCTAGTGAGGAAGGATTTGAGGAATCTTTACATGTTGATATGCTGCAAGCATTTGCTCATCCTTTATTAAACTCTTGAAATGGACATGTTAATATCATTATTTTTTTACTTGCATGTAAATTACTCCACAAATCATGTTCCGTGAATCATATCCGTCTCTCTCCCATTGCCGGGGAAAGATACTCGAGATAATACCAACTTGATTTGTTGGCGCTTATTTTCATTGCTCACGGGTGTTGGTTTTGATATTGCCTTAAGATTAGTAGGAGTTTTCCTTTTTTTTTTGTTCTATGTTCTATGTTTTGGATTTGGTATAGACTTTATGTTATGTTTGATTTTCTATAGAAATACATTTTTTTAAGGTTATTATTATAATAATCGTCTAAAGTTTTGGTTATGTGCAAATACTTAATTTGCACCTAAGGAACTTCAATATGATCTCACTAAAGAATAAAGTTTGACCAGTTGGAAATAGGAATGAATTAGAGATCACATTGCATGAAATTTCCATGCCACTCATCCATATCGATCTATGTCATCAAGTGCATTGATATGGTGGTCGTCGGGGTTTAGTCACGATATAGGTTAGTGGCGACAGTAGCGATGGTCCCATTATTGATGTATGAAGTAGACAAGATTGTAAGTCTAAGGATAAATAGCATTCGGATGTGCGGCTAAAGAACTCTGATATAATTATTACGATATATTGCCCAAGTGGGAGATTGTTGGAATATTTTATTCCAATATCATAATGTGGGCAGATATCGGTAATTCATTAATAGATATTTATCAATTAGGAGCCTTAATTGATATGTGATCAAATTAAGTGATAAGGCCAATCAGATTTCTGATTTGATAATTGATTATCATTAATTATCTGATATGGGCGAAATATGAGTGGATGTCACTGATAACCAATTTCGGAATTATTTATCACCCTACATATAGGCTATGGTCCCCAATAAACCGGACATAACGCACACCACCTTTTCTCCCCATCTGAAGAGCGACTAAGGCATAAAGAGTCCAGGTTGAGGAAGAACCATAAAGCCACCACTAACCATCTTTGTTATTATCATCATTTATGTTGATCGTCAAGATATTCTGCACAAGAAGACGACCAACCTCCTTGTTCGTGACAGATTGCTGGTGAATGTTAGTGATCAAGTTCATCATTTAAAGAATGCTTAAGATCAGGAACCCTTATGGATCCAGGTATATTCATAACTTTAGAATCCTAGTAATCTGGTATGATGTAGATCCTATGCTATGTGGTAAATGTGCTCTAGGATGCATGTTTATAGATTTAACACTTCCGCATAAAGGATAAAGAACCAAAAGAATTAAAGAAATATCTAACATTTAACCATTAATCCTCGTGTACAGTGAACAATCTCCCTGAAAAAAGTGAAAAATGAAATAACGTGCATGTATTCAGTTCATAGTGATCAAAAGTGCACTTTAGCCCAGTTGCTATTGCATCACTTTTGACTTTATGTTTAGTGGTTTAAGAAATTTTATCATAAAAGATGTCTCTTAGCCTAAATGTGTGTGTATCCATTTTTGATGTCACATACTATGAGAAATAGATTGTTAAAGTCCACCCATTTAGTCAATTTTGATGAATAACAAAGCTGCTTCTTATTTCATGGCATATCTTCAATTGCACAACTAGAAAAGTCCGTGTTCAACCAAAAAATTACCAAAAACATAAAACCATGGAGCATTGAGAAGAGACATAATATCACCGGATTTCCACTAGCACAAAAAAATGCATTTTTGCCAAATCCCAATGCATAAACGCATTCAACGGGGTAACAAAAACTCCGGCCATACACTCTTGGTACTGCCAACAACCAGAACAGCCACCATGAGATCTCAATACCCATTCATTTCCACCATTATTGGAAACCACATTCAATGGAGCAAATCATCAAACACCGCCCATAGTCACTGCCAACTGTCACACAACAAATCACGGACCACGAACCCACAAAGTCATCCAGCCTCCACCACCATCCGAAGTAGAGCCCCACCTTGGTTTATCATACCAAGTTCAGTACCACACCACCAAGAAGAGGTGTTTTCCACTGTTCCAGTAATCTGCGCTACTATCTATTAGTTTTCAGATAGCAAGTTGACAGAGGGATGAATAATGTAACGTTTGAAAACTACGAGGACTAAAATCGCTAAAAAAAACTAGAGGGTCGATTTTTGCCAAAATGAAAAACTTGAGGGACTAAAAGTGCATTTTAGCCAAATTAAATATTTCATATGGAGGCATGTTATTAAGTACAAAAATTATTGTTGTAACACCCTAGTTTTTACACACGTGATTAATTATTTTATTTGGATGTTTATGTTTATTTTGTTATATGGTTTAGTTTGAGTAACTGAATCACTCTCTTCCAATTTATTTTATTGGGTGCGTTAGCACTGACTTAGTTCAATGAATGCACGCTTACTAGGCAATAATTTACATTATGTTTATCATTATTACCAGTACAGAAAAGTGTGTTAAATAATATGATTAAGAGAAAAGCATTTTCATATTTTCATTCTATTTAATTTTAGATTTGAAAATAAATTGGTTTGACATTAATTGGAGATTAATTTTGGATCACTGATTTTCTTGGTGGATCAATCCAACCATCAAATTTTACTCTAATTGGAATTTTGAAAGTATATATTTGTCACTCATTGTGTTTAGATCCAAGGACCCATATTATTTATTTCTCTCTAGACTCAATCTTAACCACTCATTTTTATCGTTATATACTCTAACTAAAAGATAAAGACAAAGCAAAAAAGAAGAAGAACCCTCATTCCCTAGATCAGAAAGTTACATGACCCCTACCCCTTCTTTTTCTCTTTTATCTTCTTCCTCCACTTTCAGAAACAAACACTCAAACTCTCCCTTCCTTTTTTGTTGAACCAGTGTCGTCCAGCCCATCGACCAGCCCGCCGTCCGTTGCTGTCCGGCCAGCGTCACGACCACGTGACCCAGCTCTCACGCGTCTGGTCCATTTCCTTCCCGATGAGCATCATTGTGCGCACTGACGTCGTAGGTGTATCGTCCGGTCGTCGTTCCGCCACGTATGGTAGGGAGGGGACAACCTCGCACCACCGTCTAGTTCGTCGTCGGGTCGTTGCATGGAGTGGGAGAGACGATCGTGTGTTTTAGCCCATGTTCCCCTCCGTTCGCTGCTGTTCCGCCATGCCATACCTCCAAGACAGCCACCGCGTCATCTTCTTCTTCCTTTTATGGGTAAGTGAAAACCCCATCTATTTTGCTTAGATTCAAAACTCCCCAAATTGATTTTTAAACCGTAACCCTAACCCTTTGATTTCAGATTTTAATCTTGAAATTAAACGTTGTTTTATGAAATTGAGACTGTGAATTAGTGTTTCCCTCAACCAATTTCATCATTCTTTAGTTAAAATGAGTTTTCCCCAAATTGTGTTTAGGAACCCTAAACCCCAATTTGATTTTATTTGAAATCGATGGTGTTTCTATACAATTAGCTATGTTTTATTCAAATTAGGACTCTTAATCGATGATTCCTAAGTTCACTTTCATGATCCTTTAATCAAAACAAAGTTTCCTCAAACGGTATTGTGAGGCTTAAGCTCCAAACGTGATTTTCTTTGCAAATGACCTTGTTTGGGAATAAGATTAAGTGTTTAGATCAAATTAGAATGTGTGTTTGGTCATGTGTAATTGATTCCTCGATTTCTGGTTGTTGCGCGTTGTTGGAATCTCTCCCTGAGACGTTTGATACAGCTATGCTTGCTTGATGGAGTAGATAGTTACGCTCTTGGAGCTAACGTGAGCATTAAGACGAGGATCCTTTACTTGTCTTCAAAGGTAAGGGGAGCTTGCCGAGGGATATTCAATGACTATATGCATGTGTGTATCTGTTTAATTGAGTGTTGTGAATATTATTGTGATATTGAGCCAATACTTGAATAACTTGTTTACTTGAACTATTGTGGTTATTACTTGCAGTTGAACATTATTTGCTTTAAGGTGTTATGAATTATATATATATGTGATGAACTGTCATTAACTGTAATATTATTATTGTTGTGAATATATTACTATTGATTGAAGTTTGCGAAGCCGGACTTGAGTCTGTGCCCAACGACTATAAGGATTAAAAGCCTTAATAAGCCTTGAATAGAACTTTGAAAGTTTTGGGTTCACTTATAAAAGTTTCTTGTTTAAAGTACTTACTTCAGAAGAATAAGATATTGGTTTTTATAAAAATGTTGAAGTGATTTTGAGTTGAAAGAAACTACATTTTTATGATCAAAAGTTTTGTACGAAAGAAAACCTTTTCGAACGGGGTGTTTTATGAAGGAAAGACCCTTTGAAAATATTTGACTCTATTCCATCAAGGATTTCAAAAGCAAACGAATTTCCAAATGTTTAATAAAAGACTTTGTAAAGGAAAATATTTTCTCCTAAATGATTTAGAAACGTTCCGGTTACTTGGATAAGTGATTGAGGTTTTGTTTTGGTTTTTGATCTTCACGGAGCGAAAAGTAAGCGCATGTGAAAGAGAATACTAGTTCGCGAGACGTCGCCTCTAGTATTCAGTTGTATGCACGTGATCTAGGATCTGTGGCAAGAATTATGGACCAAGGGTCCCAATCGTGATATTATGAACTAGGAGTCCTGATTTTGGAATTGAGGACTGTGTGTCATAATTTCGTTGTTATGGGCTAGGAGTCCTTATCATGTTGAAATAAAACATGGATAAAATTATAATTGTTTCTACGAGCACAACCTCGGACTGCGGCATCGGTCTAAGGTGTTGTGATTGAGCACTCGGACTACGTGTCCTGTGTTATTGATTTTCAAGTAATGGAAAATGTGAATAGTCATTAGCTTTGGGCTTCGACAACGGAAAAGAGTGAACACAAAGAAAAGTTTCGACAACGAAAAGTCTTTTATTCATATGCATTTCCCCTTAGCATACGTGCTTGAGTTATCCGAATACCCACTTAAGATGTGGTATTCGATGAGGTATACATCCGAATGGCCGTTATAAGGGATTCATGATGATGTTGATCCGGGCGCATGACGTGACGGAGGCAACTTGCCAAACGGGGCGTATGAGCCTAACCAACTCTTTCTTTCTTAATGATAAAACGGCGTTGGTATCTCATGAGATTAAGTTTAGAGCCTAATTATTGAAGTGTCATGCATTCTCTTTATAAAACTGATTGTTCGGATATGAGACCCACTGATATAACACTTGTCATTTTATCTCTGAATAATAATTAAACATTAATGTGCTGAGGTGATGTATGTATCGTGTATATGGTTAGTGTGTGATATATCCATTTGTCGGTATCTCACCCTTACATATATATATATATATATATATATATATATATATATATCAGGTTTCTTCTGCTTTGCTATTGTACCCTGGGTACTTTAGTACAGATGGTGCAGAGGAGTCTTCCTAAGTCACTCAGAGACTTAGATCTAGTTGTTTGATGAAGTACTTGATTGTGGAATGATCGCGTGAGTTTTCCTCAGGAATAACTTTTAGGATGACCAGCTTAGGGTTTGAGACTTAGATTTTTCATAGTATGTATGAGTGTGACTTAGAGAGTCTTTATTTTAAAATGGAATGTTTATGGCTCGGAGAGCATCTCTTTTGAATGAAAACTTAAGCTTTTCCTTTTGGTCATGTATAGCTTATTGATATAACTATTTTTAGCATATTACTGCCTGGTTGTATTTGGTGTAACTGGAATTCTGGAATGAAAATGTAATTATTTTAGCAGGAGTTCTTTTACCTGGGATGTTCAAATTACAGAGGAGACTCTGTCGAAATTTTCATAAAAATACTTGTTTTTATTCAAGTATATCTCTAAATTAAATAGACTTGCTGATAAGCCTCTGGCTTATCTAGTTTTATAACTAGATGGACTGTGGTTTCTGTGCTAATTATTCGAGTTCAATCTCGTTTTCGCCCAAATTTGGCCTTGTTTTGTTCTTAAGTTAGACTTTGACTCATTTTATGTATTTTTAGTAGTTTTTAGTTTATTTTGAATAGAATTACGCTTTCTGTTTCTTTTTACTGTTTCAGGTTAGAAGTGAAGCTCCGAGAGCCAAGGAAAGTCAAGAAACAGTGGAAATTGACATTCTGGAGATACTCGCCCCGCGATTGGATGCTCGCCTCGCGAGCCTGAAGATCAGAAAAACAACAACAATCATCAATTCTGTCTCGCCACGCGAGAGTGTGCTCGCCTCGCGAGATCCTGAAGACCCTGGAAGACAGAGACCATCACGGCCTAGCCGTGATGAAGGTCACGGCTGTGACAGATTAAGGTTTGGTGACTCGCCTCGCGAACATACTCTCGCCTCACGAGAGTCCAATTTGAAAGCGCGCAATTTTTAATATTCACCTCGCGAGCGCGCGCAGAATCAGAACTCTATATATTGCTGTTTCAGAATCAGAAGAAGGGATCCAAAATCCTAGTTTTTCCACTTTTTTAGAGTAGCGTTTAGGATGATTTCTTGTCTCTTTGGAGCTACGTCTCCCTTTTTCTTTTTCTTATTTTACTATGGTGGTTATGTCCGATTGTTTGTCTATGAGCATGAGGAACTAATCCCCTCGTCTGAGGGAACAATGAAGCCACCCATGGTGGTGTAGATTCGATGTGATGTATGTCTTTCTCCCTTCTTTCAATTAATTTTTTCCAATTCTGATTTGATTGCGTTGATCATATGCATGCGTGATTGACTAGTTAAACGTGATGAGGCTTAGGAGGCAATTCGCGTTTTAGAACTTGAATTGGGATCATCGATCGACTATTGCACGAGAGTGAGTAGGAGATCGGTGCAACCTTATAGGGAACAAGAATTAATAGAGTTTGATGATTAGGATTATGAGACCTAGTAAGTAATTAATCCAATCATCGGATACGTCCTATTGAGAACGACAGTGGATATAGGAGAATTTGGGGTCCTGGTTGACATTGTAATTGAACATAGGGAGGAATTCATCATCACTTGGGTATGCATGATTGGGTAGGTGGATTTGTGACCTTAGACATTTTAATTTCAGATTTTTAGTTAATTATTTTATTAGATTTGTTAATTTAGATTGCGACCTTATATTTTCTCTCCATCAACCACTCGCCTCGCTTGACCAAACGTATCGAATTACTCGCGAATTAGTTGAATTGGTAGCCAAATCCTTGTGTTCGACCCCGGTAAATTCTTACCGTGTTTATTTTATTACTTGCGACAACCCGGTACACTTGCCGGTGACTCAACAAGTTTTTGGCGCCGTTACCGGGGATTGGCACAACCAATTTTCCTAATTTTTAGGGAAGTTTGATTATTTGGTTAGGCTATTTTTATTTTATTTTTTATTTTTATTTTTATCTACTATTATCTCTCTACTTCTTTGATTCCACTTGGTCTTGCCTTGTTTTGTATGCGAGGTACACGAGGGAATGCTTCCGGGTTGCGAAAATTGTAATGGAGACCATGACACTCAGCTTTCCGTTCTACTTCTCTCAAGAATATGTGGACTCATGCCATAATTTCTATGACAGCGTGCCCCAGAACAACTATCAGAGTCAGAATCAGTATTGGGGTTATATGAGGAGAGACCATCCGGGTTTCGCTTGGAGTATTGCTGGCGGTGGTCTAGCCTGGCAACCACAACCTCAACAGAATTGGCAACAACAACCTCGACAGGATGGTGGAAGACAACCTTGGGAGTTGAGTCTTGAGAAGGCGAATGCGGCAATTGAGAAGTTGGCAATCTATACAAGCACAGCCATTGATAATTTGGCAGCTCATACAGGGGCGGCAATTCAGAATCTAGAGACACAGGTTGCTCAGCTCGCAAAGCAACTAAATGAGCGTCTCCCAGGCACTTTCCCAGGTGATACCGAGAACGACCCTAAGAACCAATGCAATGCCACAACAACTAGAAACACTGGGGTGTTGGGATCTAACAGGGATGCAACTAGTTCTCAGGAAGTTGAGGAAGAACTACCACATGTTGAGGAAGAGCAACCGGAGAAAGAGGAGTTGACAAGTGACAAGGCACCGGAGCAAGGGGGTAGAGTTCAAAATGAAGATAAAGTGGTAGTGGACTCCACCATGCTTGCCAAGCAACCTGAAATTGCTGCATTAGATAAATATGTTGGCTTGCATGCATGTGTGGACACTGGTAAGTTAATCCCTCCCACTTGTCTGGCACACTTCCTCGAGAAAACACCATTTGATCCGAGAAGAAGTGAGTTCATAATTGCAGAGGTCAATGAAGTTTTCACACACGGGCCAGGTGGAATTATGGATAGAGTCGTATTGCTTCTGCAAGGGCCACTTCACAAACCATGGGATCCGGGTGGAGGATCTCACATGATGAGCGTCTCTTGGCCCTTGTGCCACAGGCTATGGGATCCAGGTGGATGTTTCTTAATAAGTCAAGCTAGTGACGTTAAAGAAGCGCTTATTGGGAGGCAACCCAAACTAGGTATCCTTTATTTTTAGTTTATGTCATTTTCATTTATATATTAAAAAAAAAGAGCTTGATTCGCCTCGCGAATCCATAGTGGCCGCGCGAGACAAAAGCCCTGAATCTCAGAGGCTTGCTCAAGCTTCTGTCTCGCATCGCGAGGACTGCTTTCGCTTCGCGATTCTGGGCATCATCATCTGTTGGAATTCCATATTCGCCTCGCGAGTTACTACTCGCCTCGCGATTCTGGAAAGTGTGAAAACAATTTTTCCAGATTCGCCTCGCGAGTGATATCTCGCCTCGCGAATCTGCAATTAAGGTTTTAATTTGCAGGAGTTCTTCCAGGATGCTATGCAACAGAAGGGAGCCCGTGAGACCAATTCGTTGAGGATGCAACCATAGAAACTTGATCAGGGAGCACCCTCTCCTTTCCTCACTCTTGTTTTGTTTTTGTTTTGTTTTTGTTTGTCGCTCTTGAATAATTTGAGAAGATCAAGAGTGTTGTGTATGAATATGTGTCGGCAACCTTGTTGGATTTTAATTAAATTTAGTATAGATTGATTGCATGAATTATTTTGACCATTGATGATTTCCCCCTAGGTTCTGAAAATAGAAAAATTGATCCCCATGTGAAAAATTGAAAATTGAACTTTGAGAAACTTTATTGTGATTGCTTGATTTATGACAAGTTTGGGGTGAGGGGGTGCACACACTAGGAATCGTATCTCGGTCAAACAATTTGAAAAATGTCCAGGTGAGTAGTTGAGCCTCCAACTTTGTTTTTGATTGTGTGGATCACTTTCAAGTTGCACTTTCCCGAATTCGCTTGAATCTCTTCATGGTTTGCATGTTTATGTGTTGCATCAAATGATTTAGGCAATTTTCTTTGAATAGCTACTTGGCCTGAAAAGAACAATCCCTAATTCATGTTCCCTAGTTAGCCACATTAAGCCTAATTAGCCTATTGTTTCTTGATGACCTTATTTTATAAGCCAAAATCTGGAAAAACCGTGTTAACCCAATCTTAGGATTAGGATAGCATGGAGACTGAGCAAGAGAAGGGTTGTGGGAAACTAAGTTTGGGGTGGCTATAAGGTGATATGTCATTTTGGGTTGAGAAAAAGAAAATTAAAGGTTGAAACCTAAGGCAATAAAAAAAAAAAAAAGAAAGAAAAAAATTGCCAAAAGAAAAGGGGCAAAACAGAAAAAATAGCAAGGAAAAGGCTGTAGTCACCCGAGGCAAAAGGAAAAATGGAAAAAGGAATTTGAGTGGAATATGTGTCAAATGCTCATGCTCTCTTAGTTCCTAGGGACTTAAGCCTAGCATCCTTGAATATCCTACCCTTAGCTAGGCCCCATTACAACCTTTAAAAGACCTTCTGATGTTGCATGCATGTTTTCGTGGGAACTATTTTTGAGATGAAAATCAAATTCATGGAAAGTGCTCTTGATATGTGAAATTGAGTGAAAAGTTGATAGCCTAGACGAATTTGAGCGAATGAGTGAATTACTAAATGCCCTTGTGAGGAAGGCAACTGTTTGAATTTGGTGATCTCGCTTTTGTGTGTAACTTTGATCCTCAACTTAGATTAATACTTGCATGAATGATAAGTTCTCAACTGTTTAAAGTAAATGAATATGGGGATTACATCGATGCAAGAGGGGAAATCATTGAAGGAAAAAACTGTTTTGTTAAGATTGCATGAAATTTGTGCGAAATCGATTGAAGCCCTTAAGCTTGCCAAGTCTTGAGTCCTTTTTCAATTTTAGCTTGCTTGGGGACAAGCAAGGTTTAAGTTTGGGGTGTTTTGATAAGCCTCTGGCATATCTAGTTTTATAACTAGATGGACTGTGGTTTCTGTGCTAATTATTCGAGTTCAATCTCGTTTTCTCCCAAATTTGGCCTTGTTTTGTTCTTAAGTTAGACTTTGACTCGTTTTATGTATTTTTAGTAGTTTTTAGTTTATTTTGAATAGAATTACGCTTTTTGTTTCTTTTTACTGTTTCAAGTTAGAAGTGAAGCTCCGAGAGTTAAGGAAAGTCAAGAAACAGTGGAAATTGACATTCTGGAGATACTCGCCCCGCGATTGGATGCTCGCCTCGCGAGCCTGAAGATCAGAAAAACAACAACAATCATCAATTCTGTCTCGCCACGCGAGAGTGTGCTCGCCTCACGAGATCCTGAAGACCCTGGAAGACAGAGACCATCACGGCCTAGCCGTGATGAAGGTCACGGCTGTGACAGATTAAGGTTTGGTGACTCGCCTCACGAACATACTCTCGCCTCGTGAGAGTCCAATTTGAAAGCGCGCCATTTTTAATATTCACCTCGCGAGAGGCTGTTCTCCTCGCGAGCGCGCGTAGAATCAGAGCTCTATATATTGCTGTTTCAGAATCAGAAGAAGGGATCCGAAATCCTAGTTTTTCCACTTGTTTAGAGTAGCGTTTAGGACGATTTCTTGTCTCTTTGGAGCTGCGTCTCCCTTTTTCTTTTTCTTATTTTACTATGGTGGTTATGTCCGATTGTTTGTCTATGAGCATGAGGAACTAATCCCCTCGTCTGAGGGAACAATGAAGCCACCCATGGTGGTGTAGATTCGATGTGATGTATGTCTTTCTCCCTTCTTTCAATTAATGTTTTCCAATTCTGATTTGATTGCGTTGATCATATGCATGCGTGATTGACTAGTTAAACGTGATAAGGCTTAGGAGGCAATTCGCGTTTTAGAACTTGAATTGGGATCATCGATCGACTATTGCACGAGAGTGAGTAGGAGATCGGTGCAACCTTATAGGGAACAAGAATTAATAGAGTTTGATGATTAGGATTATGAGACCTAGTAAGTAATTAATCCAATCATCGGATACGTCCTATTGAGCACGACAGTGGATATAGGAGAATTTGGGGTCCTGGTTGACATTGTAATTGAACTTAGGGAGGAATTTATCATCACTTGGGTATGCATGATTGGGTAGGTGGATTTGTGACCTTAGACATTTTAATTTCAGATTTTTAGTTAATTATTTTATTATATTTGTTAATTTAGATTGCGACCTTATATTTTCTCTCCCTCAACCACTCGCCTCGCTTGACCAAACGTATCGAATTACTCGCGAATTAGTTGAATTGGTAGCCCAATCCTTGTGTTCGACCTCGGTAAATTCTTACCGTGTTTATTTTATTACTTGCGACGACCCGGTACACTTGCCGGTGACTCAACACTTGCCAGGCTAGGATTTTAAGCCTGTCTGCCGATCAAGGCTTAGGTTTGGAGTCGTGACATTTTTATATCCAATTTCATATGCTTATGTACTTATATAAATTATTTTTCAAAAGAAACCAGCAAATTATATTTTTAATTTAAATTCCGCATGTGTTACGTAGTAATACCTAGTGGGGGTGTTACAAGTGGTATCAGAGCTGGTCGAGTCTTTCGGGATCTTTGGGGAATAGGTCTATTAAGTTTTTGTTGTGTGATCTCTAGTTGGATCTTGTTTGAATTGTTTCTTGTTGAAGAAATGTGTGTTGACGCACAAGTATATGTTTTCTTGATGGTTTTCCAAGGGTTTTATGTCTTGGGAGACCGTAAATCTTTAATGTTACTTGGGTTCGGATATGACATTCGATTATCCTTGCGAATCGTGTCAGACATTTGAAACAAGGTGCTTGTGTAAAGGGATTTTCCGTGAGTGTTCCCTGGAAATATTCTAGGTTTATGGCTAGCAAAGGACATTGATTTTAGATTGATCTTATTTCTGGATTCGGTCAGGACTCATGAATTAGTTATGCTAATTCATAAATTTCCAGTTATTCATTTCTTTGTTTGTGAGAAGTCGTACTCACACTTCTAAATAATCCTCGATACATTAGACATTTGAGTGAATTGATTTAATGGAGTCCATTGGTCTGGATACATTCACATTTTGTTGAGGGAAGTGGTTATGTCTATTTCTTGAGTTATAACACAGATAATTTCGTGATAGCAGAAATTTCTTGGTGAAACTTAGTTTCGTCACTTCTATTTTTGGTAGAGGTGAAAGTCATCATTTTGTAAATTCTTTGTACTAAGAATAAGAATTAATCCTCTTTGGATTCGAAATTATTCACCCTTGATTCCTTAAATCCGCTGGAAGATTCTTGTGGAAGAATAAACTTTATTAGATTCATGTTTGTAAATGTGTATTGGTCATGCATTTTTACACCCACGAACCTGATGGAAGGATCTTTTTCCATTCTGGATGTTCCTGTATCCTTCAAATTAATGAAATTCTTTTCTATGCTTATGTGAAAGTGAAATCAAGAAAAATGTCTTTTCTTGAAGAAATCCTTTTATGATCACCAAGGTCATGTCTTATTGTGGTTCGAAAGTACTTGTCGTCGTTGATCATCTTAGGTCTACGTATTCTCCAAATGTCGTCGATGTGTGACCTATCTCATCAATCATGAGTTGGGTATCTCCACATCAAGATGTCAGAGTTAGTCGAGTACAGTGAAAAAAGGATCGTTTAACAATTGAGACCTTCCTTGTTAAGATATTTGCATCGCCATGAATCTTTCTTATGAGTTTGTTGAAGGCCTACATGAGTCTTGCTTGAATTCAAGTGATCGTGGATCGACTGGTGAAGTCTACATTGGGCATTAAGAACCAAGTTGAAGTCAAGTTCAGCTTATCGCCCTGAGTTCGATGGACAAATAAGAAGTGATCTAATTCTTAAAAGGTGAGGTTAGCTGAGAGTAAATATAGTACCTAAGTATCGTTATCCCTATAGCAGAATAAATAAGAGGTGATAAGAATTTTGTTGAGGTGTTAATGAGAATGGTACTACGAGAACCCTTAAGTTCAACATCATTGAGTGAAATGATTACAATGGACCTTATCATGATCGAGGTAGATATATCATTAAAGGAATTTGGAGTAGCGATCAACGTTTATGGTTAATATTGACTTCGTGAGTCTGAGGATTAACGGAAAAATATCTATAGTAGTTTTCCTTGAGCTGAACGGAAATAGAAAAGAGGATTTCTTGAGAAACTAAGTTGTGAGAAGAGTTTGAGAGCTCTGTTTTAGAGTTTGAAAGGTCTAACCGTGATGAAATTTGGAGTGGTGGAATAAGTCCAAAGGAAACTAAGACTACAATTGTGTGGTTTGAGTTGAAAGTTGATGTTATGATGGGGTAAAGTTAGTGTTGAACTTGGTGTTCATCATGAGGATTAGATGCTGAAGAAGGTCTTCTAGTGGAACAATATTGAGGCGAGAAGTGATTAAGTTTTGATTATGTCTTTCGAGTGTGATAAACTAAGGTGAAATGTCGAGGTTAGTGGGAATAATGTTGTGGTTAATAGTTTTAAGGATAAATAGAATGACACAAGAATCAATCCTGTTATAGAGTTATAGATGAAAGGAATGAAGCGACGAGAATACAAAGTAAGATTTTAGGGTCAAGGTGTGATTACAAAATCCTGTTTAGTTTAGAGCTACAAAATTTCAAGGGCGAAAATTTTTTTTGGGGGGTAGTAATGTAACACCCTAGTTTTTACACACGTGATTAATTATTTTATTTGGATGTTTATGTTTATTTTTTATGTGGTTTAGTTTGAGGAACCGAATCACTCTCTTCTAGTTTATTTTATTGGGTGCATTAGCACTGACTTATTTCAGTGAATGCACGCTTACTAGGCAATAATTTACTTTATGGTTATCATTATTACTAGTACAGAAAAGTGTGTTAAATAATATGATTAAGATAAAAGCATTTTCAAATTTTCATTCTATTTAATTTTAGATTTGAATATAAATTGGTTTGGCATTAATTGGAGATTAATTTTGGATCACTGATTTTCTTGGTGGATCAATCCAACCATCAAATTTTACTCTAATTTGAATTTTGAAAGTATATATTTGTCACTCATTGTGTTTAGATCCAAGGACCCATATTATTTATTTCTCTCTAGACTCAATCTTAACCACTCATTTTTATCGTTATCTACTCTAACTAAAAGATAAAGACAAAGCAAAAAATAGGAAGAAACCTCTTTCCCTGGATGAGAAAGTTACACGACCCCTACCCCTTCTTTTTCTCTTTTATCTTCTTCCTCCACTTTCAGAAACAAACACTCAAACTCTCCCTTCCTTTTTTGTTGAACCAGTGTCGTCCAGCCCACCGACCAGCCCTCCGTCCGTCGTTGTCCCACCAGTATCACGGCCGTGTGACCCAGCTCTCACGCGTCTGGTCTGTTTCCTCCTCGCTGTGCATCGTTGTGCATGCTGACATCGTAAGTGTATCATCCGATCGTCGTTCCGTCGCGTCTGGTAGGGAGGGGACGACCTCGCACCGCCGTCTAGTTCGTCGTCAGGTCGCTGCATGGAGTGGGAGAGATGATCGCATGTTATGTCCCCTGTTCCCCTCCGTTCGCCACCGCTTCGCCGCGCCAGACCTCCAAGACAGCCACCACGTCATATTCTTCTTCCTTGTATGGGTAAGTGAAAACCCCATCTATTTTGCTTAGATTCAAAAATCCCCAAATTGATTTTTAAACCGTAACCCTAACCCTTTGATTTCAGATTTTAATCTGGAAATTAAACCTTGTTTTATGAAATTGGGACTGTGAATTAGTGTTTCCCTCAACCAATTTCATTATTATTTAGTTAAAATGAGTTTTCCCCAAATTGTGTTTAGGAACCCTAAACCCCAATTTGATTTTATTTGAAATTGATGGTGTTTCTATAAAATTAGCTATGTTTTATTCAAATTAGGACTCTTAATCGATGATTCCTAAGTTCACTTTCATGATCCTTTAATCAACACAAAGTTTCCTCAAAGGGTATTGTGAAGCTTAAGCTCCAAACGTGATTTTCTTTGAAAATTACCTTGTTTGGTAATAAGATTAAGTGTTTAGATCAAATTAGAATGTGTGTTTGGTCATGTGTAATTGATTCCTCGATTTCTGGTTGTTGCATGTTGTTGGAATCCCTCCCTGAGACGTTTGACATGGTGATGCTTGCTTGATGGAGTAGATAGTTACACTCTTGGAGCTAACGTGAGCATTAAGACGAGGATCCTTTACGTGTCTTCAAAGGTAAGGGGAGCTTGCCTAGGGATATTCAATGACTATATGCATGTGTGTATCTGTTTAATTGAGTGTTGTGAATATTATTGTGATATTGAGCCAATACTTGAATAACTTGTTTACTTGAACTATTGTGGTTATTACTTGCAGTTGAACATTACTTGCTTTAAGGTGTTATGAATTATATATATGTGATGAACCGTCATTAACTGTAATATTATTGTTGTTGTTAATATATTACTGTTGATTGAAGTTTGCGAAGCCGGACTTGAGTCTGTGCCCAATGACTATAAGGATTAAAAGCCTTAATAAGCCTTGAATAGAACTTTGAAAGTTTTGGGTTCACTTATAAAAGTTTCTTGTTTAACGTTCTTACTTCAGAAGAATAAGATCTTGGTTTTTAGAAAAATGTTGAAGTGATTTTGAGTTGAAGGAAACTAAATTTTTATGATCAAAAGTTTTGTACGAGAGAAAACCTTTTCGAACGGGGTGTTTTATGAAGGAAAGACCCTTTGAAAATATTTGACTTTATTCCATCAAGGATTTCAAAAGCAAGCGAATTTCCAAATGTTTTATAAAAGACTTTGTAAAGGAAAAGATTTTCTCCTAAATGATTTAGAAACGTTCCGGTTACTTGGATAAGTGACTGAGGTTTTGTTTTGGTTTTTGATTTTCACTGAGCGAAAAGTAAGCACATGTGAAAGAGGACACTAGTTCGCGAGATGTCGCCTCTAGTATTCAGTTGTATGCACATGATCTGGAATCCGTGTCAAGAATTATGGACTAAGGGTTCCAATCGTGATATTATGGGCTAGGAGTCCTGATTTTGGAATTGAGGACTGTGTGTCCTAATTTCGTTGTTATGGGCTAGGAGTCCTTATCAAGTTGAAATAAAACATGGATAAAATTATAATTGTTTCTACGACCACAACCTCGGACTGTGGCATCGGTCTAAGGTATTGTGATTGAGCACTCGGACTGCGTGTCCTGTGTTATTGATTTTCAAGTAATGAAAATTGTGAATAGTCGTTAGCTTTGGGCTTCGACAACGGAAAAGAGTGAACACAAAGAAAAGTCTCAATAACAAAAAGTCTTTTATTCATATGCATTTCCCCTTAGCAGACGTGCTTGAGTTATCCGAATACCCGCTTAAGATCTGGTCTTTGATGAGGTATACATCCGAATGGCCGTTATAGGGGATTCGTGATGATGTTGATCCGGGCGCATGAGGTGACGGAGACAACTTGCCAAATGGGGTGTATGAGCCTGATTAGCTCTTTCTTTCTCAATGATAAAACGGTGTTGGTATCTCATGAGATTAAGTTTAGAGCCTAATTATTGAAGTGTCATGCATTCTTTTTATAAAACTGATTGTTCAGGTCTGAGACCCACTGATATAACACTTGTTATTTTATCTCTGAATAATAATTAAATGTTAATGTGATGAGGTGATGTATGTATCCTGTATATGGTTATTGTGTGATATATTCATTTGTCGGTATCTCACCCTTACAGATATATCAGGTTTCTTCTGGTTTGCTATTGTACCCTGGGTACTTTAGTACAGATGGTGCAAAGGAGTCTTCCTAAGTCACTCAGAGACTTAGATCTAGTTGTTTGATGAAGTACTTGATTGTGGAATGATCATGTGAATTTTCCTCAAGAGTAACTTTTAGGATGACCAGCTTAGGGTTTGAGACTTAGATTTTTGATAGTATGTATGAGTATGACTCAAAGAGTCTTTATTTTAAAATGGAATGTTTATGGCTCGGAGAGCATCTCTTTTGAATGAAAACCTAAGCTTTTCCTTTTGGTCATGTATATCTTATTGATATAACTATTTTTAGCATATTACTGCCTCGTTGTATTTGGTGTAACTGGAATTCTGGAATGAAAATGTAATTATTTTAGCAGGTGTTCTTTTACCTGGGATGTTCGAATGACAGAGGAGACTCTGTCGAAATTTTCGTAAAAATACTAGTTTTTATTCAAGTATATCTCTAAATTAAATAGGCTTGCCAGGCTAGGATTTTAAGCATGTGTGCCGATCAAGGCTTAGGTTTGTAGTCGTGACAAATTTTTATATCCAATTTCAGACGCTTATGTATTTATATAAATTATTTTCCGAATGAAACCAGTAAATTATCTTTTTAATTTAAATTCCGCATGTGTTACATAGTAATACCTAGTGGGGGTGTTACAACTGTGAGAAAATTTTGACAAATCTAGCTTGCACAAATCTAGACACTCATTTCAAGTTTTTTAATAAGTTAAAACAATAGAAATCACAATCAACAATGGTTAAGTTTTTGTTACATATTTGTCTCGTACTTGTCATCATTTCTATCATGGAAAGAGGCATGCTATTAAGTAGGAAAAGTATTGTGAGAAAATTTCGACGAACTCAGCTGACACAAATCTAGACACTCATTTCAAGTTTTAAAAGTAAGAATAAGCATGATTTACAAAACAAAAAAAAATTCTAGAACAAGCATGAGTAACATGACACCAAAAGCTCGAATGATCATTAAAGTTCAAGGTAAAAAAACTTAAGAGGTCACATTGAAAGGTCAATAAGACACTTATAAGAATAATAATAATAATAATAAACTCTTTTCTTTATTAAACATCTAATTAAGAGAGTGACATGTATCTCATCATCCCATTTCTTGCCTACTAACTACTAAGGTTGTCTTTGTTATCAAAATGAATTATTTTTATGTAAGTCTTTATTTAAATTATATTTAAGTGGCTATACATATATATCACCCTGTTCTAAAATGTAGATATTATAACAATAAAGTGGTTAATAAAAACCCCTAGTGGTGCATCCCTCCACCCCAAATTGGTGTAGCTTATCAGCTTGTGTAGACAAGATAACATTACACAACATTTTATGTGCATCAATATGCAATTATGGATGGACATTTTAACAGAAACCTAAAACATAATTAGCAGTATAATTTAAATACAGTACACAGACCCACGATATCAAGCACTAGCAAATTTAGCAGAGAGACATGCATCTACAGCTTCTCCAACAGTAAGGAAAATCCATTGTTTTCCAATTTTGTCCACAATATTTGCAAGCTTAAGCTTGTGAATTACTAGCCACCTCGGGTTGACCATTGGTAACTGTAAAAACAAAAATCACATAGCACTAGTGTTAGAGCTTATGCCTTACATGCTATAGCAAACCATAAACAAACATCAAAAATTCCAATCCATATAATATAAATTCATGGTTGCCTCACTTCTACTCCACGTGAATGCAACCTCTTGTGCAGTTCCTCAAGTGCTAGGATTCCGGAAGTATCAACATTCATCAGGTCTATTAAAGAGAAAATAATAATATCATTGCATAAGTAAGAACTTTGTAAAATTTATGAATGTTTAGGCATCATAATTCTGAGTTCTAAAAAATGTAACAACACTCACTTGTCATGTCCAGGATTACTGCTTGGACCTTTCCCTTGGCAGTTTCTTTAAGGCCATCATCTTCCATGACCCACTTCAGAATTCTGGAACAAGTGAACAAATTCATACATAGTTCTAATTTGGGCTAAACCCTCTCTCTAAATCATTTGTAAAGTGCTTGCTTGCCTTTCTCTGACAAAATTAGCATTTGCAAAGCATAGTGAGCCTAAGCTTATGCGAATCACTATGATGCCTGGAATGCTTATGGCCATGGGATATTGAGTAACATCACAAAAGGCTTATATTCTTGGAACTCTACCTAGAACTTCTACCCCAGGTCGAATTGATTGTATTAGTATCTTTGCAAACGAGATTGTCACCTAGAATCAAACAAACATCTAAATCATTAATGTCATTAGGTCTTGTTTGGATAAACAACTTATTTAAGTGTTCATATAAGAACGGCTTATGTGAAAAGTTTTCATGTCATAAACTACTTTTAAATTAAGTTAATTAGTGTTTGGATACATACTCGAAGAAATACTTTTAAAATATATAAAATATATAAAATATGTAAACGACCCTTACGTATAATGACTGTCAGTCCATATTCCAGTGGCAATCCGAACGTGAGAATCAATGACTGTTAGGAATGCAAAAGCATCACAATAACATCACTGAAGCCCCTTCTAATCTTATGGCATTCCAAGACTCGGGTATAGAGCCCAAAAGTGTGTGAATATGTGATGGTGATATGTGTGCTGGGAGCAAACAAACCTGCACAAAACCTAAAAAAACCTATCCCTAAACCTGCAAAAGAACAGCCGACATTTAAAAGAGTTCTCTATCCTAGGGTTCCAAGAATATACCAAGACATTTATAAGAACAAATAAAACTATTTACAAAAATAAACAAAAGGGGTAAAGTTAATACTTTTAAAGCTATTAAAAGAAATTGCACAAACAACTATGATAGGCCTGACTCTTAAAAATCCCAGTGGAGTCGCCAGCTGTCGCAACCGTCTCGTTTGGGAGCCGCGAAAAGAAGATAAAACAGAGGAGTCACCACCAATATTTTGTTTAGGATAAAACATGGGAAAAACCATTTATTTTAAGGAAACTTTTCTAAAAAAAAAAGATAGCGATTTGAGTCCGGGGGTCGATTACGAGTAAGGAAGGTGTTAGTACCCTACGTCACCCGCTTAAAAATGGTACCTCAAGTTAATTGTGCAAATCAATTTTAATAACCTTTTATAAACGGTTACGAGTGCTTATGGCCATGGGATATTGAGTAACATCACAAAAGGCTTCTGCTCTTGGAACTCTACCTAGAACTTCTACCCCAGGTCGAATTGATTATATTAGTATCTTTGTAAACGAGATTGTCACCTGCAATCAAACAAACATCTGATTCATTAATGTCATTAGACCATGTTTGGATAAACAACTTATTTAAGTACTTATATGAGAACGACTTATGTGTAAAGTTTTCATGTCATAAACTCCTTTTAAATTAAGTTAATTAGTGTTTGAATACATACTCGAAGGAATGCTTTTAAAATATATAAAATATGTAAACTAGCTTCACGTATAAGCTTTAGTACAAGGTTTTTCATGAAGCTGAAAAAGTTGGTTTCATGGAATAAGCTAAAAATAGCTTTTGGAGTTTAATAAGTTACTTATTTAAGCTTATCCAAACACTCATTTTTAACGTAAGAGCACTTATACGAGTAGAGAAGTTCTAATAAGCTGTAAGTTAGTGCTATCCAAATGGGACTTATAAGGATGCTATTTAGCATGCAATAGATTAAACAAGTTTGAAAGTGATCAACAACTTACTGCAACCAGAAGACCAATCTCTACTGATGCAAACAAGACACCAAGAAAAGCACCAATACAAGCAAGAAAGTCTAATTTGTCAACCTTCCAGATATAGCAAGCTTCACTTATGTCAATTAGTCCAGGAAGAGCAGAGAGAATGATAGAAGCAAGTATAGCCACAGGGGTGTAGTATAAGAGCCTTGTAAGTAATTCCAATGACAAAATCACAGTAATTACCATCACAATATTTGACATTGCTGTTTGACATCTTGCATTGAAGTTCACTACTGTCCTTGAAAAAGAACCTGCAAGTTTTCAGCAAGAAACTATAAACAACTTTGATACACATCAAACAGCCTTTTAGCTGCATGCAGTTTTCTGCAGCCATATACAAAATAATTACAGATTAATTGCACAATTATTATTAACAAAAGAGTTCACCAGTTGCAACATAGCATGAAGTTAAAGATCCTGCAATGTTCATGAATCCCATTGATAACATTTCTTTGTTCCCATCAAGATGGTATCCCTTAATGGAAGCAAAAGATCGACCAACCACTATAGCTTCCTGAATCAAAAGTTCAGATTGCCATCATCAAGAGAGAACTCATAACTTGGACAGTGTTAAAGATAGCAAAGCTATATGATGAACCCTTATAATTCATATGACAGTCGAGGATGGAAAAAATCCATACATCGTGGATGGTTGCGTGAACTCAAACGATATTTTTTATTTAAGGGATTTTTTTGTTTTATTTGGAAAGAAAGAGACAAAATGACTTTTTAAGTTACCTACTCATTAAACCCAACCCAAAACAGATTTGGCCCAAATCAGTAAACCCAAATAAAAATAAAAATAAAAATAAATTGAAAATAAAAATACCACGTCTTAAACCCAAAGCACAAAACACTTGTAAAATAAAAAAATTATATCTAGGCCTGACAGAAAAAGCCCAAAAGGTTTTTTTTAGACAGAAACTCCTTCCCTTTTATTAAATTTGATCCACTAGGCAAAAAAAGAAAAGACCCACTCACTTGTCCCTAAAAAAACTAAGCCCACATCCAGACCCACATAATAACATATTGATGATAAAAGATAAAATTAAATAAGAAAAGCAACGGAAAGTTCAGAAGGGGCTTTCATCTTCTTCATTTACCAACAAACAGGGAAGAGCAGACAGAGGTTTGGGCGTGAGAGGCGGAAACGAGGACAGGCGGTGGCACAGACGACAGCGAGCGGTATGATACTGGGCGGCGAAGATCCGGTTCGGTGGGGAGAGGCCGAGATTGTGGCGGGTCTGTGAGGATCTGGTTCAAGGGGTGTCGACGATGGAGCACGCGACAGCTCAAGGCGGAGGAGATGGGTGACGACTACGGTATGGTGGTGTGGTCGTCATGGAGCTGGGTAGTGGTGTGGTTATGGGTTGTCTCGTGGAGATGAATGGCGATGATGGTGGAAGACCGAGCGTGGTGACGAGGCAGTGGCGTGCGGCGGTAGTTCCGTGGTTCGTAGGCGGCGGAGATGGCGGATGCGCGATAGACTGGGGTGGTGAGGAACGGTTCACGGCGAGGGTGGGTGGCCGAAGAGAATGGTATGGTTCAGGACTAGATGGAGATTGAGCGGATCTGTGATGCAGGAACCAATTTATAGAAAAGTGGTTTTCTTTGTTTCAAACCCTTTCAAAATTCAGAAAACCCCATCTTGGATGCCCCAAAGATGTACTAGCTGGAGTCCTTTTCAAATCACCTTCTTGACTTTCTGCTTCGGATCCTTTTCTCTTCATACTACACCATTCCTTCCTTTTGCCAAGTCCCTTTTTGGCTCACCTTTCATACTCTACTTTCTGAGGGAAGCAGCTACACCATTCCTCTTTTCATGCTATATTTCCAAACTCAAAATTCAACCAATGTTGACTTGCCTATCTTACCAACATGCATTAACTTAGTTTGTCTTTTGCTTTTGGCCATATGCACGTGATTCTCTCAGAGCTTGGCATTTTTTCTTTTCATTTTCAATTTTTATTTATTTTTTCATTTTTTATTTATTTATTCATTTACTTTTTCTTGTTGGATGACTTGGATCATAAACTTAAAGACACTTGCAACCAAAAAAGAAATTGGGCCAAGAACATGCACAAAGATATTTTTAAATATTTTTACAATTTTATTTTATTATTTTTTTCAAAATTATTAATTAAAAGGAGAAAATACCTAGACAAAATTAGGTGTTCACCCCCCCCCCCCCATGATGGCCAGAAGCGACGATACTGCGCCTTGATGGCGTAGGTAACATGCTTCGATCCCATTTTGGATGGGATGAAGCTGAAAAATTTATAATTTAATTAATTCAACAAAATGACAACCAACAAATATATACTTATTGAATAGTAACTATTTTTAAACAACATTAAATTGAATTAAACTTACGATCCAGAAACAGACCGGATTCATGGTCGATCCTCAGGTGTGGAACAGACGATAATGATGGAATGGCCATGTCGTGACCGTATACGGGCGTGGATGATGAGGATGGAATGATCATCTCCGGCTGTGTCATCATCCCAGGAGTCAGCATAAATGATAATCCTGCTGGCTGTGTGGCCGGCACAGCTAATGATGATGGTGGTGTTGGGTGTGGGTGTGGTGTGGGTCCAGAAGGGGGCGGCGAGTAGCCAGCTAGTGCGCGTTGTGGCGCAAAGCGAGTGGAGGTCTGGACATGGGTGGAGGATGGGGTAGTGTGGGTCGGGGATAGTGTAGTATGGGTAGGGGATGGTGTAGTATGGGTCGGTAAGTAAACACAGTTCTAGAAGGTTTTCGAAAAGATGTTGCTTTCAGCCGGGGCGGTAACCGGAAAAACAACCATGGTAATCCACTATTTCCAACATGATATAACTCAAAATATTTTATATAAATTAAGGGTAATCAATACAATCACATGAAATTCTTGCACAAGTCATAACATCATCAATAGATATAATCCATCACTAATTAAAGTACGTATAACATAAATAAAATCATACAAATGACATGTGAAATGGCATCCCACCGCCTTCCCCTTCCCAGAAGGAGGTATCTATAATGGGTCTTCCCCTTCCCAGAAGGAGGTATATATCTTCCCCTCTAACGAGGAGGTATCTGTCATCCCCTTCCCAGAATGAGGTATATGTCTTCCCCTCTAATGAGGAGGTATCTGTCTTCCCCTCTAACGAGGAGGTATCTGTCATCCAATTCCAGAAACAGGTATCTGTCTTCTCCTCTTAGAGGAGGTATCTGTCATCCCCTTCCAAGAAGGAGGTATCTATAAACGACCTTCTCCTTCCTGGAAGGAGGTATCCATCTTCCCCTCTAACGAGGAGGTATCTGTCACCCCCTTCCTAGAAGGAGGTATCTATAAACGACATTCCCATTCCCGGAATGAGGTATCCGTCTTCCCCTAACGAAGAGGTATCTGTCATCCCCTTCCCAGAAGAAGGTATCTATAAACGGCCTTCCCCTTCCCGGAATGAGGTATCGGTCATCCCCTCTAACGAGGAGGTATCTATCATTCCCTTCCTCGAAGGAGGTATCTTAACAATCATAAATAACCATCCAAAACAAATTTTGGGCATATGTCATGACCCTAGGACATGGCATATGACCTCATGCATCAATCTCAATGGTATAATTAACTCTTGTCAAAACAACTCATAGGCATTCCAAAATAACATCAATAAATAACATCATGTCACACGCATTAATATTCATCATGTTCATATCAAAACAACAATAAGGCATCACATTCCACAAAAAGCATGCCAAATAATAATAATCATATAATGCATTATGTAAATATTCATTCTCATAATAATTAATCACCAATAAAATATCAATTTTATTTTAAAGACAAAACCTCAAATAATTATTCTTTAATTTCATAATTAAACCCATCAAAATCTATACCATTAAAGTTTAAGAAAATGATGTTTACTTACTTCTTGTAGACCTCCAAAAAGCTCTAGAAAATATCTATGATAAAAGTTAGTGTTTCACCAAGAATCTTTACTCTCTTCACTAACGTACTTTGATCCATGTTGTTCCACACTTCGCACTACAACTGCAAACAACCCCCACAATAACCTCTTTCTCTCTGTACATATATTTTCTTATAACGCATAAAACGTTGATGCGGGAGCAGCAGCGACGCTGAACACTTTGTCATGAAAACAGGGTTACATTTTCACTCTATTTTTAATTTTTTAAAAAGAAATCCTTCTCATCTCCACTTAAAGCATAGGTCCCCCATCTTTCTTTTTATTACGCAAAGCCCATAAGCCACAACCACTCACATTATCACGGGCTTTTCAAGTTTGTTTGTTTGTTTTTTTATATTTATTTATATTATTATTATTCTCTCTCTTTTTTAATATTCTTTTGTACTTTTTAAACAATTCCAATCAATTTTTATACTGCTAATTTTCTACACTAAACTTTATGATAACATAATAAAAAAAGTACACTAATAATTTTCTATACTAAACTTTTAGGCTGTTATGTTTCTCCCCTCCTTCAAGAAATTTCGTCCCCGAAATTTCGACATCTAACACTCATAATAAAAAAAACAAAAACAAACAAACAAGTAGAAAATAAATTGATTTACATATACCATAAAAACATGAATTATGATCATCAAAATATTTGTTCAGCACAACAAACATTCTAAGGTAAGTTCAATCACAATCAATAATTGATTAAAATAATAGCATAGAACAAGTTTGTACTCCAAAGAACAATTTAAACAGGAAGTGGAGGTAAACAATACAAAAAAAAAAACACACACACACACACACAACAAATTTAAAAAAGATATTTTCACACTAACAAAACTCATACCCATGCATGTTAGTTGTCATAAATATGTACACCACCAATTAAATATTGGGATGGCCAGACCCAACATTTAAAAGAATATTATGCAGTCTTTATAACTCTAGCATCAATCATATGTGCCCAAGTTTTGTTTTAGAAAAAGCCTCACTACAACAATCCGATTTAGAATCAAACTTCTCTGATACCATAAATATAACACCCTTAGTTACATTAGTAGCCCAAATTAATTTTCTATAAAAACCTTCAATACATAAAATTAAGTAGTCGAGTCATAAAATTTTTCACAATATATTTAGGTCCAAAGGTATCTCGTAAGTTCAAAATAATTAAATAAAGTAATGGTGCTAAATAAACCATTATATCCAAATAAAATAAAATCTCATAAATATTAATTATTAAAATCACATAACTCTTTTAAAGTTTTTTTGCCTCAAAACACGATCGTCTAATAAACCCCAAAAGAAATAAATAAAAAGAAATAAATTAGAACTAATATCTTCAAGACTCTCTTAAGACACTGCATCATCTATCTCATCACCTGTAGACTCTGAAAGACAATGCCACTAATGAGATTTATAATCCCAGTGAGTAAACACAGTTCTAAAAGGTTTTCGAAAAGATGTTGCTTTCAGCCGGCGCGGTAACCGGAAAAACAACCATGGTAATCTGCTATTTCCAACATAATATAACTCAATATTTTATATAAGTTAAGGGTAGTCAATACAATCACATGAAATTCACGCACAAGTCATACCATCATCAATAGATATAATCCATCACTAAAGTACGTATAACATAAATAAAATCGTACAAAGGACATCTCTTGGGTCTAAATAATCTCAATTTATCATCCAAGTCTCTTTTATTTAATTACCCAGTTTTAGTCTATAAGATCATGACAAATGCAATGGCGTCCCACTGCCTTCCCCTTCCCAAAAGGAGGTATCTATAATGGGTCTTCCCCTTCCCAGAAGGAGGAATCTGTCTTCCCCTCTAACGAGGAGGTATCTGTCATCCCCTTCCCAGAATGAGGTATCTGTCTTCCTCTCTAATGAGGAGGTATCTGATTTCCCCTCTAACAAGGAGGTATCTGTCATCCCCTTCCCAGAAGGATGTATCTGTCTTCCCCTGTAACGAGGAGGTATCTGTCTTCCCCTCTAACGAGGAGGTATCTTTCATCCCCTTCCCAAAAGGAGGTATCTATAAATGGTCTTCTCCTTCCCGGAAGGAGGTATCCGTCTTCCCCTCTAACGAGGAGGTATCTTTCATCCCCTTCCCAGGAGGAGGTATCTATAAACGACTGTCCCGTTCCCGGAATGAGGTATCCGTCTTCCCCTCTAACGAGGAGGTATCTGTCATCCCCTTCCCAGAAAGAGGTATCTTCAAACGGCCTTCCCCTTCTCGGAATGAGGTATCTGTCTTCCCCTTTAACGAGGAGGTATCTATCATTCCCTTCCCTGAAGGAGATATCTTAACAATCACAAATAACAATTCAAAACAAATTTTTGGCATATGTCATGACCCCAGGACATGGCATATGACCTCAATGGCATATGACCTCATGCATCAATCTCAATGGTATAACTCATGTCAAAACAACTCATTGGCATTCCAAAATAACATCAATACATAACATCATGTCACACGTATTAATATTCATCATGTTCATGACAAAACAACAATAAGGCATTACATTCCACAAAAAGCATACCAAATAATAATCATCATATAATGCACTATGTAAATATTCATTTCATAATAATTAAGCACCAATAAAATATCAATTTTATTTTAAAGACAAAACCTCAAATAATTATTCTTTAATTTCATAATCAAACCTTTAAAATCTATACCATTAAAGTTTAAGAAAATGATGTTTACTTACATCTTGTAGACCTCCAAAAAGCTCTAAAAAATATCTATGATAAAAGTTAGTGTTTCACCAGGAATCTTTTCTCTCTTCACTAACGTACTTTGATCCGTGTTGTTCCACACTTCGCACTACAACTACAAATTACCCCCACAATAACCTTTTTCTCTCTGTACATATATTTTCTTATAACGCATAAAATGTTGATGCGGCAGCAGCAGCGACACTGAACACGTTGTCATGAAAACAGGGTTTCATTTTCTCTCTATTTTTTTTTAAATGAAATCCTTCTCATCTCCACTTAAAGCATAGGCCCCTATCTTTCTTTTTATTACGCAAAGCCCTTAAGCCACAGCCACTAACATTATCACGAGCTTTTCAAGTTTGTTTGTTTTTTTATATTTATTTATATTATTATTATTCTCTCTTTTTTTAATATTCTTTTGTACTTTTTAAACAATTCCAATCAATTTTTATACTGCTAATTTTCTACACTAAAATTTATAGTAACATAATAAAAAAAATTACACTACTAATTTTCTATACTAAAATTTTAGGATGTTACAGGTGGGGGATGGTGTAGAATGGGTGGGGGAGGCTCCTGTAGGTGCCGATGGGGTAGGTGCGGTAAGGATAGGGGTGGGTGCGGTGGGTGCTAAGTGACCTCCAAGAATGCGAGCAAGCACCTAGGACTTGACTGTGTATCGTCCCCGCCTAGCCTTCCCCTTCCCCTTATCCCCGCTAGGCGGTAGGGGGCGGGGCAGCTGTCCTCTTAATGTTGACATATCTATTTTTATAGCACAATTATAAATCAATGTAAAAACAATAAGTAATCGACATCTAACAGTCTAATCTAAGCAAATATTTAAAATACAACAATATTTGTCAAGTCTTACATTTAATTGCATAAGCAAATATTAAAATACAATAAAAATAACATAATAGTAAACTTCCTATTCAGACTCGGTATCATCATCTAATTGTAAGTCCGACTCTTCTTCATCTTGCATTGAGTCATCACTTTGGATTTCTTCCTCTAATGATGCATGCATCGATGATTGATTACCAATGACCACTTCTTCCCCTTCATTTGCATATCCCAACACGCCAGTAATACACTCGACCTCAATTACTTCATTGACACATGACTATTCATCCGCCTGGAAGGGCGTCTCATCCTCTGCATCATCGATTTCTATGCGACCCCTAGGCTTGGTAGTGACAGCAACACACCAACCTCGTTTGTCCGTTCACATTGCTGGATAAGGGACATAATAAACTTGTTTTGCATTCTGAGCAATTATAAACAGATCAAACTGTTGATATCTTCTATCCATGCGAATGTCCACAGTTCCATACTTGGGATCCACCTTTGTGCCCGTCCTTGATGGATCAAACCAGTTACAATAAAATAAGACTACTTTTTTTAGGATAAGTAGTAGTATTGTATTGTAACTCGTATATGTGTTTTACGACCCCATAAAAATCACCAGTACCTTCACCATGTACGATAACCCCACTATTAATTGTCTTTTTGCTCACGTTCTATTCATCTGTGTGGAATTTGTACCCATTAACAAAGTATGTATGCCATGATCTAACACAGCTATAAGGATCATACGCTAAATCTCTCAAGTGTTGAGTATCCACGTTTAATGTTCGTACGGGTAATTTTGACACACCTGCTTCAGTGACTTTAGAAAGATCCATAACCCGTCCACATATCTGTTCAGGAGTCAACAAAGGCGGGGGACCTTCCTCTTTTGTTTGATTCTTTTTTAATGCTCGGATATTCCTTTGGAAGGGATGGTCATAATCTAAGAACCGGCGATGAGAATCAAACCAGGAACATTTGCCACCGTATCTTAGGGTAAAAGCCTTTCCATGTTCGTTGCAATATGGGCACACCAATTTACCGTGTGTCCCCCAACCAGAAAGCATGCCATAAGCAGGAAAATCATTGATAGTCCACATCAGTGACGCCCTCATCCTAAAGTTTCGTTTCTTGGAAACGTCATACGTCAACACACCATTCCACAACATCTTCAAATCATCGATCAGAGGCTGAAAATATACATCTATCCTAGCCTTTGGATTAGATGGTCCCGGTATGAGACAAGTCAGAAACATATAGGGTTTTGACATGCACATCTCAAGAGGAAGATTGTACGGTGTAACAATCACTGGATAACATAAATATGGAGAAGCTGACACCTGAATGTACGGGGTAAAACCACCAGAGCACAGCCCAAGTCGTACATTGCAAGGATCTACTAAAAAATCAAGGTGTACCCAATCGAAATGCTTCCAGGCTTCACCATCAGAAGGGTGGCGTATAACGCCCGTAGTTCCTCTATTTTCATAATGCCCCCTCATCTATCCCGCAGTTTGCGTTGATGCAAACAGTCTTTGAAATCTTGGAATTATTGGCAAATAAACCATTGCCTTCGCAGGAACTGGTTTTTTCTTACTACGGTCACTACTTTGAATGCGGTACCTGGGTGTCTGACAAAATTTACATTCTACCAGTGCGCTGTCGTTTGTGGCCAAATCACTGTCATAATAAATTTTTGGTAACAACTCTTTGAAGGGTATTACATCTTGAAGCATTTTACAAAAAAAAACTCCAAACACTGCTTGAGGACATTCCAATTGGACTTGCAAGCTAGAAGCCAAACACAAATTAATAATTTTGAATCTGACGCCGCTTCAGACATTGGCTTATTTGTCTCTAACAATAGGTTGTAGAATCTCCGTGCCGATTCATTAGGAGGCTCTTCCATGTCATCAGACTCATTCACCTCAAAATTCCGATGTTGCCCAAGACAATCATCCACCATCATATGCATTGACTGGAGTTGTTCGACATAGTCGTCGTGTAAGCCACTGCCTGATGCATCCATGTCAAGATCGTCACCACCGACTTCACTTAGATCAATATCCGGCAACTCCTCGCCATGATCAGTGCATATCCAATAATTAGGCTTGAACACACGTCGGTACAGGTGTAACTTCACGTCATCATCACTCAAAACCGTCATACAATTGCACTTTGGGCAGGGACATCTAATCCCCCCCCCCCCCCCAATCTTCATCATAATCACAATGTTGCTCGGCTTTTGATATAAACTCCTCAACTCCATCTACAAATGATTGTTTCAGAAGTCGTCTCCTAGACTTGTTCCTATCATACACCCAACTGTGGCTCAAGGGATAATATTTCATCCTTCTGCATTTTCTGATAAATTGACATATTTTTAAACACTATACTATGACCCTGAATCGCTCCCTTTACTTAAGAGGTGTGGCACTATCCCATTCGAGGAAAAACGTTTTCACCACTGTATTATACTAGTTACTCATTACTTCTCATGTGTTATAGCTGACGAAAATTCGGCAACATTTCCCATTGGTCTCCAAGTACACGACTTGATCTCGGTAAGATACCACAATCAAGTATTCGGCAGCATTTCCCATTGGTCTCCAAGTACACGACTTGATCTTGGTAAGATACCACAATCAAGTATGGACCTGGAGAACAAAAGGAAATGCTTCGATCCAAAATTTCATCAACTTTTTGACAAATGAAAATCAACAAGTAATTATATCTCGGTGGACAAAAAGTTTCTTCCCAAATTGTCCCAATTGGACAATTCAAGATTCAATAAAATGAGCGATATCATGACCACGAGTACACATGCTCAACAATATTAAATCTTTAATGGGAAACTAAGGTTTTTCTCGATTACGTATTAATTATATAAACTCTAAGATAAAATAAAACTTTAAGTAAACCAGACTGAAAAATTGACAAATAAACACATAAGCAACTATTATAAAAACATGTTATACACTAGTGTTATTAAATTTTATTGATTATCAAATTATTTTTAATAATATTGTCTCAAGTCTTATGAAACTTAACACATGTCATAACTGTTAAGCAAAATTCGCATTACAAGGCTTTATAGTCTTGTAAATTTAAAATTTAAATTTTTTTACTGCTAATAATAAATAAATTGTTTATTTATTAATTAATTTTAATTATTTAAAATATTTTATTTAACTAGTTAGATATTAATATTACTTCTCATAAGTCTTTCCTAAGCTTGATTTTAAATTATTGATTTATTCTGATTCCATTCGCACTTCAGCAAAGCACTACGAGATCCATGAGATATTATCAAATCAAATGTATCACCATTGTGAGCGTCTGTTGCTCCATTCTTCCTTTGTCGCTTCCTCTCATGACTAAGACTCAGCTTATTCCTTAATTCATTATTCTATTATCTCAATATTTTAATTCTATTTATTAGAATTTAATTGGATTATTTTATTTTTTATATACAAAAAATAACCTACAACATACAAGAATCAAATCCAGTTATCAACAAAAATCATACCATGCCATTAAGTACACAACAATCTTTTTTTAATTAAAGGCTATGGCATGTTGAGACATCATTATAGAAGAAGGCATCCCAACTAGGTTGGCACCCCAACTACTAACAATCATCTGCTGCAAGCCAACATAAAATTGAAGATAAAAAAGAGCACAAAGAATAGCATGGGGGGACAATAAACCAGAACCCATGAAGAAAAAACAGTCAACTAAACCTATAGTTAGGCAAGCCTATCCTATTACGAAAAGACTCATCCCTAATAAAATCAGGGACATCGTCCCACCAGTTAAAACAGTGGCTAGCCGCACCATAATTAGCTAAACCATCTGCACAACTATTTCCTTCCCTGTAAATGTGAGTCACCCGGAAATTCATGCTTCTACAAAGGACTTTGCAATTTTCCCATCTATTATGAAGCTGCCAAGGGACTTTCCTGTTAAAAATGAGAGCATCAACCACCACCTTTGAATCGCATTTGAGCCACAGCGACGACCAACCCTTTTGCTGGGCAATTTAAATTCCCATCATTGCTGCTACAAATTCAGCATGAACAGCTGAAACTATACCAAGGAAAGCCGAAAAACATCCCAAGACTCTCCCATTTGAATCCCTGAATATGGCTCCACCAGCAGCATACCCTGGACAACCCTTAGCTGCTCCATCGGAGTTGCACTTTATCCAACCAAACGTAGGAGGCAACCAATCCACTTGTTTGATGCCATCGACTTTAGGAGCATGGCAGTCCACAGAAAAGAACTTGATCACCTTAAAATCATCCATTGAATTGTTTGTAGTCCCTTTAGACAATGAGCCAGCTAGGTGAGTATTTGCCATGATGAGACTGATGGCATGCCTGGAAGATAAAACCTTGTTCCTGAATTTTACACTATTTCTGCAAAGCCATATGACCGAAATTGTATTGATGATAGCAGCCAAGACTATGTCCCTGCCTTGACTACTGCCGAATCTACTACAATAGTCAAACAGGCAGGCAATAGAGGATGTGTTTAGATCGCAGTTCAAAACATTGCCAAGCCAAGTCCATAGAGCATATGAGAAACTGCAACTAAGGAAAACATGATCTGCCGTCTCCTCAGTTGCATAACACAGTGGACAAATAAAGATAATGACACAACCCCTAGCTTTGAGGTTATCATCAGTTGCCATTTTTGAATGCATCAATCTCCAAACTAGGAAGGATTTTGAAGGTGGAATGAAATTCTTCCAAATGAGTTTGCACCAATTTAGAGTATTAGAAGGAGGGTTCAGGAACCTATAGGCTTCCTTGAGAGACAAGCTACCTATATCTGAAGAAAACCAAACTCTCTGATCTAGGTCAGCTTCAATAGGGATGGTAATTACTTTCTTCATCTCATCCAGAAGAGCAGGGAATCTAGATTGAAGTTCAAGAGGAAGGAACCAATTGCCATCGATAATGAAGTCCTGAACTCTAGCAGACAATAACTTCTGCATGGGGGGAGGAATGCTGAGGAGGTCGACCACAGACGTTGCATTATTTAACCATCTATCCCTCCAAAAACTAATCTCATCACCCTCTCCAAGGATCCATGAGGAGTTTTGCTCAATTAATTCAAAATAGCTCCTAATACCAGCCCAAATGGAAGACCTGGCAAAGGAAACTGAAGGAACACCCTTTCTGAAGAACCTAGATCTACAAAGAACAGCCCGGTCTTCATTAGAAGTGGAAACATTCCAACTCAACTTTAACATTGCAGCTTCATTGACAGATCTTATTGACCCGAGGCCCAAGCCACCTTCCTCTATGGGTTTGCACAGCCTTTTCCAGGCAACAGTAACAATTTTTCGAGAGTGGATGCAGCCTGACCATATGAAGTTGCTCAACCATTTGTCAATAGTCTTTAACAGAGCTATAGGCCAGCTATAAATTTGGAAACTGTACAATAGCATTCCTTCAATTACTGATTTTACCAGCTCTAATCTGCCCATAATTGACAGCAAAGAACCCCTCCAAGCTACAAGTTTAGCTTTAATCTTATCAGTAATTGGTTGCAAGTGAACCACTTTGGGTTTCCCTTTGAAGACTGGAACACCTAAATAGTAAAAAGGAAGCTGCCCTTGTTTGAAACCGAGGATTTCTTTGATTTCCACTAACCTTCTAGCAGAAATAGCACCAGCATAAAATTTGCACTTGTCAAGACTTAACCTTTGACCAGATGTTTCAGTATATTTAGCAAACAAGTTCATTAGATTCCCTAAACCTCTTTTGGACCCCTTGCAAAATATCATTATATCATCAGCATAGAAAACGTGAGAAGGAGTCTTGCAGTTTTTTGGACCAGTCATATGATGCACCTTACCAACTTCCATTAAAGAGGAAATACTTCTACTAAGTACCTCTTCAGCCAAGCAAAATAGGAGAGGGGATAAAGAATCACCCTGTCACACCCCTTTCTTACAAGCCACATAGCCCACTGAGTGCCCATTAACAATGAAGGAGAGCTTTGCATATTTTAAAATGCAATGCACCCAGGTACAGAAGGTTTCATGGAAACCAAAAGATTTCATAACTCTCAACAGGAAGCCCCAATCCAGTGTGTCAAAGACTTTTTTTATATCAAACTTGAGAGCCAAGTTGCCCCCAAAAGATCCGTTTTCTATCATATTGATCGCCTCGGAAGCTATGCAAACACATTCAGAAATTTGCCTATCCTTTACAAAGCCCTTTTGCTGTGGTGAAATCACCTTTGGAGCAACGGTAGATAACCTATCTGCCAGCACTTTAGTGATGACCTTAAACTGGAAATTTGCTAAGGCTATTGGCCTGTAATCTCCTATTGAATCAGCCTCAGGAAACTTTGGGATAAGAGCCACCATGTTAGAGTTAAGACCTGGCAAAATCCAATTCTGCTCAAAAAATTGAATTGCTGATTTATACACATCCGATCCTACTATGTTCTAGAATGTTTGGTAGAATGATCCCCCAAAACCATCAGGGCCAGGGGTCCCTGCCCCATTCATAGAGAAGACAACCTTTTTGACTTCTTCTAATGAAGGGATGCTAATAAGCATAACATTGTCTTCTGCTGAGACATTACTTTGAATTATCCTTTCCACTGAGCCATTATCAATGCATTGATTCTCAGTTGCATAAAGGTCAGAGTATAACTGAAGTACATGTTGCTCAATATCAGTGGATAGCTCCAAAACCTCATCTCCATGTCTTAAGATTGACATTTCCTTAGTTGAATTCCTAATTTCAACAGTTCTGTGAAAGTAGGAAGTATTTCTTTCTCCACAAGTAAACCACTTCAGATTGGCTTTTTGCTTCCAGAAGGACTCCTCATAATCCCTGGCCTGATCCAACTCCATTTGAGCCTTAATTTCTTGCTGGTGAAGCAAGTCAAAATAGCCATTATCTGCTATCTGCTTATGAATTTGATCCACCAATTTCAAGGCTGCATCAACCTTTACATTGACATCGCCAAACACCATTTTATTCCATGATTTGAACCTAGCTTTTAAGTGTTTCAACTTTTGCATTAGAACATACATTGGACAGCCACTCACTGACAAGGACCAAGCTTCCTTGACAAGATTTTCACAATCCGGGTGATCTGTCCACATATCAAAATATCTGAAGCTAGATGGACTTGACTTGGCACCTTTATGTTGAGTAAGCATAATGGGGTAATGATCTAAGTGGATTTTAGTTAAAGTATAACACGCCATGCTCGTACAATAGAGCAGCCAGGAATTATTCATTATTGCTCTATCAAGCCGTTTTTGTGTGTGAGCGTTGCCAGCCCTTCCATTAGACCAAGTAAAAGGCACTCCTCTGGTTACAATGTGAGAAAAATTACCTGCATTTGTCCAATTCATAAAATCATCACAGGATGCTTTAATAGGCAAACACCCTCCCAATTTCTCATGAGCCCCAAGAACAGCATTGAAGTCACCCACAAATAACCAAGGACCAGGGTGATCATGCTCCAATTTGACTAAATCTCTCCAAAGCTCATTTCTCGTTTGATAAAAGGTAGAAGCATAGACAGTAGCCACAAAAAAACCTTTGATTATCCAAAGTAACATAAAAAGCACAGCACTGGGAAGAGACGAAAATAACCACAGGATCCATTGCGTGCATACAAAAACACCACAAATTTGGAATTCTATTAACTCTATTATTAGAAGAGAAATGATTTAAACCAAGACTCCTCCAAAAGGACTGGTGAATCTGATCCACTTCAATCCAAGGCTCAACCAATAGCACCAAATCTGGTTTATTCTTTTTACAAGCTTTTTAAGCATTTGCCTAGTTTCAGTGTTACCTAGGCCTCTAGCATTCCAAAAAAAGGCTCTCATTAAGCAAGGTTGCGTGGACCACCCCTTAGAAAGTTAGGAAGAACAACCTTAGCTTTGCCACCTTTCTGTTTTTGTCTGAGCTTCTTTTTCTGAGACTTAGTTAAAGTAACAGTGAAAGAAGAGTTGCCTGCTGCATCCTGAGCTCTGATTGCTGTAGGGGAAGGGTCAGGCTCAAAATCCTCTTCTTCATCTCCCCATAACCTATAAACAATTTGCAAGTCCTTTCTGACATTTGGAGGAACAGGGTTGGAAAGAAACTCTGGTGACTTTGAAGAGGTTGAAGCTGTATTCCTCTCCAAAGAATCAGGAACCACCAGACTTTGTGAATTATGGTTTTCCTCTTCCAAAGCAGAATCTAAGTTATCATCCAGGTAAGGTTGGGATTCATCATAAATAGTCTCAACTGAGTCACTGTCATCATCAATCCCTGGTTGCCTAGACTTCACAGCATCATCTAATCTTTGAAACACAGTGGCCATAGGCACTGTCTCATTAATCCTTATTGCTATCTCTGATTCCCTTGGAATTGTGAACACTTTATCCCCCCTATCGAGAATTATGTCTGCGTGTGGGCTACCGATGACCTGGTTCACAATATTCTGATCAGCCAAGCCAATAGCCACTTCACCAACCACCTGAGGCATTTGATCAGTATTATCCTTCTTCAAACCGGTACCACCAGGACTAACCAGATCAACAACTAGTTTTTCGTGGTTCTCAACAACCTTATCTCCTTGAATAGCATCAAAAGTCTGTTTTTGCTTTGGGACATATATTTTAGTACCCTTAGCAATCCCTCGATCCTGATTCCTTGCAAGAGATTCTATACCAGGGTTGAGACTAGCGCCTTTCTTCTTATTGCAACTAGCCTCCTCATGGTCAATGATACCACAAAAGTTACAGTAAGCTGGAAGGTTTTCATAGTCAATTTCCACGTAGAAAGCAAAGTCATCCCTCTTTACTATTATCTTGACTGGAATTCTGCCTTTTAGATCAATCTCAACCAGGACCCTTGCAAAGTGACCCCAAGTTCTCGACCTAGTTGCTTCATCCAGAGTAATTGGAGTACCAATACCATTAGCTATTTCAAATAGAATTTTCGGACGCCAATATTCTTGGGGGAGATCATAAATTCTCACCCAGCACTGCACCTGTGTTAGTCTTTGTTGATTCGGGTTAAAATTTGTACTCCACCGTGTCAATCTCAAGATCCCTGGACTTAAGTTCCAAGAACCCGAGGCCCATATACGAGTAAAGTCTTCCTGAGATTGAAAACGAAACTCAAAGTAAACTTTTCCCAACGAGGTCATTCTCCATTGTGATATTGGCTTCCACAATGCAGATAGTTTGGAGCGCAAGTCAGTGATCTTAAGAGGCTGATTCCCTTTTGCCATCAATAAACGGCCATGAAGGCAATTCTTAGCACTGTGAAGGCCAATCTTGTACTCCTCCTCAGAAATCTTGATGGAGACAACACCACTTATGATTCGATGACGAGGCAATTGAGACAATGAGATATCCATCGTGTTGCATACCGCTTGAGCAAACGACTTTGGAGTAGTCGGCTGAGCAGTTTGATCATGGAGTTTGGCCGGAGGAGCAATCGGCCTGCCAGAGTTTGCGGAAACATTGTTGAGAGGAGCAGATATTGGGGGAGGAAGAATGTCAGGGAACATGAATTCCCATGGGCAATTCGAGGAGAATGCCATGGAGGAACACATACAACCCTAGACTACCATGCAAACCCTAGCCCATTCCCAATTAGTCACAACAATCATAACACAGCTAAAAGCTTTAAACAATTTTAGTTTAATTTACACACTTTCCAAAATAAATAAATAAAACTCAAAAAACCCTGGGTGGCGGTGGCTCCTCTAAACTATGAATCTCGCACTGGTGACTACAAAAAACAAAGTATAATATTATGGTCGTAACACAACAGTACCAAAAAACACACCAAAATAAAGACTCCCCAAGTATCATCAACAAACCAAAAAGCAAACAAAAATAAAAAAACTATTATTAGTTTTTTATATTGGCAAATAAAAGGAAATACATCATTAACTTATAGAAAAAAGACAAACAAAACAGATTAGAAACCTAGTAACATACCAATATTATCATATCCCTTAATTAATAGTAACAAAAAGAAAAAAAGAAAATAAAAAAACAAAACAGCCATGAACCAATTTTCAGTTGCCCTGTTTCTAATTCTAGGATATTTACCATCACAGCAGTCCACATAAAAATTATTGCTAACAATGGGGTTAAAAATGAAGGATAAAACTTATATAGACATCAAAGGAAAGATTTCACAAAAAAAGACTAAAAATTCACTAACATTATTTTCCAAGAAATAATAAATCTCAGCCTTGAATTATAATTCACTTTTAATGCGGAGAAGGCTAAAAATATAAAATAATAAAATCACCATAGGAAATGCTTACCCAAAGGGTGATCCACCCAAATCACTCGAGATAGTACTGCAAAGAAACAAAGAAAAGAAGATTTGAGCTACATGATTTGAGTTTCCCAACCAGATAAATAAATCAAATAAAGAGAACTGAGTAAAGGTTACAATTACAGGAGTTGGCAACTTCATTTGTTTGCTTTCATTAAGAAACATGTGAAGAATTCTGAAGTGCTATCAGAATTTTATGATTTTCAGTCTCATTGTTTGCATAATCAACCCATATGTTACCGAGCCATTTACTTTTAGATTCCATCATAAAGCATGCTGATTCTAAAAGTAAAAATAAATTCTCTAAGAAAAAGTAAAAATAAATAAATAACAAAACTTAAACTTTACCAAAACATGACTGCACACATTATGTCACATTAAAAGATTAAATAGCATCAAATATTTAAAGTGTAGCAAATAAAAAGTCAATTAGAAAAGTAATCCAAGTATGGTAATGGAAGTTAACAATGGGTCAGAACCATGCATACCTATCAGGGTGGTGGCACGCGGTGGATGGTGGTGACAGCACGCGGTGGTTCTAGACAGAGACGCGGTGGCACACAGAATAGAGAGATAAAGAGAGGGGGAAGAGAGAGACCGGCGACGCTGGTGGTGGGGGCGGTGGTCATGGGGGGCGGTCGTTCTCCAAGCTGAGAGAAGAGAGAATAGAGAGAGAAGAGAAAAAGGAAAGTGAGGGAGGGGGAAGGGTTTTCGGTGTTAATTATTAAAGATTTTCCGACGGATTACCGACGGCTTTTCCATCGGTAATTCAAAAAAATGATTACCGATGGACAGAGCTGTCGGTAACTTTAACAAGATTTCCGACGGCCTAGCCGTCGATAAGTGATGTCCAATATATCGACTGAAAAGTCCGTCGGTAAACTCTGTCCCCAATTTTTTTTTTTGATTCCCACCAGCTTTTTCGACTGACGTACCGTCGGTAATGTTACCGACGGCATTTCCATCGGAAATTGATGAAACTGTTGTTCTTCACGTATACCGATTGAAATATCCGTCGGTAATCTCTTAATTACCGACGGAAAACATGTCTGCCGGTAAATGTTCGTTGGTAAATCGTTTCTTTCTGGTAGTGCAAGTTGAATCTTTTAAAACAAAAAGAGTATCAAATATAATTACGACAAATTCTAAGAAAGCTCAATATAAATTTTCTTTAAGCATTTTTACGCGGATTAGTCCTATGCTAGAGAACTTATATCTAGCTAGAAAGAAATGGATATTGGGGATCGGTGGATGAGTTGAGTCTAACATCACTATGGCACAAATCCTTAATGGTTTGTTTGGATAAGAAAAGAAGTGTAAAAGAAGAGAGTATTGGTAGAAAATGAGCAAATTTTAGGTTGTTTGGATTGAAAGAAGTATGAGAGAAAGTTAAATTAAGTTTTTTTCTTCACTCATTTAGTTGGATGGAAAAGTAGAAAGAAAGAAAATAAGTGTTTCTTGTAAAAACATATTTTCCCTCGATATGATATATAATTTAATTTAATTTTAATAATTAAAAAAATAAAAGATGCAAACGACATACATTGAGGTAAAGAAATGGTTAGAATTGTTATTTGATATAAATTCTATCATCTCTTCTACCTTTTGTCTCATCCATTGAGGGATTTTTTTTGTGGAACCCACACTATTTTTTTCCTCTCCCCGACCCACCAAAAAATTATATTTTTATGACGTACCCACTTCTCTTCTTATTTTCTCTCCTCATTTTCTCTAATGTTGTGTTTTTTTAAGCGAAAAGAGAACAAAAGAAAAGGAGAAGAATAACATTGTCCCTTGTTTGGTTGGAAAAATAAAAGAGAAGGAAATAAAAAAAAAATTGCGGGCATTACATTTTAAAAAAATTTCCTTCAAAATTGGAATAAAAGGAGAGAGGAGAGAAAAATGTCAAAATATATACCTAATCTTATTACATCTTATTTTTGTTTATGAGTATTTGTGTCATTTAATGAGTAATTGTATATCATTTTTTCTCCTTCTATATACCTTCTTTTCTCTCATTTTATTTCATAAACCAAAAGAAGATTTTGTTTTGAGATCCACACCAGTGCTAGAGGGATGAAAATCGTCAGTGCCATTCCCTCGCTTTTCCTATTACACTAATCAAATTTTGACATCTAAAAGCTATAGACGTTACTGAGAAATAAGTTGTGAATTGAGTAACTTAAACAATAAAAAAAATTAAAATATTTTCCAATTGTCTAAATTTAAAATGGTGTGACAAAAATTGTAATAGGAAACAAGTACAGAGGATCTCCACCCATGCTAGAGAACTATATAGAAAGGAAATGTAACTGCCTGTTTGTTTTAGTTTTATAGTTGGGAGGTACCAAAACTTCGTTTCGACTCCCAAACCCAGTTGTTACAGTAACTTTATGCGTTTGGGTACGAAACTCAGTTGAAAATAATTGATTCCTGGTGGGTCAAAACTGAGTTTTGTGGAAGCAAGATGTTTTAGCTTTTCCGTTGAAAAAAATTGATTCTAGATGTAGGACGTACAAAATTCTACTTATTTACACCTCAAAAGTGATTTTACTTTATCATCCAAACAACTTCAATTCTTCAAAACTTACTTTTAAAATATTGTTACCAAACACAAATCAATGTTTTTAACCTTTATTTTTTCAAAATCAATTTTTTCAAAATTAATTCTTACAAAATCAATTCTATCAATACCTAAAAGAAATGCACCTTAAATTGTTGTGACTTGTGAGGGCCACACCTATGCCAGAGAACTATCTAGAAAGGAATAGATAATGAAGTAGAGTGGACTAAGTTGACTCAGATATCACCTTTCACAATTCCCAGGATAAATTTTTTTTTGACAAAAATTCCTAGGATAATAAAACCTCTGATTTTTTTGAGTCATAAATTTTGTTGTGGTCCCCCGGAACAAAACTGGCAAAATTCAATGTAAATAAATCATTTATTGAATCATAATTAAAAAGCTGGTACAAGGAAAATAAAAAATGAACATATATCAGGAGCGAGTTTTACGCCTTTTTGTTTATTACATCTTGTCCTTTTGTTCTCCAAAGTCAATCCATTCTCAACTCAACTGAGACTGAGACTTTAGCTTTCTACCGCAACCACAACGTGACACGTTTGCTACATGCATGAGTTTGACAAATAGCAATAAATTGCAATAAAGAAAAATATAAAGTTTTTTTAATCTAAATCCAGTGTATCCCAACAATGTCAATGAATGATTAATCACTGTTCGCGGGGAGTGGCTTCGGCTGGCCAAACATTATTTTAACATCGTCAGGAATTGAACCCGAGAGCAAACCGAGTTGACCCCTAGAGTATCCAAGGGCAGGCCTTATAACCACTGGACCAAGAGGCTTGGCTAGAAAAAATATATAGTGATTCTCCATTTTTTGACTTTTTTGAATAATCCATATATTATATCCTCAAAGCATCCACTTTCCAATGAAATCTTTCTTTTTCGTTTTTTTAATCAGTGTCCTAAGGACACTTGTTAGCATTCTCCTTTTTGAAAAGCAAAAATTACATTTATTACTTTCTACAAAATCACTTGTGATATTTTCAATCAGGTTACTTTCTAAATGCACTTCATTTCCTTTGTCTCTAGCCAGTAGTTCGTCACCATATTGCAGCTTCACCTTGATCCTCTACTCTCAAGGTGCTTGCTTTCAGATACACTTTTCTTCCTCTTGTCAATTCTCATTTCACATCTAAATTATTTAGCTTTTTGAAGGAAATCTCATATCCATTGTTTTTCCTTCCTCTTTATCAATTTTCGTTGCTGTAGCAAAAATTCTGCTTGCTTTTTGATTTTGAGTGATGAAAATCACTTGTGCCCATACATATATTCCTTCTCCTCGTTAACAATTTTAATGTCAGAGCCAATATCCTTTTTTCTTTGAGTGAGTGAATGTGTGTTTTGAGTGCTTCGAGGCATACGCATCCTCGAAGGAGTCATAGTATGTCCAAAAAGGATAGACTAAACTCATTAAAGTTTTCCCAAATTTGACCAACATATATATATTCCTCGAGTAATTTTTTCCCCTAATTTATTATTACCTTTTCTTCTTACTAGATCATTCTCGGTGCATCTATTTAAAGGAGAGAACTGCTTAATTTCGAGGTAACCACAGAGGGAAGAAATTATAAATCTCTTCACAAAAAAATCATGAATTCCTTATGGATTTTTTGCTGTGAATTTTACTACAATTTTTTTCAGAAATATGATTTTTTTTCCCTATAGATTTAAATTCGTAGGAAAAATTGTAGAAAAATTTAGCATTTCTTGCAAATTTTCTTACGAATTTAATTTTTTTCCAACAAAATCTGAGAACTTTTCTAAGGATTTTAAAATTTGCAGGAACAAATTACTCACAAAGTTACCTGGGAACAAAAATTTGTAGAAAAATCCACAGAAAACCAGTTTCTTGTAGATTTTTGAGCAAAATTCACAGAAAAAATCTGCAAGTAATTAGAGAATTTCTAACAGTGTTGTTGAGTTCCCCTTATTCATGCGTCAGTGATATATGATATCGTTACTTTTTAATTTGATGATTTTACTTTTAAAAAACTATGTCCAGATCTCTTCAGATATACCCCAAAAATGTAACACCCTCCTTGGGCATTACTTCTTAAAACGTGCAAAAATAAATTAAAAAGTAATTTGCTGGTTGCTTTTGGAAAACTTATTTATTTTGACCTAGAAAACTCGGGTGTAAAAATTTTCTTCTGCGGAACACTCTGGAACACCATGATACATACACTAAAATAGAAAAATCATATTCTCAACGAGATCATTACGGCATACAATTTTTCTCACAAAGTTTCAATTTTCAAAAATTATAAAATTAAACCAAAGACTAATTACAACCCCACAGTTTCGGAGCTTTTCAAATTTATAACCCAACCAAGACTCCTAAACTGGTCATACTAACAGACGCTACAACCGATAGAAGCAGTAATAGCATGCCCCGAACTATACAGCCTTCTTCTTCATGTAGAGATCATACCCCTTGTACGGCTCTGATTTGTTTGTACGGGTGAGACGCCAATATATGGATTTAACACAAGAACTATATGCAAGACATAAAAGAAAACATACACATATACATTTTCATAATAACATAAGCATTCATAATAAGGCAAATAATTTATCACTGGGTTTCATACCCCAATCATCATCATTTGAAAACTATGCATGAACACTTCATATTCGTAATCTAAATTCATACCTAATCTCATGAGATATCCCAACCTCGAGGTGAGTTGATCAAACTCAATAGCCACACAGGCAAAAAGGCACGAAGCCAAAACCATAGCACACTGTCCAACACGAGGAACAGTGATCACCGAATATGGTTACCATAGCACACTGTCCAATTTAAGGAGCAATGATCGCCGAATATGGATTTTCATTGTCCAACCAAGGCACAATGATACGTCGATTCATGAATATCACCATGATATTATAATTTACAAATAGGCAGGTCTGCCTAAAATGCATGTAAAACATTTTGTTATTGATGCTTTTCTTTGTGTTCAATCTTTCCTTGCCGGAGCTTAAAAGCTTCCGACCAACCATAGTTTTAGACATCTTAACACTTTTATTAATAACACATGACATCATGTCCGAGTGCTGAATCACGAAACCCCTAGACCAATGCCTCGGGCTTAGGTTCATGGTAATAGAAAACAGTATTCACTTTGAATAATATTATTTACCCTGAACTTAGGACACACAGTCCAAAACCACACCGAAAATTAGGACACACAGTCCAAACTACACCGAAATTAGGACAAGCAGTCCAAAACTACACCGAAAATTAGGACACGCAGTCCAAAACTACACTGAAATTAAGACTCAAATCCCAAAACGCCACAAAACATTATTTCCCCTACATCTCGATTACTAAGTTCAAACTCAATGTCTATACTATTTATGTAAAATTTGTTTCTGGAAAATCATCTCAAAGGAAAATTCTTTCGTAAAATCATAAGTTACTAAAATCTTTTCTAAAAACTTTATGTTTCAAAAAGGGAGTCACTTCAGGCTCAAATTTAGTTTAAAATACGTACTGTCGTTTTAGAAACACTTGCCGTCGATACTTTTCCATATTACCGTTGTTAAGCATTTTTAAAGTCATTTATGCCAAATCTTAGCTTTTTCCACTTAAATAATTTTTCTAATATCATAATTAAGTTATTTTCGGAGATTAATTTCATAAAATATAATTTTATGATATTACAGAATTTCTTACATAAAATTAGCAGTACAAAAATAATTGTTTTTACACTAAAATTACGCCCTCACTGTGACTCATAAATTGTTTTTACACTAATAAATCATTAAAATAATAATATTTTCAAATAATCCCTTATTTTATCAAATAATTATTTAAATCATAATATCTTTCAATATTTCTCAATTAACTATTGAATATTCCTCGTAAAGTCTTCTTAAAGCTTTTATCTGATTAATTGATTGGGCACTGACCACTGTCAGGCTTCTCAAACAACAATCAACAACATCATAACAATATTCCCAGGCAGATCATGCATCACAATATCATAATATATAACTTTGAATAAATAATTAAATACAGATAACCAAACACAAACAATTAACACAACTCTAATCAAATACCACAATCACAACCAAACACCACAACCACAGATAAATCATACATACCACACACCAATCACAAATATTTATTGGTTAAAATCCCTCAGGTAAGCTCCCCTTACCTCTCGAAGAACTTAGCTTCCGATTAAAAACTTTGTCGTGAATCCGGAAACCGTCAACGCACATACACGATAATCTAGCTTGTCCTTCATCAAAAATAACACTCAATCAACAAACAAACAACTAAATCAAGCCTAAAATCCTACATGTTGGTTTCGGCCAAGGGCTGACTTTGGGGTTCAAAATCCTTAAAATTTCTAAACTCTTGGATAAGTGATTTATAATCACTTAAAACCCTAAATCAATGATCATGGCATAAAGATTGAAATTAAATCTTCTAATTCTTCAACAAATGATTTTCGGCCATGACCATTAAAATGGTTTAGAGACTCTAATTTAACTCAAACAACATAAATCTAATACCTATATAGCTTATAAGATTGAATCTTGTAAACAAAATGAACAAAATCCCCCCCACCCCCACCCACCCCCACAAACAACATAAATATAATACATATATAGCTTATATGATTGAATCTTGTAAATAAAATGAACAAAATCGTCCCCCCCAAAACCCTAGGTTCTGCCTCCTTAGGTTAAATAGGTTCGAAAATTTTGTTTGATGCAAGCTTATAGATCTAGAATATAGAGGTAATAATAGGATTCGAAATTGGTTTCATATTTTTAGGATTTTTCTATGATTTATGGTGATTTTTCAAAGTTCTAGATCTTGAAACTTAAAAGTGATGAACATAGATGAAATAGACTTTGAATTATGAAACTTATTGAAGAACATAGACATGATTAAGGAAGGATAATAGGATTCACCTCTGGAAGATCAAAAAAAGTGAAGATCCAAGGACTTGCTTCACGAAATCAAGCTATGTAAGTGAGGAGTTTTAATGTAAAATGGCAAAGTTGATGAAGAAGATGAAGATGGTCTTTTATAGAAGTGAAATGGGCTCACTTGGGAGGGTTTGGTCGTGCTTTTCAAGGGCATAAGGGTCCAAACATAAATTTTTAGGGACAAAGGAGTAATCTTACAAAATGACACTATTGTGATAAAATCCAACATTAAGGACAAAATGGTAATTTCGAAAAAAACCATCATGACAAACATGTGGTGAGGAGTGGTTGGTGATGTGGCTGATTTGTGTCCACAATTTGTGGGGACAAACTTGGCATTTCAATGAAAGTTCAAGGGTAGAATCGTCCAAGGGTAAAATAGTCTTTATACTTTTTTAAAGAAATATCTAGATTTTTATTTAAAAGCAATCATGACATGAGTGAGTCATCCATATGTCTCACCACCCTAGGTGGCAAGAAGTCTCAGCATCTGACGTCGGGTTTTGTCTCTGCAAGTCCGTTCTCAACTCCGTCGATTACGCGATTTAGGGTTTTACGCCCAAATCGAGTATAATAACTTATTTATTTTGAAAATTTTCAAAATGACCTTTATTGGTGGGAATGAGATATAAAATCTATTCATTTCATTCTCGGGTCAAAATTAGGTTTTCTGATCAGTAAAATCTTACTGTCAGCGAAAACGCAGACCGGGTTCCGTCTGAATTTTCAACCAAAAATTTCACCATATACTTATAAAAATAAGTATGATATGAATATGACTTTGGTTTTCCCAAAATCATTTTCTATGTTTCAGATAAAAATATAAACATTTACTTATATTTATACCGATCTTAGAAAGCGGAAAATTGGGGTGTTACAATACTACCCCACTAAAAAGAATTTCGTCCTCAAAATTCGGGACTCAAAACTAGACATGATTTCCTCAATCCCAAGGTCTTACTTTAACAAGAAGCTAAGTAATTATAGAAGAATTTTGTTAAAGGAATACATGAATGTTCAGTATGTAAAAAGATTCTTTAATATGTTCGTGAGTGTAAAATGCATAGCTAATACATGTTTACAACCATGACTCTAATAAAGTTCCTTCTTCCATAAGAACTTCCAGCTGATTAAAAAATCAAAGATAAACAATTCTGAATTCCAAGGGAATTCATCCTTCGTACAGGAAATTCACAAAACGTCAATGTTTAAAAGGAGTACAGTCTGGCCAAAAAAAAATCAGACTGGATCACATTTACCAAAAGTAAAAGTGACTAGATTAAGTTTCATCTAGAAACTTCTTTTATCAAGAAAATGTCTATCCCGAAAAATAATAGGATAGTTTACAAAAATAAAATTCCATAATAATTGGTCCAACAATTTAAGTGTGAAAACAACTCACAATCATTGGAAAAGGAATGATCTGACCCCAACAAGAAACGGAAACATATACTTATGTGTCCAAAACACATTACTTCTAAGAAGTAATTTGGTCAAGTCCTAATCAGAGAAAACAGAACATCAACACAACAAACCTATTCCCCAATATTCCCGAAAGACTCGACCAGCTCTGATACCACTAATGTAACACCCTCCTTGGGCATTACTTCTTAACACGTACATAAATAAATTAAAAAGTAATTTGCTGGTTGCTTTCGGAAAACTTATTTATTTTAAGCTAGAAAACTCGGGTGTAAAAATTTTCTTCTGCGGAATACTCTGGAACACCATGATACATACACTAAAACAGTAAAGTCATATTCTCAACGAGGTCACTACGGCATACAATTTTTCTCACAAAGTTTCAATTTTCAAAAATTATAAAATTAAACCAAAGACTAATTACAGTCCCACAGTTACCGGCCTTTTCTAACTTACAACCCAACCAAGACTCCTAAGCTGGTCGTACTAACAGACGCTACAACCGATAGAAGCAGCAACAGCATGCCCCAAACTAGACAGCCCTCTTCTTCTTGTAGAGATCATACCCCTTGTGCGGCTCTGATATGTTTGTAAGGGTGAGATGCCAATATATGGATTTAACACAATAACTATATGCGAGACATAAAAGAAAACATGCACATATACATTTTCATAATAACATAAGCATTCATAATAAGGCAAATAATTTATCACTGGGTTTCATACCCCAAACATCATCATTTGAAAACTATGCATGAACTCTTTATATTCGTAATCTAAATTGATACCTAATCTCATGAGATATCCCAACCTCGAGGTGAGTTGATCAAACTCAATAGCCACGCAGGCAAAAAGGCACGAAGCCAAAATCACAGTACACTGTCCAGCACGAGGCACAGTGATCACCGAATATGGTTACCATAGCACACTGTCCAATTTAAGGAGCAGTGATCGCCTAATATGGATTTACATTGTCCAACCAAGGCACAATGATACGTCGATTCATGAATATCACCATGATATTATGATTTACAAATAGGCATGTCTGCCTAAAATGCATGTAAAACATTTTGTTCTTGACGTTTTTCTTTGTGTTCAATCTTGCCTTGCCGGAGCTTAAAAGCTTCCGACCAACCATAGTTTTAGTCATCTTAACACTTTTATTAATAACACAGGACATCAAGTCTGGGTGCTCAATCACGAAACCCCTAGACCGATGCCTCGGGCTTAGGTTCATGGTAATAGAAAACAGTATTCACTTTGAATAATATTATTTACCCCGAACTTAGGACACGCAGTCCAAATCCACACCGAAAATTAGGACACGTAGTCCAAACTACACCGAAATTAGGACACGTAGTCCAAAACTACACCGAAAATTAGGACACGCAGTCCATAGGACACGCAGTCCAAAACTACACTAAAATTAAGACTCAAATCCCAAAACACCACAAAACAATATTTCCCCTACATCTTGATTACTAAGTTCAAACTCACTGTCTATACTATTTGCGTTAAATTTGTTTCTGGAAAATCATCTCAAAGGGAGATTTCTTTCGTAAAATCATCAGTTACTAAAATCTTGTATAAAAACTTTATGTTTCAAAAGGGAGTCACTTGAGGCTCAAATTAAGTTTAAAATACATACTGCTGTTTTAGAAACACTTGCCGTCGATACTTTTCCAAATTACCGTCGTTAAGCATTTTTGAAGTCATTTAAGCCAAATCTTAGCTTTTTCAACTTAAATAATTTTTATAATATCATAATTAAGTTATTTTTGCATATTAATTTCATAAAATATAATTTTATAACATTACAGAATTTCTTACATAAAAATTAGCAGTACAAAAATAATTTCACAATTACGCCCTCACAGTTACAAAAATCATTTTTCAACAAATGGTTTTCGACCATGACCATTAAAATGGTTTAGAAAATCTAATTTAACCCAAACAACATAGATCTAATACCTATATAGCTTAAAAGATTGAATCTTGTAAAGAAAATGAACAAAATCCACCCCCCCCCAACACAAAACCCTAGGTTCTGCCTCCTTAGGTTAAATAGGTTCGAAAATTTTGTTTGATGTAAGCTTCTATATATAGAATATAGAGGTAATAATAGGATTATAGAAATTGGTTTCATATTTTTAGGATTTTTCTATGATTTATGGTGATTTTTCAAAGTTCTAGATCTAGAAACTTAAAAGTGATGAACATAGATGAAATAGACTTTGAATCATGAAACTTATTGAAGAACATAGACATGATTAGGGAAGGAGAATAGGATTCACCTCTTGAAGATCAAAAACAAGTGAAGATCCAAGGACTTGCTTCACAAAATCAAGCTATGTAACTTGGGAGTTTTAATGGAAAATGGCAAAGTTGATGAAGAAGATGAAGATGGTCTTTTATAGAAGTGAAATGGGCTCACTTGGGAGGGTTTGGTCGTGCTTTTCAAGGGCATAAGGGTCCAAACATAAATTTTTAGGGACAAAGGAGTAATCTTACAAAATGGCACTTTTGTGATAAATTCCAACATTAAGGACAAAATGGTAATTTCCAAAAAAAACCATCATAACAAACATGTGGTGAGGAGTGGTTGGTGATGTGGCTGATTTGTGTCCACAATTTGTGGGGACAAACTTGGCATTTCAATGAAAGTTCAAGGGTAGAATCATCCAAGGGTAAAATGGTCTTTATACTATTTTAAAGAAATATCGAGTGTAATAACTTATTTATTGTTGGAAATCAGATATAAAATCTATTCATTTTGTTCTCGGGTCAAAATTAGGTTTTCTGATTAGTAAAATCTTACTATCAGCAAAAACGCAGATCGGGTTCCGTCTGAATTTTCAACCCAAAATTTCACCGTATACTTACACTAATAAGTATGATATGAATATGACTTTGGTTTTCCCAAAATCATTTTCTAAGTATTAGATGAAAAATATAAACGTTTATTTATATTTATACCGATCTTAGAAAGCGGAAAAATTGAGGTGTTACAAAAAAGAACCAACAATCATCTTGTAATCATTTCTTTATCTGTATTTACAAATCTATTTGGCAAAAGCGTGAAGAGATATATCTTAAATTTCATGGCTTTTTGAAAAGTTCCTTCAATTTTAATTTTTGTCTTAATTAATTCTTTAACTCTAATTTACTATTATTAGATTGGGTCATTATGTCAACGTATAGTTAACTTATTAATAATAAATAAATCATGACAATTCATTTTTGCTAAATATAAATCTTTGATTTATATATTTAACTAAAAGTATTTTATCTTATTTGTTTAATTTTTAAATAAAAAATAAAAATAGAATATAAGAAATAAAAAATGATGATTTTAATTTAAGAAATTAAAAAACAGAAAGATAAGTTGTTTTTTTAAAGTAAAAAAAGGAATTAAAGGTTTACATTTAATAAGGATGAATTATTAGGATTTATTCATTTAATTTCAAGCTATCATAAGGACCTATTGTAACAATAATCGGAGTTTAGGGACTAACTGAAATGAAATTAAAGTTAAAGATGTCTAGTTTCAAAAGGCTTAATGTGCAATAACAGATAATATATACACAGGCAGTTGTTCAATGTAATAATTATGATTACTTAAAAAAAATTAATTACATCTCGTTGATAAAAAATACATATATATGGGAAGTTAATGTCAACCACATTATATTGTATTATAACAAAAGACAATTTTCCGCTTAAAAAAAATAGAGACAATTTTCCGACTTTTGAATGAAAGATTAATTTATTTTTGTGCAGCTAATTTTCATCACAAGCTATTTCCAATAGATTTATTACTTGTTTGTTTTATCCGTCAATGCGGCCAGGCATTTGACGGCTAAAAAAGTTCAAAGTTATAGTTAAATCATTTTCATTGATTTTGTTTATTTATTTAATAGCTCCAATGTGTGATGCAATGAACAGGACATGGACCCGATGATCCAGTTAGCCAATGAATTTTTTGAAGATGAGGAGAACATCTTTGATTGCTTTGCGATGCTATACAACAATTCCTCCCATCTAGGACTGTGTAATAGCAATGTAAGAAGCATAACAATTATCTCTCTCTGTTTTCTCCAACTTCAGTTTTTTTTTAAGGACTGTTTCATATTTGGTTTGATTTGATTTTGAAAGATGAAAAGTTATTAAATTAAATTAATTGGTTTTCTTTATTGTTTTGATCTTAATTAAAGAATTCAACTAAATTAAATAAATCTTAATGAGTTTGATATAGTTCAATCCAATAAATATTTGGAAACTACTAGCGAGTTCAGTTGATAAAGATATATGCTAGTTTTTTTTTTTTTTTTGATAAGCAAGATATATGCTAGTTAATTGACAACAATATAACATCAAACATATCTTCAACAATACCATTATGCACATAGTATGTGTTTTACCATTTATAATAATTGTTTGAATTAGTGATACACATATGTACTTACTTACCTAACTTACATATACATAATTTTCAACATTTAATTGTAACTTATTGCATATATATTGTTTTTGTAACACCTCCTTGGGCATTAATTTATAAACACGTGCGGAAATAAATTAAAAAGAAATTTGCTGGTTGCTTTCGGAAATTTATTTACTTTAGGTTATAAAACTTGGGTATAAAATTTGTTAAATACAGTTATAGTAAAATTTAAACCTATTTTAAAATAGTAACATCACATTTTCATCTATCACTGTATAAATTATGGTCATATATATCATTTGTCATATGACCCAAAACCTAAGCCATGACCGGCGTACAGACTTACAAACCTAGTCTGGCAACCTATTTATTTTGGAAATGTACTTGAATAAACAGCTAGAATATTTTTACAAAAATTTCAACAGAGTCCCCTAGGTAACTCCAACGACCCAGAATAAAAACACCTGCTGAAATATTTATATTTTCATCCCAGAAGTTCCAGTCATAAAAAAAACATAAAGACAGTATTTTTCTGAAAATATTTACATAACTAAATACCTGACCAAAATGAAAGATTTTAAATTTTTCATCCAAAACAAGGGCTCTCCGAGCCATTTACATTTCATCCAAAAATAAAGGCTCTCCGAGCCATAAACATAATACTAACATTAATCAACGTCATCTCACAACCTAAGCTGGTTGTTCTAAAAGATATTCATGGGTAAGACCCCTATGGTTCTCACCATTATACCTGACATTATACATCTTCCAGGATTGGGAAGAATATCCCCGAGCGACACTAGAAACCTCTTCTGCATCTTCTGTATGCGTATACCAAGACACAATAGCAAAACCAGAAAAACAGATACATGCAAGAGTGAGATACCAATATATGGATTTAAACACGATAACCACATGCACGACTCTCAAATACCATTTAACATGAATATTCAAAGACAAACAATATATTTATCAAAGGGTTTCATACCCGACAGTCGCAACCGTTTTCAAAACCACGACACTTCAATATTCATCAACTAACTTTGATACCTAATCTCCGGAGCTCCAACCATTAAATAAATGAGTTGATCAGGCTCCAATTGCCAAATAAGGCAGAATCAATGCCCGGTATGGCAAAGTTCTATTGACCATTCCATAGTTCAACTCAAGGCAAAGTGGTGACTACATATAGCACATGGTCTACGTGGTCGTATATCCATCAAGGCACAGTGACGCAAACGTCATGAATACTTGCCATCAAGTATTCAAGTCCTATGCAAAGGCACGTCTGCCCTCGTTGTTTTCTTTGTGTTCAATATTTATGTTTCGGAGCTCAAAGTTTAATACCTCTTTCAAATATAATTGACTCCAAGTCAAAAGTGTGCAAATCACGAAATCTAGACCGATGCACCAGTCTTAGATACGTAGATTTTAGTGCACAAAACCAATAAACCACTTATAGGACATCTAGTCCATAACATCACCTTTCGGACCCCGGGCCCATATCATCCGGACCCCTAGCCCATATCATAGAACACTAGATTCGACGTCTCGGTTGCTAGGTTCATTTAGACCATTTTCGTTCTATGAAATACAAAACAAAACCAAAGTTTCCTTAACTTATCCAAGTTGACGGAAATAACACCATTGTGTAAAACTCATTTACAGAAATCCTTTCCATTTGAAATTCATTTATAAAACCATCAAATCATAGAGAAATCCATTTTTCTCAAATCCGTTTTCTTTTGAAAACTCCTTTTTCCATAACAACTTCAAATCCTCGTAAAATCATTTCCAACTAATTTCTATTTGAAATAATAAAATTGTTCATCATAGTTTTCGTTGTCAAATACTTTTATAAAGTATTTTTCGTTGGAAATAAAGTCATTTGTAAATCAAATGATTTTCTCTTTTTCAAAAGTTCTTCATAATCACTATTAAAATATCCTTGACACTTACATTTCTTAGAATAACTTTTCGTCTTATTTTTTAATTTGTTTGGAAAAGACAATGTAACTAAAATATTTTCAAGATGTCGTCCTCACTATTTACTCATAAATCACTCTTTTCTCCAAAACATCATCAAATATAAATACTTTCAATATTTATCTTCCATAAATCAAATCCTTGGAATTTCTCCTCAAGCTTTTTCAATGCTTTTATCTTTAATTTAATTGAGCAGTGACCAATGTCAGGCTTCTCAGTCAATCAACCAACCAACAGATAATCCATATATAGCAGATATCCATACATCACAATTTAACCATGCTTTCACAGAAAACATTAAAAACCACATAACAGTCATATAACAATTTAATTTGACACCACACATCACAACAGATAAACTCAAATACGACACACAAATAGCATGCAGTTACCGAAAATCCCTCAGGCAGTCTCCCTTTACCTTTGAAGACAATAGAATAATCCTCGTCTTAAAGTTCACATTAGTTCCAAGAGTGCAAACTCTACTCCACCAAGTAAGCAGAGCCGTGTTCATCATCACAGAGACACAAACCAAGCATGATAACAAACAAACAAATTCACCAATTCAAATTTCATCCTCAAAACATATAATCAAAAGAAACCATACATTTAATTCAGTAAATAGAATCGATTTCTCATTAACATCGATTTGGGTAAAAAGGATGCATAATTAAAATTGGGGAACATTTGATTTGGTTTGAGAAACATGAAATTGAACTTAGAAATCTCAAATTAAAGGTCCTAATTTGAATAAAACATAGTTAATTTTATAGAAACACAATCGATTTCAAATAAAATCAAATTGGGGTTTAGGGTTCCTAAACACAATTTGGGGAAAACTCATTTGATTAAAGGATAATAAAATTAATTTAATAAAACACTAATTTATAGTCCCAATTGCATAAAAATATAGTTTAATTTCATATTACAACATGAAATCAAGGAGCTAGTGTCAGGGTTTGTAGCTGAAATTTGGGGTTTCTTGAAATTTAACAAGATAAGGTGAGGAATCACTCACCCACACAAGGAAGAAGAAGAGATTGTGGCGGTTTGGCTATCCGACGCGGCGACACCAGTGGCGACACGGTGGAGGACACGAATTTTTGTCACAACCATAACCCAAAATGAGAAACAAGCTTTAGAGAAGAAGAATAAGCTTAACTAAAAGGAAAGGGGTGGAAAACCACCATGGAAGGGCGGTGATAGCTCTTACCGCGGCGGAGGACGAAGTTGCAGTGGCGAAGGGCGCGTTTTGTGCGGCTGTGGAGGGCGAACCAACGCGAGCAGGTGACGACGACGTGTGGCTCCCCTGTAGCATCGTCGAACGGCAACAGCGACCGGGTTGGGCGGCACCGATCTGAGCAGAGCAAGGAAGAGGGAGGAGAAATATGAAGTAGGGAGGAAGAAGAAGAAAGAGAGAAAGGAAAGAAAGAAAGAAAGAAAATAGAAGAAAAGAGGGGGTGGGGCGTCGAGTACGGGAGTGAGAGATATAAGGAGGAAAAAAATATTGATTAGTAATAGTAAGTACAAAATGAGTGGTAAATATTAAGCCTAAAAATAAAATGATTTTGGCTTTTGGATCTAAAAATAATGGTTGACAATTATATACTTTGAAAATTTAAATTAGAGTCAAGATTGATAGTGGAACTAATAAACTAAGAAAATCAACGGTCCAAAATTAATCTCTGATTAATGTCAAACCAAAATATTTTTAACTCTAAAATTAAATACAATAAAAATATAACAATAATTTTCTTCCAATCTCATTATTAAAAATAATTTTTTTCTAAACAAATACTACTAGTGACAATAACATAATATTATTGTCTAGTAATCGTGTCTACACTGACATAAGACAGTATTAACGCATTAAAAAATAACTTTTAAATGAGTAATTAAAATTACTCAAACCAAATCACAAAAAATAAACAAAAAATAAATAAATAAATAAACATACACACAGATTTACTATTATTGAAGAATAGTAAAAAACCGGGGGTTACAGTTTTCCCCACACTTACAATCTCACTCTATTACATAAGAAGATGTGATGGAGATGTGTGCATATGATGTAAGTAATATTTTTCTTGCTGTTGGATCAGGTTCAGGGCTCAGTGGGATCAATAACTGCAACAACCAATCAAGTCCAAACAACCGAGTTTTATGAAAACCCTATGGTTCCACCGCTTGAATTAGATGTTCCGAATCCACTATCCCATCACCAATCACTTCAAATCCATTATGGAATGGAACACTACAAGATGTGGTAAATTATACATAATTTTTAAAACAATATTTTCTAATATTCACGTGTCTTAACTAATATGCATTTGCCTTGTAAAATTAATGTACACCAACATGATGATCATTTTGATTAGGTGGGAGGTTTTATCTCAGAAGCAGCAGTAACTTCAATTCAAGGCCAACATATGGCCCCTACAGGATGCTATAATCCGTTTTATCAATCTGAAACCCAGAATTTGCATATGTATGTTTTCCTATCATTTTATGAATGTTGTTATTCCGTTTAATTTTTAGTATATATACTATGCAAACATTTCTAGCTTCTTGTCATTCTTTTTTCTTGTGCTGATCTTGGCATATACATTCCGCATTTCTATGTTGTAGGTTTCAAGGTTCGACTATACCTAACGAGTACACCACAAGCAATCAATTGTTTGAGCCAAATTTCACAGCAAGCAATGCTATCAATCAACATTCATCATCTCAAACATCTTTGTTTCCATAATACCCCGTGAGTATAATCACCCTAAAATATGTTTTTCTACAACTAAGGTTGCCATGAATGCATTGACTGTGTTGTTGTCCATCGTTATTCATTTGTAGGAAGAGGCTGCAGGAGCAGGATTTGGAATAGGAATATCAAGTGGACAATTCATGAGTAACCAAAGCTCCATGTTTTCGCCTCTTCAGAATGACCACTTCATCAGTCCTCTTAGTGGGGGAACACCAGGTGGCATAAGAGATATATATACTTGTTAGAGAAATTCTTAGGAAATAAATTTTTACATTTTATATACCCTTCAAAAATGTTATTAAAGAGCAACTGGCACGTAATAAATAGTAAAGAGCAATAGTTTTTCTTGGTCCAAGAGTGCATATTATGACTTTTGAACTATAGGGCACAACACAACCAATTCTATGCTGTTGACTCCTATGATTCACAATACGCTCCCAACTACAAGCAGTATGACTCCAATGCCTATTATTCACAATACACTCCCAACTACATGCAGTCTGAATCCTCTGCTTCTTATAGGTAATATTGTAATATTGTTCTTTTGTTAAGAGTTACTTGATTAACAAATGAACTAGTGAACAGGAAAATGCATAAACCATAAGCTTTTTTAGGTCGACCCAGTTGTTCACTCCTCCACTGCATGAAGCAAGTCGCCCCTCTGAAATGCAGATGGCTTTTGATCCACGGTCTCAATAGTTTATACAACCTATCTTCCCATCTAATCCTAGGTACTATATACATACTCTATTCTTCTTTTTTAAATAAATTTACCATTTGGTTATCATATGGTGTTGTTGTCCTTTATAGTGTATTAAAAGTTGTGTAGCTTCACCTTGAGTCTGTTTTTGTATATGGGTTGGAGTACTTCTTATGCTCTATTTAATAAAATTTTCTTATTAAAAAAACACATAACCATAAAAACTAAGCATTTTGTCCCAAAGATACCAAATCATTTTCATCATCAACTTAGCTAGACCCGTTTTACTTGAGGTTGCTACTCCTCTTGGTTACTCATTCTTTCAATTTAAAATTTTAATAGTTAGTTTGAAAATTTAAGTCGGCTCTAAGTTCAGTTTATTATCTGATCTAGCAATTGATATATACTTGATTATCAGTTCAATTTAATATTGTATTTTTTTAAGAGTTACTTGATTAACAAATGAACAAGTGAACAAGAAAATGCATAAACCATAAGTTTTTTTAGACCGATCCAGTTGTTCACTACTCCGCTGCATGAAGCTAGTCGCCCTTCTGAAATTCAAATGACTTTTGATTCACAGTTTCAACGGTTCATTCAACCTATCTCCCCTTCTAATCCTAGGTACTATCAACGATCTATTCTTATTTTTAAAATAAATTTACCGTTCAATTATCATATGGTGTTGTCGTCCTTTATAGTGTATTGAAACTTGTGTAGCTTCACCTTGAGTCTGTTTTTGTACATGGGTTGCAGTACTTCTTATACTCTATTTAATAAAATTTTCTTATTAAAAAAACACATAACCATAAAAACTAAGCATTTTGTCCCAAAGCTACCAAATCATTTTCATCATCAACTTAGCTATAGACCCGTTTTACTTGAGGCTGCTACTCCTCTCCGTTACTCATTCTTTCAATTTAAAATTTTAATAGTTAGTTTGAAAATTTAAGTCGACTCTTAGTTCAGTTTATTATCGGATCCAACAATTGATACTTGAATATCAGTTCAATTTACTATTGTATTTTTTAAGAGTTACTTGATTAACAAATGAACAAGTGAACAAGTAAATGCATAAACCATAAGTTTTTTTTTTAGGTCGACCCAGCTGTTCTCTACTCCAACGCATGAAGCTAGTCGCCCCTCTAAAATTCAGATGGCTCTTGAGTCACAGTCTCAACAGTTTATTCAATATATCTCCCCTTCTAATGTAACACCCTGTTTTTCGTATGCTTCTTTATCAGTAAATACATGCTTTAATGTGTTTATTTTTGATAAAATCCGGAGGATGATTTTATTTAAAATAAAATCATTTTCTTGTGTTGTTTTAATGTATGAAGTCACAGTAAAATTTTCGATTGAAAATTTAGACGAAAACCGGTCTGCGTTTTCTCTGCCAGTACAAGTTTACTGAGCTAGAGACAAAATTTTAATTCGTGAACGAGACGGTTAGTTTTTTCATGAGGTTTTGTGTGGGTTTGGTAAATTTTCGAATTTTGTTGTCCAGGAATAAAATATAATATTTTATCCGGACGAAACCTTCAGAAAATACGATCGGATGTGCAACCGGTTACGTATTTAAGCAGTTAAAGGAACCCTAAAGGATGAGAAAAGGCTTGATGGGAAGACTCATTAAATGTTTATGACACACCTAAGAAAAAGTAAATCCTTACTTCATTCCAAAATCTTACTTTTCATCTTTCTCTCTCCAATCACATCACATCACATTAACTCTTTAACCTCTCTTCAAGCAACCCACCTTCTTTCTTCTTCTTTCTTCTCTTCTTTCTTCTTCTTTCCTCTCCAAAACCGTGCCCCCTCCCTCTTACTCTATAAATATCACTCATAAACTTCACTTCATCACTTTCCTTTCTCCTACTCCATTAAAACCCTTAAGTTTTCATCTTTTCTTAACTTCAAGCTTCCAAAGCTCTAGTTTTTCTTCTTCTTTTCACTAAGTGTTCTTCATCAAAGTTGTTCCTCTTGCTTAGGTTAATACTCTCATGTATTCTTTTCTTTAAAAACTTCATCTCTTTCTAAAGTTTCTTCTTTATGTCATTTATGAGCTTTTATCTTCAAAAATCTCTCAAAAATGGTAGAAAACTCCTTTTGAGTTGAAACCAATTTCTATGGCCTTGTATTTACTTGTAGTTTAACATACTAAAAGTTTGTGTAAAACAAAGTTTCCTAACCTCTACTTTCTAATGAGGCCGAACCATGCCTATGGTTTTGATGGATCTTGTTTCAACTTTTACAAATATGAGTTTGTGTTTAAAGATTTGTTTTCCCAAAATGATCATGGACCAAGGCTCTTTTATGTTAAAGGATGCTATGTCTAAAGTGATTGGAAAGTTTAAAGATTTGTTTTCCCAAAATGATCATGGACCAAGGCTCCTTTATGTTAAAGGATGCTATGTCTAAAGTGATTGGAAAGTTTAAAGATTTTACTCTACTTTTATGTCATTTATATTTATGTCATTTACTTTATGTCATTTACATTATGTCATTTACTTTTATGTCATTTATATTTATGCCATTTACTTTATGTCATTTACTTTATGTCATTTACATTATGTCATTTACTTTTATGTCATTTATATTTATGCTATTTACTTTATGTCATTTACATTATGTCATTTACTTTATGTCATTTATGTTTATGTCATTTATGATTCATTTACTTATGTCATTATACTTTAATTATTTATAAGCCTATGTTGTTCTTACTTTATGTGCTTATGAACTTTGTTGTTTAAAATACTATGTTGCTTTCAAGATGATCATAGACTTGAGCTCCATAAGTTATTGGATGCTAAAAGGTCTAAGAGATTGGAAGAATTTAAAGATTTTTATCATAAAAACCCAAGGATGGCCGAATCTTAAAGGTTATGGACCTAGGGTGTTTCGTTTTTCATTTTCCAAAGTGATCATGGTTTTGAGCTCCTTACTATTAATGGATGCTAAACCAAAGAGATTGGAAATTTTAAATGTTCCTAGCCTATTTTATTGGTCAAGGCCGAATCTCCATCAAGGTGTAACTTGGTGGGATTTTTGTTCAACTTTGTTTTAAGTAATCATGTTTTAAACTCTCAGCACTTGAGGATCATAAATCCCTAAGTTGCATATGTTTTGGAAACTTCTAACCCTAAGTTCTTGGTTGAGTTCTAATCCTTTGAACCTTGTGTCTTAAAACCTAGACTTGCCTCCTAACCAACCTTGAAGAACGTCCGTGAAACCGTTTATTTTCTCGCATTCTTTTACCTTCTTAAGGTAAGAGGGGATTTCCTAAAGATATTCAATAATTGTATGCATGTGTGTAGGTGTTTAACTGGATACTTATATGTTGATTGAGCTTACTTGATTATCTAATGTACTTGAACTATTGTGCTATTATCTGATGTTGAACTGTACTTGTTCTAAATGATATAATGCATATATGTGATTAACTGCTTTCAACTGTGATATTAGCATTGCACTGATGATATATACTGTTGTTGATTGAATGTTTGCTAAGCCAGACGTGCGTCTGTGCTCAACCATAATAAGGATTAAAAACCTTAATAAGCTTTGAAGATGAAGGGATTGGTGTTCTTTTCCAAAAGCTCTTTAAACTTAAAGTACTTGTTTTAAATGTTGAAATGGTTTTGGTGTACTATTGTTATACAAGAGAAAAATCCTTTTCGAACTATGTGTCTTCAAGTGAAAACTTTCAAGATTATTTGGCAATATCCTATTGGGGGAAATATTTCAAAGATAAAAGAATTTCATAGATGCTTTATAAAAAGATTTTCAAAGAAAAGGATTTTCCTAAGTATTTTAGAAACTTTCCGATAACCTGGATAGGTTATCGAGGATTCGGTTTTGGATTTGTTTTTCACTGAACGAAAAATAAGTACTTATGAAAGAGAATCTAGTACGCGAGATGTCGCCTCTAGTATTCAGTGATGCGCACGTGATCTTGGATCAGTGTTAATTCGGGACTACGAGTCCTGGCTATGACATTATGGACTGAGAGTCCAATTCTCGAAATTGAGGACAGTTCGTTCTGATTTCGTTGTGATGGACTTAGGTCCTAATCACGTTGTGTTGGACTGTGTATTCTAACCGCGTGTGATGAACATGATTAATGGTGAAGGTTGTTTTCTACGACCACAACCCTTGACTGCGGCCACGGTCTTGGGCATTGTGATTGAGCATTCGGACTATGAGTCCTATGCTTCTAAGTTTTTAAGTGATGGGGAAATGATGATTAAGTCGTTAGCTTTGAGTTGCGACAGAGAAAAAGAATGAACACAAAGAAAACCTTTTAAATAAAATATTTTCTCATGTGCATTTCCCCAAGCGGACGTGCTATTGATGAATAAATCAGATACAAAAGATGGTATCTGGGAGTCTGTCCATGTAAACCGAGCGAAGAGGCACATGTGACGTTGCTCGTCCTGAGACCTTATGCATGAGGGTAAGGAGGCAACTGCCCGGTGGGCTAGAGATTGACCAACTCTAATACTTCTCCAGTGAAAACGGTGTTGAGATCTCATGAGATTAAGTTAGAGCCTGATGATTGAAGTGCCATGCATATTTTCAAAGGATTGACTATGCGGGTTTGAGACCCTTTGATCTAACACTATTATATTGTGTATATGCATGATTTAACTGCTTATATGATTATGTGATGTATGTATCATGTATATGGTTGTTGTGGGATATATCTTATGATGGTATCTCACTTTTACAATTATATCAGGTCTCTTCGGGTTTTGCTGTAGTACCTTGGTACTCTAGTGCCGATGTTGCAGAGGAGTCTATCTAAGTCAATTGAAGACCTAGTGTTAGAGGTTGGGATAGTATTCTGATTGGGGTCTCTCCAATGAATATTTGATAGAATGACCAGCTTAGGAGTATGAGTTGGGTTGTATATCTAAAGGGGTCCGTGAATGTAGTGTTATATACATTCATCTGAAGTTTAAACTTTTTCTTTCGAAAATGGAAACTTATAGAAATGTTGTATGTCATGGTAACTTTGTTACGAACATGACTTTACGTTTTAAATGTATGTATGATGGATTTCAGAGTTATCCCTATAGAAGAAAATCTTATACCCCAGTTTTCTGACTTAAGAGAAAACAAATTTTCCGAAAGCAACCAGCAAATTATCTTTTAATTTAAATTCCGCATGTGTTACGTAAGTAATGCCCCTGGGGGGGGCGTTACATCTAATCCTAGGTACTATCAACTATATTCTTCTTTTTAAAATAAATTTGCCATTTGATTATCGTATGGTGTTGTTGTCCTTTATAGTGTATTAAAAATTGTGTAGCTTCACCTTGAGTCTGTTTTTGTACATGGGTTGTAGTACTTCTTATACTCTATTTAATAAAATTTTCTTATTAAAAAAAAACAGATAACCATAAAAACTAAGCATTTTGTCCCAAAGCTACCAAATCATTTTCATCATCAACTTAGCTATAGACCCGTTTTACTTGAGGCCGCTACTCCTCTTGGTTACTCATTCTTCCACTGACTATTATTCACAGTACACTCCCAACTACATGCAGTCTGACTCCTCTGCTTCTTATAGGTAATATTGTTTTTTTGTTAAGAGTTACTTGATTAACAAATGAACAAGTGAACAAGCAAATGTATAAACCATAAGTTTTTTATAGGCCGACCCAGCTGTTCACTCCTCCACTGCATGAAGCTAGTCACCCCTCTAAAATGCAGATGGCTATTGATTCATAGTCTCAACTTTTTATGCAACCTATCTGCCCATCTAATCCTAGGTACTATATATACTCTATTCATATTTTTTAAATAAATTTACCATTTGATTATCATATGGTGTTGTTGTCCTTTATAGTGTATTAAAACTTGTGTAGCTTCATCTTGAGTCTATTTTTATATATGGGTTGGAGTACTTCTTCTTATACTCTATTTAATAAAATTTTCTAATTAAAAAAAAACACATAACCATAAAAACTAAGCATTTTGTCCCAAAGCTACCAAATCATTTTCATCATCAACTTAGCTATATATAGACCCGTTTTACTTGAGGTTGCTACTCCTCTTGGTTACTCATTCTTTCAATTTAAAATTTTAATAGTTAGTTTGAAATTTAAGTCATCTCTTTGTTCAATTTATTATATGATCCAGCAATTGATACTTGATTGTCAGTTCAATTTAAATTTTTTAAGAGTTACTTGATTGACAAATGAACAAGTGAACAAGCAAATGCATAAACCATATGTTTTTTTAGGTCGACCCAGCTGTTCACTACTCCGCTGCATGAAGCTAGTCGCCTCCCTGAAATGCAGATGACTTTTGATTCACAGACTCAACCTATCTCCCCTTCTAATCCTATGAACTATCTACTATATTCTTCTTTTTAAAATAAATTTACCGTTCAATTATCATATGGTATTGTTGTGCTTTATAGTGTATTAAAACTTGTGTCGCTTCACTCCAAGTCTGTTTTTGTATATGGGTTGGAGTACTTCTTTTACTCTATTTAATAAAATTTTCTTATTAAAAAAACAAATAACCATAAAAACTAAGCATTTCTCCCAAAGCTACCAAATCATTTTCATCATCAACTTAGTTATAGACTCATTTTACTTGAGGCTGTGACACCCATACTCGGGTCATCACATGGCTACCCGTTTGCAGAAATAAAAACTTAATTTGCTGGTTGCTTTCGGAAAATAATGTTTTATGAAAGTTTGTCTTAAACAAAATGGGTGATAAAATTTTTTATTTTCAACATCATCACAACAACGTTCACATAAGCACACTTAGATATATCTATATATATATATATACATATATATATATATCATACAGCTATACTGCCTCATAAGTTTCACACTTAAACATTTGTAATAAAAAGATTATTCCCAAAACATAACTGAACTTAAACCTAAGCTGGTCAAAACACTACGACAAAAGAAGCAGCATCAACATTTCCCGAACAACATCTTCTTCTTCTTCTAGACGCCATAGTCCTTAAGAGGTTCATCTGAATTCCACCACGTAGAACCCAGAAGAGAAACCACAAATAAAATATGCAAGAGTGAGAAACCGACAATTTGATCATAACGCGAGAACCATATGTACGGCACAACAAAACATATACAAACCCAGATCATTTAATTTCTCATCTTTAATATTGGCATACAACACAATAGATCAAAGGGCCTCACACCCGAACATCGTCATTTTTTTAAAAATCTGAATGCATGAACACTTCATATTCATCGTCTAAAACTTCGTACTTAATCTCATGAGATATCCCAACCTCGTGATGAGTTGATCAGACTCGATTGCCACAGGCACACCGCCACAGGCACGCCCATCGCACACTGTCCAACATCGTGGCACAATGATAACCTCGTAGATGGGGTCTCATTGTCCAAACCCCGGGCACAATGAGGAACATCGTAGCATGATATACTTGACACCGTAAGATAATCACTCGTAGAATCACAGCACGTCTGCCATATGCATGCAAGAAAACATTTGTTCTCGATACTTTTCTTTGTATTATGTCTTTCTTTGTCAAAGCTCTCAAAAGCTTTTGACCAACCATAATTTAAACGTCTTAAAAACCTTCGTTAAAACACAAGACATCTAAGTCCGAGTGCTCAATCACAAACCCTAGACTGATGCCTCAGGCTTAGGTTCGTGGTAGTAGAAAACATCTAAAAATGTTTTAACCTCTTTAAGTAGATACCCAATCTACAACACAACAACCTTAATACCCCGACGTCTCGGCTATTAAGTTCTATATCATCTTTTAAGTCATTAAGTAAAACTCATTCACCGTAATTTCTTTCTACTTGTAATTCGTTTATAAAACGTCAAATCGTTTAAAACTCTTTTACTGAAACTTCAACTCTTTAAATCAATTCATATTAAATTTCTTCTTAAAATAAGTACTGCTGTTTTTTCAACTTTCACTGTAAATAATTTCAAAACTTGTCGTTGTTTATCATTTTCCAAGAAAATGTTTTTAAAGTCAAACTTTGACTTTTATATTATTTTATTATATTATATTATTATTATTTTATTTTTATTTTTATTTTTATAAATAAATTTCGAATATTAATTTTACAAAATAACTTTTTATAATATTACATAATTTCTTGCGTAAAAATCAGCAGTACTAAAAAAATTTCATGGTTACGCTCTCACCGTGACTCCTAAATTACTTTTACACTAATAAATCATTAAAATAATAATATTTCTCAAAACTCATTATTTTTCCAAAATAATATTTTCCACCACTATTATATTCCAACATTTCCCATAAAACATTGAATATAATTCTTCATAGCTTATTAAATCTTTTATCTGATTAATTGGTTGTGCACTGACCACTGTCAGGCCTCACAAACAACATCCAACATCAACAAAAATTATATCACCAGGCAGATCATGCATCATGACAATATAAGATACTACTGCAGATAATTAAACAAATTATAAGTAGAGGAACAACCAAAACACAGATCAACAGCTAGAAACACATAGCCAAATAAAACAAACCAGACACCACAACCACATAAACAAATGTATACAAACCACAAACATGGACATATGGTCATCCGAATAATCCGTCAGGTAACCCCTCTTACCTCTCGAAGATCCACAATAAGTTGAATTAAATTCGTCGGAAGCCGGAAACTCACGTCCACCGCTTTATACTTAACCTTCAACCATTACAATCAAACAATCACAATTCAAGAAACTAAAAACATCCTAAAATCCTACTACATGGTCACGACCTCTAGGGTTTTTGACTAACTAAAATTCCTAATCATGATTAAGTCATGGATTAATGATCCTTGATTAACCTAAATCATAGATTAGTGACTAAACAACTAAGTTTCAAACTCAAAACTTCCTAACTCTTTTATACAAGGATTCGGCCTCAACATGTTTATAGGGCTAGGGTTCTTAGTTTAATAAACCAACTTGGATTTATAAGACATACATACTAAGAGTTTGATTAACAAGATCATTAAGGAAAACTATGAACAAAAACTCAACAAATCTAACCACCTAGGGTTTTGGCCAACATAGGGATTTTTGAGTAAAGATTTTCATTTTAAGAAACTAACATGGATTTAAGTGTGTAGACATACATGCCATATAGAATACATGATCATCATGACAAAACATGAACAAAACTCTACCAACCCTACTTTACTAGATTCGGCCAAGGCTAGGTTTTTAGGAAAGAAATTTTTGATTACATCATGCTCTTGGATTTAGATAATATACATGATATCAAGAAGATAGAAAGTAGTTTCATCATCATTAGATTTTTCTAGAATTTATTATGACTTTTCAAAGTTCTAGGGTTAGAAACTTTAAAGTGATGAACAACAATGATATAAGCCTTGAATCAAGAAACTTGCTAAAGAACATAGTCATGATTAAGAAAGAAGATTAGGATTTACCTCTTGAAGATCAAAGACAAAGGAAATCCAAGAAACTTGCTTCACAAACTTATCACTAAGAGACTTATGAACTTTAGGGTTTTGGAAACAAATGGCAAAAGAAACTAAGTGAAAAGTGAGAGTATGGTATTTATAGTGATAGTGGTGCCATCTTGGGAAGGATCTAGATGATGATGAGTTGTCTTGATAAAGGATTCAAATGCAATTAAGTTCTAAGGACCAAGTTGCAAAGATTCCATAAGTTGAAGGACTAGTTTACAAATTGTCAATAAAGGGTCATGATGATGATTTTGACACATTTAATGCAAGCTTATCTTTACTTTGTTGGCTGAATTTATGATTCAAAGATAGGTTAAGACAATTCATGAAGGTTTGAGAAGAATCAAGAATGTTGAAGAATAATCAAGGATGATGTAGAAAATTGTGGAAAATTGTGGAACACTCTAGAAACATCATGATTCATTCAACAAATGAGGCAACCATAAATTCTCATGGGCTTGCGCATGGGCTGGGTAATTTTGGGCTTGGTTTCATTTTTGTGGGGCCCACTTGAAGATTTAAGTATTAAGCTTAAGATAGGAAACTTGTATAGTTCCAAATAGGCTTTATGGAATCAATCCATGAACTAGAAAATTTTGGGCTTCTAAGCCACGACCATTTGAGATTGGAAACAAGAATTCTAGCCCAATCCACTTGAAAAAACTTAAAAACTAATTTAGGGACAAAAGGGTAATTTACAGAAAGTTCAGGGGCTTAAGTGTAAAATTCCCAAATTTTCACTTTAACCCTGAAAAACCTTCTAGACTTAAAAATATGATTCATACCCTTGAATAATCTCTAAATCCTAAGACAAACCCTCTATCGGCTCTTAAAAACTCCAAAATCCCCTCCGTCGTCTACCCGATTACGTGTTTCACCCGAAAAACGTAAATTATTTTTTTTTCTGAAATAAATCTAAAAATACATAATTGTAGAAAATAAAATACTAAACTTCAGTCTTTCATTCACGAATTAAAATTAGGTCTTTTGAGCAATATTATTATACTGTCAATGGAATTCGCGGGCCGGGTTTCGCCTGACTTTCCAACCTAAATTTTAATCGTAGCTTCCTACATTCAAGAAGGATTGAGTGGTGAACTCCGTTTATTTAAAATAATTTTCTAAAACTCCAATAAATTTATAAACATATTTAAATGTATTACTGTTATTTAAAACAGTGAAATACAGGGTGTTACAGAGGCTGCTATTCCTTTTATTAAGAGTTACTTGATTAACAAATGAACAAGTGAACAAGCAAATGCATAAACCATAAGTTTTTTTAGGCCGACCCAGCTGTTCACTACTCCGCTGCATGAAGCTAGTCGCCCCTCTGAAATGCAGATGGCTTTTGATTCACAGTCTCAACAGTTTATTCAACCTATCTCCCTTTCTAATCCTTGGTACTATCTACTCTCTTCTTCTTTCTAAAATAAATTTTACCATTCGATTATAGTGTATTATATGGTGGTGTTGTCCTTTACATTGTATTAAAACTTGTGTAGCTTCACTCTAAGTTTGTTTTTGTATATGGGTTGGAGTACTTCTTATACTATATTTAATAAAATTTTCTTATTAAAAAAAACAAATAACCATTAAAACTTAGCATTTTGTCCCAAAGCTACCAAATCATTTTCATCATCAACTTAGTTATACATCTTGTTTTACTTGAGGCTGCTATTCTTTTGGTTACTCATTCTTTCAATTTAAAATTTTTATAGTTAGTTTGAAAATTTAAGTCGACTCTCAGTTCAATTTATTATCTAATCCAGCAATTGGTACTGAACTATATATCTAATTTATTTTCTGGATATAGGCATACATATCAGAATCATCCACATAGCCAACAATTTGCTGCAATATACAATTCCTTTGCCACTGAATATTCGGTGCCTCCTCGGTATCAAATCATTTACTACAGACTTTCTATTTTGACATACCCTTTTATTAATTGAACATGACAATACACTTTAACTATCTAATTTTCACTTTGGATATATATATATTTTTTGGTTCAGGATTTTTTTTTCCAAATCCATGCGAGATGACTAAGATAATGCTAACGTTACTGATCTTATTAAGGCTTCATTGTTTTACAATTGCTTCTTTCCTTTTAATGATACCAATTTATTCACTTTAATTAGGCCGACAAGAGCAATGGGTATACCGACTCAGCAAGGAGCCCCTATTTCTGGAAATACAGCCACTGGACAACGTGACAAAGCGCCGATGATTCAATCTTCATCTTTTGGGTAATAATTTACTTGAAACTATCTACAATTCCGTATACTTTAAAAGCTTTCTAAGAACACAACTACACAGCTTACTTATTCATATCAATAAAATACAGATCAAGTGAATTAGTATACATTATACAAGTTATACACACAAGTTGTTCTGATTTATTGGTTTTAACTTGGTCCCCAGGAGATTTTTTTTTCTAGGGTATATTGGATGAAGGAGTTAAAAAAAACAGAAGGGAAAGTAAAGTTTTTATTTCAAGTAAATATTTCTTTATTTTTTTATTTTTTTAATGAGAAGAGTGAAATCAGATCTTTAGATAAATTTCCATTAATTCCTTATTCATATTTTTAAACAAGTTATAATTCTCTAAATAAAAAGTTAATCATGTATTTGATTTCTTTACCAACCGAAATCAGACATAAAGGAAACAGGTTCAATAGGGTTTCAATTAGAGACTTCATGTTCTTAATTATTTATATATATGGTTGAATCGTGTATGATAGGGCGCAACCATCACAGCCAGTTCCCAATATGCTGATCCAGAGCGGGTTTCCTATTCCAGTCTCTGGTCCTTCTATTATTTTTTGGACAAGAAGCAGGATATGAGACATATTCAAGGTTGTTTTATACTGCTCGAATATATACATAATTCTCAGCTTCTCTTTCTTACCATATCTTTTAATATCAACTTTCGTGATTTTATGTTTTCAATGATGATGAAATAATTAAGAATAAAGTGTATGACAAAAAATATAAGGAAACTGGTCAACCACTTGACCCCCATCTGAGATCATACCTAGCGTCAAAAGGTAATTACAATTAATTTCTTTGAGGCTTTTTTTTATAAATGCTTCCCATTAAGTGATATTCTATCATCACTATTCTAAGATTACTTCATTAAAGAAAATTTACATTATATTACAAGCAAGCATTACATTTTAAGCTAAATTTTTATGTTTGTGACAAGAATGTTGTTGTTCTTAATACAGCAAAATCTAATCCGCCTTACTTTCCCCAATGAGGAGTGCGTGGAATTCTCAAGACCGGATGAATCAAATTGCATGTGTCAACTGATCAACTCTCTTTAGAATCGTTATCGTTCAATGAAATTTTAAATATGACATTTTTCCTTTATGTTTTCATTGAGATCTATTGCACTAGATGAGACCTGTCTTATTACTTTTCTATCTGGTACATACCCAATTACATTGTCTGATCAGAGTCTTTATCCTTTTAGTATTTTATGACCTGCAGAACCTAATTCTGGTGCACTATCTACACCATTTTAACTGTTGCATAGACTTTTTTCTAGCTTTATTTTCTTCTTTTTTTGAAAAAATGGTTCGTAGAGACCACTTTTTGGTACACCATTTTTATACCATTAAACTATTAAACAAGGTTTTGATTAATGGACTAACAATCTACTTTCATCTCGTATTTTAAATATCAAAGTAGTTGATGGACGTTCATTAGAGCCATCAACATTTATTTTCACCAAGCTTTTTTTTTTTGGTGGGGGACGTTGAGGTCCTCTTTCTTAGGGTGCTTCATCAAGTTAGTTTTTTTTTTCCATTTTTTGCATTCAAATGTGCAGTCTCTCAGAATATAGTTGGTTGTGGTGATAGTGAATTGCAATTTAAGACTAACTTCGGTTAGGATTTTAATTACCTAATCATTACCTTTAATGCATAATTTCTGAGCAATTAGTAATTAAAAAAGAAATTGTAGTCTCTCTCTCTCTCATTTATTGTATCCCTACAGATAATAAATCCTTATTCATAGTCTGTCCATTTTTGAAACCTATCTCATTCCTTTGCTGGCAACCTTATTATGCTCCAACATACAAAACAATGCTCATGCCATATTCCTCTTCTAGATCTGCCAGAGTCATTAACTTCTTCTGATAACTACTTTGAATATTCGATGTCATTTAACACATTAGCGCTAGTGAGGAAGGATTCGAGGAATCTTTACATGTAGATATGATGGAAGCATTTGCTCATCCTTTATTAAACTCTTAAAATGGACCTGTTAATATCATTAATTTGTTTACTTGCATGTAAAGTAGAAGGTAAATTACCTAAAACCTCCTTTAAGTAAAACCTCCTTTAACTCAAGTTCATCATACTTCCAAGTGAAGCAATTAGTCATTTAGTCCTTCGAACTTATAAGAATATGTAAAATATTCTATTTTTACTATCAGGTTTATTTTGTTTAACTGCTATATGTAACAAATGGGCGAACATTTAACTATCAGACCCCCATGGTGGGGGCTATGGAATGGCGAATGGTGTTTTTGAACATGTGAATGGGTCAATAAAGTTGCGAGAGACTTGTAACATTGATAAAGGGAATGCTTCTGATTTGGTGGGTGGGTATGCTAAAAGAAACAGGTTACCATGATATTCAAGGTACATATGTGGTAATAAGGCTCCTTCGATTGAAACAAAAATGATGAAGGCTTTATTCGGTGATAAGGATGCAATGGACATTGTTACGATATGATTTGACATGATACGATATGATTTGATTATGTAATTATTGCGATTGATATTATAATCATATTAGGATATTAGGTTTGATTAACCTCTACTTCTTTGTCTCTTTTTATGTTCTATAAATAGGAGCACTCTCACTAGTGGAAAATATACATTAGACGGTAAAGGTTTACGTCAGTTAACCAAAAGCTAGACGTTAAAAAGGAGGCGGTGGCAGTTTTGTAAATATCAGACTTCATTAATTCAATTTTAACGTCAGTTGTTTTAAGGACTGACGTTAAAAGTGAAGTGACTCACTTTTAACGTCAGTTCAATAAACAACTGACGTTAAAAGTGAACCTTTTAACGTCAGTTCTATAAAACTGACGTTAAAAGTAAGTCACTTCACTTTTAACGTCAGTCCTTACATCAACAGACGTTAAAGGTTATTTTAATAATTTTTTTTATCTAGCATACGATCCCTTCCGCATTGCCTTCCTCAAAGTTTCAGTTTCACATGAATTGCTTTGATGTTTTGTGTTTCTGTTTTGAAAACTATAAGTTGAATCAATAACCCAAACCGGATCTCATTGATGAAGTGTAATACAGACTGATAAAGAAGATTGAAAGGGTTTAAAATCCTATAAAAAGGTACATTGAAAGGGTTTAAAATCCTATAAAAAGTTACATTGAAAGGGTTTAAAATCCTAAACATTAAAGCTACATCCCATCAGAGAGTTTTATGAAATATGCCAAAGGGAAAACTATACTCCGAAGACCTCAGAAAACTGGGGGGCATGAGAGAGCTCAAGAGAGAGGCAAAAACAGGTGCACTAGATCTGTTTCAAGAAAAGGCAGTGGTTCCAAAGACTTCCAAGACGGTCACTTGCTGCCAAAGCTGAGGTTTTGGAACTGTGACCCCCGAGCACCTGATTAGCCCTCCAGCAGCTGATTCTCCGGAAGGTGATAAGGTGAGCAACTCACATAATGTAGTTTACTCAAACTTATCACCCATGTAATGTAATTTACTCAAACTCAGAAGTTGTTTGACCATTAAGACAAAGACCTTTGAGTCTAGGAATAGGAAGAAAGAGTGATGAAGTTAATATCCACGGCAGAGCCATATTGTGAAGCAGAAAATTAAAAGGATGGAAGGAAACTATTTATAGGAGCAGGGGATGAAGTTACTAAGCTATTCTGATTTTCTTGAAAACTTACCTATAAACTTAATGCTCATTAAGAGGATTGAGTTACAAGGTGCATGGGTAAGTAGCACAGTACAATCAAAGGAATGAATGTTTTTGCAGATATCTATACACTTTTAACGTCAGTTTTTAAAAAAAACTGACGTTAAAAGTGTTTTTCAAATAAAAAATATTTATTGTTAACGTCAGTTTTTTATACAACTGACGTTAAAAGTTTTATTTTTACTTTAGTTAAATAAATAGCTGACGTAAATAATCCTATATATTATAAACGTGCAGAATGAATATTGGAAATAATGTAATTAATATACGGGAACTTGGCAGTCATAAATTAAGTTGACGTTAAAAATGAGGTGGTGGCAGTTTGTAAACTATTTGCGTCAGTTCTATAAATAACTGACGTAAATAATTATGAAACTCATTTCATTGGTTGTCATGTCCCTGTTGTCCCTGTTAACGCAGATCACTCCATATAGTACTGCAGTTTATTTCTAAACCTTTTTTTATACAAGTTTATTTTTAATTTTTATTAATTAGCTTGAATTAGTAAACAAATTCTTGTGCAAATTAAAATAAATAAACACTTAACATAAAACAAGTTATATGTATAATCAAATCGTATGACATTGAAGCGATTCATAAGTTAAAATTACATGATTAAAAGATAAAAAATTTCTGCAACATCATTTTCTTCTCAGTCCTGTCATCAGAAACTCCAATGGATGCATCACCTCCCTCACTTGAATTCCATGATGCAAAGTAAATCCTCAGTCACTAGCAGCGAAAGCAAAGTGAAATGGATCTTTGCATCTTTCTTCTTGATGGAGTTCCTTGATGCATAATCTTGAATCCACAATCACTTGCTTCCAAAGCAAAGTGAAAGGGATGACGGGGATGAAATAAAGTGAGAGAATCACATTACGTGATTCACCCAACCTTAATATCCATGTAATGTGATTTACTCAAACTCAGAAGTTGTTTGACCATTAAGACAAAGACCTTTGAGTCTAGGAATAGGAAGAAAGAGTGATGAAGTTAATCTCCACGGCAGAGCCATATTGTGAAGCAGAAAATTAATTAAAAGGATGGAAGGAAGCTATTTATAGGAGCAGTGGATGAAGTTACTAAGTTATTCTGATTTTCTTGAAAACTTATCTATAAACTTAATGCTCATTAAGAGGATTAGGTACAAAGGTGAATAGGTAAGTAGCACAGTAGTCAAGGGAATGAATGTTTTTGCAGAAACTAATAAACCTTTAACGTCCGTTGTGTAATACAACTGACGTAAGAAGTTGTGAGTGTTTTTAACGTCAGTTTCTTAATAAAACTTACGTTAAATATATGACCTTTAACGTCAGTTTTTACTAACAAGCGGCGTAATAAGTGTGAGAGTTTTTAACGTCAGTTTCTTAAGACAACTGACGTTAAATATATGATCTTTAACGTCAGGTTTTACTAAAAACTGACGTAAAATGTTGTTTTATTTTAATTATAACGTTTACCCCCGCGCGCCTTCTCCATTTCTCTGTACGTCTTTTCTCTTTTCATCATGCTCAACCCTCACTCTCGCTTTCACTCTGCCCTAATTGCGAGCTCATCTCCACCGCAACCATCGCGAGGGCTTCTTCGCCACCACCGTGAGGTACACTCTTAACCCCTAACTCTGTCTTTCCCGCTCATTCTTTGCAATAACTTGACATCTCTCTTTCCCCTTCCCGCGCACTAACTCTCCTTGTCCCTCTGCTCTCAGTAACCACATCGAACGTTGGCCACCACTCGAGCTTCCCCCCCACCACCACGCGAGCACCTATTTCTGGTGAGTCTTTAATTAGGGCACATTTTTTTATTTTTGGTTTTGAGTGCATGCATGTTGCTCTGCTGGTTTGAAATCGTAGTCTCAGTAATTGAAACTTGAAACTGTGAGTTTGAGTTGTTTGGAATGTCTCTATTTTTTGTTTTGAGTGTATGTTGAAACTGTAGTCTCAGTAGTTGTAACTTTAAACCGTGAGTTTGAGTTGTTTGGAATGTCTCTATTTTTGGTTTTGAGTGCATGTTGCTCTGCTGGTTGATCTGTCACGACCGTGATGCTCATCACGGCTAGGCCGTGATCAGTTCTGCCTATGAGGGTCTGGTTCAGTTGGCACGTTACGGCCGTGATCCGTGACCAGTGCTTGGCAATCTTCAAAAACTATAGTTTTCAATCTCCCGTATTGTCCTTATATTGGATATATAGATGTTTTGTATATCTACAGGACCTATCTAGTTATTTTTATTTATACTTCTGTATTTATTTTGAGTTATAACCTATGTTAATACATATATATTGTTTCTGAACAGGCATACATATGGATCAGTCGGATAGCCCACATGCACGGGAGGACACTGTGGGGGTTTCGCAGGACCCGATCACACCTACGCCTGATTCTAGTGTAAGTTTACATGTTATATACTATCTTTAGTCCTTCTTGTTAATGTAAGTTTATAATGTTACAACCTTCTATTTTATCATTTTTTTTTGTCCATACAGACATCACAGGCTCATAGGAAACGGGGTAGAGGAGCCACCTCGTTGAAGAAATTAGAGAAGGACAGGCAGAGCGGACAGAAGCTTGAGGTGTCCTTCGATGCTAATCTAAATGCCCAGGGACCCCGTTCTAAAGAATTTAATAAGTGGGTGTTTCTACAAGCGAAGCAGCATGTAAGCATCAACTACAACCACTGGAATGACGTTCCACAGAACGTTAAGGATCAGATTTGGGAGGCTATCATGGTATTTTACCTTTACATTCGTTTGATTTACATTATTAGATAATTATCCGAGTTATAATCCATCCAATTGTTATATATGTATCTAATGTGTAGGTAGCTTGGACTGTGCTAAATGACGAGGATCATCGTCATAAATGTATGAAAATGGCATCAAAGCGTTGGAATGGGTTCAAGCATGATCTTACCAGGTACTATGTATCTGGGAAGAAGCGGCTTGATAAAATGTTCTCGGATTATCCCTGGATTGATCAGGATACTTGGGATATGTTTGCCAGGAGTCGACAGGATGGAGAATTTCAGGTTGGTTGATTAAGTTAATTTTGTATGCTTATTATAGATCATTTAACTGTATTTAATTGTTTTTTTGTTTGAATAGGCTAAGGCAAATAAGGGTCGGCAGAATCAAGCGAAGAACGTCCACCGCCACACCATGTCTCAGGGTGGGTACCATACTCGGATCCAGCAGATGATGGCGGATAGGCTGAGGGCGAAGCAGGAAGAGCACTCTGCTAGGATTGAAAGAGGAGAGGTGCCTGAGGGCACACCATCAAGTCCTCCATCGGACATCAACCGCGAGGATGTCTGGTTAGATGGCCGCATGACAAAGGCGGGATCTTTTAAAGTTGATGCCACTCGCGAAGTGGCAGATAAGATTGTAAGTAAATAATTAACTTGATTTCAATTGATATTTGTATAGATATTTGCAACACTTTTAACTTGCACGTTTTTTCATTTTTTTTTCATTGTAGATGGATCTTAAAGCAAAATCATCCCAGGGCGCATTCGTCCCTTCTGGATGGCAGGACGTCTTGATGACTGCTCTAGGCAAGAAAGACCATCCTGGTCGGGTTCTCGGTGTTCCTGGGAACGTGACCATCAAACAATATTATGGCAAGTCTGCTTCATGAAAGTGGGTGGTCAATGAAGCATCAATTTTGGTTGACATTACTCAGCACCTCATGTCCAACCCAGTTATTACAACACATCTGATGCAAGGCTTAATAGCCAACCCAGAATTCAAGCAGGCGCTTGCCAAAGAGCTTTCCTCCGTCGGTACATCCCAGGACACCGCAGGGCTTGCCAACGCTTCACATATGAGCACAAAAGAGAGTTTTAGTATGGCACATGTGGAGGACGACGAGTTGGCAGCTAGGGAGCGGGAGTTGGAAGTCCAGCGCCATGAGCATGAGTTGGAAATGAAAAGGCGTGAGCTTGAGTTGGACTCCAAACGACGTGATCTTGAAATGTTAGCAAAGGTATTTATTCATTATTAATGTCCAAATTAGTCAAATAATTACTTGTGTTTTTTTTAATTATCAAAAACTTATATATTTTATTTTTCCTAAACTGAAGGCCAAGTCGACGTCGGTGTCGCTGTCACCTATCACTCGTTTGTTCTCACTTGGTGAGGATTATGCGTTTGAGATTTTTGAATGTCCATTGGATCACGATGGATGGGTGGCACACCCAGATCAACAGAGGATATTTTCCTTCGTTGGTGACGATCTCGGGAACGCCTGCAGAAATAACGTCTGGATGAACAGCAATGTCATCAGTCTCTGGTGCACGTAAGTTAATTTTAATTTTATAACTTATTTATTTTTGGTATTTTTCCATTTAATAATTTATTTTAATTTCAATATATATATTATGTAATTAACATTCACACCTTTTCATATCTTAGGTATCTCCATCGTCTTCAGCTTGATAAGGGCGTTGCATCAGTTTACGGTTTCTTAGATCCGTCAATCCTTCTGCCCGATTTCTTTGCTGGCGATGCATTGAGTAAATACTTAGGGAACTTGTTGGGAGACAATCCGAAAGAATTATATTTGGCTCCCTACTGTATGGAACGCCATTGGCAGTTGTTCGTACTTCAACCGTCTAGGCATACTGTCATATTCTTCTGCTCTCTCCACCAAGATCCGCCACCGAAGGTGGTGGAAGATGTAAATATGTAAGTAACTAATCTTAAATTTAATTTAAGTTTTAATATCAGTTGTTTTTAGTTTATTACACACATGATATATGAGTTTGTTAATTGATCGACATGATTATTTGTTTATGATAGTGCGCTGAAGGCGAGTAGCATAAGTTGCGCCAACGGGAGAAGTAGGACTTCTAAGGCTAAAGCAAATTCTGTATGGAACATCCTCAAGGTTTGGTAGTTTATTTATCAAATAATTAATATTATAATTACTAATTTATGTGTATATTCAACTGACGTTGAAATTAATTTTGTTGGTAGTCTCGATTTCAAACTGACGGGTGTAACACCCTAGTTTTTACACCTAGGATTAATTATTTTATTTGGATGTTTATGTTTATTATGTTAGGTGGTTTAGTTTGAGTAATTAAATTACTCTCTTCAAATTATTTTATTAGGTGCGTTAGCACTGACTTATTTCAGTGAATGCACGTTTACTAGACAATAATTTACGTTATTGTCACTATTATACCAGTATAGAAAAATATTTTAAATAATGTAAATAAGAGAAAAACATTTTCATATTCTTATCCTATTTAATTTTAGAGTTAAGAATATTTTGGTTTGATAATTTTCGGAGATTAAATTTTGGACTGAGTATTTTCTTAGTGGATCAGTTCAACTATTAATCTTTACTCTAACTCGAATTTTGAAAACATATCTTTATCAATCTTTATTTTTAGATTCTAAAAATTAAAAACATGTTTATTTTAGGCCTAATATTTATCACTCATTTTGTACCTATTACTAAATAATTAGTATAAAAACTTAAAGTTTCTCTCTTTTCTCTCACTCACTCGACGCTAATCTCTCTCTTTTTCACGTTTCTTTCTCTGCTTCTTTCTTTCTTCTTTCTTCTTTCTTTTTCTTCTTCCTCCTCACACCATCTTCTTCCTCCTCCTTCTCTTTAGACCCGACATCGCCGACCACCAGCGCGGAGCACTGCCGGACCGCCACCTGGACTAGGGGAGACAACCGCACGTGCTGTTCCAGCATCCCTGCCATTTCGCGTCGCGCCTCCGCCACTGGTAAGTAGTCCGACCGCCATCTATGGTGGTCTTCAACCATAGTTATGTTGCAAGAACTTCTTTCTCCTTCCTTAAAGCTCACCTCTGCATGTTCTTGGTTCTATTTTTTTTGGTCTTGGTCATTACAGAGATCTCCACCGCCGTCCTCTGCCATGGCCGCCGTTCGCCGTCGCGAGGAGCACCACAGCACCACCTTCAAGTTGTCTCTAAGCTTGGGTGAGTCAAAACCTTCTCTTATGTCTCAAATTCAAAACCCCCAAAATCTGATTTGAAACCCTAACCCTAACCCTTTGATTTCAGACTTTAATCTTGAAATTTAAGGTTGTTTTAGGAGATTGGGATTGTGAGTTTGTGTTTCCCTAAACCAATTTCATTATTCTGAGTTTTCCCTAAATTTTAAAAAGGAGCCCTAAACCCTCAATTTGATTTTATTTGAATTTGGGTATGTTTTTATGAAATTAATTATGATTTAGTGTAATTAGGACTCTTAATGGATGATTTCCAAAGTTCTTTTTCATGATCTTTTGATCAAAACAAAGTTTTCTTAAAGGGTATTGGGAAGCGTGAGCTTCAAACATGATTTTCCTTAAAAATAACCTTGTTTGGTAATTAGATTAAGTGTTTAGATAAAGTTAGAATGTGTGTTTGATCATGTGTAATTGATTTCTGGATTTCTGGTTGTTGCGCGTTGTTGGATTTACGTCTGAAACGTTTGGACACGGCTATGCTTGCTTGATGGAGTAGATATGAGCTAACGTGAGCATTAGGATGATCCTTTACTTGTCTTCAAAGGTAAGGGGAGTTACCTAGGGATATTCAATAACTATATGCATGTGTGTATATGTGTAATTGAATGCTGTGAATATTATTGTGATGTTTAGCCAATACTTGAATAACTTGTTTATTTGAACCATTGTGGTTATTACTTGGAGTTGACATTTGTTGCTTTAAAGTGTTATGAATTATATATATGTGATTAACTGTGATATATATGAATTATATATACATGATTAATTGTGATATTATTATTATTGATTGAAGTTTGAAAAGCCAGACTTGAGTCTGTGCCCAATAATTATAAGGATTAAAAGCCTTAATAAGCCTTGAATAGAACTTTGAAAATTTTGGGTTCACTTATAAACGTTCCTTGTATAAAGTGCTTACTTCAGAAGAATATGATTCTTTTGTTTTAGAAAAATTTTAAAGTGATTTTGAGTTGAAGGAAACTATATTTTTATGATAAAAAGTTTTGTACGAGAGAAAACCTTTTCAAACGGTGTACTTTATGAAGGAAAGACCCTTTGAAAATATTTATTATGAAGGAAAGACCTTTTGAAAATATTTAACTTTATTCCATCAATGAATTTCAAACACAAATGAATTTCCTAGATGTTTTAGAAAAGATTTTGTAAAGGAAAAGGATTTTCTCCCAAATAATTTTGGAAACGTTTCGGTTACTTGGATAAGTAACCGAGGTTTTGTTTTGGTTTTGGTTTTCACTGAGCGAAATGTTTTACAAGTTGATAAATTAGCCTAGAAACCGAGACGTCGGGGTTCTAGTGTTGTATGGACACGTAGATCAAGGATCTGTGTCAGGGGACGGAGTGTCCCGTAAAGTTTTGTTTTTGGACTGTGTGTCCTAAGTTGATGTGGACAAGTGTGAGTTCCATATCCGCGAGCCTAAAACTGGTGCATCGGTTTAAGGGCCTCGTGATTGAGCATTCGGATTGTGTGTCCTGTGTTGAGATTAAAAGATTTGGACTGTGTGTCCTGTATTTGTTTAAAGTGAAAAGTCTTAATAAGACATTGATAGTGTGATTTTACATCATATTTTCTGTATACATTTGCATGCATTTTTCATATGGATTAGGCATTCTTTATTTGATTTTAGTTAGATTTTCCTTGGAACGGGTGAAGCGGTTTCTTGGTGTTGTTTTGCAGGAATTAATGTAAAAATGCTCAGAAATTAGCCTTGATGGAGCTTGGATGAAATAGAGCCTAAAAGAGAAGAAATTGAGCCAAGCAGAATTCTGGTGATTCGCCCCGCGAGACTGGATTCACCTCGCTACCCTGAGAGCTGACTGATCCAGCAGAATGTCATCTTTCTGGTTCGCCCTGCGAACCATGTTTCGCCTCGCGAGTCTGGAAACCAGAAGCCATCACGCCCAGGCCCTGATGCTCCTCACGGGCATATTGAAGAACCATTTTACTGGCTCGCGACACGAAGCCACTCTCACCTCGCGAGCCAGTAAAATGGTTCTTCAATATGCCCGTGAGGAGCATCAGGGCCTGGGCGTGATGGCTTCTGGTTTCCAGACTCGCGAGAAGACATTCGCCTCGCGAACGCGCGCAGAACTGATTGGTATAAGTTGCTGTTTTAGGGCAGAAAGGGGGAGTTTTTTGGGAGCTTTTGGAGGAGGAGCACTTGGGAGCACTTAGAGGCTGCGGCTGGACTAGGGTTCCAGCCCGAGAAGGGGAGATTTCCTTGCTCTGGGAATGGAGGAAGCTTGGAGGATTCTTCTATGAGTGTTCTCCATCCCTTCTCTCATTCTCTTTTGTATTTCCTTTTATCATGAGTAGTTAAATCCCCTATTGTTGGGGTTAGATGATTACTTTTATGAACTTGTTTGTAAATTGATTTGGTTGTTTAATGCAAGTTTCTATTTCTTTATGAGTATGTGATTCTGTGCTTAATGCTTTCTTTGGATTAGCTACCCATAGGAATGATATGTTGCTTTGATAGACAATTGACAGATTGATGTTAAGGCATGCTCATGAATCATATGCCAAGTAGTTCAAGAATCTAGACATAGATGTTGGATGCTTGCAATCTTATAAGTCTTGACTTAATGCAAAATCTCAGGTTAATCCACCTAAGACATTAGGGTTTAATTTGGGGTTTTAGGCTCAATGCACCTAAGACATTAGGCTTGAGTATTTTAGAAAAGACTTGATTGTCATTATTGAATTAGGACTTGTGTTAGAAGCCATTTCATTGCAATTAAGGGAGGATTAGTGTAGTCTAACCCTGACAATTCTAGCCACATCTCTGTTTGCATACCAAGTGTTCGATAAAATTCCCAAAAGACCAAAAATATTTTATTTTCTGTTTTAATCTCTCATACTTTAGTTTAGTCTAGATAGTTGTTGAGTTTGTGAATTGGTAATTGGCAACCGATCCCTGTGGATACGATAACCGGTCTCACCACCGTATTACTTGTTTGCGACGAGGTGCACCTGCCTTTATTTCTAAAAATCACGCATCAAGTTTTTCTCGCCTCGCGAGAGCCCATTTCTCAGCAACAACAGATTTTAATATTCGCCTCACGAGAAGACATTCGCCTCGCGAACGCGCGCAGAACTGATTGGTATAAGTTGCTGTTTTAGGGCAGAAAGGGGGAGTTTTTGGGAGCTTTTGGAGGAGGAGCACTTGGGAGCACTTAGAGGCTGCGGCTGGGCTAGGGTTTCAACCCTAGAAGGGAGCCAAGAGGGGTTGCTTTGAAGAAGAAGGAAAGCTCCCATGGGGCCTCTTCTCTCCTCTTCTCCTATTTCTCTGGTTTGGTTTTCTTTGTATATGAGTAGTTAAATCCCCTATTGTTGGGGTTAGATGTAGCTTTTCTGAACTTGTTTGTATTTGATTTGGTTTTAATGCAAGTCTCTATTTCTTTATGAGTATGTGATTCTGTGCTTAATGCTTTCCTTGGATTAGCTACCCATAGGAATGATATGTTGCTTTGATAGATAACTGAAAGGTTGGTGTTAAGGCATGCTCATGAATCATATGCCAAGTAGTTCAAGAATCTAGACATAGGTGTTGACTGCTTGCAATCTTATAAGTCTTGACTTAATGCAAAATCTCAGGTTAATCCACCTAAGACATTAGGGTTTAATTTGGGGTTTTAGGCTCAATGCACCTAAGACATTAGGCTTGAGTATTTTAGAAAAGGCTTGATTGTCATAATTGAAGTAGTGCTTGTGTTGATAATCATTTCATTGCAATTAAGGGAGGATTAGTGTAGTCTAACCCCAACAATCTTAGCCACATCTCTGTTTGCATACCAAGTGTTCGATAAAATTCCCAAAAGACCAAAAATATTTTATTTCTTTATTTTATGTTTTGATCTTTTCATACCTTAGTTTAGTCTAGATAGTTGTTGAGTTTGTGAATTGGTAATTGACAACCGATCCCTGTGGATACGATAACCGGTCTCACCACCGTATTACTTGTTTGCGACGAGGTGCACTTGCCTTTATCTTAAAAATCACGCATCAAGTTTTTGGCGCCGTTGCCGGGGATTGGCTTTGCCAATATCAGTAGTAACAAATGAGACAACTAATTTAGACATTTTTTTTATTTTTAATTCCTGTGTATATTTGATTTTTTGTATATATTTGATCTTTTTGTTTTGAGTTCTGTTTTTGAAAGGTGGACGAAAGTCATGGAAAATTTTTATTATCCACCTGATGAGGAAGCTTCTAGTCATATTTTGGAGGATAACTTGTGTTGGGAAGACGATATAAATTTGGGAGAATTCTTTGAGGAGTTTTCTCTATCTCATAATATTCCATCACGAGTCGATCCTATGACTAGTGAGCTTATATATATATTCTCCAAGGAGGATTGGGAAACCTTTTGTTCATATTTGCCACCTCCACCACCATGTATGATTCCCATAGAGCCACATGAAGTAGAATTTGAGAAAAATCTGGTTGTGGGAATGGATCAAATTGAAGATGAAGTGGTGGTGGTAAGTGAACCACAACAAGAGGGATTACCTTCCACAAATCCTTGGGAAACAACAAGTGAGGAGGCAGGGCATCTAGAAAGCATTCCCTCCACCATGTATGCTGAGCAATCTGATTTTACTGCATTAAATAATTATGTTGGCTTGCATGCATGTGTGGACAATGGTAAGTTAGCCCCTTCCACTTGTATGTCACACTTCCTCTTGAAAATTCCACTTGACCCAAGAGGAAGTGAGTTTATAATTGCAAAGGTCAATGGAATTTCCACCCAATGGCTGGGTGGAATTGAGAATAAAGTTATTTTACTGTTACAATCACCACCCCAATTTCCATTTGATCCGGGATGAGGATCCAGGTGGATGCTTTTCAATAAGTCAAGCTAGTGACATTAAAGAAGCGCTTATTGGGAGGCAACCCAATTTTCCTTTTTCCTTTTTGTTTAGTTAGATTTTGTTTTTGATTTTAACTCTTGAATAATTTGAGAAGATCAAGAGTTTTCTTTTACTAATAAATTTGTTAAGTGTTTTCAGGATAATAAGGAAGGAGAAGCAAAAAGAGCAGGGAGAAACAAAGCCAAAAAGCATGTGAGCCAACACCCGCTACCGCCTCGGTAAGCCGTTCCAATTTTTCTCCTCTCTCCAACTTGATTGTTTACATTGGGGACGATGTAAATTTTTAAGCTTGGGGTAGGGGTATTTTGCATTTGCATTTTGCATGTTGCATTCATATAGTCTTGCATGATAGCTTTGCATGATCACACAATTAGATTGCCCTTGCTTAGATTTTGTATCCGATTGTGAGAACTAAGTGCCAAATAAATTGAGATAGTGAATTTTTGAACCCAATTTTTTTTTATTTTATTCTTGTGATATGGCTACAAATGTAAATGCTTGAGATAATCTTGGATAGTTGATAATTAGCACATGGTTCTGAGGATTTGTGTTTTTCATTGATTCTGAACTAAAATGTGAGATTTTGAGCCATAAAGGGGTACTCATAAAATTTTACCCCATTCTTTGTGTTAGAGTGTTATTCCTCTTGGTCTGTTTTCTCTAGAACTTGACTTGAAACCATTTTGAAGCTTAAAAATTTTTGGAAACATTTTTGAAAATGATTGAGGCAGTAGGTATTTTTCTGGCCTTCTGCGTTTTGAATGATGAAATGCTACCCCTTAGTTGCCCAATTTTGAGCCTACAAAAGAATAAAATGCTTTTCTTGGTACCCTGAAATGTTTTGATAAATATGTTTGATAGGGACCTTCTAAAGTATTACAAAAGGGTAAAAAGGTAGTTGAAAAAAAGTTTGGGAAAAGAATCAGAAAAAAAAAATAATTCTCTTGATTTGAAAAATCTCCCATTCTCCAAGAAAAAGAAAAAAAAATATAAAAATAAATAGAGAAGGGGATGACAAAAAGAAAAGTGAGAAATAAAAAGAAAAAGAAAGAAAAGTAAGGTGGAAAAATAAATTGAAAACCCAAGAAGGTATTTTAGAAGGTCATGCTTTGCAAATGCTTGATGTTTGTGTAGCCTTTTGAAATGTCCTTTTCTTGTTATCCCCACCTAACGATTAAATCCCATGGCCACGTTACAACCAAATAAAAGACCTCTTGATTCTAATTTGTTTTCATTAACAAAGTAAAGATTTGGTTGATAGTCAAGCCTATGGTAGGATTCATTCCTTGAGGAAAATTGAGCGAAATGTCTTATCCCCTAAACACTTGAGTGAGGTAGAAAGAGAGCCAAGCAAATGAACAAGCTTGGGGTGAGCTTCAGGTGAGAAAGAGTGCCCAAATCAGTGAGAACATGATTCTAAGGAATCTAAGCCTCTAATTGGACTTGAATTGATTGTCTCTTACTGAATTGTTTGAATTGCCTATTACTTGGATTAGTATTTACTCGGGTTCTTTATTCACTATCCATGCTTTCATTATTTTGATCTTCTGGCCTTAGTGATTGCTTGAGGACAAGCAATTGATTAAGCTTGGGGTGATTTGATAGTGTGATTTTACATCATATTTTCTGTATACATTTGCATGCATTTTTCATATAGATTAGGCATTCTTTATTTGATTTTAGTTAGATTTTCCTTGGAACGGGTGAAGCGGTTTCTTGGTGTTGTTTTGCAGGAATTAATGTAAAAATGCTCAGAAATTAGCCTTGATGGAGCTTGGATGAAATAGAGCCTAAAAGAGAAGAAATTGAGCCAAGCAGAATTCTGGTGATTCGCCCCGCGAGACTGGATTCGCCTCGCTACCCTGAGAGCTGACTGATCCAGCAGAATGTCATCTTTCTGGTTCGCCCCGCGAACCATGTTTCGCCTCGCGAGTCTGGAAACCATAAGCCATCATGCCCAGGCCCTGATGCTCCTCACGGGCATATTGAAGAACTATTTTACTGGCTCGCAACGCGAAGCCACTCTCGCCTCGCGAGAGCCCATTTCTCAGCAACAGCGGATTTTAATATTCGCCTCGCGAGAAGACATTCGCCTCGCGAACGCGCGCAGAACTGATTGGTATAAGTTGCTGTTTTAGGGCAGAAAGGGGGAGTTTTTGGGAGCTTTTGGAGGAGGAGCACTTGGGAGCACTTAGAGGCTGCGGCTGGGCTAGGGTTTCAACCCTAGAAGGGAGCCAAGAGGGGTTGCTTTGAAGAAGAAGGAAAGCTCCCATGGGGCCTCTTCTCTCCTCTTCTCCTATTTCTCTGGTTTGGTTTTCTTTGTATATGAGTAGTTAAATCCCCTATTGTTGGGGTTAGATGTAGCTTTTCTGAACTTATTTGTATTTGATTTGGTTTTAATGCAAGTCTCTATTTCTTTATGAGTATGTGATTCTGTGCTTAATGCTTTCCTTGGATTAGCTACCCATAGGAATGATATGCTGCTTTGATAGATAACTGAAAGGTTGGTGTTAAGGCATGCTCATGAATCATATGCCAAGTAGTTCAAGAATCTAGACATAGGTGTTGACTGCTTGCAATCTTATAAGTCTTGACTTAATGCAAAATTTCAGGTTAATCCACCTAAGACATTAGGGTTTAATTTGGGGTTTTAGGCTCAATGCACCTAAGACATTAGGCTTGAGTATTTTAGAAAAGGCTTGATTGTCATAATTGAAGTAGTGCTTGTGTTGATAATCATTTCATTGCAATTAAGGGAGGATTAGTGTAGTCTAACCCTAACAATCTTAGCCACATCTCTGTTTGCATACCAAGTGTTCGATAAAATTCCCAAAAGACCAAAAATATTTTATTTCTTTATTTTATGTTTTGATCTTTTCATACCTTAGTTTAGTCTAGATAGTTGTTGAGTTTGTGAATTGGTAATTGACAACCGATCCCTGTGGATACGATAATCGGTCTCACCACCGTATTACTTGTTTGCGACGAGGTGCACTTGCCTTTATCTTAAAAATCACGCATCAGACATTGAGCATGGTCGTTAAGCTTTGTGCTTCGACGGGGAAAGATTATTACGACAAAGAAAACAAACGAGAATAAAAGTTTTTCTCATGCATTTAATGGCCATTGTGTCATGTAAATGGGCATTGAATCCAGAGTGGATCAATGTATATGGCAGACGTGTCAGGTGGTGATGATCATTGAGGTCCGGAGTGGATCAATGTATCTTTTATAGGACCGTGTGTCCAAATTTATAGGACTGAGTGTCCAAATTTATAGGACTGTACGTCCAAAAGTTTATGCGTTAACTATTGCAATCTGAGTGACGCAATAGGTTATGGAAAATAAATTCCATAATTCGCAGTGACCATTGTGCCTCTGTACATGTGTGAGACAATGAGTCAAACTTTGATTTATAACCCTTGCATATCTGTGTGAGACCAGTGTGTTATGTGATGTGATTTATAACCCTGGCATATCTGTGTGAGACCAGTGTGTTATGTGATATGCTTGGGCATTGTTTTGTTCGTTTTTACAATGCACCATGTGCGAGCCTGATCAGCTTGAAACGAAACAGAAAGTTGTGGGATCTCCGGAGATTAGGTATCAAAATAGAGTTGAATATTGAAGTGCCATGCATTCTCTTTATAAAATCGATTGTTCGGGTTTGAGACCCTTTGTTATAACACTGTTATGTTATGTATATGCATGATTTAAAATGCTTATATGATTATGTGATGCATGTATCATGTGTATGGTTGTTGTGTGATATATCCATTTGTCGGTATCTCACCCTTACAAACATTTCAGGATTCTTCTAAGTTCGATATTATACCCTGGGTACTCTAACACAGATGGTGCAGAGGAGTCTTTCTAAGTCACTCAGAGACTTAGATGTAGTTGCTTGATGAGGTATTACTTGCGGAATAACTTTTATAACGACCAGCTTAGGATTGAGACTTGGATTATTTTGATGGTATGAAAGAGTTTGGCTCAGAGAGCCTTTATTTTAAAAGGGAATGTCTATAGCTCGGAGAGCATATCTTTTGAATGAAAATCTAAGCTATTTCTTTTGGTTTTGTAAAGCTTATGGTTATAACTATTATTTTTATGTATTAATGCCTGGTTGAATTTGGTGTAACTGGAATTCTGGAACGAAAATGTAAATATGTTAACAGGTGTTATTTTACTATGGGATGTCCGAATTACAGAGGAGACTCTGTCGAAATTTTTGTAAAATTACTACTTTGTATTTAAGTATATTCTTTAAACTACATAGGCTTGCCAAGCCATGATAGTAAGTTTATGTGTCGATCAAGGCTTAGGTATGGAATCGTGACAAAAAAAAATTTACACCCAATTTCAGACATTTATGTACTTATATAAGTTATTTTCCGAAAGCACCAGCAAATTATATTTTAATTTTATTTTCGTACGTGTTTAGTAGGTAATGCCCAAGGGGGGTGTTACAACGGGTGGTCGTGCGGCTATTATGTGATGCTTCATATGCTGAACATAGTCTCCGCGTCTATTACGGATGGATGGAAGAAGGTAATATTTAAACAACTTGTTAAATTATATATTATAGTTTTGAAGATGACTTGCATTGATGTTATTGTTATTATTTGAACGTGTCTAGGCATTTATCGACCAATTGCCTATTGAAGAAGATGAGTTAAGAGACTTGAGGATGCGCTTCGCTGAATTCTTCTTCAAGTATGCGGCTGAAAAAGGAATTGACAACATACCTCCGCACTACTTAGATAAATAGTTTTTTTGTTAGACTTTAGAAACTAATTAATAACATGTATATATATATCCTTAGATAGTTTTGTTTTTTAGACATTGGAACTAAAATTTATTTATATATATACATGGGTTTTAGTTTTAAGTCCCCCCATTGTTCAATTTTCCTTTGCAATTCTGTAATGTGTGTGATATTGTGTGTTACTGGGACTGAATGCAGGGATAGCTGAGGGGAGTGATATTTTAAAACTGAATTTAAAAAAAAAACCTATTAACGTCAGTTGTATCAACTGGGACTAAATGTGTGTGATACAACTGACGTTAATAGTATTTTATAAAATATACAGTACACTATTAACGTCAGTTGTTTATTACAACTGACGTTAAAATTAAACCTTTAACGTCAGTTCTTTATAACAACTGACGTTAGTTTTAACAAAATCAACGTCCGTTGTCTTAAAGAACTGACGTTAATAGTTTTAGTTTAACGTCAGTTGTTTAAAAACCTGACGTTAATTTTTACAAAATGAACGTCAGTTTTGTTAAAGAACTGACGTTAATAGTTTTATATTTAACGTCAGTTCTCAACTGACGTTAAAATATTAACTATTAACGTCAGCTGTATTTACGTCAGTCAGTATTCTGACGTAAAAAATCAATTTTAACTGATGTAAAAAGCACTTATTGCACTAGTGTCTCTTGTAACATTGTAACACACATCAAATATATGCAAAACCTTTTTCTATATTCTTGTATCAGTTTCTTGTCCAAACATTAAACATGGTTTGATTAGACATGTTCAATGTTTGGACAAGAAATCAGAATGTAGAATTGTATGTTGTGCAGGGAACAACTATTGCATAAGACAAGCCAAGTGGGCAAAACGCATAGGAGGGTATTGCTGGACCTAATGTGAGAAGGGGGGTCATTTTGGTGGTGGTCCTATTATTGGATAGAATGTGGAAAATGGTGGTGATTAGCCAGAAGCAGAGATATAGTCTGAAAGTGAAGATAGTGCAATATCCTCGGCAGTTTCCTGGACGCTTCAGCTTTTCTGTCCGATGCAGTTTCATCCTAAAAAAAGGAGTACGCATACTATCAATTTTTTTTTGTATGTAAATTAATTTGTGCCCGTTGTGATAAAAATTTATATAATAAATTAAACTGTTAAACAGGAGGCCTGTGCCTCCTGTATTGAGTACATCTACATTGGCGGTTCTTTTTTTTCCATTCTATAATAATCTACATTCTCATATGTAATTCTCAAATGCAAGCAGCAAGTTTAGAATACAATTATCTCTTATGCATCCGTCTACTACAAGGGAGAGAAGCAACTACTAGTACTAGTACTAGTACTAGGACTAAAATCAATGGCATGTGCAAGCATATCATAGAGCAAACTAATTAAACAAGGAAGCCATATCCGGGTAATCAATATGTTTAATTAATGATAACTTGTTAGATATTTTGCGATGGTAAAAGTATTAACTACCAAATCAAGCTTTATCACATACTTGGATCTAATCTCACTCCGAATTCCAGATTGTGCCAAAAATAAAAAGGAAAAATGAAATCAGTACATGAATTAAACATGTTATCAGGTATTCTGAGAATTGTTGTTCAAAAGAGAGGAATCAGAATGTATATCACAATAAACAGAATAAGATACAAAAACCCTAAATTGAGTAATAGGAAAAGTGAGAGAGATTGAAGCATTCTACCTTGTGGCGCTTCCATGAGAGGAACAGATCTTGCGTGAGAGTAGTTGGAGTAGGCAATGTCCTCTCTTGTCTGCTCTTCTTTTCCTGTGCTCCTTCGATTTCTGCCCCCATCATTTTGTTTTCGACCAACCAAATCAGCGATTATGACGATGCTGATCAATTAAGCCCTCAATGTTGTTCGTTTGTGACTTTAACATCGTATTGTGACTTTAACTAGTTCATTCATAAATTAATTTTTAAGTAGGTTCGTATATTTTAAAAAAATTTAATTTGTAATTCAGTCCCAAATATATAGAAATATTGTAATTGGATCTCTTATATACTTTTCTGTTTCAATTTCATTAAATATTGATTAGGTTTCGTTTAATGATACACTCATCATTTATGGTTCCCTGGATTTTTTGAAAAATTCAAATATGCACATATGCTTCTTAAGAAAATTCGAATAGGTCTTTATACATTTTGGAATCCTAACAAAATCCTAATGGAAAAATATATGAGGGCACAATTAACAAATTGGTTATGTGTTCAAGGACCCTAATTACAAACATTTAAAGTATAGGAGCCTATTTAAAAATTTACAAATAATCTAGGGAACTTCAGATTAATTAAACTTTTTAAAAATCAGATAGAATCAATGGTTGAAGACTTGAAGTGGTTCCATCGTGAATAAGTTATGATTCTAATTTGAATTTCGTTAAATATTAAACTAATAAATTTAAAAATATTTTTAGAACATTTGAAATAATAATCAAACAATATATAAGATAAGTAAGTTAAACTAAAAATTATATTTTAAAACAAGTTAAGTTTAAGCTTTAGAATTGACTCATTTAAACAAATGAGTCAAATTTGAATAATTTTTTTCCCACAAATCAAGCTTGAACTTCAACTCGTTTATATTCATGCGTTTAACTATTAGTTTACATTCTTTTTTCTTGGAGCACCTCAAATCATTTATACTCCCATGTTTAACTATTAGTTTGACTTTTCTTTGTGCCCCAAGGGTATCCTCTAATCGATAGCCGAAGACTAATCTATTTAAAGATATAGAGATCACCAAAGTGAGTTATGTCCCTTCCAACAAAGTTTTTTTTTTTCTAAATACATGATAGGAATCAAACCCCTAACAACATAAGCATGAGTTTGTGAAAAAAGAGAGTCAGTTTTAACTTTTAACATTTATTTATATTGGGAGATATGACTATTTAAAATAAATTTCATTGTAATGTATTTGAGTATGTTGGGATGTAGGGATTGTCTTGTAATGAGGTAGTCATGAAATTTATAAAAATTAAATGGTTAAAATGCACTTTTAGTCCCTCAAGTTTTTTACTTTGGCGAAAATGGTCCCTCTAGTTTTTTTTAGTGATTTTAGTCCCCATAGTTTTTAACCATTGCATTATTCGTCCCTTTGTCTAATTTCCGTCAGAAAACTAACAGTGTGCCACATGACTTATCCAGCTGGCATAAAAATTATCAAATTAACAAAATTAATTAAATAATAACATTTAAAATACTATAATAGTAATTTAATTTAATATTTATCATAAAAAATAATTTCAAATCTACTTCATCTCCTATCTTCCCCACGACCTCCCTTCATCACCACCGCCGACTCTTCCACTTCTTCCTTCACCTCCCCAGCCTCCATCCTCTACTCCTCTATCGCCCCTCTCCTCTTCAAATCCCGACTCTACTCAGGTCATTGCCCTTGCTGAGAAGCAGGATGCAGCATTTGATGTCTGGTTCTATCTGGCAGATGGGGTTACTACCTCTGTGCTTAGCATTATCTCAGCAAACAGCCAAAAAAGCTCTTCAGATCCCATTCATATGTTCATCACAGGAGCTTAACCATTAATCGTTATGTGTAGTGAATAATCTCCCTGAAAAAGTGAAAAATGAAATAACGTGCGTGTATTCAGTTCATAGTGATCAAAAGTGCTCTTTAGCCGAGTTGCTATTGCAACACTTTATGTTTAGTGGTTTAAGAAAATTTATCATAAAATATGTCTCTTAGACTAAATGTGTGTGTATCCATTTTTATATCACATACTATGAGAAATAGAGTGTTAAAGTCACCCATTTAGTCAATTTTGATGAATAACAAAGCTGCTTCTTATTTCATGGGATATCTTCAATTGTACGACTAGAAAAGTCCGTATTCAACCAAAAAAATTACCCAAAACATAAAACCATAGCGCATTGAGAAGAGAGTAACAGAAAACTCCGGCCATTCAACCTTTAGCTATCGGTAATTAATTATATTAGCTATTTATCAATTAGGAGCCTTAATTGATATGTGGTCAAATTAAGTGATAAAGCCAATCAGATTTCTGATTTGATAATTGATTATCATTAATTATCTTATATGGACGAAATATGAGTGGATGTCACTAATAACCAATTTCGGAATAATGGGAACCCTAATTGGTCATCACCCTACATATAGGTTATGGTCCCCAATACACCGGACATAACACACACCGCCTCTTCTCCCCATCTGAAGAGCGACTAAGGCATAAAGAGTCCAGGTTGAGGAAGAACCACAAGCCAACGGGTGTTCATTAACCGTCTTTCTCTTTATCCCCCCTTCTCTGTTTTTTCCAGGTTACCGCACATTGATCGTTAGCAATGGATCCAGAAAAATACATGGCCTGGCTGTGTTGAGCAATACGGTCATGGACCTATAATGTGTTAAAATATAATTAAGAAGGGGCGTATATGCTTTTGGTTTTCCAGAATGCTATATGTGGTTTTATTTATTTGCTGAGGCCTTTGGTTACTTACCTTATTTTTGTCTTATGTGCATTTTGAATTCCGAATTGGCTTGAGGTTTCATATATCAGGTAAGCTGCATGTGAAACATTTTTTTATAATGTGTAAATGGTTTTTGGTTGAGAATTCAAAATCCATAAAAATGATATATGCTTTGTGGTTTCTTATTGCTATTCATATAATATACATGAATTGAAAGTGAATTGATGACTCTGCACATGAATAAGCAAATTGTGATTCATTGAAAAATTGAAAAGATAAAAGTTTCAGAAAACAAAGTTATATGTTGGGTGCATTTGTTTATGACTTCTCTTGCTATCTCGCGGCTGCCTAATTGCCATTGGGCTAAACGGCGGTCAAGTTATGCATTTTTTTTGTTTCCAGGCTTAAATATTTAAGTTTTCACGTTTAAGTGTGGATTTAGTAGATTTTAGACCCCCGCCCCCAATTTTGATAAACTGTCTGGTAATTTTGGTTGAATTGGTTGAAACAACACGTTGCTGAAGTAACTTTGTTGCGTAAATTTGATTCAATTATATTTACAAAAGATGTAGTATGGAGTTATTCATGCGAGCTGTTGTCGTCCCAAAGGAAGGCGCAACTTGGATGGATAATTACATGCATGTGATGATAAATGTGTGGTGATTATAAAGGTATTTTCCATGTGGATAATGGGATGCCCGAAGGTGACCATTATTTGACATAACTTATCACCAATATTTGATCATTACGTTGAGAGTACCGCTAGCAGTTAATTCTTACAATCCGGAGATTAGGAATTAATGGTGTGCTTGGTATCTTGTTTGGGTCTTTAATTTGCCAATTTGGATTTCGAGTGAGCCAATTAAAGTATGAAGTCACCAAGGTGACCTCTCTGGTGGAAATTGCTCATAAGAGATATTGAATGTTGTGTGAGTGTATATCCATGCAGGTATTAGTCGGTCCAAAGGAAGGTTAATATTTGACCGGATTGCATTCATACATTTGATGGTAAACACTTGACGATTATAAGGTTTACTTGTGAATGATAAATCAATCAAAAGAAGGATTTATTATTTGACAAGATTAATTTTTAGTGTTTGACCATTATAACAAAATACCACTAGCAACTAATGTTACTGTCTGAAGACTTGATATTAATGATGCACTAGGTATTTTGGTGAGTATCTTTGTGATACTTTTGTTCTCTTTAAGAATTAATATTACTCATGTATCTGCTAGTTTAATCCTCAAAAATTCTGACTTTTAGTACTGAAAGGAAAACAATAAAGTTGTTCTTGGATCTAGACCTTGCATAAAGATGGAGAAACCCACCTTCTCTCACTCAATCCAGTACCTCCGAAGAGATAATCAAGTATAGAAAGTGGAATCGCTCCAATCGTTTGGGTCTTATGATCATAATGCATAATATTCCAGAAATCTTTAGGAGTGTTATTTCATAATTAATGCCAGAGATTTCCTTGCTAAAGTTGAAAAGTGCTTTCTAAAGGCAATACAGGCGAAAACAAACACTCATTGGAGAGCTAGATTTTTATTAAGTATAAAGGTAACGGAAATTTAAGGAGCATATTATGGGAATGTCCAATCTTACTCGTAAACCTAAGGCGTTAAAGCTTGAGCTGTCTAACGAGATGCTCATCCATTTAGCATTTGGTATTATTTCCTACACAATTTAGTCAATTCTAGTCGGATTATAGCTACCGAAAAGATAAATGATATCTTAATGAATTCATTTCATAAGGTGTGCAAGAAAGGAAAGAATGAAGCAAGAGAACACAAATAGTGCTCATTTGGCGAATACCTCTAAAGATAAGGGCAAACAAAATAAAATTAAGGATGAAGCTGCTATGGGTCCATCTTAAAAGAAACAACCAAGGTTGCAATTGTTTCTTTTATAAATACATCAGGCATCTCAAAAATAAATGTCCCAAATATCATGTTTGGAATGCCTATAAAGAATTGTCTGAACTGATGAAGGTTAAGTGGTGCTGAAAGATGCATCTATTTTGGAGTTTACCAAGTCAGTAAAGGATAAGACTACTGACGTTTCAGATTGTTCTTACTCGCTAATATTTGGAATTTAAAGACATTTTGGTTTAGTCATCATTTAGATGAAATTTGATTTTGGTTTCTTATTGAACAAATCAATAATATTTTTTTGTTCATTTAGAAACGATGGATTTAATTTGTCTTTTAAATTAAAATATTGTTGGAACCAGTTAAGCTATGGACTGTGACGATCTATAATTGCTTGGTATTGAAACATCTTGTGGGAAAACATTGAGTGAGGAGTCATATGGCACCAAGCATAAAGTTGACAATAAAAAATTAAGGAGCATTTTGACACAAACATTCAGGGCATATCACTATAAATAGAGTTGAGTGACTTGTATAAGGGAATCCTAGATTCTATTGGCCTTATACATTTTATTTTTTGCATCAAATTCATTAAAGATAAATAGATCATAACATGGCTATCAAGAATACAGTTAAGTCCTAGTAATGACTCTTAAATATATGGTGAGGAGTATGATTAGTCATTCTACCTTACCAGGTTCACTATGGTAGTAACACTAAAGATTGCAGCTTAAATGCTTGACAGAGAACCAACTAAAGTAACCGATGAATCACTTTAAGTATAAGAATATCCAACTAAGGAAAGGCCTTATAAGCCTCGCAAAGGAAATTGGAGTCCCAAACAGTGATGGCTACCTTATTGGTTACTCTAAAAGGTCAAAGGGGTATGAATTTTTTAAATCCCAAGTTAAAGATACCTTAAGACGGGAACTGACTAGTTCTTTGAGGATATTGAGTTAGGGGGAGATAAGGTTAGAGACATTATCTTTGAGGAAGAATTGGTTCTAATCCCTGAACCAATTCATATAGTTGCTATTTGTGTAGTAAATTTGGATCCTCTTAAGGATATTGTTGTTATTCTTCCTATTCAAGATAAGGAAATTATTCCTAAAGGTCAAACTCAACACCCTCAAGGACTAGAGCATCGAGAGTCATTGCATATTACCATGATCCACTAAAGAAAGGATGAATACTATTTTGGATAATTATATAGTATTTCTCTAGGAACATAAGGTAAATGGTGTAATGGAAGGTGATTCTATCAACTCCCATAAAACCATATGAAGTTTCCATTCGGAAAAGTGGATTGAAGGAATGAGTACAATCTCAAGCTAGACAATAAGGTTTGAAACTTATTTTATTTCCGGAAAGTTTCAAGGGGTAATATTGAGAGGTATAAGGCTTGTCTAGTGTCAAAAGGCTATACTCAAAAGAAAGGATTGATTGTAAGGAGACCTTCTTTTCATTACCATTGAAGGACTCTTTTAAGACAATCATGGCTCTCGTTGCTCGTTATAATTTGGAGCTTCATAAGATGGATGTCAAGATGGTGTTTGGTCACATTGATGAAACAAATGTATATAGCACAACCAACAAATTTTGTGTCGAAATACCCAGAAAAGATGGTTTGCAAATTGGCGGAATCTATCAATGGGCTAAATAAGACGTCTCATTAGTGATACCACAAGTCCCATAAGGTGATTGTCTCATTTGGTTTTGAGATAAATATCATGGACAATTGTGGGTCTCACAATTTCAGTGGGAGTAAATTTATATTCCTGGTGTTATATGTTGACATTTTTACTAGCCAGCAGCGATATAGGCTCGTTGAGTGAATCCAAGAAATTTCTAATCAATTTGTTCAAGATGAAAGATCTTGGAGACACCTTTATTGTCTTAGGAATTCAGGTACTTAGAGATCACTCTCGAGGTATCCTTGGATTATCACAAAAGAGCTATATCGATACAGTTTTTGATAGGTTCAACATGAAAGATAGTAAACCAGGGAATACCCCGATAACTAAGGGAGACTATTTTGGTATCAATTAATGCCCAAAAGGAAATTTTTAAATTTAGGAAATACAAAAGATTCCCTATGCTTCAGCTGTGGGAAGTCTGATGTATGCTCAGGTTTGTACGCATCTGGACATAGCGTACATAGATGCAGTGTTAGGCAGATAATGGAACAATCCAGAAAAGGACCATTGGAAAGCAGCCAAAATGGTCATAAGGTACTTGAAGAGAACAAAAGGATATATACTCACGGATCAAAGATCTAACAGTTTAGACATCATAAAGTATTCTAACTCCGATCTTGTTAGGTTCCAAGATAGAAGGCATTCAACCTCGGGACATGGCTGAGGAATTTTGTTATTAGGCTGCGTATAATAAAAGGAATTGAAAGACCACTCAGGTTGTAACACCCTGATTTTTCATCAAGTGTTTTTTTATAAGTTTGTTTGGTTGGTTAAGGGCTTAGTGGGATTTTTGGTTCAAAAGTCCCTTTCTGGTGTATGATGTGACACCCTAACTCGGGTCATCACATGGTTACCCGTTTGCGGAAATAAAACTTAACTTGCTGGTTACTTTTGGAAAATAATGTTTTCTCAACGTTTATCTTTTCAAAATATGGTGATAAAAGTTTTTCTTCTTTTTAACCTCATAACAACAACAAGGTAATCAAATCACACTTAAATACATAAGGTATATAAGTCATACAACTCTACTGCCTCATATATTTTCACACATAGATCATTATCAGTTTAGTTTATTCTCAAAACATAATATAACATAATAGGACCTAAGATGGTCGTAACTAACAGACACTACAACCGATAGAAGCAGCAACAGCATGCCCCTAACTAGACAGCCTTCTTCTTCTTGTAGAGATCATACCCCTTGTGCGACTCTAATATGTTTGTAAAGGTGAGACGCCAATATATGGATTTAACACAATAACTAAATGTGCGACACAAAAGAAGGCACATACATATATACATGTTTATAACAACATAAGCATCCATATTATGGCATATAATTTATCAATGGGTTCCACACCCCAAACATCAACGTTGGAAAACTATGCATGTACACTTCAATACATCATCTAAACATTCATAGTTAATCTTCGGAGATCCCCAACATCATTTAAAATAAGATGATCACGTTTGATTATCAAAAGAGGCACGTCGATTTTACCATAGCCCACTGTCCGGCACAGTGAGAACGTCGATTGATGGTTTTCATTGTACGTCGATTGCCTAAAGGCACAATGAATACATCGATTACATGAATTCATTGCACGTCGATTGCCAAAGGCACAATGAATACGTCGAACACATAAATATCATAAAGATACCATGATTAACAAATATGTCGAGACATGAATACCATTAAGATATCATGATTAACCTCGTAGGCACGTCTGCCAAAATGCATGCAAAACATTTTATTCTCGTCATTTTTGTGTGTTCAATCTTTCCTTTGCTGAAGCTCAAAGCTTACGACCAACATATTTTTAACATTTTAAAACTTTCATTAATAACACAGGACTTCAAAGTCCGAGTGCTTAATCACGAAACCCCTAGACCGATGCACCAGTCTTAGGTTCGTGGTAATAGAAACATCATTTATCTTTTATCGTCGTTTATTACGTCGTGAAGTAGGCACACTGTCTACTGAACACCAAGTCTATAGCGTCATAAGAACACTAGCACCCCGACATCTCGGTTACTAAGTTCCATATCGTCATATACGTCATTTTTCGTCTGTGAAAAAAAAAATACAAATTAAGATCTCCGCAACTTATCCAAGTTACCAGAAACACGTCATTGAGTAAAACTCATTTATAGAAAATCCTTTCTACTTGAAATTCGTTTGTAAAACGTCAAATCATAGAAAATCTATTTTCCTTTGGAAACTCATTTTTCCCGAAATAACGTCAAATCATCAAGAACTCTTTTACTGAAAATTCAACTCTAAAAACATAAATCAATTGAGATTAAATCTCATCTCAAAATAAGTACTGCTATTTTTTAACTCCCGCCGTAAATAATTTTGAAACTTGACGTCATTTAGCATTTTCAAAGAAAACGTTTTTAAGTCCAACTTTGACCTTTCTTCTAAAATAATTTTCTTTTATAACAAATAAGGTATTTTCGAATATTAATTTCAAAAAATAACTTTTTATAATATTACGGAATTTCTTATGTAAAAATTAGCAGTAGTAAAATATTTTCACGGTTGCGCACTCTCTATGACCCACAGTTCACTTTTTCATGACTGAATCATTAAAATAATAATATTTCTCAAAACTCATTATTTTTCCAAAACAATATTTTCCACCACTATTATATTCCAACATTTCCCATAAAACATTGAATATCATTTACACGACTTATTAAAGCTTTTATCTGATTAATCGGTTGTGCACTGACCATTGTCAGGCTTCTCAAACAACATTCAACAACATTATCAGAATTATATCACCAGGCAGATCATGCATCATAGCAATATAATATACAACTGCAGATAATTAAATAAATTAAAGCAGATCAATCACCGATACACAGATAAACAACACAACGTAAACAACATAAACAAATAACCACAACCACATATAAATTATACATACTACACTAAAAGCAAATGGTTATTGAGAAAAATCCCTCAGGTAAGCTCCCCTTACCTCTCGAAGCTCCTCAGTGAAATTAAAAGAACTCTGTCGATTGTTGGAAACCCTCGTACGCCGTAAAATAATTAACCTTCAACAACACATCCAAACAACCAATCAAAACAAGCAAAACAAACACCTAATCCTCTCTAATAGGTCACAGCCTCCTTATGGTTTTATGGCTCAAAATCTCCAAACTTGCTTAAGTCATGGATTGATGATCCTAATATACTTAAGGAAATGGATTAGGGCTAAACAACAAAGTTAAGAATCAAAACCATCCTTGTAAGACTAAGTCCTCATTCATGTTTTGATGTATGACAAAAAAAATGTTATTTTACATAAGATTTTTGATTCTGACTATGTACTTATTATGTGTTAAGTTGCATGCAAGATCACTCATGAAAAAGAAAAAAATCAAGGATTAAACAAGCTGACGTCCAATGAACGACCAAGAAAAGAAAGCTGGCGTCTACTAAAAATAACAGAAGCACACGTCTACTGAAGTACCACATGGAGCTTGTCTACTGAAAGTAACAGAACCGTGTGTTTACTGAAGTACCACATGGAGCTCGTCTGCTGATGTGGCACATATAGCTCGTCTACGGAAAGTAACAGAAGTGAGTGTCTACTGAAGTACCAAATGAAGCTCGTCTGCTGATGTGGCACATATAGCTCGTCTACTGAAAGTAACAGAAGTGAGCGTCTACTGAAGTACCACATGGAGATCGTCTAATGAAAGTAACAGAAGTGCGTGTCTACTGGAGTACCAAATGGAGCTCGTCTACTGATGTGGCACATATAGCTCGTCTACTGAAAGTAACAGAAGTGAGCATCTACTGAAGTACCAAATGGAGCTCGTCTGCTGATGTGGCACGTATAGCTCGTCTACTAAGGTGGCATATGGAGCTCGTCTACTAAGGTAATGCTCTTTGGACTTAATAAGATCTTAATGAGATGCTCCGTCCACAAACATTCAATTGCTTGTCCTCAAGCAATCACTAAGGCTAGAAGATATAAACAACCAAAGCATGGATAGTGAACCAAGAACCCGAGTAAATGATCCAAGTAACAGGCATTTCAAACAATTCAGAAAGAGACAATCAATTCAAGTCCAATTAGGAGCTTAGGTTCTCTGAATTCATATTCTCACTGATTCGGGCACTCTTTCTCACCTGAAGGTCACCCCAAGCTTAATACTTTGCTTGGCTCTCTTTCTCACCTCACTCAAGTGTTTAGGGGAATAAGACAATTCGCTCCATTTTCCTTAAGGAATGAATTCTACCATAGGCTTGACTATCAACCAAATCTCTACTTTATTAATGAAAACAATTAAGAATCAAGATGTCTTTACTTCGGTTGTAACGAGGCCATGGGATTAATCGTTAGGTGGGGCAATCAAGAAAGGGACATTTCAAAAGGCTACACAAAACATTAAGCATTGCAAATCATGACCTTCTAAAATACCTTTATGGGTTTTGATTTACTTTTCCACCTTTCTTTTCTTTCTTTTTATTTCATTTCTCATTTCTTTTTGTCATCCCCTTCTCTATATATTTTTTCTTTTTCTTTTGCTTTTCTATTGCTTGGAGAAGGGGAGATTTTTCAATCAAGAGAAATATTTTTCTGATTCTTTCATCCAAAACTTTTTTTTTTCAACTACCTTTTTACCCTTTTGTAATACTTTAGAAGGTCCTGTCAAACATTATTTATCAATAAATTTCAAGGTACCAAGAAAAGTATTTTTATTCTTTCAAGTTCAAAATTGGGCAACTAAGGGGTAGCATTTAGTCATTCAAAGCTCAGAAGGCTAGAAAAATACCTAGTGCCTCAATCATTTTCAAAAAAAATGTTTTCAAAAATTTTTAAGCTTCAAAACGGTTTCAAGTCAAGTTCTAGAGAAAACAATCCAAGAGGAATAACACTCTAACACAAAGAATGGGGTGGATTTGGTGAGTACCCCTTTGGCTCAAAATCTCACATTTTAGTTCAAAAATCAGTGAAAAACACAAATCTACAGAACCATATGCTAATTATCAACTATCACAGATCATCTCAAGCATTTTTATTTTCAGCCATATTACAAGAATAAAAAAAAAATGGGTTCAAGAATTCACTATCTCTATTTATTTGGCACTTAGTTCTCACAATTGGATGCAACATCTAAACAAGGGCAATCTAATCCTGTGATCATGCAAACTATCATGCAAAACTATATGAATGCAACATGAAAAATGCAAATGCAAAATACCCCTACCCCAAGCTTAAGAATTTACATTGTCCCCAATGTAAACAATCAAGTTGGAAAGAGGACAAAAATGGAACGGCTTACCGATCGAGGCGGTAGCGGGTGCTGGCTCTCATTCCAGTCAGAAACTTGTTGGGAAATACATCACGGCTGTGAGGGGTACTGACTTTGCTTTTTCTTGTTTTCTCGCTCTTCCTTCCTTCTTTCCCTAAAATCACTTGGCAATTTTATTAGTAAAAGAAAACTCTTGATCTTCTCAAATTATTCAAGAGTTAAAAATCAAAAACAAAAGGAAAAAGGAATAGAAAAGTTGGGTTGCCTCCCAATAAGCCCTTCTTTAACGTCACTAGCTTGACGTCCTAGGATTCTCCTCCCGGATCCCACGGTCTGTGGAGTGGAGATTGCAGAAGTAATATGACTTTATCCTCAACTCCACCCAGCCAGTGTGTGAAAATTCCATTGATCTTTGCAATTATGAACTCACTTCCTCTCTGGTCAAGTGGAATTTTCAAGAGGAAGTTTGCCAGACAAGTGGAAGGGGCTAACTTACCAGTGTCCACACATGCTTGCAAGCCGACATATTTGTCTAATGCAGTAAATTCAGCAAGCATGGTGGAGGGAATGCTTTCCAAATGCCCTGCCTTCTCACTTGTTCCTCCCCAAGGGTGCATGAAAGGTAATTCCTCTTCTTGTGGCTCATCTACCACCACCTCTTCATCTTCATTGTGATCCATTGCCACAACCATATTCTGGTCAAATTCTGCTTCATGTGGCTCTATGGGAATCACAATACACGGTGGTGGAGGTGGTAAATATTACAAAAAGGTTTCCCAATCCTCCTTGGAGTATATATATATATATATATATATATAAGCTCACCGGTCATAGGATCGACTCGTGATGGAATATTATGAGATAGAGAAAACTCCTCGAAGAATTCTCCCAAATTTATATCGTCTTCCCAACACAAGTTATCCTCCAAAATATGACTAGAAGCTTCCTCAGCAGGTGGATAATAAAAATTTTCCATGACTTTCGTCCACCTGGCACAACCAAAACTCAAAACAAAAAGATCAAATATATACAGAAAAATAAAAGATAAAAATGTCTAAATTAGTTGCCTCCTTTGTTACTAATGATATTGGCAAAACCAATCCCCGGCAACGACGCCAAAAACTTGTTGACGGTTCAGGGCAAGTATACCCAGTCGTGCAAGTAATACGGTGGTGACACCGGTTATCGTATCCACGGGGATTGGATGTCAAGTACCAATTCACAAACTCATCAACTATCTAGACGAAGAAGAGAAATCAAAACAAACAAAAGAAAAGGAATAAAATATTTTTTTGTCTTTTTGGGGACTTTTAACAAACACTTGGAGTGCAGAAAGGATATGTTGGGACTAGACTTCACCAAACCTCTACCTCATGCAATACCAGGACTAGATACCTCCCATTCATGCTTCAAATATTAAAATCAATCCACTAAACTACTCAAACCCCGATTCCTCGGATGGCAAGAGCCTAAAACCACTAATAGACCTGAATTCCTTAGTTGGCCTAGATTAATGAATTTGCATTATGATTAGGGACTACGCGATTACTAGTAAACCAAACTCCATTCCTAGATGCAAGGATTACTAGGTGATTGATTCCAATTCCGGTTCTAATACGAATTTCCCAATTGCATACCAAAACACAAATCAAGTCATGGGGGTGCTAGCCACAACAAGCATTAAGCGAAGGAAAATCAATCACTAACAGAGAAGCATAAACATAGATTAATTAGTCAAGATAAACACATGAAGTTTAGTTTAGTTACATATAATCCCAACAAACTGGGATTAGCTACTCATAATTACAGAGAAAGCCAAACCAGAGAAATAGGAGAAGAGGAGAGAAGAGGCTCCATGGGAGCTTTCCTTCTTCTTCACAGCAACCCCTCTCAGCAACTCCCTTCTAGGGTTGAAATCCTAGTCCAGCCGCAGCTCCAAGTGCCTCCAAGTGCCCCCCTTCAAAAACTCCCTCAATTATGCCCTAAAACAGCAACTTATACCAATCAGACTCTACGCGCGATCGCGAGGCGAGTAGCCTCTCGCGAGGCGAATGTTAAAAATCTGTTGTTTCAGAGACTGGATCTCTAGCGAGGCGAGAGTGTCTCGCGACGCGAGACAGTAAGGGTCTTCTCAAATACGCCCGTGATGAGTATCGGGGCCTGGGCGTGATGGCTTCTGGTCCGCAGTCTCGTGAGGCGAGTAGCCTCTCGTGGGGCGAGGCAGAGAAGATGACATTTCTGGCACAGGCTGGTCTTCAGGTTCGCGGGGCGAGCATTCCCAGAATTGCTTCTAACTTTTGCCTTCTGCTCTGCTTGATCATGGATGTGATGGTCATCACGGCCAGGCCGTGATGGGCTCTGTTTGGCTCGTATTCATCACTTTTCAAGCTCTGTTTCATCCAGGCTCCATCATGGCTGATTTTGATCATTTTTACATTAAATTCCTGCAAAACAACACCAAGAAACCGCTTCACCCGTTCCAAGGGAAAATCTAACTAAAATCAAATAAAGAATGCCTAATGTATATGAAAAATGCATGCAAAAGTATACAGGAAACATGATGTAAAATCACACTATCAAATCACCCCAAGCTTATTCAATTGCTTGTCCTCAAGCAATCTCTAAGGCCAGAAGATATAAACAACCAAAGCATAGATAGTGAACCAAGAACCCGAGTAAATGATCCAAGTAACAGGCATTTCAAACAATTCAGCAAGAGACAATCAATTCAAATCCAATTAGAAGCTTAGGTTCTCTGAATTCATATTCTGACTGATTCGGGCACTCTTTCTCACCTGAAGGTCACCCCAAGCTTAATACTTTACTTGGCTCTCTTTCTCACCACACTCAAGTGTTTAGGGGAATAAGACAATTCGCTCCATTTTCCTCAAGGAATGAATTCTACCATAGGCTTGACTATCAACCAAATCTCTACTTTATTAATGAAAACAATTAAGAATCAAGAGGTCTTTACTTCGGTTGTAACGGGGCCATGGGATTAATCGTTAGGTGGGGCAATCAAGAAAGGGATATTTCAAAAGGCTACACAAAACATTAAGCATTGCAAATCATGACCTTCTAAAATACCTTTTTGGGTTTTGATTTACTTTTCCACCTTTCTTTTCTTTCTTTTTATTTCATTTCTCATTTCTTTTTGTCATCCCCTTCTCTATATATTTTTTTCTTTTTCTTTTGTTTTTCTATTGCTTGGAGAAGAGGAGATTTTTCAATCAAGAGAAATATTTTTCTGATTCTTTCATCCCAAACTTTTTTTTTTCAACTACCTTTTTACCCTTTTGTAATACTTTAGAAGGTCCTATCAAACATTATTTATCAATAAATTTCAAGGTACCAAGAAAAGTATTTTTATTCTTTCAAGCTCAAAATTGGGCAACTAAGGGGTAGCATTTAGTCATTCAAAGCTCAGAAGGCCAGAAAAATACCTAGTGCCTCAATCATTTTCAAAAAAAATGTTTTCAAAAATTTTTAAGCTTCAAAACGGTTTCAAGTCAAGTTCTAGAGAAAACAATCCAAGAGGAATAACACTCTAACACAAAGAATGGGGTGGATTTGGTGAGTACCCCTTTGGCTCAAAATCTCACATTTTAGTTCAAAAATCAGTGAAAAACACAAATCTACGGAACCATATGCTAATTATCAACTATCACAGATCATCTCAAGCATTTTTTTTTCAGCCATGTTACAAGAATTAAAAAAAAAAAATGGGTTCAAGAATTCACTATCTCAATTTATTTGGCACTTAGTTCTCACAATTGGATGCAACATCTAAACAAGGGTAATCTAATCCTGTGATCATGCAAACTATTATGCAAAACTATATGAATGCAACATGAAAAATGCAAATGCAAAATACCCCTACCCCAAGCTTAAGAATTTACATTGTCCCCAATGTAAACAATCAAGTTGGAAAGAGGAGAAAAATGGAACGGCTTACCGAGGCGGTAGCGGGTGTTGGCTCTCATTCCAGTCAGAAACTTGTTGGGAAATGCATCACGGCTGTGAGGGGTGCTGACTTTGCTTTTTCTTGTTTTCTCGCTCTTCCTTCCTTCTTTCCCTAAAATCACTTGGCAATTTTATTAGTAAAAGAAAACTCTTGATCTTCTCAAATTATTCAAGAGATAAAAATCAAAAACAAAAGGAAAAAGGAATAGAAAAGTTGGGTTGCCTCCCAATAAGCGCTTCTTTAACGTCACTAGCTTGACGTCCTAGGATTCTCCTCCCGGATCCCATGGTCTGTGGAGTGGATATTGCAGAAGTAAAATGACTTTATCCTCAACTCCACCCAGCCAGTGTGTGAAAATTCCATTGACCTTTGCAATTATGAACTCACTTCCTCTCGGGTCAAGTGGAATTTTCAAGAGGAAGTTTGCCAGACAAGTGGAAGGGGCTAACTTACCAGTGTCCACACATGCATGCAAGCCGACATATTTGTCTAATGCAGTAAATTCAGCAAGCATGGTGGAGGGAATACTTTCCAAATGCCCTGCCTTCTCACTTGTTCCTCCCCAAGGGTGCATGAAAGGTAATTCCTCTTCTTGTGGCTCATCTACCACCACCTCTTCATCTTCATTGTGATCCATTCCCACGACCATATTCTGCTCAAATTCTGCTTCATTGGCTCTATGGGAATCACAATACACGGTGGTGGAGGTGGTAAATATGACAAAAAGGTTTCCCAATCCTCCTTGGAGTATATATATATATAAGCTCATCGGTCATAGGATCGACTCGTGATGGAATATTATGAGATAGAGAAAACTCCTCGAAGAATTCTCCCTAATTTATATCGTCTTCCCAACACAAGTTATCCTCCAAAATATGACTAGAAGCTTCCTCATCATGTGGATAATAAAAATTTTCCATGACTTTCGTCCACCTGGCACAAACAAAACTCAAAACAAAAAGATCAAATATATACATAAAAATAAAAGATAAAAATGTCTAAATTAGTTGCCTCCTTTGTTACTAATGATATTGGCAAAACCAATCCCCGGCAACGGCGCCAAAAACTTGTTGACGGTTCTAGGCATGTATACCCAGTCGTGCAAGTAATACGGTGGTGAGACCGGTTATCGTATCCACGGGGATTGGATGTCAAGTACCAATTCACAAACTCATCAACTATCTAGACTAAGAAGAGAAATCAAACCAAACAAAAGAAAAGGAATAAAATATTTTTTTGTCTTTTGGGGACTTTTAACAAACACTTGGAGTGCAGAAAGGATATGTTGGGACTAGACTTCACCAAACCTCTACCTCATGCAATACCAGGACTAGATACCTCCCATTCATGCTTCAAATATTAAAATCAATCCACTAAACTACTCAAACCCCGATTCCTTGGATGGCAAGAGCCTAAATCCACTAATAGACCCTAATTCCTTAGGTGGCCTAGATTAATGAATTTGCATTATGATTAGGGATTACGCGATTACTAGTAAACTAAACTCCATTCCTAGATGCAAGGATTACTAGGTGATTGATTCCAATTCCGGTTCTAATATGAATTTCCCAATTGCATACCAAAACAAAAATCAAGTCATGGGGGTGCTAGCCACAACAAGCATTAAGCGAAGGAAAATCAATCACTAACAGAGAAGCATAAACATAGATTAATCAGTCAAGATAAATACATGAAGTTTAGTTTAGTTACATCGAATCCCAACAAACTGAGATTAGCTACTCATAATTACAGAGAAAGCCAAACCAGAGAAATAGGAGAAGAGGAGAGAAGAGGCTCCATGGGAGCTTTCCTTCTTCTTCACAGCAACCCCTCTCAGCAACTCCCTTCTAGGGTTGAAACCCTAGTCCAGCCGCAGCTCCAAGTGCCTCCAAGTGCCCCCTTTAAAAACTCCCTCAATTCTACCCTAAAACAGCAACTTATACAAGTCAGACTCTGCACGCGATCGCGAGGCGAATGTTAAAAATCTGTTGTTTCAAAGACTGGATCTCTCGCGAGGCTAGAGTGTCTTGCGACGCGAGACAGTAAGGGTCTTCTCAAATACGCCCGTGATGAGTATCCGGGCCTGGGTGTGATGGCTTCTGGTCCGCAGTCTCGAGAGGCGAGTAGCCTCTCGCGGGGCGAGGCAGAGAAGCTGACATTTCTGGCATAGGCAGGTCTTCAGGTTCGCTGGGCGAGTAGCCTCTCGCGGGGCGAGCATTCCCAGAATTGCTTCTGACTTTTGCCTTCCACTCTGCTTGATCATGGCCGTGATGACCGTGATGGGCTCTGTTTGGCTCGTATTCTTCACTTTTCAAGCTCTGTTTCATCCAGGCTCCATCATGGCTGATTTTGATCATTTTTACATTAAATTCCTGCAAAACAACACCAAGAAATAGCTTCACCCGTTCCAAGGGAAAATCTAACTAAAATCAAATAAAGAATGCCTAATCTATATGAAAAATGCATGCAAAAGTATACAGGAAACATGATGTAAAATCACACTATCAACTTTTAGAGTCTTTCTTCAACTCAATTCTTTCTGTGAATTAGTGTGATTAAGATAGGGTATCTCTTAGGACTGAACAAGGATAGAAGGGATCCTTGGGTATAGCAAAACAAGTATGCTTTCTGGTGAATTCTTGAGCAAGGAGGTTATCCTTGTGTTGCTGTAATTGGAATTTTCTAATTGCTGATTATAGTGGAGAAAACCACAGGTGTGGGATTGGATGTAGGCTTACCAGAGGAGGTATCCGAACCAGGATAAATCGGTTTGCGTGTTCTTCTCATCTCTAAACTCCATATACTTGTTATATGCACTTGTGTGTTGTGAATGGGTTTTAAGAATGCTTGTTAACTTGAATCTTTGATCTACAATCTGTGTTAAACTTGTTGTTACTTCTTATAACTCTTCTTAACATCATTACTTGTTACATAACCTGATTCTTGGGAATCAAAATTGAGTGAAAACCAATTTTCTTTAAGAAAACACCGTTTTGCTTTAAATTATTGAAAAAGTTTTCAATATCTCAATTCACCCCCCTCCCCCTTCTTGAGATCGTAGCCACTACCAACAATTGGCATCAGGGCTAAAACTCTTGTTACAAAGCTTAATAGCTTCAAGAGATGGCTACAAATGATATCCTGGGTGATGGAGCTTCACTCACTAGACCCCCTGTCTTTAATGGCTCCCAATACATGTATTGGAAAGAGAGAATGCTTATCTTTCTTGAGGCTGCAGGTTTAGATGTATTAGATGCTGTTGAAAATGGTCCCTATGTTCCATTTATTCTTGATGCTAAGGGAAATAAACAAACTAAACCAAAAGATGACTGGAATGATGATGATAAAAGAAGAGTTGGTTATAATGCTAAGGCAAAAAATATTATAACAACTGCTTTGAATTATGATGAGTTTTTCAGGGTCTCCAATTGCAAAACGGCAAAGAAAATGTGGGATACTCTTGAACTCACTCATGAAGGAACCAACGATGTGAAAAGGGCAAGAATGAATGCACTAGTGAATATGAAGTCTTTCACATGAAGAATGGTTCGGAGATAGATGAACTGCAAAAGTGGTTTACACACATTGTGAACCAGCTAGAAGGACTCGAACATACAATCACATATGAGAAAAAGATTAACAAGATAATGAGATTTTTGAGTCATGAATGGAAGCCAAAAATCACTGCAATTGCTGAAGCAAAGGATCTAGACACCATGCAGATTGCTACTTTATTTGGCAAGTTGAAAGAACACGAATTAGAACTCAATAGATTGAAAAGTCATGAAGATAAGGAGAAAAAGAAGAAAGGACTCTCACTCAAGGTTCATATCTCCAAAGAATCAATAGAAAGTGATGAAGATGAACACCTTGATGAAAGTGAAGAATCCGAAGAAGAAGACATGGGATTGCTTGTGAGGAAATTTAGAAGATTCATCAAAAAGAATAGAAACAAGAAGCAATTCAGTTTTCCTACCAAAAAGAACACGATCAAAGGTGAAAGCTCTTCCTCAATAATCAAATGCTTTGAATATGGAAAACTTGGACACTACAAAAATGAATGTCCAAAGCTATAAAAGAAAGAAAAGTATGAGAAGAATGACAACAAAGAAAAGAAAGGAAGAAAGCCTAGGAAAGCATACATAGCTTAGGAAGAAAATGATATGGATTCCACTAGTAGCGAATCTGAAAATGAAGAAGCCAACCTATGTATCATGGCAAATCAACAAAGTGATAGTGAAACCGAGGTAAATGATTCTTCTCCTACCTATGATGAGTTACAAGATGCTTTTGATGAATTGCATGAAGAATATGTTAAAATTGGTGAACAACTTATATCTTCTAGGAAGTTTGTCGCAAAACAATGTAGTGACTATGCATCTTTACAAATAAAGGTTAAAGAACTAGAAGCTAAAAATTCACAATTACTTGCATCTAGTTCAATCTGCACCAAATGCACTACACTAGAAAAGGAAGTTGAAAAACTGAATACAACTCTATCTAAGTTTACTTTGGGTAGAGATAATTTGAATGCCATTTTAGGACAGCAAAAGGGTGTGTATGACAAAGCTAGAATTGGATATAAGCCAATGGTACATGAAAAATCTTTTAAGAAGCTTTTTGTTGCACCTATTTCCTCAACTAGTCCCTTTGTTAAATGCTATTATTGTCTAAAGAAAGGCCATACAGCTGCTACTTGTAGACTTAGAAAGAACATTCATGTTGGCATTAAACAAAATTTGGGTTCCAAAAGGAACTTATGTTGCTACTAACACCAAAGGACCCCACACTACAACAGATTAGACTTTAGATAACGTTTCCGTATGCCTTTTAATAGCGTTTGTAACCGCTATCTATGCCACCGCTATTAAAACACGTTAGCAAAGATAGCATTTAGGAAGTGCTATTAATAGGTGACTTTAGATAGCGTTTCCGTGTACAAACGCTATCTAAAGTCTGACTTTAGATAGCGTTTGTACACGGAAACGCTATCTAAAGTCTGACTTTAGATAGCATTTGTATTAACAAACGCTATCTATTCCCCCTCTTTTTTTTTTATTTTACATATTTCTTAACTTTTACCTCCATTCCTGCATATTGAACTACATCACCAAAGAAACCACAATTGTTGCAGTCAATACAAATGTTCCCTTGCTTCCACTATACTTCTGAAGTAAATATGTATGCAAAAAGATGCATAAAATTAGGGAGACAAAAATAAGGAGCCAAGTATATAAGGGAATCCGCAAACTTCATATATTTCAGTCACACTGATCATATACTATAGAAGCAACTGATTCATAATATTAAAGCTTCCTAGTTTCAACATCATTCAAAACTTCAAGTCAACAATGAAACTTCATTAAATTTGTTTCAGAAACTGCTAACTAACAATGCTTAATTACAAGACAGCAAGTGCTTGCATGAGACCGATCATAGACGGAATATGCCCAGAGAGTTTATTGCCTTGCAATGACCTACAAAAATCAAACAAATCCATCAAGAAATTCCCAGAGAAGGGAAGTGGAAGAGCAAATATCCTTCTTATTAAAAATTGAAATTGGTTATAAAGGATCATGCAACACATACAAGGTTGCTACTTGCAAAAATCCAATATTGTATGGTATCTCTCCAGTTAGCTGGTTGTAGGATAAATCCCTGAAATCAAGGGAGTACATTAAAGAGGTTACAAATAATACAAGACAAGGTATAGAAAAGTCCGACATTCGGTTGGATTACATACAGGACCTGGAAGGCGATCTGATTGACTATGTTTTGAGGAATACTTCCAATCAAGCTATTGTTTTTCACATCACTTGCAACCACAAAAAAAACAGCAGGGGGCAATAATCAAATACCCTTAGGAAATGCACATTTTTGTGGCTTGGAATGAAAAGAGAGTGATTGTGTAACTTACAAGTACCACAATCCAGAAGCAACAGAGATAGAGAGTATCTGTTATACTTGAAAATCCACATGGATTAGCAGTCTTCCCACTGGTGATCTGAACCTACAACCTTATATCGATAATGTATTGATAGTGTCAAGAACTAATTCAACTTCAAAACTTAAGTTGTTAGATCAGGTGCTAAAGAGTTGTTTTATCCAACACCAAGACCTTGCATAGAGTTTATCAATATAACAAAACTTGAAATTCTAAAAGCTGCATCAAAGAGGCTAAAATAACCCAATAACCAATTTAACCTACAATTTAAGCTGATAGGTGCTGGCTCAAAATAGTTTTCATCATTAACAGATATGACATATTTCCATTCATCAGTTTTTACTCATCAGAGACGTTATGAAACATTTTAATGTATGATATCTGACCGTGCACAAATCAAAGATGTGGATTGGAGAGCTAAAGCTATAAAATGTGGAATGGTCATTTAATTGGAACCAAGAGAAAACCAAATCTGAATATGAAGACATGCTATCATAAAATTGGAAGGATAATATCCCAATAAATGCACATAGCTTAAACAAAGGACAATAAGATTTCTGGCACTATTGAAAAATGCACCACAACTCTACAATACTGAAATGAAGCAGAGATACCTTCATGTGTAACATGCATTACTTTGTTGATGAAGAAGAATAACATAAATAATAAGTAAGATTTGAACTTTTATCAATCTGAGGATATAGATAAAGAGAAACTATTGTTGATGTGGATCTCTAGTTAGAAATCTAAAGCATTATTCACATACCAATGAGTATTGCTGCAACTACTGTGATCAATTTGACATAATCAAATAAACTTTTCAACAATATAGTGACACCAATCTTCCTTGACTTCAGATAGTTGAGCAGTGGAGTATGTGGAGCATTTGAAGTCAGGGAAGTACTGCGACATAAAAATTAAATAAACTAAGTTACAATTTCTAATACATTTGAACAGTCACAGTTAAAAGCTAAGTAAACAACATACCGCCATTGGTATTTTAACTTGGTTCTGCAAGATAGTTTCCTTCATGAAACGCATGACATAGTACCCACAATCTGTACTGTTGGGTTGTCTTGGGCACTATAAAAAATAAAATAGTAATCAATATAGTTTTTTTTATCTAATTGCGCATTAAGTTTTTGCAAATATACCTCTATCTGAATCCATTTAATGTTGGTTGCCTTTAAACGCGGCACCTTAGCTCCGATATTTGCGCGATAAACTTGCAAAGCACTAATCATAAAATCAAACAGACTTCATTAAGAAACATATTTTCAATCATCACAAACACACGCATGCTTTTTTTTTATTTTGAACCACAACAGCCACAACCCAGTATATGTCAATTCAACACAGTTATTCTAATGTCAAAAATCAAAAGCACATTAGGACCATGATAACTTGCAACATGTATCTACCATGGAAGCCATTCGACAGAATCATAGAAAATCAGAAATATAAAAGCATGCTTACTCATCGAACAGATTCTTTAATTCTGGGCGATTCCTAGGATCAACATTCAAGGGATCCAGATAGTAAATAATCTCTTCAATAATATTTATCGCGCACAGCACCCAATGATTCCTACAAAAATGTTGAGATAACAAATCCTAAGCACCTCAACTTTTATATAATTCATTATTGTGAATTAAGTCCTATAGGATAAGTGACTCACCCAACATTGCACGGCGCTAAAAACAAGGGCTGATATTCTCTTTCTGTAGTTGCAAACCGGTCACCTATATACGTTGTCTGTGAATCCCTCCCGAAGTAGCCATATGTATTTGTTTGGTGTGGGGACAAGAACAGAAACCTCCTCGTTCTTTCCTTTGGAAGCAACAATTCTTCATACAAATACCTTCAATTAAAATATAAAAAATGGATTACACCAATGACATCAATATTTAAATGGAAAGACTAAAAAAATATTGTACACTTTAAGCCTTATTTAGTACCTGATATATACGGAAATAACGGAGGCAGATACCCATTCATGATTTACAATTTCTCTGATATTTTCAGTATTGATCATATCAATGATATGCTGACCAAAAATATTTTGTTCTATCTCTATGTCCAATTGGTCATCATTTTTCATATTCTTTCGTTCATGTATTTTAAGAAAATTCAAATATTCCAGAGAAATGCTAGTTGAACCAGTTGTAGGAGGGTTGGCCTCAGAGTTGCCTCCTTTATTTTCTGGGGTTGTAATTGACTCCTTTGTATATTCAGACACTCTGCCCTTGCCTTTAGATTTTGCAGGTGCCTGGAAATTTTGCATTTCAATATGCCAGTTAGTGATCAACTAATGTAATAAATATATGACGTATATGAAAAGGTGGAAAAATGCAATTACATACCATATTAATTACAACCACGATATCAATTGGCCATGCCACATAAGTACCTATTGCATCTCTTACTGTCATTACATCTGCACCATCGATAGGTACCGACAATGGCGCATCCCCCTCAGTTGCAACATCAACTCCAACTTTCACATGGTTAAGGGGTACTGGTCCAGTGTGCAGTGTAACACCCGGCTCATTGTATACTTTACCCATACCAACCATATGATAGTTTGGGGTTGATAAATATAGTTGACATGAGTTGACGCCCTAATCCAATGATAGATGAATAATCTGTGAATTAAGGCATCCAATTGAATGTATTTAACTGCGAATGCAATACTAGTAAAAAAAAAGGCATGCATTACCTCTGGAAGCTTGATGGCAGATGGTAGAGTGCAACTATCTTTGACGCTTGCTGGGGCTGTGAAATTAGCTTGCCTCTCCTCATCCTCCTTTTTTTTCAGCTTTTCTTCCAAAATGTTCAATCTTTCTGAGAGTTGAGACACCAATGTCTCCCACCTTTTCGTTTCAGAGTTATGTTTTGCACGACCTTCAGGTGGGAAGTAGTCTTTTTGAGAGACGCCAAAACCCACACCCCTAACATGACCAGGGTTCTCTGGCACACCTAGGGCTTTAGCAAGAATATCCTGGCGACCAAAATCTTGTATCTCTCCCTCTATTGCAGACTGTGACAGTTCCTCCTGACACATAGTTATTGGTGAAATGCAAATGTTAAAATTATTATATATTGTCATAAGAAAATAACAAATGAAAATGTAAACGTTAGTCTACTAACACATTTATTCCACACGTTCTGCATATTTTTGTTGTCAATTACACCCGCCTTGTTCTCGCGGGCTTTCCTCCACACAATATGGCGTTTAATTTTCTTAACTTCTAGCCCCGCCTCCTGTATCTGTATATTGAGATAATATATATTAACCAAACAGTTTAAAATTCATATTTACCACACATGCAGTTAAATATATATATACATACCAATTCATCCTCAATGTCAGCATACCCCTTACGTGATGCTTTGTAAGGGCATGCAGGATCTAACGCTCTGTTGCGATTTTCATTGCTTAATTTCTATTCAGACACATATAAGTAATATTAATACATGGTTAATGTCATATGTACGTATACATATAATTATAAGGACTAACGTGATATTAAACATACCAGGAATCGTGCATCTCCTGTGCGTATTGCTATAAAATCTATCCACTCATCCCTTGATATGTGTGGATATTGTGATGGAGGTTCCTCTATGATACTCCCGTTAGCATCTCTTATAAATTTTTTAGTCAATCTAGTTCTGAATGCCCTGTGTAGGTTACCGGCTTCCTGAAGTACAAATTTTTTCCGAGATTCATCAACATTAAAAGTCATCTGCAAAACAATATAAACAACGTGTCAAAGTAAGTATGTTTACATAGTTTACAATATAATTCATAAATTTTAACAATTACATGTACATCAGCCCATATGCTCTCTTTGAAAGCATCCAAAGCTTCATCCTTCCAATTAGAACAAATAATTGGGACCGTTTGCCGAACAACGGCCCCAATGTAACTCTTCAATATTTTTCTATTAGCACGAATAGGTTGGTCCAAATAATTCCATTCAACCTAATAAAAATAATAAAGTAATTAAATCTAGATATCAAACAACATTATGAAATCCTTAGATTAGTAAGTAAATTACCTCAAATTTTTGTCCTTTACTCCTAGCGCAGATGACCGCCTTCATAACTGTTGGCCCACGTCTCGTCATTTTGGCAGCACTATAATTACTTGAAGATGCCATTTACCTACAAAAATATTAGACACAAGTAAAACATCAATGGACATTAATATAATATTAATTGATGCAAAATATAAAACAACAATTGATAACAAAATCAACACTAGCATTACCGGAAGATGCTAACTATAATATAAAAGGATCAAAAAGTTCATTTTAACACAAACACTACATACATGTTTAAGTCAAACCTTTTCTTTTCTTCATTGGATTGAGATTTGTTTGTCCTTTATTAGGACGAAATGGTGGATTGACCAATAGCCCCTCATCATGATCATCTCTCATATACATACCATCATCCCTAGTTGGATCAATCTCAAGTGATTGTAATGTCCCGACGAAAGGATCATATTCAATATCAACATCTCCATGGTCTTGATCATCAATCTTAGTAATTATTTTGTTAGTCAAAAGAACAATGGACCTTTTCATATCAGCTGGATCAGTGACATAGAACACTTGTTGAGCTTGAGATGCTAATATGAAAGGCTCATATTTATACCCCACCCTATTAAGATCCACCTGCATGAACCCTGACTCATCAATCTGAACACCGTTATTATTGTCAACCCACTTACAACCAAACACACCAACCTTAAACTTTGTATAATCCAACTCCCATATGCGTTCAATGACGCCGAAGTATGACATATTTGCATATATCGGGTTTCTGTCTTTGGCACTTGAGATATGCATCGACTGAGCTACAAGAGTCACACCACTGTTTTGCATTGTACTCCGACCATCTTGTTCTTTTGTATAGAATGTGTACCCATTAATTTGATAACCATGGTAAGAGAAGACATGCAAACTTGGCACTTTCGCTAACCATCTAAATCTATTTGAAACTGAAGTAGCATTTTCAGTCAACTCTGCAAAAATGTGATCTCTTAGCCACGTTATAAAACAACGATTGTGTTCTCTAGTTAGCCAATTTTGATTCTTATTTGGATACAAACTCTTAAGCATGTCCTTGTGTTTTTCAACATATGGCTCAACCTCATCGGCGTTGTGCAGAACATATAAGTGTGCTTGCTCCCATTCTGTCCTTGATATAGTCACTATTTCAGTTCCAGTAATTCCTTGCCCCATCATTCTCCATATGTGACGAGACTTTGGCAGCCCTATAGAATCAGCATTGGATAGGTATTCGGTACAGAATTCAACAGCTTCTTCGACAATATACCGTTCAACAATACAACCTTCTGGTCGTGATCGGTTTTTCACATACCCTTTTAATATCTTCATATAACGTTCAATCGGGTACATCCATCTCATATAAGCTGGCCCACACAGTTGTGTCTCTCTAACAAGGTGAATGGTTAGATGAACCATTATGTCAAAGAATGAAGGTGGAAAGTACATCTCAAGCTCGCATAAAGTCACAACAATTTCTCTTTGCAATGATGGCAACTTCCCAGGGTCAATCACTTTGCTGCAAATTTCCTTGAAGAAGAAACAGAGTTTAGTTACAGCCCCCCGCACTTTGTTAGGTAAAATAGACCGTATACCAATGGGTATCAACTGCTCCATGAGAACATGACAATCGTGGGACTTTAGACCTTTTAACTTGAGATCTTTCATCGATACGAAGTTCCTAATGTTTGAAGAGTACCCTTCCGGAACCTTAACTCCGTCAAGAAACTTACAAAAAACAGTTTTTTCTTTTCTAGATAGAGTGTAAGCAGCCGGAGGAAGATATGTACTTTTACCCTTCTTCGTCGGTCCCAATTCTCTTCTTATTCCCATACTAACCAAGTCCAACCTTGCATTGATGCCATCTTTAGTCTTCCCTGGCACATTGAGTAACGTACCAATGACACTATCACGATATATTTTTTCATCGTGCATCACATCGAGGAAATGTCTTACATATAATGATTTCCAATATGGCAACTCAAAGAAAATCGACCTTTTCTTCCACCCTCTTGTGACAATATCTCTCGCAAAAGGTTTACCGAATTGGATATTCAAATCCTTTACCTTTTCAAAAAGTTGATCACCCGTCAACGGTGAAGGAGCTCTACCTTCTTTCGAGTTCCCATTGAACGCCTTTCTCCACCACCGGTAATGATGACTTGGATGCAAAAATCTACGATGCCCAAGAAAGACATTCTTCTTACAATGTTCTAACCGCATCCAATCCGTACCCTCTTCACATATAGGGCATGCACACTGACCCTTGATGCTATATCCTGACAGATTACCGTAGGCTGGAAAATCATTAATTGTGCCAAACAACATAGCTCTCAAATTGAAACTTTCTTCCTTATACCCACCATACACCTCCACACCTGTCTCCCACAGTTGTTTCAAGTCTTCAATCAAAGGAGTCAAATAGACGTCTATATCATTTCCTGGTTGTTTGGGCCTAGAAATTAACACAGATAACATAATAAATTTGCGCTTCATGCATAGCCATGGGGATAGGTTATAAATCACCAAAATCACAGGCCATGTACTGTGAGAGCTACTTTGAACACCATGCGGGTTAAATCCGTCAGTAGCCAATGCAAGTCGTAGGTTTCTTGATTCTTGCCCAAAATCAGGATAATCATGATCAAATTTCTTCGATTGAGGAGAATCTGCCGGGTGCCGCAGCTTGCCATCTTTGATCCTTTCATCCTCATGCCATGTCAAGTGCTTTGAATCTTCTGAACTACGGTACATGCGCCTAAATCTGGGTATTATGGGAAAATACCACACAACCTTCTCTGGATCTGATTCTTTCTTCTTATATCGTGAGGCATTACATTTAGGACACATCTTTAACAATGCATATTCATTCCGAAATAAAATGCAATCGTTAGGACAAGCATGTATCCTCTCGTAGCTCATGCCAATAGAGCGTAACATTTGTTTAGCCTCATATGTCCGACTAGGAAGCACATTATCCTCCGGTAACATGTCTTTCAATAGTGCGAGTAAGTCTGTAAAGCTCTTATCAGTCCATCCGTTGCCCGATTTCAAGTTATACAACTTTAACATCGCCGACAATCTTATGAATTTAGTACAACCATCATACAATGGTTGCTCTGCATCACTTACCAACCTCTCAAACATTTGAGGACAATCCCGAAGATCCTCTTCAACAGCATTTGCAATGTCTTCAAAACGACCGCCCTCATAAGTATTTGTGTCGGTATCGTATGATGAATATCTCACACGATTCCTCATTTCACTAGACTCAGCTCTTGTCTCACCATGTTTTGTCCAACATGTATAACTTTGATCGATTCCATTACACACTAAATGTTCTTCCAAATCGGCTGCACTTACTCGCCTTGCATAACAACAATCTAAACAAGGACATATGATTGTACTAGGGTTTTCTGCATGCCGAACTGCAAACCTAATGAACTCTTTCACCCCATCCTCATACTCCTTCGTTAAACGATTGGCAGACATCCATTTCCGATCCAGGCTTTCCCGATCTACAAAAATATTTATTAAACATATTTACTATGAGTTTGGAGTGGTTGATGTCTACATGCAATGTATACAGATTAAAGGAATGAAAACTGTTACCGGTTTTCCGCATGGCAAATTGAGTGTGGACAGGGGCTGTGTATTAGTGGGGAAGCATCAAAAGGGATAGATGGGAGAGAGGGGGGGTATTCAGTTGGGTAAAGGAAAGGATCAATGTTGCAGTTTCAGGTCCCTTGAAGAAAAACAAAACTTCAGGCATTCAAGGAAAGGTTATTTATCCTTAAAAGGTTGGTACTCTTAATACTCATATAGGTTTTTCATTGCCGATTATTCTTTATCACACAAGATATTTGATATCATATTGCAAATAACAAAAAGTATAGACAAGCATATGGCATAGACTAAAAAGATATAAGAAAGAAGAGAATTATAATAAACATAGTAAGTCTGCAAGAGAACTGAATGGTTCTCAACTTACATAAATTAAACTGCAATGCAAAAACAACTAAAATATTCAGCTAAAGAGGAACCGCCTAAACAAGGCACTGTGTTAGGACACTGAACAATTCCAGTTTTAGGATTGGAAAACACAAAATATGGCTGGATGATAAACACACTGACACTAAGAATCTGAGACAACTTGTTAGAGTATGGTGTACTATGCACGCCACTCACATCAGGTTAGGTAACTTAGATCCTTGCTGACTAAGCAAGATGGTTACAGACCGTTAAGGGTTTGTTAGAAGTGACAGCTGTAAGTAACAGCTTCACCGGTGTATCACATTTTTCAACTTACAATATTCGATTCAATATCAGTTCTAGAGAACTCTCTCACTCTCTTCTATTGTCTCGCTTTGGATTTGGATTCTCTCCTTTTTCCTCTCACGTTAGAGACAAACACAAAATCAAATTTCCATGTGTATAGGATCCACTAAAACTTGCTTTTTGTCTTTCTTGCTCATAATATGAGAGAAAAAGGAGAGAGCAAAAAGAGAGGATCCTAATCCTCTCACTTCTCAGTTCATAATACAACTAAAGAAACCAAACTAGGGAACTGAGATTATTGCTTCTATTTCTGCAGTTCTAGTAGCACCATGTCATTTAGGGTGGACCTACCAAAATTAATACTTGGTTGAAATCTCACCTTCAAACAATTGAAACACCACACAATTTCTTGCAGAAATCAACACCAGTATAGATAGACCCTGCAATATAAATCTCATTTCATTTAATTAGTGCTGCCAAACTAAACCTCCATTGATGTACTACTATTGCCTCTTTACCTCACATGTTGCAGTTCACAAAGCACAACTCTTGTTCCCAAAACAAGAGAAGCAATTATGATGAACATAAAAACTGACAGGACACAAAGACAGATGATTACCTGTTGGAGTAACCACTTCCTTTAGGTCATGTTGATGTCTCTGTTGGAAAAGTTGAACTGAATGGTCCTCCGAAAAGCACCAGCTCCGTTTCTTCACTAGAGACAATCACCGTGATTGCCACTACTGACGCGGCAAACAACAGAAATCTGAGGATAACATCAAATAGTAAGTTATCCACGCCGGCCAGAGTAGGAAAGTTTGGTTCAATTTAAAATTGGATAGATTTGCCACCATTCACAAATTTTAGAAACTAAACTAAACCATCATTCATAGTTTGGTTCAATTTTTTTTAAAAAAAAAACAGGGTTCATTAAGTTCAACTAATACCCTGTCAAAGGTCAATACATTCAAAAGATACTGTCCATTAGCAATAGAAAAGTAAAATAACAACAATTATAACAACAACAATACTTTATTCAGTCACAGATTCTCACATTTCCAGGATCAAAATTAATTTAAAAACAACAAGGTTCAATAATCAAACACTTCATAAGAAAAATAATTAGTCAGCAACTAGGCCTCGATAGAATTTGAAACAGTCATCGTCCTTTGCTAACAAAATTAACTTGGTAAGCGACAAGTCTCTTGCAACCACAATTTTCTGGGTTCAAATACTTGAAGCTATATATCTTCAAATGGCCAGTTTCATGAATCTCAGACAATTATTAGCTATTTAAGGGGAATTTTAAAGGAAATGGGTATCATGCATAGGGGGGCTTTGAAACTTGGGATAAACTTTCAATCTCAAATTTCTAATATGATTTTCGCAGTGCTCCAAGTCACATACATGGTATATCAAAGCAGCAGCAGATTTATTAACACCTACTTCCAAGCTGGCAAAGAAAATTAACGAAATGTTGTTCACATTTCACATGAAGTTATAAACTTTTGGCTATTTCACAAAGATATATAAATTCCTCAAATTCCCGCAAATCAAAAGATGTAAAAATCCCATATTTTCTTATTGTTTGAACAAACAAGCAAAAAAATGAAAAAATATATAAAAAATTAATTTTTGTGTGTGTCAAAATAAGATCTTTTTGTTGTTTTTTGAGGAGAGAAGCAAAAGGGTAGGAGGACTCACGAGTAGCAGTAGCAGAAAGTTCAACTTTTTCAAGTTATCCATGAAGAAATTGGTATTTTCAAGTTGCTCATTACCTCTCATTGTTACCAAACTCGGACCAAGAACTCTCAGACCCAAGAACTACATTCATTTTCGTTCGCAATAGGGGAGAGGGACATAGAGAGCATACCTTGGTCGTAGGTGGTGTGGTGATGAGTGGCGGAGCAATGGGAGCGTGAGAAGGAGTCTGAGGCGTGAGAGCAACAGTGAGAGGGAGAAGGCGTGAGAGGGGACGAGATCTGCGGAGATGGCAACCCTAGCTAGACTTGAACTGATGAGGTCAGTGCTGGTATGCAGAAACTGGGAATTGAAGGATGAAAGGATACGCGCACGCGGGTATATAACCTAAGATAGCGTTTCCGTGTGGAACCGCTATCTTTTCCTGCAGTGGCACTTTTAATAGCGGTTCCACACGGAAACGCTATCTTAGGTGATACCTAAGATAGCGTTTCCTAAAGGAAACGCTATTAAAAGTCCCCCCATCACTTTTAATAGCATTTCCACACTGAAATGCTATAAAAGGTGCGTTATTAAAAGTCTAATCTGTTGTAGTGCCACCAGATTTGGGTACCTAAAGAAAAAGCATAAAAAAAATCTGTTTTGTAGGTGTGTTTGAAGGCCAAAAGCTCAAGCTAGTTTTTAGATAGTAGCTGCTCCAAACACATGATCGGAGACATCACAAAATTTACATCTTTCACTCCCAAAGAAGGTGGAAACGTCACCTATGGAGACAACAACAAAGGAAGAATTCTTGGCGTTGGAACAATAGGAAAAAGTCCAGCAATCAAGATTGAGGATGTTCTCTATGTGGAAGGGCTCAAACACAATCTACCAAGTATAAGCCAATTATGTGATAAAGGCTACAAGGTAAACTTTAAGTCAAATTTGTGTATGATCGAATCTATTCATGATAATAACATAAAATTGATTGGAAAGAGAATCAATAACATCTATATGCTAGAATTAGACAATTTAATTTCCAATGATGCATGTTGCTTAATTTCCAAAAAAGATGAAAATTGGCTTTGGCATAGGAGAATAGCTCACATTCATATGGATCACTTGAATAAATTGATTTCAAAAGAACTTGTAATTGGTTTACCAAATAAAAAGTTTGTTTAAGAATGCTTATGTGATGCATGCCAAAAGGGTAAACAAGTGAAAACCTCATTTAAGGCTAAAAACACTATTTCAACTAGTAGACCCTTACAATTGCTGCACATGGACCTTTTTGGACCTTCTAGGACAAAAAGCTTTGGTGGAAATCTTTATGCTCTTGTAATTGTTGATGACTTATCTAGATTTACTTGATCCTATTTCTTAGCACAAAAGAATGAAGCGTTTAAAGCTTTTAAGAAAATGGCTAAGGTTGCTCAAAATGAGAAAGACGTGAAAATTGTTTCAATTAGGAGTGACCATGGAGGAGAATTCCAAAATGAGGAGTTTGACAACTTTTGTGATGAACATGGTATAAAACACAATTTTTCTGTACCTAGAACTCCACAACAAAATGGAGTAGTTGAGAGGAAAAATAGGTCACTTGAAGAAATTGCTAGAACCATGTTAAGTGACTCTAATTTACCAAAGTATTTTTGGGCTGATGCTGTGAGTATTGCATGCTATGTTTTAAATAGAGTTCTAATAAGGCCAATTTTGAAGAAAACTCCATATGAACTTTACAAGGGAAGAAAACCTAACATCTCTCATTTTCATGTCTTTGGTTGTAAGTGTTTTGTGCTAAATAATGGAAAGGATAATCTTGGGAAATTTGATCCCAAAGCTGTTGAGGGTATTTTCCTAGGTAATTCATTAACTAGCAAAGCATATAGAGTGTTTAATAAGCGTACTTCATCAATGGAAGAATCTATTCACATAACATTTGATGAGTCTAACCCCAAAAGTTTGGAAAAGGACATTTTTGATGATGCAAAAACTCTTGAGGATGAAGTGAAATCTCATGAAGGAAAGGAGAGCAACAAGGAAAAGGAAGATGAAGAGAACAATAAAGAACCTCAAGCAGAACTTCAGCAAGAAAATCTTCCTAAGGAGTGACAAGTTTTAAAGAATCATCCCCTAGACAATATCATTGGTGAGATCACCAAAGGGGTAACCACTAGAAACTCTTTAAGGAATATTTGCAATACCATGGCGTTTGTATCTCAAATAGAACCAAAATGTGTTGATGATGCTATTAATGATGAACATTGGATGATTGCAATGCAAGAGGAGTTAAATCAATTTAAATGGAACAAAGTTTGGAATTTAGTTCCAAAACCCAAAAGTAACCAAATAATTGGAACTAAATGGGTGTTTAGAAACAAAATGGATGAGAATGGAATAATAGTAAGAAACAAGGCTAGACTAATAGCTAAGGGATATAATCAAGAAGAAGGAGTTGATTATGATGAAACATATGCTCCCATAGCTAGATTAGAAGCCATAAGAATGCTCTTAGCCTATGTGTATAAAATGAACTTTAAACTGTACCAAATGGATGTGAAAAGTGCCTTTTTAAATGGAATAATACAAGAGGAAGTATATGTAAGTCAACCCCCTGGCTTTGTTGATAGTGAGTTCCCAAATCATGTCTATAAACTGACTAAAGCCCTCTATGGACTCAAGCAAGCTCCTAGAGCTTGGTATGAGAGGTTAAGCAATTTTCTCCTAGAGAAAGGCTTTAAAATAGGAAAAGTTGATACAACACTATTTACTAAAACAAAATCACACAATATCTTACTTGTTCAAATATTTGTTGATGACATTATTTTTAGTGCTACTAATGAGTCTTTATGCAAGGAATTTGGTGAACTAATGCAAAGTGAATTTGAAATGTCCATGATGGGAGAGCTTACCTTCTTTCTTGGACTTCAAATTAAACAATGCCAAGATGGAACCTTCATAAGCCAAACAAAGTATTGCAAGGAACTACTAAAGAATTTTGGAATCGAAAGCACAAAGGAAATGGCAACTCCAATGAGTCCAGCCTGCTACTTGGACAAAGATGAACATGGTAAATCTATAGATGTATCCAAGTATAGAGGTATTATCGGATCCTTACTTTATCTCACTGCAAGTAGGCCAGATATAATGTTTAGTGTGTGTATGTGTGCAAGGTATCAAGCTATAGAGGTGGCATATGGAGCTCATTTACTAAGGTTACGTTCTTTGGACTTAATAAGATCTTAATGAGAAGCTCCGTCCACAGACATGGCACATAAAGCTCGTCTACCAGTTGAAGCACATCCAATTACCTTGTGTTAGTACTCCCATTTGCTGACGTGGCAAATGGACTCGGCTATTCTTTCAGATGGAAACGGTTATTTTCAAGAAGGACGCAAACTCTAAAAGAACCAACAGAATCTTATTTCAAGAACAAAAATCAAGAAAACAGATTTTGTTAAATCATATCCAAATCTATTTTAATTGATCCCAATGACTATAATTTGTTTTCTATATAAAGAGGGATCAAAGAAAGAAAAAAAAAGAACAACAACCTTACTGATTCTGAAAAGTGAGAATACGAAAGATTCAAGAGCTTCCAAAAAATGCTTCGTCGTTGAGATAAAAGTGTGATATTACTTAGAACTTCAATTTGTATAATCAGACTTTTAGAGTCTTTCTTCTACTCAATTATTTCTTTGAATTAGTGTGATTAAGAGAGGGTATCTCTTAGGATTGAACAAGGATAGAAGGGATCCTTGGGTATAGCAAAGCAAGTGTGCTTTCTGGTGAATTCTTGAGCAAGGAGGTTATCCTTGTGTTGCTGTAATTGGAATTTTCTAATTGCTGATTGTAGTGGAGAAAACCACAGAGGTGTGGGACTGGATGTAGGCTTACCAGAGGAGGTAGCCAAACCAGGATAAATCGGTTTGCTTGTTCTTCTCATCTTTAAACTCCATATACTTGTTATATGCACTTGTTTGTTGTGAATGAGTTTTATGAATGCTTGTTAACTTGAATCTTTGATCTACAATCTGTGTTAAACTTGTTGTTACTTCTTATAATTTTTCTTAACCTCATTATTTATTACATAACCTGATTCTTGGGAATCAAAATTGAGTGAAAATCAATTTTCTTTAAGAAAACATTGTTTTGCTTTAAATTGTTTAAAAAGTTTTCAATATCTAAATTCATCCCCCCCCCCCCCCCCCCCTCTTGAGATCGTAGCCACTACCAACAATCCTAACCCTCTAAATGGTAGATTCGACCAACACAAGGACATAGGGTTAGGGTTTTCATTTTTGACAAACCAACTTAGATTTAACATAAACATTTATTAACTAGATGATTACATGATCACTTCGATAAAAATTAACAAAATAATTCAAGTTCCTCACTAATAAATTTCAGCCAAGACATGAAAGACATGGTTAGAAATTTCAAGTTGATACAAGAACTTGGATTTAGCAAGTACATACCTTAGAAGCATGAGATTTATGATCATTTTCAAGTAGAAAAACAACAAAGTTCCTCCACCTCTCACTATAGGTTTCAGCCATGCCCTAAAAAATGAGGAGGAAGATTTTGTTTGCAACAATCTCTTAGATCAGGATATTAGAGATAATTATAAGAACATAGAAAGTAGTTTCACATTTTTAGGATTTTTCTATGATTTCTGGTGATTTTTCAAAGTTATGAACATAAGCTTGAATCTAGTTTGAACATGGTGATTTAAGACTTCAAAACATGAAAACTTATGAAGAACATGAAATTAAATGAAGGTAGAGAGTAAGACTCACCTCTTTAAGAACAAGAAATGAGCAAGAATCACTAACTTCCTTTGAAAACTCAAGCTTTTTCACTTGTAAGAAAATGGAGTGTTTGAGAGTTTGGAGAGGATGAAGAAGAATGTGGAAGAATGGAGAAGCTCCTAGCTTCTTCAAGAGCTTATGGCAGTCACAAGGAGGCTTGGCCATGTGAAATTGGGCTTGGCAAAAGCCCAAGTCCATTACCAAATTTTGCAACATAAAAAATGCTTAAGACTTTAATCAAAAACCTAGGAAATTAAGAGTAGGAAATTGGTTTTCATGGAATAACTCTTGGCCACGAAATTTGAGCCTCAAAACTGCAGCCCAACATGATTTGCATGAGTGAAAAATTGATCCACTTCACTTAGTGTATCATAGAAACTAGTTTAGGGACCAAAATGTAATTTCTATAGAAACTGTCATCATGAGGCCATGTGCACAATTAATGTGTTCACATGGGTGACTCACCACATGTGACTCATTGGTATCATCCGTTAGCAGCTCCCGGAAATCCCGTAATCTGCTCCGTTGCTTCCCCGATTCAATATGACACCCGGATAAAAAATAATATTTCACTTTTTAGTGAAATATTTCAAAATAACCAAAATCCTAGGAAATTAAATAAAAACCTTAAGTTTTTCGTTCACGGGTTAAAATTAGGTCTTTTGAGCAGTATAATTTTACTGTCAATGAAATTCGCGGGCCGGGATTCACCTGACTTTTCAACCTAAATTTTTATCGTAACTCTCTACGGTAAAGTAGAGTGTAAATAAGGTTTTCGGTTTAATTAAAAACATTTTCTAAGTCTCGGATAAAAATATAAATGTATGTATATAAGTTTCCGATATTAGAAAACAGTGAAAAGTCAGGGTGTTTCACATGAGCAGCCCGTGCTTAAAGACTGAAGCGTGTTTCAGTTTTTAAGTTGAGCAAGCCCGTGCTCAACAGTGAGCATGCCCGTGCTCATTGTGCGGACCGCGTTTCGCTGACGCTAAGTCCAGCACGACCGTGCTCAGGTGCAGCCTTTATATAGTTGGCACATAAACTGAGGGTTACGTTTTAACCCTACTTTCTGATGTCAGCCGTCACCTAGTGCAGCCAGAGCAGTCTTCTTCTATTTTTCCAGCAAAATCAACCAGTTCTTAGAGTTTTGGAGACCTTCGGGAGACCTTTGTTTATCAGAGTCAACCAATATTGGTAATGGTAACATTCTTTTTCTGTTTCCTTTCTCTTGTGAATTGTGAACTGATTAGTTTATGTTTTTGGTTAACCAAGGCATAGAATCGGACTGAGACGCTCGTGGGGACGTGACCAGTTGTCGTTAGGAGCTAACGTTTGGAACCTTCAATCCAGGTATGGGGAGAAGGGTAGTGTATATCATAGGCATTGGGGGTAGTGTAAGGTAAAGGGGTTCCCATAACCCCGATTTGTCATGTTTGATGATATGATTAATATGTTGGTTGATTTGCTATGATAATAGGTTTAATTGTTAATATGTTGTCCTACATGCCCATGTTCATAATATGTTCTTAATGGTTATGATGTTATTGTTAATATGAACATGATGTTGTGTTGTTGGTTATTGGCATGATTATGTTGGATGATTGTTGAGATATGATTGTTGAATACTAGTTGATTCCTGATGTTGTTGATTACGTTGGTTGAATGGTTGATGCCATAACTATGATGATGTTATGATTGAGTTGATGAGGATGTGGGATCTGGAAATATGTTGTTAAAATGGATTAGGATTAATGGACTTAATCATTGAAATAATTGGCTAAGAACTATGTTTTAACTCTACCCAGAACAGTACAGTCGTGCATTGAGCACGTCCATGCTGAACAGGGTGCACGCCCGTCCTCTCAGTTTGAATTCCGGAAAATGACCGTGCATTAAGCACGGTCGTGCAGCAGAGGAGCACGACTGTGCTGCTGAGCACAACCGTGACTAATAGGAAGCACACGCGTTCTTCACTTATGTGACCAGTGTAACACCCCCCTTGGGCATTACTTTGTAAACACGTGCGGAAATAAAATTAAAAGATAATTTGCTGGTGCTTTCGGAAAATAATTTATGTAAGTACATAAGTGTCTGAAATTGGGTTTAAAAATTTTGTTACGACTCCACACCTAATCCTTGATTGGCACACAGACTTACTATCATAGCCTGGCAAGCCTATTTAATTTAAAGAATATACTTGAATAAAAACTAATATTTTTACGAAAATTTCGATAGAGTCTCCTCTGTAATTCGGACATCCCAAGATAGAAACACCTGTTGAAATATTTCCATTTTCATCCCAGAAATTCCAGTCATACAAGAAAACATAAAGACGGTATTTTTCAGAAAATATTTACATAAACAAATACCTGACCAAAATGAAAGATTTTAAATTTTTTCATCCAAAAGAAGGGCTCTCCGAGCCATTTACATTTCATCCAAAAATAAAGGCTCTCAGAGCCATACTCATACATACTATCAAAAATAATCTAAGTTTCAAACCCTAAGCTGGTCATTCTAAAAGTTATTCCTGAGAAAACTCACATGATCTTTCCACAGTCAAGTACTTCATCAAATAACCATATCTAAGCCTCTGAATGACTTAAGGAGACTCCTATGCACCATCTGTACTAAAGCACCCAGGGTACAATAGCGAACCAGAAGAAAACCTAATATGTCTGTAAGGGTGAGATCCCAATATATGGATTTAAATACGATAACCACATGCACGACTCTCAATTACCATTTAACATGAATATTCAAAGATAAACAATATATTTATCAAAGGGTTTCATACCCGACAGTCGTACCCGTTTTAAAAACCATGACACTTCAATATTCCACAACTAACTTTGAGACCTAATCTCCGGAGCTCCAACCAACAAATAAATGAGTTGATTAGGCTCTTGTTGCCAATTAAGGTAGAATCAATGCCCGATATAGCAAAGTTCTATTGACCATTCCACAGTCCAACTCAAGTCAAAGTGGTGACTACATATAGCACATGGTCTACGTGGTCATATATCCATCAAGGCACAGTGATGCAAAGGTCATGAATACTTGCCACCAAGCATTCAAGTCCTATGCAAAGGCACGTCTGCCCTGGAATGCATGTAAAACGTTTTGTTCTCATTGTTTTCTTTGTGTTCAATCTTTATGTGTCGGAGCTAAAAGCCTCACGACCAAATCACCATTTTAAACTTTCAAGTTTAATACCTCTTTCAAATATAATTGACTCCAAGTCAAAAGTGTGCAAATCACGAAATCTAGACCGATGCACCAGTCTTAGATACGTAGATTTTAGCGAACAAAACCAATAAACCACTTATAGGACATCTAGTCCATAACTTCACCTTTCGGACCCCAGGCCCATATCATTCGGACCCCTGGCCCATATCATAGAACACTAGATCCGACGTCTCGATTGCTAGGTTCGTTTAAACCATTTTCGTTCTGTGAAATACAAAACAAAACCAAAGTTTCCTCAACTTATCTAAGTCGACGGAAATAACACCATTGTGTAAAACTCATTTCCAGAAATCCTTTCCGTTTGAAATTCATTTATAAAACCATCAAATCATAGAGAAATTCGTTTTTCTCAAATCCGTTTTCTTTTGAAAACTCCTTTTTCCATAACAACTTCAAATCCTCGTAAAATCATTTCCAACTCATTTCTATTTAAAATAATAAAATTGTCCCTCATAGTTTTCGTTGTCAAATACCTTTCTAATGTATTTTTCGTTGGAAATAAAGTCATTTGTAAATCAAATGATTTTCTCTTTTACAAAAGTTCTTCATAATCATTGTTAAAATATCCTTGACACTTACATTTCTCAAAATAACTTTTCATCTTATTTTTGAATTTGTTTGGAAAAAACAACGTAACTGAAATATTTTCAAAATGTCGTCCTCCCTATTTACTTATAAATCACTCTTTTCTCCAAAACATCATCAAATATAAATACTTTCAATATTTTTCTTCCATAAATCAAATCCTTTGAATTTCTCCTCAAGCTTTTTCAACGCTTTTATCTTTAATTTAATTGAGCACTAACCAATGTCAGGCTTCTCAGTCAATCAACCAATCAACAGATAATCCATACATAGCAGATATCCATATATCACAGTATAATCATGCTTTCACAGAAAACATTAAAAACCACATGACAGTCATATAACAATTTAATTTGACACCACACATCACCACAAACTCAAATACGACACACAATTAGCATGCAGTTACCGAAAATCCCTCAAGCAGTCTCCCCTTACCTTTGAAGACAAGAATAAGATCACTCATTCCGGGTTCCTCTAACGCTTCGCAACGCTTATAACAACTTCGAGATAGCTCCAACCACTTACCCTCTTCTCCTTCAACTATGACCGTCACATCCACATAGATGGAAATGGGTCATCAACATAGCCAATAGCAAGTACAACCAAAAATCAGAAACTTATCATCACAAAACATAAGTTTGTACAACTTAAACAATTAATTCACTAAGGAAAAATGATATTGGTTTTTCATTTAAAATAATCGGGGTTTTAAGAAGAATTGAGGAAAATGAGATTTGCTCATAGAATCATGAAATCAGTTCAAGAAATCACTAATTCAGTAACTCAATTGCTTAAAAACATAATTATTTTCATGTTTAACAACTGAAATTAGAATAAGTTGGGGTTAGGGTTTAGAGTGAAATTGGGAAAATTTGAAAATAGGCAAGGTATAGTGAGGAAATCACTCACCCAACAAAGAGGAAGAAGGAGATGGTGGTTGTAGGGTGATCCGGCATGGCGGAGACGGCTGAGGACGGCGGCGGCACGACATCAACAGTGGTTGAATGTTTCTATAACACTCTTGACCAAAAGAACATGGATAAGTTTCAAGGAAAGGAGAAGGAAGTCTCAAACTAACAAAAAGGAGGTTGAAATCACCTTGTACAGTGGCTAGAAGCTTCTCACCGCGACGGACATCGCGTCAGACGGCGGAGCGAAGGGCCAAACCGAGTGCAGGCAAGGCGGTCCGAGCAGGGTGAACCAGACGTGGTGGTCGCACGACTCCGGGTGGCGGTGCAAGGGTGGCGCCGATCTGAGCAAAGCAAGGAAGAGGGAGGAGAAATATGAAGTAGGAAGGAAGAAGAAGAAAGAAAGAAAGAAAGAAAGAAAGAAAGAAAGAAAGAAAGAGAAAAAATAGAAAGAAGAAGGGTTTTCTGTCATCGCGTACGGGGCAGGGAGATATAAGGAGGAAGAAATTTGTGATTAGTAATCGTAAGTACAAAATGAGTAGTAAATATTGAGCCTAAAAATAAATATGTTTTTGGCTTTTCGATTCAAAAATAATGCTTGATAATTATATACTTTCAAAATTTAAATTAGAGTGAAGATTGATAGTTGAACTGATCAACTAAGAAAATCAACGGTCCAAAATTAATCTCTGATTAATGTCAAACCAAAATATTTTTAACTCTAAAATTAAATAGAATAAAATATAAAAATAATTTTCTTCCAATCTCATTATTACAAATAAAATTTTTTTTCTGAACAAATACTCATAGTGAAAATAACATATAGTATTGTTTATTAATCGTGCCTATACTGATATAAGACAGTATTAACGCACTCAAAAATAAATTTTAAATGAGTAATTAAAATTACTCAAACCAAATCACATAAAACTAAAAAAAAAAATAAACATATACAGATATTTACTATTATTGAAGAATAGTAAAAACCGGGGTGTTACAACCAGCACGACCGTGCAAAGGATCAGCACACCCGTGCTCCCCTACAGACCAGAGATGGAATTAAGGACTTTTAAGGGGTTTCTAACACCAATTCCCCAATGATGAAGAGATAACACAATCAATCAATGTGATGTATTAGATAACCCGATCAATGATTAACAAAGGTGATTAAGATGATGAGATGGTGAAGTTGTTGAGTTTGATAAGCCGATACCCATTGGGTTACCGCACGCTGATGAGTTGTGCGTTGGTGCTTTTTTACCAAGGGAGACTTGACCTTGTGGTTTGGGTCTAAGGTGTTGTTGATGTTGTACCTTGGTAGCCAAGAGTTTGCTCCAAGGGGGCCTTGACCCGGTTGGGTTTAAGGTGTTGCGATAGATTCAGCTGCGGTCGATTCCGCTGGTTAAAGGTTTTGTGGTAGATTCCACTGTTATCTTCGGTTGATTCCGTCGAAGCAAAGGAGATGTCGTTTGCCCGTTGTTTGTTGTTATGCTGCATGCATCATTGGAGATGTTGTTGTTGGTGGATGTTTGACATATGGGAGATCGTCCTAAAGTACGATGATCTGGCCATCCACGGTAGGTTACCCTAGGTTTGGTAACTGTTCGCCCCCGTGACGAGGCATTTGTTGGTTTGATGCGTTGACTATCCAAGGAGTAGATTCTCCGGTGTTGAGTAGATTCTCAATGTGGATATTTAACTCTAAAGTCGTTCATCCCGAGTTAGTGTGGATCCACATGCATGTTGGAGTAGTGTTGCATTGCACTGCATAGCATACTTGGTTGATATGATGTTGATTGGATGTTGATATATATATATATATATATATATATATATATATATATATATATATATATATATATATATATATATATATATACACACACACACACGTTGATGTATGTTATGATGATGCTATGATGTATGTTTTACCTTGCTTCCTATCTCCATGCCGTATATGTTTACATGATTCTTACTCCCTGTTCTTTGTTTGTTTGTTTGGCCTGATTGGCACCTTGCAGAGGATGGCGAGCAGTCAGGAGAGGAGTGACTCAGGAGCCACCACTCATAGTTAGGACTTTTCCTTATGTTTAGTTAGTTCAGTTGTATTCTGAGGATTTCATTCCGGAATGGTTATACCAGATCTATTGTGACATCGGGTTGGGTTATGTTGTTTATCTTTTGGTTTATTTGTTTTAAACTTGTCTTATTTTCAACGTTTTGAGAACTCGTTCATGTGGGACCTTTCTACCCATGGACAAATGTTTTATTTTATCTAGTAAATGCATGGTTTATATCTTTGTCTTTAAATTGCTTTATAACATGCGGGGTAGCAGGGTGTCACACAAGTTATATTGTGACAATAAGTCAGTCATGTTGTACTCCGATAACAACAGGAGTTCAATGAAGTCGAAGGTTAACAACATCAAATTTCCAATTAGCTATAAAACACTGAGGAACAAACTTTATGCTAGCTAACCCACTAACCAAAGGCTTGACACCTAAGGTCTTTCATGATAATGTTGCTCATGGGTGTTGGTTTTGATATTGCCTAAGATTAGTGTGAGTTTTCCGTTTTTTTTTGTTCTATGTTCTATGTTTTGGATTTGGTATAGACTTTATGTTATGTTTGATTTTGTGCATAAATAATTTTTTTTAAGGTTATTATTATAATAACTGTCTTAAGTTTTGGTTATGTGCAAATATTTAATTTGCACATAAGGAACTTCAGTATGATCTCACTAAAGAATAAAGTTGGACCAGTTGGAAATAGGCATCACTTAGAGATCATATTGCATGAAATTTTCATGCCAGTCATCCATATCGATCTATGTCATCAAGTGCATTGATATGGTAGTCGTCGGGGTTTAGTCACAATATACGTTAGTGGCGACAATCGCGATGGTCCCATTATTGATGTATGAGGTGGACAAGATTGTAAAGTGGAAATCTAAGGATAACAGCATTCGAATGCACGCCTAAATAACTCTGATATAATTATTATGATATATTAGCCAAGTAGGAGATTGTTGGAATATTTTATTCCAATATCATAACGTGGGCAGATATCGGTAATTAATTATATTAGCTATTTATCAATTAGGAGCCTTAATTGATATGTGATCAAATTAAGTGATAAGGCCAATCAGATTTCTGATTTGATAATTGATTATCATTAATTATCTGATATGGGCGAAATATAAGTGGATGTCACTGATAACCAATTTTAGAATAATTGGAACCCTAATTGGTCATCACCCTACATATAGGCTATGGTCCCCAACACACCGGACATAACGAACATCGCCTCTTCTCCCCATCTGAAGAGCGACTAAGGCATAAAGAGTCCAGGTTGAGGAAGAGCCATAAAGCCACCATTAACCATCTTTGTTATTATCATCATCTATGTTGATCGTCAAGATATTCTACACAAGAAGACGAGCAACCTCCTTGTTCGTGATAGATTGCTGGTGAATGTTAGTGATCGATTTCATCATTTAAAGAACGATTAAGATCAGGAACCCCTATGGATCCAAGTATATTCATAACTTTAGAATCCTAGTAATCCGGCATGATGTAGATCCTATGCTATGTGGTAAATGTGCTCTAGGATGCATGTATATAGATTTAACACTTCCGCATAAAGAATAAAGAACCTAAAAAAAGTGAAAAATGAAATAGCGTGTGTGTATTCAGTTTATAGTGATCAGAAATGCTCTTTAGCCGAGTTGTTATTGTATCACTTTTGACTGTTAGGTTTATCATACCAGCCTCCACCAAGCACCTCTAGAGCCCCACCGTGGTTTATCATACCAGGTTCAGCTCCTCACCACCAAGAAGAGGTGCTTTCCACTGTTCCAGTAATCTGCGCTACTATAACGGGTAGCAGGCTCTTCAGAGAATCAAAATTCCACTCACCATCATCCCTTATAAAAGCTGAGATTGTTAGGAGAACACTTTCCGGCAGGGGTAAGTGATGGTGGGACGCCACTGGACGATGTCGAGTCCGGCACGACTGTAGGGTGTGGGTAGCGATGTGGTCGTATTGCCGGACCAGGGGGAGGGGCATTGGGAGGAAGGGGAGTGGGGAGGAGAATGGATGTTTTAGTTGATCAAGGAGTGGTGGATAATTTTGTGGGATCACGAAGGGGTGAGGGAGTGGGATAATGGAGGGAGACTGACCTCGAAGAAGACAAGTTATTAATCATTTATAAAATAATAATAATAATAAAAATAATAATAATAATAATAAATATTAAAATTAATTATTATTATTTCACTACAAAAAATCAACTGTTTAGCGACCGGCATAACCGGTCGCTAAACTGTCTAATTTGGTCGCTATTTAATTTAGCGACCGAGTTAGCGACCGATTCATGGTGGTGGCTGATAACCTGGTCGCTAAGATTTTAGAGACCGAAATATTAATTTGGTCGCTAAATGGCGACCGTAATTTCGGTCGCTAATTAATAAAAAACTGTCGCTACACGGTTGGACACATTATTTGGGTAACCATTTTTAGCGACCGACAATCAGTTGCTAGTTCGGTTGCTAATGTTGGTTACTGTTAACCTATATTAGCGACCGATATTCGGTCGCCTAGACCACAACTTTTTAATGTTAACTAAAGTTTAGTGACTGAATTATTGGTTGCTAATTCGGTCGTTAAACTGGATTTTATTAATTTTAAAAAAAAATTAATTATTAAAATAATAAAAAAATTTGTTTTTCTTTAAAGTTTAGCAAAATTACTAATAAAACACACCAAATTACTAATGAAATATACCATCATAAGAAATAATGAATATATATATAAAAAATTAATCCAAAGTGTCGTACAAGAATCGTTTAAAATCAAAAAAATGAAAAAAAAAATCAGTCATGATGAGGGGGAGGTGGAGGAACCCAATCATCCTCAGTGTCCGTGCCGCCAACGTCTGCTATCTGATCGTCCTCTGCAGTAGCAGTATCAGTAGCTAGCGGCGGAACTGGAGGAGCGACAGCGGGTGGCACAACCGTCAAAGAATCACCCTGAGCAACTGGACTCTGGATCCTCATCTGCTCCAACACCAGTCACAGAGTCTGGCCCTGCTCAATGCTCGTCTGCATCAGCTACTACCATGCCTGAGTCAACTGTGCAATCTGGTTCGCCATCTGCTGCTCTCTCTCTCCCTTCTCCCGAAGCTCCACGTTTAGTTGCGTGATGATGTTCTGCATTTGGTTGAACTGCTCCTGAGGGGCGGTATTGACATAGGAAGGAGCAGGCATGCTGGATGATAAAGCGATAAACTCGCCTCACAGGTGTCCGAGTCCATACACGTGCCCCTTCTTGTTCCTGCCCCCGACGACCTCCAAATAAATGGCATTATCATCGACGGAGATAGGAGAGCTTGGCCCATCACCAGTCAAAGCCTCATCTTGTGATTGTGAGGCACGTGATGTGGCATCGTCCTTCTTCTCGTTGAAGCCCACCTGCAAAGTATAGATGAAGATATTGAGTTAAAATTATAATTAATATTAACAAATCAATTATAATAAATTACAAGTCAACACTAAATTGTTTTTTTGCTTACAGCATAGTTGCGGGCCCTGTCGATGACCCATGTCCCCGACTTCAACTTCTTTGTCCTCTCCACCAACTCCATAGCAGTGGGGGCCCCCTGTTTCTGTGCTTTCTTCACAGAAAAATATAATCTTAAATTCATAAGAATATTTAAAAATGAAAACTCATTAAATAGTATACTAAGTCAAAAGTTTGAAGTATTACCAGCTCGTCGTAGTGGGAGGCGGCTGATTTAGACCCACTGGTCCAAGCACATGCGCCACCATCAGAAGCCCGATTACGCCGACTTGTGGCCTGGATCTCCTGGAACTTCTCAGTAGCCCAGTACTGGTCCAGTTGCCTCTTGATCTCGGGATTCACCCACTTCCCCTTATTCTCACCCTTCCTCAGCTTGTTCGTCAGATTCTTCATTACCAGTGAGCCTTTATGCTCAAATATGTCCCTAACGAGACCCTTTAACGCTACGTCCCACTTATACTCTTTCTGCAACTTACAGTTGTTAGGAAATTCGTGTGTGTGTGTGTGTGTGTATAGATATATATAATGTAAATTTAATTTAAATAACTTAATAAATTGTTACCTAAAATTCTTTAAACAACTGATCCCTATAGCCTCCTGGGATGGCCTTCCATGTAGGCCATGGACCATCAAACTTGCGTCGTAGGATCTTCGATATCGAATCAGAAGGGCCCTTCGCGGGCAGAAAGCTGCAGTAAAATTAGAGCATTAATAAATGTTATAAATAAATAAAAAAAATACAAGTAAATATAAATTAACGATACTTTATAGATATTTAAAATATAAAATTAGCTTACTCGTTATCCCCCCTGGGGAAAAGAAGAATCCTCCTGTCGGATGGACCACGACTCTCCTGTCCCGATGATGATGATGGTCCTGTCATAGGTGTGGATGATGACGGTGCAGCCTGTGTCCCGACCACATGAGGCTGGGTAGGGGGTGTAACTCCATCACCCTGATGTGTCTTGTCCACAGAGGTGCTGGTACGGTGGTCTGAGACACCCCATTGTGTCCCTTTATGTCATTTAGTTTAAAACCTCATTATTTAATTACTTAATCACACACTTAACGTGAAAACTACGTAAAAATTGAAACTTATTTTCTTAAGAAAATAGATTCATATAGAACAGAATATGAAAACATAAATATATTAAACATACTTAAAGCATCAGAGTTATCAAAACACTGTTTCAGGGCATCCCATCAATAGGATCCTGAACTGGTGCATAGTTATACAAAACATAAGCGGAAAGATAAAGCTTCACGACACAAATGCACTGGCCATAGCTAACTAGACCCTAATCACCATGGGTCATAGCTCGTCCTCCTGCATCTGGTTCGTATGGAGTCCCATCCAACTCCTCCTAGTTACGTTCATCCACAGGGTCTTCTCGTATGGTTCCACAAGGAGACAAAATACAACATACAGAAATATACAGGGGATAAGAAACAGTTCTATCATCAAAAGCGGAAAAGAGTCCAAGTAAACTATACAGTAATTATCATAGACACAACATCAGTCAAGTCATCCATCTTCCATAAAATTCTTATATCCATCCTACCCTCACTCCTGCAACTAAAACTTGATACTGAAAATGGCTATGGTTTCCCTATCCTAGTTATGGTTATCGGTCAGTCGTCCAAGTGACACGTCCCATTCCTGGTGCGCATCCTTGGTCATGGTGAGAATGCTCATGCAAAGCAATGACACTATAGCTGCACATTAAACCCGGTGCACACCCCGGACCGTGGGTGCTCATGCAAAGCAATGACACTATAGCCGCACGATTATCCCGGTGCAAACCTTCACCATGGTAAGAACGTTCACGCAAAGCGTGACACTACAGCTGCACGATGATCCCGGTGCACACCTCATCCACTCCCAGAGGTGCTCATGCAAAGCAATGACACTCGTAGCTGCACAAGTTAAGTTTACCCTTTGGACGGTCCCACAAGGACTTCGGGTCTTGTATGTGTCCCATATACGGTTATAGAAACAACACAACTTATGAACCTCGCAGACTCCTATGGTCATAACCTAGTGCCTTAACCTCTCATCAAGACCTCAACACATGCTCTATGTCACAACACCTCTTTAACATATTTCATGTAGGTTAGGCACCTCTAAAAATCATCATGATCCTCACGCCCAAAACAACTCATCTCTTATAGACCACATATATATATTCGCTTAATCCACTAAGCATAAAGTAAATACCACACAGATCATGCATAACATCAAGTCAATCAAAGATATTTCAAAACATCAACATAGCACTAAATCAGTTCAATAAAGGTAATAAAACTCAAATCAACCATCAACAGTATAAACATCAACCTAATATCGATCAACCTACAATCCCCGAATCACCATGGATGTTTTAGAAAAGCAATTTAAAGTGATTCTGGTCTTGTCGATTATTCAACTTCTAGTAAGGTTTAGGTCGCCCTACATAATTACTACATAATCTACTACTTATCGATTCCGACGATAGGTTGATTCTTTCCCTCACCTAAGTTATCACCGAAAGCTCGAATTCCCATCTCCTCGTTATCCGACCATGAGGTGTTAACACCACCTTCAACAAAACAACATAAAAACAACTAAATCAAATAAACTCATCTATGTTCTCATTAGGTAGGTTCGACCATTTAAATCTAATGAGAGTTAGGTTTCATTTCACACTCTAAGATTTTAGATACTTAACTCTTAGGTTCTAGGTGACTTAGATAATTTGTTATAACTTGAAAATATTGAATAAAATCATCCAAACTCTTAGGTTAGGTTTTGGCCTTGTATAGTAAAATAGGTTAGAAAACTTTAAACCTTCCAATCTCTTAGATTTTGTATCCCAATGTATTTAGGAGCTCAAATCCATGATCATATTGAATATAGAAGAAAACAAAATATCCTAGGTCCATAAACCTCATAGGTTCGGCCATCACAAGATAACTAGGTTACAAATCTCTAAACTTTCCAATCTTTTAGACTTAGCATCATAATGTCTTAAGGATCTTCAAGTCCATGCTCATTTTGGAAAATGAAAACTCAAACATCCAAGATCCAAAACATTGAGTTTCGGCCTAGCCTAGGAGAATGAGTAAAAGCCTTTTGTTTGATGAAAACTCTTAGGTTTGGCATCACAAAGTATTAAGAGGTCTAAATCCATGATCATAGTTAGAAAGTTGAACTCAAGCATCCTAGGTCCAAAACCATATAGGTTTGGCCATCCTTGGATAAATAAGCTAGAGATTTTCAAACCTTTCAAGACTTTATATTTAAGATCAAGAGGGATCTAGAAGCTCAAATACATGATCATCTTTCAAAAAGTTGAAACAAAACTTGCTAGACCGCCATGTATAGGTTTCGGCCATCCTTGGAAATAAGAGGTAGAAATTTTTGTTTTATACAAACTCTTAGTATGTGAAAAGATAGGTTAATACAAGACTATAGAAAGTGGTTTCAACTCAAAAGGATTTTTCTACAATTTTCTAGGGATTTTAGAAGTTGAAAACCCATTAAAAACACTTAAAGAAAAAGTAGAGTAAACCATAAGGTAAAAGAAGAAACTTGCAAAAATATTGAAATAAGAGTATTACCCTTGATACAAGGATCAACTTTTGTGAAGAAATTGAGTTGAAAAGATGAATAAAAATGTAAGCTTTATGAGTATGAAGTTTGAAGAGAAAGGAAGAAGATGAAGAAATAGTGTTTTTGGAGAAGAAAAAGTGAGTTGATGAAAATGAAAGTGTGATATATAGGGAGAGAGAGAGGGTCACGGTTTTGAGGTAGAGAAATGAATGCTTGGAGGCCAAGTTTTGAGTTATGTCATGTTTGGTTGGCAAAAGTTGAAAGGAATGATTTAATTGATTATAAAATAGTAAATTTTGAAAAAAAAAGTAATGACAGTACTTTTATGGATGTGACATAAAGCTTCTACAACCATACCTCCTTTCCCTAACAAGTCACCTCATCTCTTTTGTGTCCCCTAGTCTGCTCCATTTCGTACCCGGTTATAGTTCCGATCGTATATTCCCGAAGTGTTCACCCGAATAAAATATTTTATTTTATTTTATTTTTGAACTAAAATTTTTAAAATAACGAAAGTTGAAGGAAACATGATAAAACACTAACTGTCTCGTTCATGGGTCAAATTTAGGTTTTCTGCTCAGTAAACTTATACTGACTGTGAAAACGCAGACCGACTTTCGTCTGAATTTTCAACCGAAAATTTTACTGTGACTTCATATGATAAGGTGGATTAGGAATATGATTTTATATTATTAAAACAAAATATTTTCTACTTTCATATTAAAATATAATTACTTATATTTTAATTGATTAAACAGTATAATGAAAATCAAGCTGTTACATGGTCTCGATCTGAAGGCTGTGGGTCGGCCGGCGGAGGGACTCTCGCAGTACGACCTATGCCACGACCTCCACGACAACCCCTAACTCTAGAGGAATCTGCCATCTGTGTAAAAAATGAAAAGATGATTACACAAGAGTGTAAATAATACAAAAATAAATTACCTAAGTAGAATGACATTTACACAATGAATTATGACATAAATAAATTACCTAAGTAGAATCTCCGTCACTAAATTCACCCTCACACTCATCAGTCTCACTTGATCGGAATGTGCCTTCGCTAGATGCGTCCAACTCGTATTGATCCATTAACTCTCTTTCAACTTCTTCCCCATTTCTAGAAATGTCAGCCAGAGAATTAACAATAATGTCCGGCGTAATTTGCAACGGTACGTGGGGTCTTGAAAACTCATCATCTTGGTACGAAGCATCTTTTTCAGGCTGGTTGATTACATTATCAGTAATTATACTGTGAGCCTTTATCTTAATAACACCCAACCAGCCTTGATGTCCTTCGGGATATGACGAGTAATAAACCTGATCTGCCTGTTGTGAAAAAATGAATGGGTCGTACGCCTTATTATACCTACGAGACAGTCTAACTTGAACAATACCATATTTTTTATCGATTTTTGTCCCTGCGTCAAGAGTAGGATCAAACCAATTACACTTGAAGATAACTAACTTCATCACGGGGAAACCGGTATAATCGAGTTCAAGGATGTCAGTTAGAACCTCATAGAAATCATCATCTACATTGCCATCAGTGACTCGCACACAAACACCATAGTTACACGACTGCATTCCTTCATTCCATGTTTTTGTGTTAAATTTATATCCATTTACAATATAAGTATTCCATGATGTAACCCATCTGTTAGGCCCCCATGCCAAATTTGTCAACAATGGATTTTGAACATTGTTTTCTGGATCTAGTACCTAAAAAATCAAATATTATATTATTCTTATACATGCTATATATTTAAGGAGATAAAATGTATTGCAACAAATGAAGATGCTTAACCTACATATTTACTGGACCACGTAGCAAAGTGTAAAGTAATTACTGATCGTTTGAAATGTCAGGTTGGAGATCCCTTAGAAAATTTCGTACATCCTACATATGGGAGATTAACAGCAGGACGATTAATAATCATAAATGTCAATTGAACTTATAAAAGACATTGTAGAAACTTACTCTAAATATGGCGCCACCTCTTCACAAATTTGAAGGATATACAGATGAGCAGCATTAATGTCATGTTGCTCCAAGAAATATCCTTTTGATTTACCACTAAATCTGCCCGGATAGTTGATATTGATATAGGAGGACTAGTTGAACTTCCTTCACCCAAATCAACGTTTCTAGGCATCATTGTCCTTCTCGTGTTAACTTCGTCCGGATAGTAATAAGAGGCAAAAGTGGAAGTCTTCTCTACTAAGTATGCTTCACAAATGGAACCCTCCACTCGTGCCTTGTTCTTGACTTTGTGTTTAAGGGAGTGCAAGAACCTATTAAAGAGGGATACATACAAATAATTACTAGTTTTAGGGAAAGCTAAACTGATTTCGTGTTCGTGAATTTCATATGTATTAAGTAAAATAGTTGATGTTGTTTACCTCTCAAATGGATACATCCAACCGTATTGGACTAGGCCACCAACTCTTGCTTCGTAAGGTAGATGAACTGGAAGGTGTTCCATAGAATCAAAGAAACTCGACGGGAAGATTTGCTCCAGCTTACATAACAAAACGGGTATCTTGAATTCCATATCCTTTAATTGATTCACATTTAGTGTTGTCGATGTAAGCTCCTTGAAAAAGTGGCTAAGCTCAACAAGTGGGTTCCAAATTGGTTTCGGTAATGCGCCGAACACAATTGGAAGCAACCGTTTCATGAACACGTGGCAATTATGACTCTTCATTCCATGTAACTTTTCTTCCTTAATGTCAACACATCTACCCATATTGGAAGCATACCCATATGGTAACTTTAGTTCTTTAACCCACTTACAGACGGCCACTTTCTGTGTTTTGCTTAGTGTATAACTTGCCTTCGGTTTGATATGTCTGCCACGACCACCGTCCTGCAACTCAAGCTCCTTTCGATTACAAAATTCAGTCAGATCCAATCGGGCTTTATTTGTATCCTTTGTCCTCCCATTGATGTCCATCACAGTGTCAAACACATTCCAAAACACATTCCTCTCAGTATGCATGACATCAATGTTGTGACGTATTAGATGCGTCCTCCAATACGGTAACCTCCAAAATATACTTTGTTTTGTCCAATTATGGTTGACGCCATAATCAGGAATATGTTCTCCTTGGGATTCATGGACGAGCGGTAAGTACTGTACTCTCCGCCATACATTAGGACCAAACAAACATGGTGGAGGTGGTGTTGTCTCCGTACAACGCTTCTTGAATGCATTCTTCTTCCGCTTATAAGGATGATATTCTAGAAGGAATTGAAGATGACAATCAAAATATGAGATCTTCCGACTATTTTTAAGCGGGAATGCCTTCGATCGCTCCATACATATTGGGCAACCAAGATTCCCCGTGGTCATCCAACCCGACATCATCCTATAGGCGGGGAAGTCGTTGATTGTCCACATCAAAGCTACTTTCATCATGAAATTCTGCCTCAAAGATACGTCATATGTCAACACACCATCATTCCACAGCATCGTCAACTCATCTATCAGCGGCTGCAAGTACACATCAATCTTACCTTTTGGATTAGACGAACCTAGAATTATCATTGTTAGGAACATAAACTCCCGCTTCATGCACATCTCTGGGGGAAGATTGTACGGAGTCAGGATAACCGGTCAACCAGAGTATGCTTTTCCAGACTGCCTGAAAGGATTAAATCCATCAGTAGATAACCCAAATAGGACGTTCTGAGGGTCCTGCGAAAATGCCATATGAACCCTATCAAAATGCTTCCAAGCTTCTCCATCAGATGGATGACACAAGACATCTTGCTTCCTCTCATGCTCACTATGCCACCTCATGTGAGATGCAGTGGCCATCGAAGAGTACAATCTTGTAAGTCTTGGCACGAGCGGAAAGTACCACATCTTTTTTAGCGACCTATTCTTCTCAATGCCCATCCTAGTGGTTGTCTTATACCAATCCGCACCACAAAATCGACAACATGTTATGCTCTCCGATGAATCATCCTTATAGTACAACATACATCCATTCGGGCAACAATCAATTTTCAAACACCCCAGACCCAAATTTTCCACAGACTTCTTAGCATGATAAAAACTAGTAGGCATCTGATTGTCTTCTGGCAACGCCTTGGACACTGACCTGGTGAGGCGATTAAAACAGCCTTCTTGCATATTGTAGTCAAATTTAATACTCAACCATTCCATGCACATCGACAACTCTGTGTACTCCCGACATCCTTCCCACAATGGAGATCGTCCAGCACTCAGCATATCATAGAATCTTTGAGCTTCGGGATTCGGATTCTCCTCTATGTATTGGGAACCCATTCCACCATCTTCTCCCCCATCTTCTTCTAGTACAACACCAACCAATGGTCCAGCATGATCCATTATCATCTGCTCGTATGGATTCAATTCTTCCCTCCGGTCACCACTTCCATAGTACGAACCTTCAAACACAATCGGGTTTAAATCAGGCAACGTCTTACCATGGTTACTCCACCAATAGTAATCAGGCATAAAGCCCTTCTCATAAAGAACGGCTACAACTCCATCCACGCTTTTGAAAGATTGACACTTGCATCTTTTACAAGGACACCTCAAATGATCACCGCCCAGCCGTATAAATCTCTCCAGACTAACAACAAACTCTAGAAACTCACCCACTCCAACTCTATACTCTTCCCTAAGACGTTTATTCCGATCCAACCAACGATACATGCATTTCCGATTCTCTAGAATATCCATTGCTGGCAATTAAATAGCCTGACCAACCCTACAATAACACTTATATATTACGATGCATTCCAATAACTCCATTAATCTCGTTCTTATGACAAGGTTTGAACCTATCCCATTCGAGAAGAAACCTTTACCACACTCGGCTAATAATAATTATTCCCTTATTCAAATACCTTATACTTAACAAAATTTCGGCAGCATTTCCCATCGGTCTCCAAGTACACGACTCGAGCACGGTGAGAATCACCGTGATCAAGTATGCACAAGGAGAACAAAAGGAAATGCATCAGACCGAGATTTCAACAAGTATATAAGGCATTTGAGCATGGAAATGACTATTGTACGAGTGTGCAAAAGGGTTTTTCCCAAACTGTCCCACTTGTACAATTCAAGATTCAATACAATGAGCATGCGTACCCTGAGAAGGTACGCATGCTCATTAATATTGAATCTCAAATAGGAAACTAAGGCTTTCGTAACTTAATAATTAACTCTAGCAGAAAATAAAACCATTGACTTATAAGGATTGCAGCATACTTCAACAAATATATATTGAAGCATAATTCAATACAAACTTAGATAAAATATAGTAGAAAACATCATATTGAGCTCCGTTCTCCACTAACAAGTAACACATAATTGTCAAACACATGCATAACTTCTAAATTAGCAACACACAGCAAGCATCCCGCCTTTTTGACAGGATCACATCCTATTGAGCTCTGCTCTCCACTAATAAACAACACATAATTGCAAATACATGCATAAATATTAAATTATCAGCACACAATCAGCATCTTGTCTTTCAGGCAGGATACCTTCCTATTGAGCTCCGCTCTCCACTAACAAGTAACACATAATTGTCAAACACATGCATAACTTCTAAATTAGCAACACACAACAAGCATCCCGCCTTTTTGACAGGATCACGTCCTATTGAGCTCTACTTCCACTAACAAACAACACATAATTGCAAATACATGCATAAATATTAAATTATCCGAACACAATCAGCATGTTGCCTTTCAGGCAGGATACCTTCCTATTGAGCTCCGCTCTCCACTAACAAGTAACACATGATTGTCAAACACATGCATAACTTCTAAATTAGCAACACACAACAAGCATCCCGCCTTTTTGACAGGATCACATCCTATTGAGCTATGCTCTCCACTAACAAACAACACATAATTGCAAATACATGTATAAATATTAAATTATCAGCACACAATCAGCATCTTGCCTTTTAGGCAGGATACCTTCCTATTGAGCTCAGCTCTCCACTAACAAACAACAAGAGATATAATTCACATAACACATTACAAGCACCACACAATCAGAATCTTTTAGACAAAGCAGAACCTTAAAAGAGAGTATTGAGAGAACTTACCTATGCGACAAAATGCAAAAACAAGTAAGGATAAGGGGAGGAGCCGCAGACAAGAAGACCAGGAACTGATAAATATAATAAGACAATATGAAAGCAAATTGATATCCTTAGAGACAACTTAATTGTATTCAATTTAGTAATATAAAAGTTCAACAAATTGCCATTACAACCAATTGATTACCTGTGGAGATGGAGAGGGGACGAAGGGACTCGGTTTCAACTCATGAGAAATAGAGCAATGACCTGTAGTGCATAAATAAAATTAATCATGTCAAATACTAACATTTAAGAAACTAACATTTAAGGCTCTCATACATTGTCACTTTGCAACTAATTCGATGTACTCATGAATCTTGAACCACTCAACTCACTCTCTTAATTATCGGTTTTGTTTGCGATGTTTTTCAAAATCATGAATCAACTCTCTCAAAACTTAAACTATATAAGTGAAGGCACATGAGTAACTTCATGTAGCGTTCATAATGTACAAGTCCATTTTTCAAATATTTGGCGTTGTTTCATTAATTGTTAGATGTTGAATTAAAACCTTAACCAATAAATACATGTATAAAATGGAAAACATAATAATGATCAAACACAAGGGATGGTTCAAAAGCATGAGCTTTACATTGACTATGAGAATCTAGAAAGTTGGCAAATCTATTTTTCAAGTCACCGCACACAAGGGATCAAGTTTGGTTTTCTATTGGTTCTATCCAAGATTCCATGGGATTACTACCCCCTCCAGCTCTCATATAAAAATATCAGTTTCAGCATGCTTTGTGCAAAAGAGAGTGTAACAAAGAAACAACACAAACACAAGCATATCAAGTTTTAACAAGTTATCTGATTTGTTAGTATCAAGGCCAGTATAATAATACTTGAAAATTCAGCATTTTTAAACAAACAAGCATAACAAGTTTTCACAAGTTCTCTTATTTTTTAGTATCAAGACCAATATAATAATACTTGAAAATTGAGCATTTTTTAGTCAATAGTGAATACAGTTATGTTGCATAAAATCAAAAGAGTGAAAATAAAAAAAATGCACACTAGCTACATTCACAATAGCATCATCATCTCTTTAGTTTCAGTCAAGTACTTTTTCAAGCAGCTATATTCACAGTACCAAGCTTCAGTCAAAATGAAATAAAAAATACATTCAAAGAGGGTTTACAATAGCAGTAAAATACCCCCAATTTAAGAGCATTTACTAATCACTAGTGCCCTGAATAGGTAAATCAATCAATATAGTCTAGAAAAGCTATGAAGTGTCATACAATCAATAAGTCAATCAATAATCATGTTTCATACTATCATTGGACCAAGTCTTTTGATTAATGGTCTACTTGTTTAAGATTGGCAAAGAGTGTGATTGTTGATTACTTGAGACATAATCATTAATAATTCTCTAAACCCTAACCTGAGACAAAACTGATCAGAGGAGACTGTGGGGGTGGTGGCCGCGTGAACAGAGCCCCTTGAGATGGTGGTGGTGGTCGAAGGAGGAGGTGGCAGCACCTGAGAGAGACATAGAGAGAGAAACATAGACAGAGAGAGAGAGAGAATCGAGCAAGAGATAGAGCGCGAGACAGAGAGAGATAGAGGAGAGAAGAAGAGACCTTACCTACGGAAAAGGAGGATGGTGGTGGTGGTGGTGGTGGTCAGAGGAGGATGAGAGAGAAACTGAGAAATGGAGAGAAAGAGAGAGACAGAGTGAGACATAGAGAGAGGGGAATGGAGAGAGATGTAGAAGATGAGAGCTTACCGGAGGAGAGGGGATGACGATGGTGGCTGGAGGCGTCCTGTGGTGGACGGAGCTCGCCAGACGAAGAGAGAAACGATGAGAGAGAAGGATATTCGGGCAAAAATGAGGAAGAAAAGGGGTTCTGTTGGATTTAGGGATTTTATTTTTAGCGACCGAATTATTCGGTCTCTAAATCGGTCGCTAAATGGGTTAATTTGAAATTTGAATTCATAAATTTAGTGACCGACTTAAAATCGGTCGCTAACACACTCTATTTTAATTTTTTACGTGCCGTTTAGCGACTAAAAAGTCAGCAAGTTTTGACTTTTACTTTCCTTTATTTAGCAATCGAAATAGCGATCGATAACCATGCTACGCTCTATTTCGGTCACAGTATCAACTATAACTAGTGTTTCATGTCGATCCTACAATCGGTCGCCATTCCGGTCGCAAACAGCAACCAACAAATTCGGTCACTATTTTTGGTTGCTAAATAACCTTTTTTTTTGTAGTGTTTTTATTTTTTTTAATTTGTATTATTATTTTAATATTACTTGATGCCAGATGAACGTGTCAAATGAAGACACATGGCAACACATTTGTCACATAGAGACCATCTGTTAGTTTTCAAACAACAAGTTGACAGAGGGATGAATAATGCAACATTTGAAAACTACGATGACTAAAATTGCTATAAAAAACTAGAGGGACGATTTTTGCCAAAATGAAAAACTTGAGGGACTAAAAGTGCATTTTAGCCAAATTAAATATTTCATATGGAGGCATGTTATTAAGTACGAAAATTATTGTGAGAAAATTTTGACAAATCTAGCTTGCACAAATCTAGACACTCATTTCAAGTTTTTTGAATAAGTTAAAACAACAGAAATCACAATCAACGATGGTTAAGTTTTTGTTACATATTTGTCTCATACTTGTCATCATTTCTATCATGGAAAGAGGCGTGCTATTGAGTACGAAAAGTAATGTGAGAACATTTCAACGAACTCAGATGACACAAATCTAGACACGCATTTCAAGTTTTTAAAAGTTAGAATAAGCATGATTTACAAAACAAAAACAAAAACCTTCTAGAACAAGCATGAGTAACATGACACCAAAAGCTGAATGATCATCAACCTTCAAGCTAAAAAAAACTTAAGAGGTCACATTGAAAGGTCAATAAGACACTTTTAGAAATAATAATAAAAAAACTCTTTTCTTTATTAAACAACTAAATAAGAGAGTGACATGTATCTCATCATCCCATTTCTTGCCTGCTAACTTCTAAGGTTGTCTTTGTTATCAAAATGAATTATTTTTATGTAAGTCTTTGTTTAAATTATATTTAAGTGGCCATACATATATATCACCCTGTTCTAAAATGTAGATATTATAACAATAAGGTGGTTAATAAAAACCGCTAGTGGTGCATCCCTCCACCCCAATTGGTATAGCTTATCAGCTTGTGTTAGACAAGATAACATTACACAACATTTTATGTGCATCGATATGCAATTATGGATGGACATTTTAACAGAAACCTAAAACATAATTAGCAGTATAATTTAAATACAGTACACAGGACCACGATATCGAGCACTAGCAAATTTAGCAGAGAGACATGCATCTACATCTTCTCCAACAGTAAGGAAAATCCATTGTTTTCCAATTTTGTCCACAATATGTGCAAGCTTAAGCTTGTGAATTACTAGCCACCTCGGGTTGACCATTGCTAACTGTAAAAACAAAAATCACATAGCACTAGTGTTAGAGCTTATGAATTCTGGAACAAGTGAACAAATTCATACATAGTTCTAATTTGGGCTAAACCCTCTCTCTAAATCATTTGTAAAGTGCTTGCTTGCCTTTCTCGGACAAAATTAGCATTTGCAAAGCAGAGTGAGCCTGAGCTTATGCGAATCACTATGATGCCTGGAGTGCTTATGGCCATGGGATATTGAGTAACATCACAAAAGGCTTATGTTCTTGGAACTCTACCTAGAACTTCTACCCCAGGTCGAACTGATTGTATTAGTATCTTTGCAAACAAGGTTGTCACCTGGAATCAAACAAACATCTAAATCATTAATGTCATTAGGCCTTGTTTGGATAAACAACTTATTTAAGTGTTCATATAAGAACGGCTTATGTGAAAAGCTTTTGTTCCTATTATCTCAAATAACTTATCCAGTTAGAAGAGATAAATCCCTCAAAATAAGGAGATCATATCTATCTTTAATAATCCTGATATTATCTCAAATAACCTTATCTGGTTAGAAGAGATAAATCCCTCAAATTAAGGAAATCATATCTCAAAGAAGATTTAAGAGAGAAAATGAGATAAATCCAGATCTCTTAAAGTTATGGGAATCCTATTATAAAAAGAGGAGAAATCAAGAGAGAGACTTACCTTTTCACCAACCCAGGTGACTCTCCCTTAAGCGTGTTAGAGAAACTAGCTTGACCAAGAGACTATTGAAGAGTCCTTGCTCGCTGATCAGATACAAGATTAGGGGATTGAGATCACCGTATGAACAAGGGTTGTACCTAGAACTACGTCTGGCTTTGATTCCCATTGGGATACATAGGACTGGAATACAATATTCTGTCAAGCCATAATCTAAAACAACCCATGTGCTCACCCTTGGTTTGACGTTCTAGGACGAGATTCCGGCAAGTCGGATCTCGACAGGAACATTTGGCGCCCACCGTGGGACCGAGGTGAAACTTTCCTCGACCGTACCTCCAAACATCATTCTCCGTGTGAACCGCCCAACGCCATACTCGATGATCCACCTTCTCCAGCAAATACAATGTTGTCGGCATCGAAGGCACACTCTGTTGTAATTATGCCTTCCTCTGGAGTTGGCTCTGTGATTCGGATTATGGGCATCACACGCCCAGAGTTCGGCAACCACAGCTCGGCCTCAGAGGGAAGAAGGTATCTTAGAGGGCTCGACCACCACAGCTCGTCCTCTGAGAGCCGAAGAAGATATCTTAGAGAGCTCGGCCACCACAACTCGACCTTGGAGCAGAAGAAGGTATCTTAGAGAGCTCGACCACCACAGCTCAGCCTCGGAGCGGAATAAGGTATCTTAGAGAGCTCAGTCATCACAGCATAGCTTGGTCTAGGAGAGCTCGACCATAGTAGCTCAACCTCGAAGAACTCCGCTGAGTTGAGGTCGAAATGCCAAACCTAAAAGCGCAAAAGCTAAAGACCTAAAAAGGTTGACCGAGCTAATATCGACCGAGTTGAGGTCGAAATGCCGAACCTAAAAAGGTTGACTGAGCTAAAATCGACCGAGATGCGGTCGAAACTCCAAACATAAAAAGGCAAAAGCCTAAAAAGGTTGACTGTGCTGAAATCGACCGAGCTAAAAGTCGAAATGCTGAACCTAAAAAGGCGAAAGTCCTAAAGAGGTTGACCACGCTAAAATCGACCGAGCTAAAGTCGAAATGCTGGACCTAAAAAGGTAAACAAAGAACCTAAAAAGGTTGACCGAGCTAAAATCGACCAAGCTGCGGTCGAAACACCGAACCTAAAAAGGCAAAAGCCTAAAAAGGTTGACTTAGCTGAAATCGACCGAGCTAAAAGTCGAAATGCCGAACCTAAAAAGGCGAAAGTCCAAAAGAGGTTGATCGGGCTAAAATCGACCGAGCTAAAGTCAAAATGTTGAACCTTAAAAGGTAAAAACTAATTAAAGACCTAAAAGGTTGACCGAGTTAAAATTGATCGAGTTGAGGTTGAAATGCCGAACCTAAAAAGGTAAAAACTGAAGACCTAAAAAGGTTGACCGAGCTAAAATCGACCGAGTTGAGATCGAAATTCCGAGCCTAAAAAGGTAAACAATAACAAAAGGCAACATCTCTTTTCATCTCGGTAATCGAGAAACTTTGATCACAACGCAAAACTAAGATGACTACCTCCGTCTCGACTAGGCTCGGGCCCTTGATAGAAGCTTCCACGCATTCAAAAAAGCTCCAAGCTTGGGGGTCTTGTATATGGGTCGAGGTGTAAAGCTCGTCAACTCGAAGCGTAAAGCTCGATCGCCCGAGCTGATCACCGAAGTTATATATATATATATATATATATATATATATATATATATATATATATATATATATATATATATATATATATATATATACCGAAGTGTGAAGCTAGGCCACTTACCTCGTCGACTTGAAAGGCTAAAAGAAGAGACTAAGTTTCTAAGCTCGGTCACTGAGGTTGAACGATTGACTGAGGTACAAGATCGGTCATTAAGACTGTGGTAAAAAAGGGAAGAGAACCTAGACCATAAACCTTAGATTCTCCAAATAAGGTTTTTAAAGGCCAAGCTCGGCTACTATCATGAAAACTTTTACGCTTCTACTAGCTCAAAGCTTGGGGGGCTTGTGTACTGACCGAGGAGTAAAACCCAACCACCGAGCTTGGATACCGGATCCAATAAAGGTGGGAAGTATAAGATATCGATATTATCTTTAATAATCCTGATATTATCTCAAACAACCTTATCCAGTTATAAGAGATAAATCCCTCAAAATAAGCAGATCATATCTATCTTTAATAATCCTGATATTATCTCAAATAACCTTATCCGATTAGAAGAGATAAATCCCTCAAATTATGGAAATCATATCTCAAAGAAGATTTAAGAGATAAAAGGAGATAAATCCAGATCTCTTAAAGATATGGGGATCCTATTATAAAAAGAGGAGAACCCAAGAGAGAGACTTACTTTTTCACCAACCTAGGTGACTCTCCCTTAAGCGTATTAGAGAAACTAGCTTGACCAAGAGACTATTAAAGAGTCCTTGCTCGCTGATCAGATACAAGATTAGGGGATTGAGATCACCGTATGGTCAAAGGTTGTACCTAGAACTACGTCTGGCTTTGATTCCCATTGGGATACGTAGGACCGGAATATAATATTCTGTCAAGCCATAATCTAAAACAACCACTGTGCTCACTCTTGATTTGACGTTCTAGGATGAGATTCCGGCAAGTCGGATCTCGGCAGGAACAACTTTCATGTCATAAACTACTTTTAAATTAAGTTAATTAGTGTTTGGATACATACTCGAAGAAATACTTTTAAATTATATAAAATATATAAAATATGTAAACCAGCTTCACGTATAATGACTGTCAGTCCATATTCCGGTAGCAATCCGAGCGTGAGAATTAATGACTATCAGGAATGCAAAAGCATCACAATACTATCACTGAAGCCCCTTATAATCTTATGGCATCCCAAGACTCGGGTATAGAGCCCAAAAGTGTGTGAATATGTGATGGTGATGTGTGTGCTGGGAGCAAACAAACCTGCATAAAACCTAAAAAAAAACTATCCCCAAACCTGCAAAAGAACAGTCAACAATTAAAAGAGTTCTCTATCCTAGGGTTGCAAGAATATACAAAGACATTTATAAGAACAAATAAAACTTTTTACAAAATTAAACGAAAGGGGTAAAGTTAATACTTTTAAAGCTATTAAAAGAAATTGCACAAACAACTATGATAGGCCTGACTCTCAGAAATCCCCAGTGGAGTCGTCAGCTATCGCGACCGTCCCGTTCGGGAGCCGTAAAAAGAAGATAAAAACAGAGGAGTCACCACCAATATTTTGTTTGGGAAAAACCATTTATTTTAAGGAAACTGGTCAAAAAAAAAGATAGCGATTTGAGTCCGGGAGTCGATTACGAGTAGGGAAGGTGTTAGTACCCTACATCACCCATTTAAAAACGGTACCTCAAGTTAATTGTGCAAATCAATTTTAATAACCTTTTATAAACGGTTACGAGTGCTTATGGCCATGGGATATTGAGTAACATCACAAAAGGCTTCTGCTCTTGGAACTCTACCTAGAACTTCTACCCCAGGTCGAATTGATTGTATTAGTATCTTTGTAAGCGAGATTGTCACCTGCAATCAAACAAACATCTGATTCATTAATGTCATTAGACCATGTTTGGATAAAAAACTTATTTAAGTACTTATATGAGAACGGCTTACGTGAAAAGTTTCCATGTCATAAACTCCTTTTAAATTAAGTTAATTAGTGTTTGAATACATACTCGAAGGAATGCTTTTAAAATATAACCAGCTTCACGTAGAAGCTTTAGTACAAGGTTTTTTAAGAAGATGAAAAAGTTGGTTTCATGAAATAAGCTAAAAATAGCTTTTGGAGTTTAATAAGTTACTTATTTAAGCTTATCCAAACACTCATTTTTAACATAAAAGCACTTATACAAGTAGATTAAAAAACTTTTATAAAAGCACTTATACAAGTTAGTGCTATCCAAATGGGACTTATAAGGATGCTATTTAGCATGCAATAGATTAAAAAACTTTGAAAGTGATCAACAACTTACAGCAACAAGAAGACCAATCTCTGCTGATGCAAACAAGACACCAAGAAAAGCACCAATACAAGCAAGAAAGTCTAATTTGTCAACCTTCCAGATATAGCAAGCTTCACTTATGTCAATTAGTCCAGGAAGAGCAGAGAGAATGATAGAAGCAAGTATAGCCACATGGGTGTAGTATAAGATACTTGTAAGTAATTCCAATGACACAATCACGGTAATTGCCATCATAATACTTGACATTGCTGTTTAACATCTTGAATTGAAATTCACTGCTGTCCTTGAGAAAGAACCTGCAATTTTTCAGCAAGAAACTATAAACAACTTTGATACACATCAAACAGCCTTTTAGCTGCATGCAGTTTTCTGCAGTCATATACAAAAGAATTACAGATTAATGGCACAATTATTATTAACAAAAGAGTTCACCAGTTGCAACATAGCATGGAGTTAAAGATCCTGCAATGTTCATGAATCCCAATGATAACATTTCTTTGTTCCCATCAAGATGGTATCCCTTAATGGAAGCAAAAGATCGACCAACCGCTATAGCTTCCTGAATCAAAAGTTCAGATTGCCATCATCAAGAGAGAACTCATAACTTGGACAATGTTAAAGACAACAAAGCTATACAATGAACCCTTACAATTCATACGACACTCGAGGATGAAAAAAATCCATACATCGTAGATGGTTGCGAAAACTCAAAAGATATTTTTTATTTAAGGGATTTTTTTGTTTTATTTGGAAAGAAAGAGACAAAATGACTTTTTAAGTCACCTACTCATTAAACCTAACCCAAAACAGATTTGGCCCAAATCAGTAAACCCAAATAAAAATAAAAATAAAATGAAAATAAAAAGACCACATCTTAAACCCAAAGCACAAAACACTTGCAAAAAAAAATCTAGGCCTGACAGAAAAAGCCCAAAAGTTTTTTTTAGACAGAAACTCCTTCCCATTTTTTAAATTTTATCCACTAGACAAAAAAAGAAAAGACCCATTCACTTGTCCCTAAAAAAACTAAGCCCACATCCAGACCCACATAATAACATTTTGATGATAAAAGATAAAAATAAATAAGGAAAGCAAAGTTCAGAAGGAGCTTTCATCTTCTTCATTTACCAACAAACAGGGGAGGGAGAGCAAACAGAGGTTTGGACGTGAGAGGCAGAGACGAGGATCGGTGGCGGCGCCGACGACGGTGAGAGCAAGCGACAGCTCAAGGTCGAGGAGATGGGTGACGGCTGAGGTGTGGTGATGTGGTCGTCGTAGAGCTGGGTAGTGGTATGGTTCTGGGTTGTCTCGTGGAGGTGAATGGCGATGACGGCGAAAGACCGAGTGTGGTGACGAGGCAGTTGCGTGCGGCTGCGGTTCCGTGGTTCACATACAGCGGAGATGGTAGAAGCGCGATAAACAGGAGTGGTGAGGAGCGGTTCACAGCGGCGGTGTGTGGTCGAAGAGAACGGTATGGTTCAGGACTAGATGAAGGCTGAGCGGATCTGTGATGTAGGAACCAATTTATAGAAGAGTGGTTTTCTTTGTTTCAAACCCTTTCAAAATTCAGAAAACCCCATATTGGATGCCCCAAAGCTGTACTAGCTGGAGTCCTTTTCAAATCCCCTTCTTGGTTTTCTGCTTCTGATCCTTTTCTCTTCATATTGCACCTTTCCTTCCTTTTGCCAAGTACCTTTTTGGCTCACCTTTCATACTCTACTTTCTGAACATTGGAACAGGGAAGCAGTTGCACCATTCCTCTTTTCATGCTATATTTCCAAACTCAAAATTCAACCAAAGTTGACTTGCCTATCTTACCAACATGCATTAACTTAGTTTGCCTTTTGCTTTTGGCCAGATGCACGTGATTCTCTTAGAGCTTGGCATTTTCTCTTTTCATTTTTGTTTGTTATTTATTTTTTCATTTTTTATTTATTTATTTATTCATTTATTTTTTCTTGTTGGATGACTTGGATCATGGGCTTAAAGACACTTGCAACCAAAAAAGAACTTCGGCCAAGAACATGCACAAAGATATTTTTAAATATTTTTACAATTTTTGTTTTTATTTTTTTCAAAATTATTAATTAAAAGGAGAAAATACCCGGACAAAATTAGGTGTTCACACCCCCCATGATGGCCAGAAGCGACGATACTGAGCCTTGATGGAGTAGGTAACGTGCTTCGATCCCATTTTCGATGGGATGGAGCTGAAAAATTTATAATTTAATTAATTCAACAAAATCACAATCAACAAATATATACTTATTGAATAGTAACTACTTTTAAACAAAATTAAATTGAACTAAACTTACGATCCAGAAACAGACAGGATCCATGGTCGATCCTCATGTGTGGGAACCCTGGCCCACAAAGGCAGATACTCCGCCGCGGCCAAATGCTGCACAGACGATAATGATGGAATGGCTGTGTGTTGACCGTATGCGGGTGCGGATGATGAGGATGGAATGGTCGTGTCCGGCTGTGGCATCATCCCAGGAGTCAGCATAAATGATAATCCTGATGGCTGTGTGGTCGGTGCAGCTGATGATGATGATGGTGCTGGGTATGGGTGTGGTGTAAGTCCAGTAGGGGGCGGTGAGTAGCCTGCTAGTGCGCATCGTGGCACAAAGCGAGTGGAGGTCTGGACATGGGTGGAGGATGGGGTAGTGTGGGTCGGGGATAGTGTAGTATGGGTAGGGGATGGTGTAGTATAGGTCGGTGAGGGTGTAGAATGGGTGGTGTAACGCCCTTCGTTACATTAGTAGCCCAAATTAATTTTCTATAAAAACCTTCAAAACATTTAAATTAAGTAGTCGATTCATAAAATTTTTCACAATATATTTAAGTCCAAAGGTATCTCGTATGTTCAAAATAATTAAATAAAGTAATGGTGCTAAATAAACCATTATATCCAAATAAAAGAAAATCTCATAAATATTAATTATTAAAATCACATAACTCTTTTACAGTTGTTTTTGCCTCAAAACACGAGCGTCTAATAAACCCCAAAAGAAATAAATAAAAAGAAATAAATTAGAACTAATATCTTCAAGACTCTTTCAAGATGCTGCATCATCTATCTCATCACCTGTAAACTCTGAAAGACAACACCACTAATTAGATTTATAATCCCAGTAAGTAAACACAGTTCTAAAAGGTTTTCAAAAAGATGTTGCTTTCAGTCAGCGTGGTCACCGGAAAAACAACCATGGTAATCCGCAATTTCCAACATAATATAACTCAAAATATTTTATATAAATTAAGGGTAATCAATACAATAACATGAAATTCTCGCACAAGTCATAACATCATCAATAAATATAATCCATCACGCGTGAAAAGGGCTTTAGTAGCGCTTTTTTTTGGCCTTTAGTAGCGCTTCAAAGCGCTATCTATTCACCCGCTACTGAAGGTGGGAGAGATTCAATAGCGCTTAAAAAAGCGCTACTGAAAGTAGGAATAGATAGCGCTTCCTTGAGAAAGCGCTGTCTAAAGTTGATAATAAGACAATCTATTACATACTTTAGATAGCGCTTTCTCAAGGAAGCGCTATCTATTTGTCACTTTAGGCAACGTTTTTTCAAGAAAGCGCTACTGAAAGTAGGAATAGGTAGCGCTTCCTTGAGAAAGCGCTGTCTAAAGTTGGTAATAAGACAATCTATTACATACTTTAGACAGCGCTTTCTCAAGGAAGCGCTATCTATTTGTCACTTTAGGCAGCATTTTTTCAAGAAAGCGCTACTCAAAGTAGGAATAGGTAGCGCTTCCTTGAGAAAGCGTTGTCTAAAGACAATCTATTACATACTTTAGACAGGGCTTTCTCAAGGAAGCGCTGTCTATTTGTCACTTCAGGCAACATTTTTTCAAGAAAGCGCTACCTATCCCCCTCTCTTTTTTTCCATTATTCACTGTTTTTCTACATTTCCCACCTGCACAACCATCCCTCATCAATTCACAGTAACACTGCATTTAGGTACATCACACACATACACATATATAATGTACAAAGCTTACATATTGGTAAGCATATATATATATATATATATATAAACCAAACCAAATATCAAAATCATGCATATATAACCAATTAATTAAGTAACATACTTTAACACAATTCACAGTAATGCTTTCACATAACCAATTCTACTATTTAAGTCCATAAACGAAAAGGTCGCTAACATACACTAGATAATAACCATGCATACTAACAATGTGTACAAGCTAATCAACACACTAGTAATTATAAACAATTTGTGCATGTTGCTTCCATCTTCTGCTTGATCGCACAAAGTCTTTGTTGTCGGCTTGCATAAGATACATATAGTTCAGCAAATGTTATGATTTTACATAAAAGAGAACTTTTAAATAAACATTCATATAGTTCATCAAATTACCAACCGAATTAGTTTAGTTTTGTTTGTATTTCAGAAATGAGGCCACTACCTGACCTTAAATTTTGAAGTCAGCAACAAGATGAAATGAGGATAGAGAATGTACTTTACCTCATAAGTTCTGTCGTCACCTAATTCAACCCTGGTAACAAACTTCCTATCTATGGAGCTAGCAGCCACAGAAATTGACCAAGGTGACAAATTCTCCACAGATGCAGGTCTTGGACCTGAGTTCCCGGCAGAAAATACTGTCAATATTCCATTTCTCATAGCATGAAATGATCCAATAGATGACGCATCTCTAAAGTAGTTATGATCACTGGATCCTCCAAGTGAAACTGACAATATGTCAACCCCATCTACGATTGCATCATCAAATGCAGCAAGGCGTGCTGATGTAGCACCACCTCTTGCTGTTCCTTGTCCAAGGCCTAACATGCTTGCCATGCTAACAGGGTTCCCAGCTGCTGTTGATGCTGTATGAGTCCCATGAACCTCTGAATCTCTTGGAGATTTAAGATCTCCTTCGCTCAATGATTCATCACCTGCAGCTCTATAATACCTGGCACCAATGATTTTACTGCAAGAACATAGCAACATCTGTTAGTACTTTTTTGTGCATCTTTCTTAGCAGCTTGAATATTCTACATGTGTTTTTTAGTACATACTTATTGCAAGTGAAATTAAATGTTTGGTATGTTCCCTTCCATTTACTTGGCGGTGGACCAAATCCTTTGTCACTGAAACTGTCGGATTCTGTCCAGATTCCAGAGTCAATTACTCCAATGATGACATTGCTTTCGGTAGTTTTTCTTTGCGCTTGTTGTGGGAAGCCAATAAAATCCCAAGACTTTGTTGTATGGAGTTGTTTCTTTTCATTCGGAAAGACAGAAACTACTCCATCAAGTCCTGCATTATGATTTTTATTGGTTAAAATCCAAGCAGAAAGTGCAGTTAAGTTTTGAAGAGGATAGAATAGTTCCTGCACTCACCAGCCATTCTATCAGCTTCTTCTGTCAGCTTCACAACAAAGCCATTGAAACTATGTTTGTAGTGGTGCAGTACAGACTTGGGCGCAGGATTGCTAAATTGTGAATACAAATCAAGAAAAATAGGAAACACAAAAAAGTCATTGATACAATTTGTAGTTCAATCTCTTCAGTTACACTAAATTACCAACTGCAACTCTAGAGACACATAACATTGGAATCCTTTTTTGACTTATCATAAAGTGAATTTAATTGAAGTATCCTATTGTCAACTGATTGATTACTACCTAAGGAAAATGCAACCAACTTATTCAAAAATATAGTGCCTTAATTTTTTTTATGGAATAAACCTGTCCGAAACTTCTTATAGCATGTTTGTGTAAAGGGACAATGAAGAAGCTTCATCTGTCATGTTGTTGCCAGTGTAGACAATGTAAGTCTGCATTCAGAACATAAGGTATAAGAAACAAGAAAAATACTCTTAAATTCAGCCTTAAAAAACATGAACCATGTGGATTTGAAATCCAAGTAAAACAGTGGCGAGGAAGCCCCATTATAACAAAGCTCAGTAGATACATCTTAACAAGAAAACCTACAACCAAGTCCAGCAAAAGTAGACAAACAATATTAAAAGTCCAAAAGTGAGGTAGCTTTCTTGACAAAATTACCAATATCATCACTGCGACTATAACCCTCCTTTCTAATCAGTGCCTGCTCCTTCGCAACATAGGATGTAGTTATATTATGGAAAGGAACAGTGATTAATATAAGCAAAAACAAACAAGATTAGAAAGGAGAAATAAATCTAATATAAGTAAACAATGATTAAGTGACCCTGCATAGAGAAATCTAATAAAGAGAAAATTCTTTCAATAACAATTATTAATATAAGCAAAAACAAACAGAACCTCACAGAAAAGCCAATACTTGCTACCACCATCATCAACAACAACAACTGGATTTTACATCAAACACACATTCCAGAATGCATTTACTTTGTACATCAGTACTATTTCCACTCACTCTACAAGTACCCTAATGTGTCTCCACTCAAGTTATCACCTGCCATAATTGAGCAACCAGATGCATCATGTTCATATTGCCCACACAATGGCCCTGAAAACTGCCTACGCTTCCTAGTGAGATCAACTCCATCTCTTGCCCTTCTCTCCTAGGAAAAGAAAATGACCTTTCTTACCTCTTGAAGAAAATGGCCTTTTCCACCTCTTTAGAAAGGAATGATTGTTTCCAATTTTATGGAAACATGCTTGAATAGAATGGACATTCCACGAATTTTTTAATGCCCAACAAATGATATTTATTTTTCTCATTGGAACCATAGACAAAATTGTTTAGCACTGTCCTGTAAATGAATGCTCATTCTCATAGAATAGAAGTAATAATGAAATCATTATTCATGCAGTACTTGATCAATTGATTTACTATTTTCATATATAAGTTAGTTCATGAAATTAACTGATCATTTTTACATATCCTAATTAAAGGGACTCACTGCTATTATATTTGCTTGCAATTTAATCTATATGCAGTAAGGCAAACTTTAGATTCTGGAAAATCTCTTGCTTTTCCTGATGGCCTCCTTATCAATGGCCAGGCTCATTCTACCTTCACTAGTGACCAGGGTAAGTCTGTTTTTTAAAGGGTATTAGTTGAACTTGAACTATGCACAATTTCTAAATGACACATTCAACTTTGTGAGAATTGCTTTTACCAACAGTGTTTAGGCTTTGCTTTCAGGAAAAACTTGTATGTTAAGGATCTCAAATGTGGGCCTGTCAACAAGGTTTCCTATGAAGGGAAAACATGAGAAATATTTTATGCATATCAACACACAGTTGCGCATTATGCATGCAGACTCTAGTTTAAAGTCCTCAACATCACAAATTTTCTTTTGATAAAAGACATCTCAAAGTTGTCAGTCAGAAGATACAAATATACCATGGTAAAACCGTAAAAGCAGTAGTGAAAGGCATTTAAATCCAGGCCACCAACACAGATAGTTACAAAATTGTTGTATGATACCAATTTCATCCAGTGTCCTTCCAATTCTGGGAAATCTCGAGAGATGACAATGGACATGACATTAATATGCAATAAACCATGTCAGTTTCGAAATTCATGGTATTTATCACATATTAAGCATCACAAAATTAACCATGCCTTATTATAACTATTGCTTAATATATTCATGGTTAATGTAATGATGCACAATGTCTCAACCATATTCTATCAAAAACTTTAAAACAGCATAAGCAAAGCCGTTCTGTTCCATAAAAGGAAAAATAGACAAAGAGATAAAACATGTTCAACAAGAACATTCACTTATCATAATCAAATTGGCATCTGAGAACATAATAGAGTAATGAACCACCAATTTAAGAACATGATGAAAAGGAATATGGTACTTAAAGCCCAATAATGACGATTTGAAATGTCCCAACCACCATGGTAAATTCAAAAACGCCATAGAATGTCAGGCCTATTCGTCCTGTTTGCCGCCAGCACAAGGGTACCCTCTGGTGCATCAGTTCCAGGACTAGGTGCTAGAGCCACTTGTGTGACCTGATTCTTCCATGGACCCAAATTCTCCTCTCCTAGAAATAGAAAAAGGTAGAACAAGGTGGAAACGAATGCTCCTGAGGGCTCAGCTCACAGTGAATATAGAAATGTGAAATTAACAATGAAATCATCCGTAAAATTGAGGTAAAATCCGAAAATACAAAGAATCAGGTTGTTGTCCCGTTTCTTCATATTTCAGAGTTATCCTCCCTGTGCAGTCATTTATCCTCCAGGTCCACAGAAATAAATAAAGTAATCAGGAAACTTTCGAATGTGGTCATAGGCTCATAACACCAACTTTGTGGTAAGTACATATGAAACACAACTTCCAATAGGAGACCAACGTCATTGGTGAAATTTGATTTATTTAGCCAGAAACATAGACACAACCGTCCTAAGATGGATACTATAAGTTAAATTGTGCAAATTTATAAACTTAGCAATGTTTGTTTACCCCTCAACTTAAATAAGTAAAGACATAAAAAGGGAGGAAACAAAGTTACAAGAAATAAAAATAACCGCAAAGTCATAAACTTCTGACATTAAGAATGGACAATCACATAGAATAAGAACTCCCAAATTAGTATTTAATCATCAGAGCAACGCATGATATTAACATGCTAAATCCAAGTGAATAAAGAATCACTAAATGATGTCAAATAAAGAACACAAAAAATATTAAACCTTGATTTCAACAAAATCGTCATTATAGGGGAAAGAGCAAAAAAAAGGTTATCATGCTTAAAAGCCTTGAATATTAGTTTTCCAGAAAATCAAAAAGTGCATGTGTATCACTTGAATTACGGATCAAAAAATTGCACATTGACGAACAAACAAACAAACAAAATCAGCAATTCCAGGTCCAGGTCTGAGTTCATACACAAAATGGTCCCAAACATCAAACGGATGAAAACTTGAACATTTAAAAAAATCCAAGCCCAATGACTTATGTTCACAATGCAGCAAGTGGTATGCAAATGTAGAAGCATGGTCCAAGTTGTACATGAATGAATGAATGAATGCGGTCCAAAACTGAGAACATGTAAAACAGACCCTGACTTTGGAAAGACAACTGACAACTGATAGGAATCAAGAATGAATTCCAGCTTGAAATTTTTATGATTAAAAGATTTGTGTCAACCTTCCAAGGAAAAAAACAGTGCATCATTTTGAGTTGTATAGCCAGATCCACGCACCAAATAGTGTCTTCTACCAAAACCAAAAATTATGCAGAGCAAACACGAATTTGAACCAGAACTGTATCCAGCTTGCTAAGAGTCCAAATCTAAAATGTTTTCTTTTTGTTGAACACCTTGTGTCTTAGGTTTTTAACAAAACAAACAGAACCAAAATCCAATGTGCTAACCTCAAGCTATGAACACTAAAGCAGGGGCTGCCCAAGATAATACAGCATGTGAAAGTGAGCTCTATAGTGTGACTTGATGCATATGGCCCATTCAAACAACTCAAACAATCACCCAAACTCATATAGGAGACACCAACAACTCAAACAAGGAAATTCCAAAAGTTTAAGGGCAACAAGATCACCAATCACCCACAAGCCCCAAAGCAAAACAGAATCCATCAAAGAGACGTCCCCTAAGAAGCCCCAAATAACTCACCTCAGCGACCACATCGACGATGTTCATGCGCACCTTCACCATCGCGCTACCTCTACCTTGCAATTTTATGATGACAAAAAACACTAAGCCAACAACAATGAATTTTTAGCAAACATACCAATTACACGGTACACTGAAAAAAACAATAGAAATTAAAAAAATTGTGAAAAGGTGACTGTACCTTGTACTTGGCAACCTCCTCGCTAACCTCCTTCAAGTCACCCTTAGTGAAAATTAATCCAACATTGCCCTGATTCAACGAACAAAACATTAGACGCATCTTTCAGAAATAGCTAAAGAACAATTAACGAGAGAGAGAGAGCGAACCACGAGGAGGGGGATAAGGTTGAGGTAGGCTTGGTTGTCGATGTTCTCGGCGTGGATCCTAACAGAACGCTTCATCATGGTGTTCTTTCCCATGAGCACGATGGAGTCACCACAGAGACCCCTGCGAATGTTCTGGAGCTGGTTGGATCCAACGTTATCGGCGTTCACGACCAGGATCTGAGTGTAATCCTCAAGAAGCTGGCACAGCTTCGCATCGTATGCGGATTTCTTCTCGGCCTTGGTAGGTTTCACCATCATGATGATGATGTCTGGAATTCAGAGAGTAATAGAAAGAGAATAGCAAAATCGAGGGCCAAGACGAAGCAGCGGCTCGGTCAAGGCGGACAGCAAAACGGCGCCGTCTCTTTAACCTCTTCTTTTTGCACAAAGTTGTTAGGGTAAGGGGAGAGTGGGGAAGAAGCAGGAAATGGTGTAGACGATGAATGAAGGAATGCAGAGTACATATAGTAGTGGCGCAAACCCTAATTTGACTGGGAGCCGGTGAAGGAGCTAACGACGGCAGGGAGAGTCGCGAGCAGTGGAAGGCGAAGGGAGGCAAGTCCCGCGAGCAGGGTTTGAGAACCAGCGAAAATGCGAGCCCCGCGTGAGAGAGAAAGAGAGTGAGCAAAGGGAAATATTAATATAATTAGTAAAAGGGGAATAGATAGGGCTTCTTTGGAAAAGCGCTATCTATTTACTTACCTATGATAGCGTTTTCTTGAGGAAACGCTATCTATTCCCTGACTTATAATAGCACTTCCTCAAGAAAACACTATCTATTCCTATAAATCAACATTCAACGGCGTTTCCTTAAAGAAGTGTTGTCTTAGAATAAAGAATAGATAGCGCTCCCTTAAAGAAGCGCTATTAAAAACATTACGCCTATTTTTTAGTAGCGTTTTTCATTGAAGTGCTATTGAAAGTGCGCTACTAAAACCCTTTTCTGTAGTAGTGACGAAAGTACGTATAACATAAATAAAATCATACAAAGGACATCTCTTGTGTCCAAATAATCTCAATTTACCATCCAAGTCTCTTTTATTTAATTAACCAATTTTAGTCTATGAGCTCATCACAAATGCAATGGCGTCCCACTGCCTTCCCCTTCCCAGAAGGAGGTATCTATAATGGATCTTCCCCTTTCCCAGAAGGAGGTATCTATAATGGGTATTCCCCTTCCCAGAAGGAGGTATCTGTCTTCCCCTCTAACGAGGAGGTATCTGTCATCCCCTTCCCAGAAGGAGGTATCTGTCTTCCCTTCTAACAAGGAGGTATCTGTCTTCCCCTCTAACGAGGAGGCATCTGTCATCCCCTTCCCAGAATGAGGTATCTATAAATGGCATTCTCCATCCTGGAAGGAGGAATCCGTCTTCCCCTCTAACGAGGAGGTATCTATCTTCCCCTTCCCAGAAGGAGGTATCTATAACGGCCTCCCCCTTCCCGGAATAAGGTATCCGACTTCCCCTCTAAAGAGGAGGTATCTGTCATCCCCTTCCCAACGGCCTTTCCCTTCATATAATGCATTAAGTAAATATTCATTCTCATAATAATTAATCACCAATAAAATATCAATTTTATTTTAAAGAAAAAACCTCAAATAATTATTCTTTAATTTCATAATCAAATCCTTCAAAATCTATACCATGAAAGTTTAAGAAAATGATGTTTACTTACTTCTTGTAGACCTCCAAATAGCTCTAAAAAATATCTATAATAAAAGTTAGTGTTTCACCAAGAATCTTTACTCTCTTCACTAACGTACTTTGATCCGTGTTGTTTCACACTTCGCACTACAACTACAAACAACCCCCACAATAACCTCTTTCTCTCTGTACATATATTTTCTTATAACGCATAAAACATTGATGCGGCAGCGGCAGCGGCAGCGACGCTGAACACTTTGTCATGAAAACAGGGTTACGTTTTCTCTCTATTTTTATTTTTAAAAAAGAAATCCTTCTCATCTCCACTTAAAGCATAGGCCCGGCCCATCTTTCTTTTTATTACGTAAAGCCCTTAAGCCACAGCCACTAACATTATCACGGGCTTTTCAAGTTTTTTTTATTTATTTATTTATATTATTATTATTTTCTTTTTTTTTCATTTCCTTTGTACTTTTTAAACAATTCCAATCAATTTTTATACTACTAATTTTCTACACTAAACTTTATAATAACATAATAAAAAAATTACACAACTAATTTTCTATACTAAAATTTTGGGATGTTACATTTCTCCCCTCCTTCAAGAAGTTTCGTCCCCGAAATTTCGACATCTAACACTCATAATAAAAAAACAAACAAACAAACAAACAAACAAGTAGAAAATAAATTGATTTACATATACCATAAAAACATGAATTATGATCATCAAAATAATTGTTCAGCACAACAAACATTCTAAAGGTAAGTTCAATCACAATCAATAATTAATTTAAATCAATAGCATAGAACAAGTTTGTCTCCAAAGAACAATTTAAACAGGAAGTGGAGATAAACAATAAACACACACACACACAATCAAGCACAAGTCAACTCCAAAGTTTCTCACACACAACAGATTTAAAAAAGATATTTTGACACTAACCAAACTCATACCCATGCATGTTATTCATCATAAATATGTACACCAATTAAATATTGGGTTGGCCAGACCCAACATTTAAAAGAATAATATGCAGTCTTTATAACTCTAGCATCAATCCTAGGCGCCCAAGTTTTGTTTTAGAAAACCCCCCACTACCACAGTCTGATTTAGAATCAAACTGCTCTGATACCATAAACGTAACGCCCTTTGTTACATTAGTAGCCCAAATTAAATTTCTATAAAAACCTTCAAAACATTTAAATTAAGTAGTCGAGTCATAAAATTTTTCACAATATATTTAAGTCCAAAGGTATCTCGTATGCTCAAAATAATTAAATAAAGTAATGGTGCTAAATAAACCATTATATCCAAATAAAATAAAATCTCATAAAGATTAATTATTAAAATCACATAACTCTTTTACAATTGTTTTTGCCTCAAAACACGAGCATCTAATAAACCCCAAAAGAAATAAATAAAAATAAATAAATTAGACCTAATATCTTCAAGTCTCTCTTAAGACGTTGCATCATCTATCTCATCACCTGTAAACTCTGAAAGACAACACCACTAATGATATTTATAATCCCAGTAAGTAAACGCAGTTCTAAAAGGTTTTCGAAAAGATGTTGCTTTCAACCGGCGTGGTAACTGGAAAAACAACCTTGGTAATCCGATATTTCCAACATAATATGACTCAAAATAATTTATATAAATTAAGGGTAATCAATACAATCATCACATGAAATTCTCGCACAAGTCATAACATCATTAATAGATATAATCCATCACTAAAGTACGTATAACATAAATAAAATCATACAAAGGACATCTCTTGTGTCCAAATAATCTCAATTTATCATCCAAGTCTCTTTTATTTAATTAACCAATTTTAGTTTATGAGCTCATGACAAATGCAATGGCGTCCCACTACCTTCCCCTTCCCAGAAGGAGGTATCTATAATGGTATTCGCCTTCCCAGAAGGAGGTATCTGTCTTCCCCTCTAACGAGGAGGTATCTGTCATCCCCTTCCCAGAAGGTGGTATCTGTCTTCCCCTCTAATGAGGAGGTATATGTATTCCCCTCTAACGATGAGGTATCTGTCATCTCATTCCCAGAAGGAGGTATCTACTAACGGCCTTCTCCTTCCTGGAAGGATGTATCCGTCTTCCCCTCTAACGAGGAGGTATCTATCATCCCCTTCCCAGAAGGTATCTATAAACGGCCTCCCCCTTCCCGGAATAAGGTATCCGACTTCCCCTCTAACGAGGAGGTATCTGTCATCCACTTCCCAACGACCTTTCCCTTCCAGGAATGAGGTATCTGTCTTCCCCTCTAACGAGGAGGTATCTATCATTCCCTTCCCGGAAGGAGGTATCTTAACAATCACAAATAACAATCCAAAACAAGTTTTGGGCATATGTCATGATCCCCGGACATGGCATATGACCTCATGCATCAATCTCAATGCTATAACTCATGTCAAAACAACTCATAGGCATTCCAAAAAAACATCAATACATAACATCATGTCACACGCGTTAATATTCATCATGTTCATATCAAAACAACAATAAGGCATTACATTCCACAAAAAGCATACCAAATAATAATAATCATTTAATGCATTATGTAAATATTCACTCTCATAATAATTAATCACCAATAAAATATCAATTTTATTTTAAAGACAAAACCTCAAATAATTATTCTTTAATTTCATAATCAAACCCTTTAAAATCTATACCATGGAAGTTTAAGAAACTGATGTTTACTTACTTCTTGTAGACCTCCAAAAAGCTCTAAAAAATATCTATGATAAAAGTTAGTGTTTCACCAAGAATATTTACTCTCTTCACTAACGTACTTTGATCCGTGTTGTTCCACACTTCGCGCTACAACTGCAAACAACCCCCACAATAACCTCTTTCTCTCTGTACACATATTTTCTTATAACGCATAAAACGTTGATGCAATAGCAGCAACGGCACTGAACACGTTGTCATAAAAACAGGGTTACGTTTTCTCTCTATTTTTTTTTTTAAAAATGAAATCCTTCTCATCTCCACTTAAAGCATAGGCCCCCATCTTTCTTTTTATTACGCAAAGCCCTTAAGCCACAGCCACTAACATTATCACGGGTTTTTCAAGTTTGTTTGTTTTTTTATATTTATTTATATTATTATTATTCTCTTTTTTTTAATATTCTTTTGTAATTTTTAAACAATTCCAATCAATTTTTATACTACTAATTTTCTACACTAAACTTTATAATAACATAATAAAAAAATTACACTACTAATTTTCTATACTAAAATTTTAGGATGTTACATGTGGGGGATGGTGTAGAATGGGCGGGGGAGGCTCCTGTAGGTGCTGATGGGGTAGGTGCGGTAGGGATGGGGGTGGGTGCCGAGGGACCTCCAGGAATGCGAGCGAGCACCTGAGACTTGGCGATGTATCGTCCCCGGCTAGCCTTCCTCTTCCCCTTATCACCCTAGGCGGTGGGGGGTGGGGCAGCTGTCCTCTTAATGCTGAAATATCTATTTTTATAGCACAATTATAAACCAATGTATAAACAGCAAGTAATCAACATCTAACAGTCTAATCTAAACAAATATTTAAAATACAACAATATTTGTCAAGTCTTACATTTAATTGCAGAAGCAAATATTTAAAATACAATAAAAATAACTTAATAGTAAACTTCCTATTCAGATTCGTATCATCATTATAAGTGTAAGTCCGACTCTTCTTCTTCTTGAATTGAGTCATCACTTTGGATTTCTTCCTCTGATGATGCATGCATCGATGACTGATTACCAATGACCACTTCTTCCCCTTCATTTGCAGATCCCAACATGCCAGTAATACGCTCGACCTCAATTACTTCATTGACATGTGACGATTCATCCACCTGGAAGGGCGTCTCATCCTCTGCATCATCGATTTCTATGTGACCCCTAGGCTTGGTAGTGACAGCAACACACCAACCTCGTTTGTCCGTTCACATTGCTGGATAAGGGACATAATAAACTTGTTTTGCATTATGAGCAATTATAAACGAATCAAACTGTTGATATCTTGTATCCATGCGAATGTCCACAGTACCATACTTGGGATCCACCTTTGTGTCTGTCCTCGATGGATCAAACCAGTTACAATAAAATAAGACTACTTTTTTTAGGATAAGTAGTAGTATTGTATTGTAACTCGTATATGTGTTTTATGACCCCATAAAAATCGCCAGTACCTTAACTCTGTACGATAACCCCGCTATTAATTGTCTTTTTGCCCACGTTCCATTCATCTGTGTGGAATTTGTACCCATTAACAAAGTATGTATGCCATGATCTAACACATCTATAGGGCTCGTATGCTAAATCTCTCAAGTGTTGAGTAGTCACGTTTAATGCTCGTACAGGTAATTTTGACACACCTGCTTTAGTGACTTTAGAAATATCCCTAACCTAACCACATATCTGTTCAGGAGTCAACAAAGGCGGGGGACCTTCCTCATCTGTATGATTTTTTTTGAATGCTCGGATATTCCTTCGAAAGGGATGGTCATGATCTAAGAACCGACGATGAGAATCAAACCAAGAACATTTGCCACCATATCTTAGGGTAAAAGCCTTTCCATGTTCCATGCAATACGGGCACGCCAATTTACCGTGGGTCTCCCAACCAGAAAGCATGCCATATGCAAGAAAATCGTTGATAGTCCACATTAGTGACGCCCTCATCATAAAGTTTTGCTTCTTGGAAACATCATACGTCAACACACCATTCCACGACTTCTTCAGATCATCGATCAGAGGCTACAAATATACATCTATCCTAGCCTTTGGATTAGATGGTCCCGGTATGAGACAAGTCATAAACATATAGGGTTTTGACATGCACATCTCGAGAGGAAGATTGTACTGTGTAACAATCACTGGCCAACATAAATATGGAGAGGTTGACTCCTGAATGTATGGGTTAAAACCATTTAAGCACAATCCAAGTCATACATTACGAGGATCTGCAGAAAAATCAGGGTGTACTCGATCGAAATTCTTCCAGGCTTCACCATCAGAAGGGTGGCGTATAACACCCGTAGTTCCTCTATTTTCATAATGCCCCCTCATCTGTCCCGTAGTTTGCGTTGATGCAAACAGTCTCTGCAACCTTGGAATTATTGGCAAATAAACCATTGCCTTCACATGAACTTGTTTTTTCTTACTATAGTCACTACTTTGAACGTGGTACCTAGGTGTCTGACAAAATTTACATTCTTCCAGCGTGCTATCATTTGTGGCCAAATCGCTGTCATAATATAGCATGCACCCGTTCGGACAACAATCAATCCTCTTAGCCCCCAATCCCAGTTTCGTCACCAACCGCTTCGCGTCATAATAAATTTTTTGTAACAACTCTTTGAAGGGTGTTACATCTTGAAGCATTTTACAAAAAAACTCCAAACACTGCTCGAGGACATTCCAATTGGACTTGCAAGCTAGAAGCCTAACACAAATTGATAATTTTGAATCCGACGCCCCTTCAAACAATGGCTTATTTGTCTCTAACAATAGGTTGTAGAATCTCTGTGCCGATTCATTAGGAGGCTCTTCCATGTCATCAGACTCATTCGCCTCAAAATTCCAATGTTGCCCAAGACAATCATCCACCATCATATGCATTGACTGGAGTTGTTCGACATAGTCGTCGTGTAAGCCACTGCTTGATGCATCCATGTCAAGATCATCACCACCGACTTCACTTAGATCAATATCCGGCAACTCCTCACCATGATCAGTGCATATCCAATAATTAGGCTTGAATACACGACGATACAGGTGTAACTTCGCATCATCATCACTCAAAACCGTCATACAATTGCACTTTGGGCAGGGACATCTAATCCCCCCCCCCCCCCTTCGGCATAATCACAATGTTAATTGGCTTTCGATATAAACTCCTCAAATCCATCTACAGATGATTGTTTCAGAAGTCGTCTCCCAGACTCGTTCCTATCATACACCCAACTGCGGCTCAAGAGATAATATTTCATCCTTCTGCATTTTCAGATAAATTGGCATATTTTTAAACATGATACTATGACCCGGAATCGCTCCAATTCCTTAAAAGGTGTGGCCCTATCCCATTCGAAGAAAAACTTTTTCACCACTGGATTATACTAGTTACTCATTACTTCTCATGTGTTATAGCTAACGAAATTTCGGCAGCATTTCCCATTGGTCTCCAAGTACACGACTTGATCTCGGTAAGATACCACAATCAAGTATGGACCTGGAGAACAAAAGGAAATGCTTCAATTCGAAATTTCATCAACTATTTAAGAAATGAAAATCAACAAGTAATTAGTATCTTAGTGTGTAACACCCTAGTTTTTACACCTATGGTTAATTATTTTATTTGGATGTTTAAGTTTATTTTGTTATGTGGTTTAGTATGAGTAATTGAATTATTCTCTTCAAATTATTTTATTGGGTGCGTTAGCACTGAGTTATTTCAGTGAATGCACGCTTACTAGACAATAAATTACATTATTGTCACTATTATTACCAGTATAGAAAAATATTTTAAATAATATGATTAAGAGAAAAGAATTTTCATATTTTCATTCAATTTAATTTTAGACTTGAAAATAAACTGGTTTGACATCAATCGGAGATTAAATTTTGGACCGAGTATTTTCTTAGTTGATCAGTTCAATTATTAATCTTTACTCTAATTTGAATTTCGAATCATATATTTATCAATCTTTATTTTTAGATTCCAAAAAGTAAAAACATGTTTATTTTTAGGCTTAATATTTTATCACTCATTTTTGTACCTATCACTAAATGTTAAGTTTAAAACATAAAAACTCTCTCCTTCCCTCATCAGACCCGTAAAACCCCCCCTCCCCCCTTTTCTCTTTCTTCATCTTTCTTCTTCTTTCTCCTTCTTTCTCTCTTCTTCATCTTCCCACCTTCAACTTCCATCTTCCCTCTTGCTCCAAAACCGGACCAGCCCCTCCACCATGACCAGCCATGCACCACCATCCGCAAGGACACCAACCAGCCGCGAGCGCCGCCCCTGGGAGAGCCTCCGAAAGTCGCGTCACGAGGAGAAAGACGCAAAACGCGTCTGGCCGTTCAGCTTGTCTCTCCTCTAAGAGCACCGCCGCCGGCCGTCGCTCGCGATAGGAGGACGAAGATCGCGTCCCTGCATGCGGCCCTCGCCACTGTTGCGTTGTCTGGTGGCAAAACCGCCTCCCACCACCGCGATCTTGGTGCTGTCCAGAAACGCATCGTCATCCTCCACTGCCACTGCCGCCGTGCCGGACAGCCAGACCGCCACCATCCCTTCTCCCTTCCTTGTGGGTGAGTGATTCCTCACCTTACCTTGTTGGATTTCAAGAAACCCCAAATTGATTTTGAAACCCTAACCCTAACCCTAACCCTTTGATTTCAAATTTTAATCTTAAAATTAAACCTTGTTTTATGAAATTGGGACTGTGGATTAGTGTTTCCCTTAACCAATTTCATTATTCTTTAGTTAAAATGAGTTTTCCCCCAAATTGTATTTAGGAGCCCTAAACCCCAATTTGATTTTATTTGAATTTGATTCTGTTTTTGTGAAATTAATTATGATTTAGTATAATTAGGACTCTTAATTGATGATTCCTAAGTTCATTTTCACGATCCTTTAATCAAAACAAAGTTTCCTCAAAGGGTATTGTGAAGTTGAAGCTCCAAACATGATTTTCTTTGAAAATGACCTTGTTTGGTAATAAGGTTAAGTGTTTAGATCAAATTAGAATGTGTGTTTGATCATGTGTAATTGATTTCTTGATTTTTGGTTGTTGGGCGTTGTTGGATTCCCTCTCTGAGTCGTTTGACACGGCTATGCTTGCTTGATGGAGTAGATATGAGCTAACGTGAGCATTAAGACGAGGATCCTTTACTTGTCTTCAAAGGTAATGGGAGCTTACCTGAGGGATTTTTCTCAATAACCATTTGCTTTTAGTGTAGTCTGTATAATTTATGTGGTTGTGGTTATCTGTTTATGTTGTTTACGTTGTGTTGTTTATCTGTGTATCATTGTTTGATCTGCTTATAATTTATTTGATTATCTGCAGTTGTATATTATATTGCTATGATGCATGATCTGCCTGGTGATATAATTCTGATAATTGTTGTTGAATGTTGTTTGTGAGTATTGTTTGAGAAGCATGACAGTGGTCAGTGCACAACCGATTAATCAGATAAAAGCTTTAATAAGTTGTGAAAAGATTATATTCAATGTTTTATGGGAAATGTTGGAATATAATAGTGGTGGAAAATATTGTTTTGGAAAAATAATGAGTTTTGAGAAATATTATTATTTTAATGATTTAGTAAAAAAAATGAATTATGAGTCATAATGAGAGCGAAACCGTGAAAATATTTTATGAAATTAATTGTTGAAAATAAGAAAATTATTTAAGTGGAAACAGCTAAGTTTTGGCTTAAAAATCCTTAAAATTGATAATTGACGGTAAATTTGGAAAAGTGTCGATGGCAAGAATCTTGAAACGGAAATTCGTATTTTAAGTAAGTTTAAAATCTCAAGTGACTCACCTTTGTGAAAACTAAATTTTATTATTTAAAGATTTTATTGAAGAATTTCCCATTTGAAAATATTTCTCGAAGGCAAAATTAATTCAACTGTGTTGAAAGTGATGTGGAACTTAGTAACCGAGACGTCGGGGTACTAAGGTTCTTTGTTGTTATGGACTTGGGGTCCTTTGGACTTTGAGGTCCTGTAGACTTGGTGTCTACTGTATACGTGGTGTATACTGTGTTTAAACATTTAAGATGTTTTCTATTACCACGAACCTATGACTGGTGTATCGGTCGAGAGGTGTCGTGATTGAGCACTCGGACTGTGAAGTCATGTGTTGTAATGAAAGTTTTAAAGATGTTAAAACTATGTGAGTCGTAACCCATTTTGAGCTTCGGCAAATAAATATTGAACACAAAGAAAAGGGTTATGAGCAAAAATGTTTTGCATGAATTTGGCAGGCGTGCCTACGGTTCTATGTGTGATTACCTTGCGGCGTTAGGTATTTCATACTATGATTTTCCTCATTGTACCCGGGTTGGACAATGAGACCCCATCTACGTTGTTATCACTGTGACCTGGGTGTGGACAGTGTGCGATGGGTTTTGGCTGTGTGCCTGTGACTGCGTGTCTGTGGCTGTGTGCCTGTAACTATCGAGTCTGATCAACTCATCACGAGGTTGGAGATATCTCATGAGATTAGGTATGAATGTTTAGATGATGTTTTGAAGTGTTCATGCATAGTTTTCCAACGTTGATGTTTGGGGTGTGGAACCCATTGATAAACTGTATGCTATAATATGGATGCTTATGTTGTTATAAACATGGAAATGTGCATGTGCCTTCTTTTGTGTCGCGCATTTAGTTATTGTGTTAAATCCATATATTGGCATCTCACCCTTACAGATATATCAGGTTTCTTCTGGTTCGCTATCATACCCTGGGTACTTTAGTACAGATGATGCAGAGGAGTCTTCCTAAGTCACTCAGACTTAGATCTAGTTGCTTTATGAAGTACTTGATTGTGGAATGATCACGTGAGTTTTCCTCAGGAATAACTTTTAGAATGACCAGCTTAGGGTTTGAGACTTGGATTTTTGATAAGTATGTATGAGTATGACTCAGAGAGTCTTTATTTTAAAACGGAATGTTTATAGATCGGAGAGTGTCTCTTTTGAATGAAAACTTAAACTTTCCTTTTGGTCATGTATAGCTAATTGATATAACTATTTTAGCATATTACTGCCTGGTTGTATTTGGTGTAACTGGAATTCTGGAATGAAAATGTAATTATTTTAGCAGGTGTTCTATTACCTGGGATGTCCGAATTACAGAGGAGACTCTGTCGAAATTTTCGTAAAAATACTAGCTTTTATTCAAGTATATTCTTTAAATTAAATAGGCTTGCCAGGCTATGATAGTAAGTTTGTGTGCCGATCAAGGCTTGGGTGTGGAGTCGTGACAAAATTTTTATACCCAATTTCAGACACTTATGTACTTATATAAATTATTTTCCGAAAGCACCAGCAGATTATCTTTTAATTTAAATTCCGCATGTGTTACGTAAGTAATGCCAAGGGGGTGTTACAGAGTGGTATCAGAGCCGGTCGAGTCTTTCGGGACCTTTGGGGAATAGGTCTGTTAAGTTTTTGTTGTGTGATCTCTGGTTGTCTCTTGTTTGAATTGTTTCTTGTTGAAGCAATGTGTGTTGACGCACAAGTATATATTTTCTTAAGGGTTTTCCAAGGGTTTTATGTCCAGGGAGACCGTAGATCTTGAATGTTACTTGGGTTCGAATATGACATTCGATTATCCTTGCGAATCGTGTCAGACATTCGAAACAAGGTGCTTGTGTAAAGGGTTGTTCCGTGAGTGTTCCCTGGAAATATTCTAGGTTTATAGTTAGCAAAAGACATTGATTTCAGATTGATCTAGTTTCTGGATTCGATCAGATCTCTATCGCTTTGTATAGGATGTCCTACCATATTAAAACGAGTTGGACGACTCAATTCAATTGAAAGATCGGTGGTCTGAACCGATTGTTAGACTGAGTGTTTTCCTTATGAAGAACCAATGTTGTGTGAAGGCTCGTGTCACCGTCTAGATTTCTGATAACTCAGTAAAAGGGCGAATTAACAAGTATTCTCTGACTTGCGTAGTTGATTTGGTAAATCTATTTAGAGGAGTTGTTGACTACTGAAAGATCGACTTGAAGACGAGTTATTACCATATTGGAGTGATGACCTATCTAAGATTGTGTGTCGTCAACTCAGTTTATGAGGAAAGATCAACCCTTAGTATGTTTGATCGATTGATTAAGTCATTAGGGATCGTACCCAATTCAAGGCGGTCATACTTAGCATGGCTAGAAAGACTTGTATCCTTTGATTCTCTTGTATTCGTCAGTTGACATTTGTTTCTCAAATCCTATGATTGTATTAGATAACCACAACGGTAAAGTTGGTATGTGTCAGACATATTTTCTGATTTTAATTTGCAGTCTGTCAGTACTTATGAATTATTTATGCTAATCCATAAATTTCCAGTTATTCATTTCTCTGTTTGTTAGAAGTCGTACCCGCACTTCTAAATAATCTTCGATGTATTAGACATTTGAGTGAATTGATTTAACGGAACCCATTGGTCTGGATACTTTCACATTTTGTTGAGAGAAGTGGTTACGACTATTTCTTGAGTTATAACACAGATAAATTCGTGATAGCAGAAGTTTCTTGGTGAAACTTAGTTTCGTCACTTCTATTTTTGGTAGAGATGAAAGTCATCATTTTGTAAATTCTTTGTACTAAGAATAAGAATTAATCCTCTTTGGATTAGAAGTTATTCACCCTTTGATTCCTTAAATCCGCTGGAAGATTCTTGTGGAAGAATGAACTTTATGAGATTCATGTTTGTAAATGTGTATTAATCATGCATTTTTACACTCACGAACCTGATGGAGGGATCTTTTTCCATACTGGATGTTCCTGTATCCTTCAAATTAATGAATTCTTTTCTATGCTTATGTGAAAGTGAAATCAAGAAAAATTTCTTTTCTTGAGAAATTCTTTTATGATCACCAAGGTCATGTGTTATTGCGGTTCGAACATACTTGACGTCGTTGATCATCTTAGTTCTACGTATTCTCCAAATGTCGTCGATGTGTGACCTATCTCATCAGTCATGAGTTGGATATCTTTACATCAAGATATCAGAGTTAGTCGAGTACAGTGAAAAAGGGATAGTTTAACAATTGAGACCTTCCTTGTTAAGATATTAGCATCGTCATGAATCAAATCCAGTTATCAACAAAAATCATATCATGCCATTAAGTACACAACAATCATAATACAGCAAAAAACTTTACACAATTTCAGTTTAATTTACACACTTTCCAAAATAAATAAATAAATAAAACTTTAAAAACCTTGGTGGCGGTGGCTCCTAGTGGTGTGGCTCCTCTAAAATGATGAATCTCGCACTGATGACTACAAAAAAAAAATAGTACAATATTATGGTCGTAACACAATAGTACCAAAAAACACACCAAAATAAGACTCCCCAAATATCATCAACAAACCAAAAAACAAACAAAAATAAAAAACTATTATTAGTTTTTATATTGGTAAATAAAAGGAAAGACATCATTAACTTATAGAAAAAAATACAAACAAAACAGATTAGAAATCTAGTAACGTACCAATATTATCATATCCCTTAATTAATAATAACAAAAAGAAAAAAAAATAAAAAAATAAAACAGCCATGAACCAATTTTTCAGTTGCCCTGTTTTTAATTCTAGGATATTTACTATCACAGCAGTCCACATAAAAACTATTGCTAACAATGGGGTTCAAAATGAAGGATAGAACTTACATAGACATCAAAGGAAAGATTTCACAAAAAAAGACTTAAAATTCACTGACATTCTTTTCCAAGAAATAATAAATCTCAGTCTTGAATTATAATTCACTTTTAATGCGGAGAAGGCTAAAAATATAAAATAATAAAATTACAGTAGGAAATGCTTACCCAAAGGGTGATCCACCCAAATCACTCGAGATAGTACTGCAAAGAAACAAAGAAAAGAAGAGTTGAGCTACATGATTTGAGTTTCCCAACCAGATAAATAAATCAAATAAAGAGAACTGAGTAAAGGTTACAATAACAGGAGTTGGCAACTTCATTTGTTTGCTTTCATTATGAAACAGGTGAAGAATTCTGATGTGCTATCATAATTTTATGATTTTCAGTCTCATTGTTTGCATAATCAACCCATATGTTACCGAGCTATTTACTTTTAGATTCCATCATAAATCATGCTAATTCTAAAAGTAAAAATAAATTCTCTAAAAAAAGTAAAAATAAATAAATAACAGAACTTAAACTTTACCGAAACATGACTGGACACATTATGTCACATTAAAATATTAAATAGCATCAAGTATTTAAAATGTAGCAAATAATAAATCAAATAGAAAAGCAATCCAAGTATGGTAATGGAAGTTGACAATGGGTTGGAACCATGCATACCTGTCAGGGGTGGTGGCACGTGGTGGACGGTGGCGGCGGCATGCAGTGGTTCTGGACAGAGATGCGGTGGCACACGGAACAGAGATAAAGAAAGGGGGAAGAGAGAGACCAGCGACGCTGGTGGTGGTGGGGGGGGGGGGGTTTCTCGCAGCTGAGAGAAAAGAGAATAGAAAGAGAAGAGAAAAAGGAAAGTGAGGGAGGGGGAAGGGTTTTCGGTGTTAATTATTAAATATTTTTCGATGGATTACCGACGACTTTTCTGTCGGTAATTCAAAAAAATGATTATCGACGGACAGAGCCGTCGGTAACTTTAACAAGGTTTCCGACAGCCTAGCCGTCGGTAAGTGTTGTCCCATATACCGATGGAAAAGTCCGTCGGTAAAACTCTGGACCTAATTTTTTTTATTCCAGCCAGCTTTTTCAACGGACGTACCGTCAGTAATGTTACCGATGGCCATTTCCATCGGAAATTGATGAAACTGTTGATCTTCACGTGTACCGACGAAAAAATCCATTGGTATTCTATTAATTACCGATGGAAAACATGTCTGCCGGTAAATGTCCATCGGTAAATCGTTTTTTCTGGTAGTGCAAGTTGAATCTTTTAAAACAAAAAGAGTATCAAATATAATTACGACAAATTCTAAGAAAGCTCAGTATAAATTTTCTTTAAGCATTTTTACGAGGATCAAACCTATTCTAGAGAACTTATATCTAGCTAGAAAGAAACGGATATTGGGGATGGGTGGATGAGTTGAGTCTAACATCACTATGGCACAAATCCTTAATGGTTTGTTTGGATAAGGAAAGAAGTGTAAAAGAAGAGAGTATTGGTAGAAAATGAGCAAATTTTAGGTTGTTTGGATTGAAAGAAATATGAGAGAAAGAAAAATTAAGTTTTTTTCTTCACTCATTTAGTTGGATGGAAAAGTGTTTTCCCTTGATATGATATATAATTTAATTTAATTTTAATAATTAAAAAATAAAAGATGCAAACGACATACATTGAGGTAAAGAAATGGTTAGAATTGTAATTTGATATAACATTCTATCATCTCTTCTACTTTTCGTCTCATCCATTGAGGGATTTTTTGTGTGGAACCCACACTATTTTTTTCCTCTCCCCGACCCACCAAAAAATTATATTTTTATCACGTACCCACTTCTCTTCTTATTTTCTCTCCTCATTTTCTCTAATGTGTTTTTTTAAGCGAAAAGAGAACAAAAGAAAAGGAGAAGAACAACATTTTCCCTTGTTTGGTTGGCAAAAGAAAAGAGAAGGAAATAAAAAAAATTTGCAGTCATTACATTTTAAAAATTTTTCCTTCAAAATTGGAATAAAAGGAGAGATGAGAGAAAAATGTCAAAATATATACATAATCTTATTACATCTTATTTTTGTTTACGAGTATTTGTGTCATTAAATAAATATGTTTTTCTTTCTTTTTACTCTCTACAGAATAAAAAAAAATATTTAATTATTTTTTATTTCATTTTCTCTCCTACTAAACAACTACAATTGTATATCATTTTTGCTCTTTCTACCTTCTTTTCACTCATTTTATTTCATAAACCAAAAGACGTTTTTGTTGTGAGGGCCACACCAGTGCTAGAGGGATGAAAATCGTTTGTGCCATTCCCTCGCATTTCCTATTACACTAATCAAATTTTGATATCTAAAAGCTATAGACGTTACTGAGAGGAACAGATGCTAGAGAACTATCTAGAAAGGAACAGATGTTGAAGTAGAGTGGACTAAGTTGACTCAGATATCACCTTGGCACAATTCCTAGGATAATTTTTTTTTTTGACAAAAATTCCTAGGATAATAAAACCTCTGATTTTTTTGAGTCAGAAACTTTGTGGTGGTCCCCCGGAACAAAACTCGCAAAATTCAATGGAAATAAATCATTTATTGAATCCTAATTAAGAAGCCGGTACAAGGAAAATAAAATATGAACTTATAGCACGAGCGAGTTTTACGCCTTTTTGTTTATTACTTTTGTTCTCCAAAGTCAATCCATTCTCATCTCAACTGAGACTGAGACTTTAGCTATCTACCGCGACCACAACGTGACACGTTTGCTACATGCATGAGTTTGGCAAATATCAATAAATTGCAATAAAGAAAAAATATACAGTTTTTTTATCTGTGTATCCCAACACTGCCAATGAATGATTAATCATTATTCGTAGGGTGTGGTTTTTGTTGACCAAACATTATTTTAACATCGTCAGGAATCGAACCTGAGAGTAAATCGAGTCGACCCCTAGAGTGTTCAAAGGCAGGCCTTATAACCACTGGGTCAAGAAGCTTGGTTAGAAAAAATATACAGTGATTCTCCATTTTTTTACTTTTTTGAATAATCCATATATTATATTCTCAAAGCAACCACTTTTCAATGAGATATTTCTTTTTTGCTTCTTTAATCAGTATCCTAAGGACACTCGTTAGCATGCTCCTTTTTGAAAAGGAAAAATTACTTTTATTACTTTCTACAAAATCACTTGTGATATTTTCAATCAGGTTACTTTCTAAATGCACTTCATTTCCTTTGTCTCTAGCTAGTAGTTAGTCACCATATTGCAGCTTCACATTGATCCTCTACTCTCAAGGTGCTTTCTTTCAGATACACTTTTCTTCCTCTTGTCAATTCTCATTTCACTTCTAAATTATTTAGCATTTTGAAGGAAATCTCATATGCATTGTTTTTCCTTCCTCTTTATCAATTTTTGTTGCTGTAGCAAAAATTCTTCTTGCTTTTTGATTTTGAGTGATGAAAATCACTTGTGCCCATACATATATTCCTTCTCCTCGTTAACAATTTTAATGTCAGAGCCAATCTCCTTTTTTCTTTGAGTGAGTGAATGTATGTTTTAAGTTCTTCGAGGCATACGCATCCTCGAAGGAGTCATAGTATGCCCGAAAAGGATAGACTAAACTCATTAAAGTTTTCCCAATTTTGACCAACATATATATATATATATATATATATATATATATATATATATATATATATTTCCTCGAGTAGTTTTTTTTTTGCCTAATTTATTATTACCTTTTCTTCTTACTGGATCATTCTCGGTGCATTTATTTCCAGGAGAGAACTGCTTAATTTCGAGGTAACCAGAGAGGGAAAAAATTATAAATCTCTTCACTAAAAATTCATGAATTCCTTATGGATTTTTTGCTATGAATTTTACTACAATTTTTTCAAAAATATGATCCTTTTCCCTATAGAAAAATTTAGCATTTCTTGCAAATTTTCTTACGAATTTAATTTTTTTCCAACAAAATCTGAGAACTTTTCTACGGATTTTAAAATTTGCATGAACATATTACTCACAAAGTTACCTAGGAACAGAAATTTGAAGAAAAATCCACAGAAAACTTGTTTCTTGCAGATTTTTGAGTAAAATCCACAGAAAAAATCTGCAGGTAATTAGAGAATTTCTAACAGTGTTGTGGAGTTCCCCTTATTCATGCGTCAGTGATATATGATATCGTTACATTTTAATTTGATGATATTATTTTTAAAAAATTATGTCCAGATCTCGTCGGATATACCCCAAAAAGAACCAACAATCATCTTGGAATCATTTCTTTATCTGTGTTTACAAATCTATTTGGCAAAAGCGTGAAGAGATATCTTAAAATTCATGGCTTTTTGAAATGTTCCTTCAATTTTAATTTTCATCTTAATTAATTCTTAAACTCTAATTTACTATTGTTAGATTGGGTCATTATGTTAACGTATACTTAACTTATTAATAATAAATAAATCATGACAATTCATTTTTGCTAAATATAAATCGTTGATTTATATATTTAACTAAAAGTATTTTAAGTTATTTGTTTAATTTTTAAATAAAAAATTAAAGATAGAATATAAGAAATAAAAAAATATGATGATTTTAATTTAAGAAATTAAAAAACAGAAAGATAAGATGTTTTTTTTAAAGTAAAAAAAAAGAAATTAAAGGTTTACATTTAATAAGGATGAATTATTAGGATTCTTTCATTTAATTTCAAGCTATCATAAGGACCTATTGTAACAATAATCAGAGCTTAGGGATTAACTGAAATGAAATTAATGTTAAAGATGTCTAGTTTCAAAAGGCTTAATATGCAATCACAGATAATATATACACATGCAGTTGGTCAATGTAATATGATTACTTCAAAAAAATTAGTTACATCTCCTTGATAAAAAATACATAGATACATGGGAAGTTAATGTCAACCATATTATACTGTATTATAACAAAAGAGAGAGACAATTTTCCCACTTTTGAATGAAAGATTAATTTATTTTTGTGCAGCTAATTTTCATCACAAGCTATTTCCAATAGATTTATTACTTGTTTGTTTTATCCGTCAATACGGCCAGGCATTTGACGGCTAAAAAAGTTCAAAGTTATAGTTAAATCATTTTCATTGATTTTGTTTATTTATTTAATAGCTCCAATGTGTAATGTAATGAACAGGACATGGACTCGATGATCCAGTTAGCCAATGAACTTTTTGAAGATGAGGAGAACATCTTTGATAGCTTTGCGATGCTATACAACAATTCCTCCCATCTAGGACTGCGTAATAACAATGTAAGAAGCATAACAATTATCTCTCTCTATTTTCTCCAACTTCAATTTTTTTAAGGATTGTTTCATATTTGGTTCGATTTGAGTTTGAAAGATAAAAGTTATTAAATTAAATTAATTGGTTTTCTTTATTGTTTTGATTTTAATTAAAGAATTCAACTAAATTAAATAAATCTTAATGAGTTTGATATAGTTCAATCCAATAAATATTTGGAAACTACTAGCGAGTTCAGTTGATAAAGATATATGCTAGTTTTTTTTTTTTTTGATAAGCAAGATCTATGCTAGTTAATCGACAACAATATAACATCAAACATATCTTCAACAATACCATTATGCACATCGTATGTGTTTTACCATTTATAATAATTGTTTGAATTAGTGATACACATATGTACTTACTTACCTAACTTACCTCACTAGTGCAATAAGTGCTTTTTACGTCAGTTAAAATTGATTTTTTACGTCAGAATACTGATTGACGTAAATACAGCTGACGTTAATAGTTAATATTTTAACGTCAGTTGAGAACTGACGTTAAATATAAAACTATTAACGTCAGTTCCTTAACAAAACCGACGTTAATTTTGTAAAAATTAACGTCGGTTTTTTAAACAACTGACGTTAAACTAAAACTATTAACGTCAGTTCTTTAATACAACGGACATTGATTTTGTTAAAACTAACGTCAGTTGTTATAAAGAACTGATGTTAAAGGTTTAATTTTAACATCAGTTTTAATAAACAACTGACGTTAATAGTGTACTGTATATTTTATAAAATATTATTAACGTCAGCTGTTTGATACAACTGACGTTAATAGGTTTTTTTTTTTAAATTCAGTTTTAAAATATCACTCCCCTCAGCTATCCCTGCATTCAGTCCCAGTAACACAGAATATAACACACATTACAGAATTGCAAAGGAAAATTGAACAATGGGGGGACTTAAAACCAAAACCCATGTATATATATAAATAAATTTTAGTTCCAATGTCTAAAAAACAAAACTATCTAAGGATATATATATACATGTTATTAATTAGTTTCTAAAGTCTAACAAAAAAACTATTTATCTAAGTAGTGCGGAGGTATGTTGTCAATTCCTTTTTCAGCCGCATACTTGAAGAAGAATTCAATTAAGCGCATCCTCAAGTCTCTTAACTCATCTTCTTCAATAGGCGATTGGTCGATAAATGCCTAGACACGTTCAAATAATAACAATAACGTCAATGCAAGTCATCTTCAAAACTATAATATATAATTTAACAAGTTGTTTAAATATTACCTTCTTCCATCCATCCGTAATAGATGCGGAGACTATGTTCAGCATATGAAGCATCACATAATAGCCGCACGACCAACTGTCAGTTTGAAATTGAGACTACCAACAAAATTAATTTCAACGTCAGTTGAATATACACATAAATTAGTAATTATAATATTAATTATTTGATAAATAAACTACCAAACCTTGAGGATGTTCCATACATGATTTGCTTTAGCCTTAGAAGTCCTACTTCTCCCGTTGGCGCAACTTATGCTACTCGCCTTCAGCGCGCTATCATAAACAAATAATCATGTCGATCAATTAACAAACTCATATATCATGTGTGTAATAAACTAAAAATAACTGATATTAAAACTTAAATTAAATTAAAGATTAGTTACTTACATATTTACAGCTTCCACCACCTTCGGTGGCGGATCTTGGTGGAGAGAGCAGAAGAATATGACAGTATGCCTAGACGGGTGAAGTACGAACAACTGCCAATAGCGTTCCATACAGTAGGGAGCCAGATATAATTCTTTCGGATTGTCTCCCAACAAGTTCCCTAAGTATTTACTCAATGCATCGCCAGCAAAGAACTCGGGCATAAGGATTGACGGATCTAAGAAACCGTAAACTGATGCAACGCCCTTATCAAGCTGAAGACGATGGAGATACCTAAGATATGAAAAGGTGTGGATGTTAATTACATAATATATATATTGAAATTAAAATAAATTATTAAATGGAAAAATACCAAAAATAAATAAGTTATAAAATTAAAATTAACTTACGTGCACCAGAGACTGATGACATTGCTATTCATCCAGATGTTATTTCTGCAGGCGTTCCCGAGATCGTCACCAACGAAGGAAAATATCCTCTGTTGATCTGGACGTGCCACCCATCCATCGTGATCCAATGGACATTCCAAAATCTCAAACGCATAATCCTCACCAAGTGAGAACAAACGAGTGATAGGTGACAGCGACACCGACGTCGACTTGGCCTTCAGTTTAGGAAAAATAAAATATATAAGTTTTTGATAATTAAAAAAAAACACAAGTAATTATTTGACTAATTTGGACATTAATAATGAATAAATACCTTTGCTAACATTTCGAGCTCACGTCGTTTGGAGTCCAACTCAAGCTCACGCCTTTTCATTTCCAACTCATGCTCATGGCGCTGGACTTCCAACTCCCGCTCCCTAGCTGCCAACTCATCATCCTCCACATGTGCCATACTAAAACTCTCTTTTGTGCTCACATGTGAAGCGTTGGCAAGCCTTGCAGTGTCCTGGGATGTACTGACGGAGGAAAGCTCTCTGGCAAGCACCTGCTTGAATTCTGGGTTGGCTATTAAGCCTTGCATCAGATGTGTTGTAATATCTGGGTTGGACATGAGGTGCTGAGTAATGTCAGCCAAAATTGATGCTTCATTGACCACCCGCTTTCGTGAAGCAGACTTGCCATAATATTGTTTGATGGTCACGTTCCCAGGAACACCAAGAACCCGACCAGGATGGTCTTTCTTGCCTAGAGCAGTCATCAAGACGTCCTGCCGTCCAGAAGGGACGAATGCGCCCTTGGAGGATTTTGCTTTAAGATCCATCTACAATGAAAAAAAATGAAAAAACGTGCAAGTGATAAGTGTTTCAAATATCTATACAAATATCAATTGAAATCAAGTTAATTATTTACTTACAATCTTATCTGCCACTTCGCGAGTGGCATCAACTTTAAAAGATCCCGCCTTTGTCATGCGGCCGGCTAACCAGACATCCTCGCGGTTGATGTCCGACGGAGGACTTGATGGTGTGCCCTCAGGCACCTCTCCTCTTTCAATCCTAGCAGAGTGCTCTTCCTGCTTCGCCCTCAGCCTATCCGCCATCATCTGCTGGATCCGAGTATGGTACCCACCCTGAGACATGGTGTGGCGGTGGACGTTCTTCGCCTGATTCTGCCGACCCTTATTTGCCTTAGCCTATTCAAACAAAAACACATAATTAAATACAGTTAAATGATCTATAATAAGCATACAAAATTAACTTAATCAACCAACCTGAAATTCTTCATCCTGTCGACTCCTGGCAAACATATCCCAAGTATCCTGATCAATCCAGGGATAATCCGAGAACATTTTATCAAGACGCTTCTTCCCAGATACATAGTACCTGGTAAGATCATGCTTGAACCCATTCCAACGCTTTGATGCCATTTTCATACATTTATGATGATGATCCTCGTCATTTGGCACAGTCCAAGCTACCTACACATTAGATACATATATAACAACTGGATAGATTATAACTCGGATAATTATCTAATAATGTAAATCAAACGAATGTAAAGGTAAAATACCGTGATAGTCTCCCAAATCTGATCCTTAACGTTCTGTGGAACGTCATTCCAGTGGTTGTAGTTGATGCTTACGTACGTCTTTGCTTCGCTTGTAGAAACACCCACTTATTAAATTCTTTAGCACGGGGTCCCCTGGGCATTTAGATTAGCATCGAAGGACACCTCAAGCTTCGTCCGCTCCGCCTGTCCTTCTCTAGTTTCTTCAACGAGGTGGCTCCTCTACCCCGTTTCCTATGAGCCTGTGATGTCTGTATGGACAAAAAAAAATGATAAAATAGAGGGTTGTAACATTATAAACTTACATTAACAAGAAGGACTAAAGATAGTATATAACATGTAAACTTACACTAGAATCAGGCGTAGGCGTGATCGGGTCCTGCGAAACCCCCACAGTGTCCTCCCGTGCATGTGGGCTATCCGACTGATCCATATGTATGCCTGTTCAGAAACAATATATATGTATTAACATAGGTTATAACTCAAAATAAATACAAAAGTATAAATAAAAATAACTAGATAGGTCCTGTAGATATACAAAACATCTATATATCCAATATAAGGACAATACGGGAGATTGAAAACTATAGTTTTTGAAGATTGCCAAGCACTTGTCACGGCCTGGCCGTGATGTCCATCACGGCCGTAACGTGCCAACTGAACCAGACCCTCATAGGAAGAACTGATCACGGCCTAACCGTGATGAGCATCACGGCCGTGACAGATCAACCAGCAGAGCAACATGCACTCAAAACCAAAAATGGAGACATTCCAAACAACTCAAACTCACGGTTTAAAGTTACAACTACTGAGACTACAGTTTCAACATACACTCAAAACCAAAAATAGAGACATTCCAAACAACTCAAACTCACAGTTTCAAGTTTCAACTACTGAGACTACAGTTTCAAACCAGCAGAGCAACATGCATGCACTCAAAACCGTGAATAAAAAAATTTACCCTAATTAAAGACTCACCAGAAATAGGCGCTCTCGTGGTGGTGGGGGGGAAGCTCGAGTGGTGGCCAACGTTCGATGTGGTTACTGAGAGCAGAGGGACAAGGAGAGTTAGTGCGCGGGAAGGCCAGGGGAAAGAGAGATGTCAAGTTATTGCAAAGAATGAGCGGGAAAGACAGAATTAGGGGTTAACAGTGTACCTCACTGTGGTGGCGAAGAAGCCCTCGCGGTGGTTGCGGTGGAGATGAGCTCGCGATTAGGGCAGAGTGAGAGCAATAGTGAGGGTTGAGCGTGATGAAAAGAGAAAAGACGTACAGAGAAGTGGAGAAGGCGCGTGGGGGTAAACGTTATAATTAAAATAAAACAACATTTTACGTCAGTTTTTGGTAAAACCTGACGTTGAAGATCATATATTTAACGTCAGTTGTCTTAATAAACGGACGTTAAAAACTCTCACACTTATTACGTCAGTTGTTAGTAATAACTGACGTTAAAGGTCATATATTTAACGTAAGTTGTATTAAGAAACTGACGTTAAAAACACTCAGAACTTCTTACGTCAGTTGTATTACACAATGGACGTTAAAGGTTTATTAGTTTCTGCAAAAACATTCATTCCCTTAACTACTGTGCTACTTACCCATTCACCTTTGTACCTAATCCTCTTAATGAGCATTAAGTTTATAGATAAGTTTTCAAGAAAATTAGAATAACTTAGTAACTTCATCCACTGCTCCTATAAATAGCTTCCTTCCATCCTTTTAATTAATTTTCTGCTTCACAATATGGCTCTGTCGTGGAGATTAACTTCATCACTCTTTCTTCCTATTCCTAGACTCAAAGGTCTTTGTCTTAATGGTCAAACAACTTCTGAGTTTGAGTAAATTACATTACATGGATATTAAGGTTGGGTGAATCACGTAATGTGATTCTCTCACTTTATTTCATCCCCGTCATCCCTTTCACTTTGCTTTGGAAGCAAGTGATTGTGGATTCAAGATGATGCATCAAGGAACTCCAGTGAAGAAGAAAGATGCAAAGATCCATTTCACTTTGCTTTCGCTGCTAGTGACTGAGGATTTACTTTGCATCTTGGAATTCAAGTGAGGGAGGTGATGCATCCATTGGAGTTTCTGATGACAGGATCGAGAAGAAAATGATGTTGATGCAGAAACTTTTTTATATTTTAGGGCTATGTTGCAGAAATTTTTTATCTTTTAATCATGTAATTTTAACTTATGAATCGCTTCAATGTCATACGATTTGATTATACATATAACTTGTTTTATGTTAAGTGTTTATTTATTTTAATTTGCACAATAATTTGTTTACTAATTCAAGCTAATTAATAAAAATTAAAAATAAACTTGTATAAAAAAAAGGTTTAGAAATAAACTGCAGTACTATATGGAGTGATCTGCGTTAAGAGGGACAACAGGGACATGACAACCAATGAAATGAGTTTCATAATTATTTACGTCAGTTATTTATAGAACTGACGCAAATAGTTTACCCACCACCTCATTTTTAACGTCAACTTAATTGATGACTCGCCAAGTTCCCGTATATTAATTACATTATTTCCAATATTCATTCCCGCACGTTTATAATATATAGGATTATTTACGTCGCTATTTATTTAATCAAGTAAAAAATCAAATTTTTAACGTCGGTTGTATAAAAAAGCGGCGTTAACAATTAATATTTTTATTTGAAAAACACTTTTAACGTCGGTTTTTTAAAAAGCGGCGTTAAAAGTGTATAGATATCTGCAAAAACATTCATTCCTTTTGATCATTGTGCTACTTACCCATGCACCTTGTAACTCAATCCTCTTAATGAGCATTAAGTTTATAGGTAAGTTTTCAAGAAAATCAGAATAGCTTGTAACTTCATCCCCTGCTCCTATAAATAGCTTCCTTCCATCCTTTTAATTTTCTGCTTCACAATATGGCTCTGCTGTGGAGATTAACTTCATCACTCTTTCTTCCGATTCCTAGACTCAAAGGTCTTTGTCTTAATGGTCAAACAACTTCTGAGTTTGAGTAAATTACATTACGTGGGTGATAAGTCTGAGTAAATTACATTATGTGAGTTGCTCACCTTATCACCTTCCGGAGAATCAGCTGCTGGAGGGCTAATCAGGTGCTCGGGGGTCACAGTTCCAAAACCTCGGCTTTGGCAGCAAGTGACCGTCTTGGAAGTCTCTGGAACCACTGCCTTTACAGATCTAGTGCACCTGTTTTTGCCTCTCTCTTGAGCTCTCTCATGCCCCCCAGTTTTCTGAGGTCTTCGGAGTATAGTTTTCCCTTTGGCATATTTCATAAAACTCTCTGATGGGATGTAGCTTTAATGTTTAGGATTTTAAACCCTTTCAATGTAACTTTTTATAGGATTTTAAACCCTTTCAATGTAACTTTTTATAGGATTTTAAACCCTTTCAATCTTTCGTATCATCAGACATTCAGATACTTCATGAATGAGATCCGGTTTGGGTTATTGATTCAACTTATAGTTTTCAAAAACAGAAACACAAAACATCAAAGCAATTCATGTGAAACTGAAACTTTGAGGAAGGCAATGCGGAAGGGATCGTATACTAGATAAAAAAATTATTAAAATAACCTTTAACGTCTGTTGATGTAAGGACTGACGTTAAAAGTGAAGTGACTTACTTTTAACGGCAGTTCTTTATAGAACTGACGTTAAAATCGTCGATGTTAACGTCAGTTTTTTATTGAACTGACGTTAAAAGTGAGTCACTTCACTTTTAACGTCAGTCATTAAAACAACTGACGTTAAAATTGAATTAATGAACTCTGATATTTACAAAACTGCCATCGCTTCCTTTTTAACGTCTAGCTTTTGGTTAACTGACATAAACCTTTACCGTCTAATGTATATTTTCCACTAGTGCCTATACATAATTTTCAACATATAATTGTAACTTATTGCATATATATATTGTGTACTGGCCGAAGATATAAGGCCGAGGATTGTCAATACGACCGAGCTCATTCTTGTAAGTGGGCAGTGACCCGAACTCCCATAAAGCTGAAGACCTATTAATACACTTGACACCCGAGGATAACTACTCGGGCCTATTCCACAGCAGGCCACGGATGAAGATATCTCGGCCTCGAGCTATCCAGTCACAACTGATTGGGCCGAATATCTCACTGGTCCAAATATCTCTCCGTATAACTCGGAGCCTTATCCTTATCATTGTCTAACTGCAATAACAATCCGATCCTAACAAATAGGATCTCAATAACAGTCCTACCCAAACTGTTACACTAAAACGTCTCTATAAATAGGGGTCCAACCCCCCCCACTTAGAACTACGTTTGCTTTGATTCCCATTTGGATACGTAGGAGAAGAATTCTGATTCTGTCAAGCTAATTCCAAAACACTCCCACAAGACCTTCTCCGGACGAGTATCTCCCACCTGAGATATTTGGGCGGAACATTTGGCGCCGTCTGTGGGAATCGAAGCAAAATTTTCCCATACCACAAACAATGGTGAGAACAAGGAGCAGGAACTGCAGGAGAGAGGAGCCAGAGAATGCCAACAATGGGGACAATGGGGAATGATCCATAAACCCCGCTATGACAACCGACAATCCAATTATTCAAGAACTCCTCGCACAAGTGGCAATGCTGAGAAGGGAGAATGAGGAGTTTCGGCGGCAGAACAGCCATCAGGAACGAGAACAAAGCAGAGAAAGGTCCGCCTCTTCTCCTCATGAGAGAGAGCGTCGGACAGCCGAGAATGAAGGATCCAGAAACACGCGCAGAGAGGGAGGCCAACAACCCCAGGTTTCTCATCATGTTGACCGAGCAGACGAGGGGGAATTTCCTAGGCAGGCCCCTGAACTTTTACTTCAGGCAAATAGGCCTAATGAAAGGACCGACGTGCGGAGGCCAAGACATCCCTTCACCGATGTCATCATGGAGGTCCCTCTTCCAGCCAACTACAAACCCATAAACATTGACAGGTATGATGGCACCTCGGACCCGGAGCGTCACTTAGATGCTTTCACTACTCAAATGTACCTCTTTACCGACGATGATGCTGTCATGTGTAAAGTCTTTCCAACTACTCTGAAAGATGCTGCGTTGAGCTGGTATACCCAGCTACCGCCAGCGTCAGTTGACTCCTTTGACACATTCATGACTAAGTTCAATGCTCAGTTTGCCACGAGCCGAGCTCATCAAAAAACCTCGACCTCGTTGGTAAACTTTAAGCAAGAAAAGAACGAGTCTCTGCGTGATTTTATGGCCAGGTTCAGCAAAGAGACTATCCTCATCCGGAATCTCAGTGCCGATGTCGCACTGCATACTATTCTGACCGGGTTACGGCCTGGCCCTTTTGCCAGACACCTAGCCGGGAAGCCTCCAACCAGTATGGATGAGTTAAGGAGAAAGGCTGTCGGATTCATCAATATGGAGGAAATTGAAGAATCTAAGAAAAGGGAAAGAACTGATGATTCTGACAGACGAGAAGGGAGAGAGAAGAGGAGGGCTGGAGGTGATAAGCCGAAATTCAAAAGCATATCCGAGCATTTACATAGGGGACCGAAGTATGAGCACTATACCCCCCTCAACACCAACCGAGCTCGGGTGTTTGAGGAAGCCTACAACGCAGAACTTTTGCAGCTCCCCAACCGTGGCCACACGCCCCAGAATGCTGATCGACAGAAGCATTGTCGGTACCATCGTAAGTACGGGCATACCACCGAGGAGTGCTGGGTCCTGCGGGACAAGATTGAAGAGTTAGTGCAGGCTGGCCATCTGAATAATTTTGTTCAGAGAAGTCACAACAATGATGAGGGGCGTGGCAGAAGTAGAAGAAGAGGAGGTGGCCAAAGCCCGAGAAGGGGCGGCGGTCGACAAAATAATGAAAGAACAGAAACCAGGGAAGACCAGAATGAAAGGCGAGAGGAAGATAATACTGTCCGAGGTGTGATAAACACTATTTCAGGTGGATTTGCAGGGGGAGGCACGACAAGTTCAGCTCGGAGAAAACACCTGCGGGCCATTCGGGATGTCAACTCGGTATCTGGCAAACCCCGAGGATTTCCCCACCGATTATCTTTTCTGGCGAAGACTTCTTGGGGGTGGATCCTAATCAGGACGACCCTATGGTAATCACAGTGCAATTGGCCAACTTCTCGGTCAAAAGAACTCTCGTCGACCAGGGGAGCTCGACTGATATTTTATATTATTCAACATTTTAGAAGCTCGGGATCCCAGAAAAATCTATTCAGCCATACGACAGTAAGCTCGTCGGCTTTGCTGGGGAACAGGTGGATACCCGAGGATACATTGACCTCCTAACTACTTTTGGGGATGGCAAAGCGTCCAAGACTATCATGGTCAGGTACGTGTTGGTTAATGCAGTAACATCGTACAATATCTTGATCGGAAGACCATCTTTGAAAGAGTTAGGAGCTGTGGTCTCTACTCCCCACCTCACAATGAAGTTCCCTTCCAACTCGGGAGACATAGTTGCTGTCCGGGCTGATCAGAAAATGGCCAGACAGTGCTACGCTGATAGTTTACGTGTAAGCAAACTCAAATCTACACCTGCAGAAACACTAGACAGGGGAAAAGACAAGTCTGTGAATTCTGTTAACTCTGTTGAACTAGACCTGAGAATGGACATGCAGGAACAACGGCCACAACCCATTGAGGAGTTAGAAAAGTTCCAGCTCGGTTCACAGTCCGATCAGTGAACCAAGCTCGGCGGTCAACTTGAGCCGAATTTAAAAAAGAAAATAAAGGAAGTGCTCCGCAGCAACGCTGATTTGTTCACCTGGACCACATCAGACATGCCGGGGATTGACCCCGATTTCTTATGCCACAAACTGGCAATCTGTCCTGAGGCAAAACCGGTAGCTCAAAGGAAAAGGAGACTTGGTGAGGAATGGAGAAAAGTGGTGGAAGAAGAAACAGCGAAGTTGGTTAAAGCCAACTTTATTCGAGAAGTAGAATACACTACTTGGTTGGCCAACGTGGTTCTGGTCAAAAAAGTAAATGGCAAGTGGTGCATGTGCACTGATTACACAGACTTAAATAAAGCTTGTCCAAAGGATTCTTATCCTTTACCGAGTATTGATAGGTTGGTGGATGGTGCCTCTGGGTACAGAATTTTGAGCTTCTTGGATGAATACTCGGGGTACAACCAGATCCGAATGTATCCCCCAGATGAGGAGAAAACAGCTTTCATAACTGAAGGCTCGAATTATTGTTACCGGGTAATGCCATTCGGATTGAAAAATGCTGGAGCTACCTACCAAAGGCTCATGGATAGGGTGTTCGAAAAACAGATCGGTAGGACTATGGAGGTTTATGTGGATGATATAGTCGTAAAATCTGATGACCACAACAACCACCCGAAAGATTTGGAGGAAATTTTTCAGCAGCTGAGAAAGTATAATATGAGGTTGAATCCGGAAAAGTGTGTTTTCGGTGTTCAGGGTGGAAAATTCCTCGGTTTTATGTTGACACACCGGGGAATCGAGGCCAATCCTGATAAATGTCGAGCTGTGATTGAGATGCGAAGCCCACAAAATATTAAAGAAGTGCAACGACTTGCAGGGCGGCTGGCATCATTATCTCGGTTTCTCCCCAGATCTGCAGAGAAATTTCGGCCTTTCTTTAGATTATTGAAGAGGCCTCAAACCTTCACGTGGACCGAGGAATGCGATAAGGCCTTCGTCGATTTCAAGGCCTTTTTGTCTTCACCACCAATATTAACTCGACCTATCCCAGGGAAAGAGTTATACTTATACCTGTCAGCCACCGAGTACGCCATCAATGCGGTCATTGTGCAAGAAGTAGAGAAAGTTCAAATGACGGTGTACTTCATCAGCAGGGTCCTTCATGATGCCGAAACCCGGTATCAAGTCATAGAAAAGCTGGTTTTGGCCCTCGTAACTGCAGCTCGGCGGTTGCGTCCGTATTTCCAAAGTCACCAGGTGATTGTCAAAACCGATCACCCGATTAAGCAGATTCTCAAAAAGCCCGAGTTGGCAGGCCGTATGATTGCTTGGTCGGTGGAGTTATCCGAGTTCGGCCTGAAATACGAGTTGAGAGGTCCTCTGAAAGCTCAATGTATCTCCGACTTCGTAGTCGAGCTCAATCCGCTGCCGATAACCGAGGATATATGGTGGAATTTGTATGTGGATGGGTCCTCGAATGTCAGAGGCAGTGGAGCTGGGGTAATACTGGAAGGCCCGGGAGAGCTGATCCTGGAGCAGTCATTAAAGTTTGAGTTCAAAACCTCAAACAACCAAGCCGAATATGAAGCCTTGATAGCAGGGTTAATGCTGGCTAAGGAAATGGGGGCAAAGGCTGTTAGATGCCGAAGTGATTCACAGCTAGTCACAGGGCAAATCTCTAGGGGGTACCAAACGAAGGAGCCTCAGCTTACCAGGTATTTATGTACAGTCAATCAATTAATTTCCAGCTTTGAGAAATTCGCTATTGAACACATTCCCAGAGAAGAAAATACTCGGGTCGATCTACTGTCCAAATTGGCCAGTACGAAGAAACCGAGCCAGCATAGAACACTTATTCAGGAAACTCTCAACGAACCGAGTATCATGTTTAGAGAGGTGATGGCCAACGAGCCGGTTGACCGAGAGTGGATGACACCCATATGGGAGTATTTATCCTCAAAAACTCTGCCCCCAGATCACGCTGAGGCCAGGAAGATCAGGCTCAGAGCAAGTCGTTTTGCTATCGTTTCTGGAGAGTTGTATAAACGGGGATTCTCAGTACCTTTGTTAAAATGTCTGACAAAGGCACGGTCAAAATATGGCATGGAAGAGGTTCACAGAGGAATCTGTGGTTTTCACTGCGGGGGCAGATCAATGGCCTCCAAGGTAGTCCGAGCAGGGTACTATTGGCCTACCATCCGAGCAGATTGCATCGAGTGGACGAAACAATGTGATGAGTGCCAAAGATTTTCCAATGTAAGTCGTACCCCACCCGAATAACTTCACACATTAAACTCGCCTTGGCCCTTTGCTACGTGGGGGATGGATATACTTGGACCATTCCCCGTAGCCAAAGGTCAAGTCAAATTTCTCTTGGTAGTAGTGGACTACTTCACAAAATGGATTGAAGCAGAGCCTTTGGCGAAAATTACCGCCGAGAAGGTACAAAAGTTTCTGTGGAAAAACCTCATCTGTAGGCACGGAATTCCCTTTGCAATCGTCACTGATAACGGAAGGCAGTTTATAGATAAGACATTGCGAGAATTCTATGTCAATCTCGGTGTTAAACACCATGTCACATCGGTAGAACATCCCCAGACCAATGGGCAAGCCGAGGCGGCCGACAAGGTCATTCTCGGAGAGCTGAAGAAGAGAGTGGGAAAATCCAAAGGAGCTTGGGCAGAAGAGTTGCCGAGTATCCTCTGGGCCTACCACTGCACGCCTCAATCCATTACTCAAGAAACACCCTTCAGGCTGACATATGGAACATACGCCATGATCCCAGTTGAGGTTGGGGAGTCGTCTTTCCGACGTATGCAACATGAGCAGAATGAGAATGAAAGCAACTTAAGGGTTGAACTTGACTTGGTGGAGGAAATCAAGGAGGAGGCTAAAATCAGGGAGGAAGACTGCAAACAAAGAGCTACTCGGAGATATAATTCAAAACTGAAACCTGGGAGTTTCCTGTGTGGAGACTTGGTGCTAAGAATGGAAGGAGAAGCAAGGAGGGATCATACAGAAGGCAAGCTAGAAGCAAACTGGGGAGGGCCATTCTGAGTGGTAGAAAACTTGGGAAACGGAGCATATAGGTTAGAAGAATTGTCAGGGAAGCCTATCCCGAGAACTTGGAATGCTTCTCATTTAAAATTTTATTACTCGGGTCAAACGAGGACGAACTTTGCTGGTCAAGAAGATGAAGAATGAAGAAATGAGGCAAATAGACAGCCCTATTTATAAGGAAGAAGAGGCGGTGAAAAGAGTGAATAGGCACTGGGAATAGGCTTATGGAAAAGATAAATGTCCATGGGGAAAAGGTTTGTTGAAAAAACAAATCTCGAAACTCAGCAAAAAAGCAATAATTGCATGAACCCATTGCGGTTTCCAAAGCACATAATGTGTGACCACATATGCAAAGCGTGAATCATGTATTTCACGTGTGACAACAACTATCCGTTTTTGATACGGATGGCAGAGTATCTTGACCTTAGCCGAGGTCTTGTTTAAACAAGCCGAACACAACGTCGGAATATAAAAAAATATTTCAAAGAATATATCGGCCAAACAAAAGCTACAAGAGGAACAGGAAGTCATCAAAATGGTGGAAGAGTTTTCATTAAGTAAATCAAAGTTACAAGGGCAAAAGCCCATTACAAGGGATGAAGAAAACAAAAAACGAATACAGTTACTCGTCCCTAGGACTCTCTTCGGCATCGATGTGATCCTCGGGAGAATCTTCCGCCCCTTCCACCTCCTCTTCCTCTTCGGGAATAATGGGAACAAGTTCCCCATTCAACACCTCTTTAGTCACATTGACACCCGAGATATCAACCCCCGGAGCGAGAATTTCAACTTGAGCAATGGCCTTTGCAAAACCTTTCCGATGCTCCACAAGAATGCAGTCAGTGGCCTCTTTCAGATCCTCCTGAATCTCCATCCTGGCCTTAGTATCGGCCTCCAGGGCAGTCTTAAGTTGCTCGATTTCAGCTTGAGCCTTCTTGAGCTCTTCTTCAGCTCGAGCTCTACCCTCTTCAGCCCGAGCTTTATTCTCCTCAGAAAATTTTGCTTTGGAGTTAAGCTCGGAGTTCTGGCCGTTCAGCTCGGTAATGGTAGCACTCAGGAGATTGTTGGCTTTGGCCAGCTCATCACGCTCCGCGGAGGTCCGAACAAAATCCCCCTTCAGCTTCTCAATAGAAGCAAGTTCAGCTTCCAGATGCCGGGATTTCCTCTCTGTCTCCACCAAATCTCGGCTACAAAAGCGGTCTAGAGCGGCAGCTCGGATGCAGTAGGCCGAGAGGGACTCCATGCTAGACTAAGCCCCTTGTTGCCTGATTAGTCGGAGATCCGCGGGCTTTAGGAAGTTCAATTCAAAAGAAGGGAAGGGGTTGAAGTCTTCGCCCCAGAGAGACGAGGTCCCTACTTTTAGAGAAATGTTATACCACTTCACCTCGGTGGAAGGAGGAAGTTGTTCTTCTCGCCCCGTAGTTCCCGTCTCGTGAGTGGTAGGGTGTGGGGGACTTGAGCGAGGAGGGGAAGAATCTTCGGCGTCTACCACTACCTCTACCCTCTTTCTTTTTGAGGCCAAACCCCCTAACTTAGTGACCAAACACTTCAACATAAAAAAAAAATCAATCCCTCTTAATCCACAATCTTAAGCTTCAATATCCCAAAATATATGCCACAAAAAAATCATCATAAAGGCACACTATAGAAAATATCAAACCTAAAAACTACAATTCACTATTCAATTATACACACCAACACTACAAAAGTAGATGAGAAGGGAATTTTGAAATATACCACATGACTCTAAGAAGTTTTTCTAATATATCTATATCTCGCCATAAAACCAAACAAAATATATTCAAACAACAATTAAGAGAGGACTATAAAAGCAAACTCATCCATTCTCATAAAAAAACCATGCCTAGGTAAAACATCCAAACTCAAATCCGATAAAGTCCCTATAATATATACTCATCTAAAGTATCGTTCACCCATTAAAAATCTTAGTTCTTACAAACCTTTTTTAAAATACAAAAATTTAAGTAGTGCTCCCCATTACACAAATTAAATCCTTACATAAAAGCCCAATTGTTGATGAACTTGAGTAGGTACACTTATGCTACACGTCCTACCCTTAGAATCACCTCATCATTATTAACAATCTTCTTCAAATATCAAATCCTAGTAATGATCCTAAAAAGACACACTATTTACATATATGGGAGCATATCAAAATCTTAACCTAACATCCGATCTTAGTTTGAACTACTACCAATTGATCATGAAGTCCACACAAACATTCCCAACTAACTGATATAACCATAAATATCATATCTATAACTCAAACTTCTTCATTATGTTTCCAAACTTGAAATCCCCTAAATTTACCTTATAATCTTGTGTCTCAAACCAAGGAGGAGTTAATACTATTTTCATAAATCAAATCACACTTTTAAGAATAACCCCCCTCAACAAGCTAAGGTTTACAACTCATCTTAATAAACTCCATACACTTAAAACCTTAACTTTAAACAAACTTATCCTCATGAAAAATTAAGTCCATCGGCACCTCAAAGGATGAATGTCAAATACAACGTAGAGTCACTTTAGTTAAACAGCTATTTAAACACTAGTTGATGACCACGATCAAACACACTTCTACAAACCCATAGATTCCTTTATTTCCTCATTAATATGGACCTACTCAAAATTCCTAGTTCGTCATAAATTAAAAAAAAAAACATGTATGAAATACCCAATACAAGTCTTACCTTCCAAAGACTAAACCTAATAATGATTAATCAATTTGACACAACCTAAATTCTAAAGATGCATTTGAACCTAAGCTATATTGCTCAGGGCATCAAACAAAATCTCATCTTGTAAACACCCAACTCCCATAAACCAAGACCTATTAATCCACTCAACCATAAATCTGACATTTAAATATATTAACAAATTCACATATATCCAACTATTTAGCCATATAATTAAGTCAAATATCTATCCTTAATCTTTCTTACCATATCATTACTCTTCCAAATATAACTAAACCCCATCCTATACCCATAAGGATCTCAATAACAATCCTAAACCCACTTTTAAACTAAAACATCTATACATGCCCCCACTTATAACCATTTTCCTTAATTCCCAATTTAACATCTCCAACCATAATTCCACATGAATCCAAACATCCCACAAAGACCTTAAAACAAATTAGATATTTAATAAAAATTTTTCCACAACTAAATCTCACTACACTTCATAAAAATGAATAATTCTTCAATAAACTTATTGTCTAACACTTATTCCAAATCTTAATTTCTAACAATCAAGTCCAAACAACCAGTCTTATGAAAACCCAGTGGTTCCACCACTTGAATTAGATGTTCAATTATCCCAAAAATATCGATCCATTATGGAATGGAACACTACAAGATGTGGTAAAATATATATAATTATTAAAACAATATTTGCTAATATTCACGTGTCTTAACTAATATGCATTTGCCTTGTAAAATTAATGTACACCAACATGATGATCATTTTGATTATGTGGGAGGATATATCTCAGAAGGAACAGCTTCTTCGATTCAAGGCCAACATATGGCCCCTACAGGATGCTATAATCCGTTTTATCAATATGAAACCTGAGACACCCCGTTGTGCCCCTTTGTGACATTTAGTTTAAAACCTCAATAATTAGTTCCTTAAGCGCGCGTTTAGCGTTAGAGATTTTCACAAATCATTTTCGAAATGTCCCCTTTAAAAATCGGAGATTTGTATGACGTCGGAAAAACACACGATAGACAGCTTTTATAACTTCAAAACTTTATCCAACCAAAATTGGTCTCTGGTCTTACATCAACTGCCAGGAGCGGAAAAATAAATACACACAAACTCCAGTCATGATAAAGACTTAGGAGATAAATAGATACAGTAATCCCAAATTGGTTTTTCATGCACATACACAGTTTTCATTAATAACATAAAATATTCGCAAGATTATAATATATAAATACTCCAAATTTATCTATTACATTACCAAAACACTGTTGAGGGTATCCTCTCGGTAGGAGCCCTCACAGGCATAGACTTAAACAAAAATACTAAACAACTGAAAACATCTAAAACGTCTCACAAGACGCACTGGCCATATACTACCTGGACCCTAATCACCATGGGCCAAGACTCGAGCTCTGGCATTCGGCTCATAGGGAATCCCGTCCAATCCCTCATCATTAAGTTTGTCCACCAGGTCTTCTAGTACGATTTCATAATAAAACAAATACAATATGCATAGAGATGCAGGGGATAAGAAACAGTTCTATCATCAAAAGCGGAAAAGAGTCATAGTAAACTATACAATAATTATCATAGACACAACATCAATCAATCATCCATCTTCCATAAAATTCTTATATTCATCCTACCCTCACTCCTACAACTAAAACTCGATCTCTGAACATGGCTATGGTTTCATCATCATAGTTATGGTTATCGATCAATAGTCCAAGTAACACGTCCCATTCCGGTGCACATCCTTAGTCATGGTGAGAATGCTCATGCAAAGCAATGACACTATAGCTACACAATAAACCCGGTGCACACCCCGGACCGTGGGTGCTCATGCAAAGCAATGACACTATAGCTGCACGATTATCCCGGTGCACACCTTCACCATGGTAAGAACGCTCACGCAAAGCATGACACTACAGCTGCACGATGATCCCGGTGCACACCTCATCCACTCACAAAGGTGCTCATGCAAAGCATGACACTCGTAGCTGCACAAGTTAAGTTTGTCAGGCGTCCAAGCGACATGTCCCATTCCCGGTGCACATCCTTAGTCATGGTGAGAATGCTCATGCAAAGCAATGACGCTATAGCTGCACAATAAGCCCGGTGCACACCCCGGACCGTGGGTGCTCATGCAAAGCAATGACACTATAGCTGCACGATTATCCCGGTGCACACTTTCACCATGGTAAGAACGCTCACGCAAAGTGTGACACTACAGCTGGACGATGATCCCGGTGCACACCTCATCCACTCACAGAGGTGCTCATGCAAAGCATGACACTCGTAGCTGCACAAGTTTAGTTTATCCATTGGACGGTCCCACAAGGACTTCGGGTCTTGTATGTGTCTCACATACGGTTATAGAAACAACACAACTTGTGGACCTCAGACCCCTATGGTCATAACCTAGTGCTTTAACCTCTCATCAAGACCTCAACACATGCTCTATGTCACAACACCTCTTTAACATATTTCATGTAGGTTAGGCACCTCTAAAAATCATCATGATCCTCACGCCCAAAACAACTCATATCTTAGACCACATATATATCTTCGCTTAATCCACTAAGCATAAAGTAAATACCACACAGATCATGCATAACATCAAGTCAATCAAAGATATTTCAAAACATCAACATAGCACTAAATCAGTTCAATAAAGATAATAAAACTCAAATCAACCATCAACAAGTATAAACATCAACCTAATATCGATCAACCTACAATCCCCGAATCATCATGGATGTTTTATAAAAGCAATTTAAAGCGATTCTGGTCTTGTCGATTATTCGACTTCTAGTAGGGTTTAGGTCGCCCTACATAATTACTACATAATTTACTACTTATCGATTCCGACGATAGGTTGATTCTTTCCCCCACCTTTTAATGCGTTCGGAGGTTTTTCTCGGAACTTCACGGACATGCAATCAGCTCCAATGAGTTCCCAAAAGGGAATTCATACTTCTCCAAAGCAAGCAGGAACATGAAAAACATCCCAGAGAGACGATCCAAGCATTGAAACAACCAGACAAAATACTGAATTAATTTCTCAACAATCAAAATATAAATATAATTCAATAATATATTTAATTTCTCAAAAACTCGTTGATTTAAATCAAAAACAGATTTGGGGTTTTTAGGCTCAAGGTTAAAATTGGGGAAAAATCAATTTAACAAGAGATTGACAAAAATTGATTTAGGGAGACACTTATTCATGCTCCCAATTTCAGAAAACACCAATTAATTTCAGATTTTGAGAATTAAAATCAAAACCTAGGGTTAGGGTTTCAAAATCAATTTGGGGGTTTTGAATCTGAGCAAAGGAAGTGAGAAAACCACTTACCCAAGGAAGAAGATGAAGAGAAGTGGTGGCTGCTGGGAACTCTGGCGCGGCTACAGTGGCGGCGACTCCGGCGAGGACAACAGCCAAACGGAAGCCAAATGGACCACACATGGACGAGCTCAGTACGCAATCGGCTCCTCCCTACCAGTGTAGCCGGACGACGACCGGCGACGAGGTGTAGGCGGCGCTCGCGGCTGGACGACGACTGGAGCAGGCGCGCGATTGGGTTTAGAGGGCGCGCGGTTGGATCGTGTTTTCGTGATGGGTTGGCCGGACGGCGCGGTGGAGCACGGCTGGACGATGATGGCAGGGTGGCGGCACGATGTAGAGAGAAGGGAAGAAGATAAGGGCTGAGTTGTGATGAAGAAGGAAGAAGAAGAAAGTGTCAGGAGGAAGAAGAGAAAAGAAAGAAGAAAGAAGAAAAAGAGAGAAAGAGAGAGTTACGGGTGAGAAAGAAAAGGAAGAGAGAGAATTTTCTTATTTTTGTACTAGTGGGTACAAAATGAGTGATAAATATTAAGCCTAAAATAAACATGTTTTTACTTTTTGGAATCTAAAAATAAAGATTGATAAAGACATGATTTCGAAATTCAAATTAGAGCAAAGATTAATAATTGGACTGATCAACTAAGAAAATACTCGGTCCAAAATTTAATCTCCGATTAAGGACAACCCAGTTTATTTTCAACTCTAAAATTAAATTGAATGAAAGTATGAAAATACTTTTCTCTTAATCATAATATTTAAAATATTTTTCTGTACTGGTATTAATAGTGACAATAATGTAACTTATTGTCTAGTAAGCGTGCATTCATCGAAATAAGTCGGTGCTAACGCACCCAATAAAATAATTTGAAGAGAGTAATTTAATTACTCAAACTAAACCACATAACAAAATTAACATAATCATCCAAATAAAATAATTAATCATAAGTTTAATTATATTTTAACCTAGGTTAAACAAAGATAACTAAAAATGGGCTGTTACATTACTACCCCTCTTAGAAAAAAATTCCGTCCTCGGAATTTCATGACTCAAAACTAAACAGAGATTTTGTAATCACACCTTAAACCTAAAATCTTGCTTTATATTCTCGTCGCTTCATTCCTTTCATCTATAACTCTATAACAGGATTGATTCTTATGTCATTCTATTTATCCTCGAGACTTTTCACTACCGCGTTATCCCCACTACCTTCGATATTCCACCTTAGCTTATTACACTCGAAGACACAATCAAATCTTAATCACTTCTTGCCTCAAAATTTGTCTCGCTATCAAAACTCCTTCGACACCTTATCCTCACAACGAACATCAAGTTCAACACTAACTTTACCCCATCATACATCAACCTTCAACTCAAAGTATACAATTGTTGTCTTAGTTTCCTTTGAACATATTCCACCACTCCAAATTATATCACAGTCATTCATTTCAATCTTAAGGAATATGATTACATTCCTCCATGCAACTTCAACCAAAAAGGAATCACTTCAGTTTGAATTATCCAAAATCATAATTCTTAAACTTTTCTAACAACTTAGTTTCACTTAAGAACTCCTCTTTACTATTTCCGTTCAGCTTAAGGAAAACTACCATATATCTTTTTCCGTTAATCCATCGAACTCACTAAGTCAACATTAACCATAAACCTCGATCACTACTCTAAATTCCTTTAATGATATATCTGCCTCGATCAAAATTTGATCCTTCGATCTATAGTAATTTGTCATACTTGCTGATATTACTCTTAATCTTACCATTCATAACTACACCTCAACAAGATTCCTACCACTGCATGTCCCATAGTTTTCAATGTCTCTAATTCACCATAAGTCTTAACAAAACCAATTTAGAATTATCGCACTCAAGGGAAATCTGAATTTATCCTACGTATTGCCTGATCAAGTCTTTATCCCAATCCTCAAGGCATAATCAACAATGACAAAGTCAACATAAGTAAGTCCCTTAGTTTAAGAATCTACCTTTCTGTCCAAACACTAACTTAGTGACCAAAATTCAACATAAAAAAAAAATAATCACCTTAATCCACATCTTAACTTCAATATCTCAAAATATATGCAACAAAACTATCATCATCATTCAACTATTGATCATCAAACCTTATAACTACAATTCTCTATTCAATTATCACACACCAACACTTTACAAAAGAAATATGAAGGCTTACATCTTATTTGAAATATAAAACATGACTCTAAGCCCTTAACTACATTAACTGCCATATTAAACCAAACAAAATATATTCTATAACAATTAAGATTTTACTAGAAGCTCAAACTCATCATTTTAACAAAATACCATGCCTAGGTAAAACATCCATTCTCAAATCCGAAATCGCCATAATATTACTCATCTAAAGTATCGTCATTCCGCTCTTAGTCCTACTTTAATAATAACAAGTCCCCACTCACAAATTAAATCCTTAGATATGAACTTGACACGTACTAGCACTTTCCTACATGTCCTTCCCTTAGAATCACCTTCATCATTATTAACAATCTTCTTCAAATATCATATCCTAGTAATGTACCTAAATACTGGCACACTATTTTCATATCTACCGTGCTTCTTTATATCAAAATCTTAACCTAACATCCTCTCTTAGTTTGAACTACTACTAATTGTCATGTGTCCACACAACATTTCCAAATAACTTCGATTTAACCATATATATCATTTCTATATACTCAAACTTCTTCATTATGTTTCCAAATCATTTCAAATCCCCCTAAATTTACCTTATAATCTTGTGTCTCAAACCAAGTTCGAGTTAATACTATTTTCATAAATCAAATCTCACTTTTAAGAATAATCCCCTCACAAGCTAAGGTTTACAATTCATCTTAATATACTCCATACACTTAAACCTCCTTTTCTTTAAACAAACTTATCCTCATTAGAAATTAAGTCCATCTTCACCTCAAAGTATTAATTTCATAAACTTGAGTCTACTTCCTTTCTCACCTTTTAAACACTAGATTCGGGACCAGGTATCAAACTTAAACTTCTACAAACACTTAGATTCCCTTATTTTTATCAATATGACCTTCAAAATTCCTAGTTCGTCATAAATCCGAAAAAAAAAAACATGTATGTAATACCCAATGCAAGTCTTACCTTCAAAATCTCTAAACCCAATAATGATTAATCAATTTGACACAACCTAAATTCTAAAGATGCATTTGAACCTAATCTATATTCCTCCGGGCATCAAACAAAATCTCAACTTGCAAACCCCATTGGAACAATACACTAAGGTTAATCCAATCAACCTTAAATCTGACATTTAAATATATTAACAAATTCACATATATCCAACTATTTAGCCATATAATTAAGTCACATTTCATATCCTTAATCTTTCCACAACACCAATTACTCTTCCAAATATAACTAAACCCCATCTATACCCATCAAAGCTTCAAGTGAAGTCCTAAACTCACATTTTAAACAAGAACAACATGCCCACTTATAACCATTTTCCTCAAATCCGAATTTAACATCTCCAACCACTATTCCACATGATCCAAACATATAAAGTGCTTAAAACAAATTCGTTTAATAAAAATCTTTCAACAACTAATTGCTCACTACACCTTATCAAAATGAACTAATTCTTCCAATAAACTTATTGTCTAACACTTATTCCAAATCTTAATTTCTAACTTTCAAGGCACAATCAACCATGATACTCTCTTTTATACCAGAACTGACCCAAGTACCTTATCCCAAAAATATCGTGTTTATCATGAGTAAGAATATTAATCATTTCAATTCCCTACTCTACTTAGGAACTTAAAACGACGAAGCTACGAACTTTCTACCCAATTTCTAAGCATAGTCAATATCCGATGTGGACTCAACTAGACACGGCCAGTAACAACACCCTAACTTTTAGCAGTCCGATCGTAATCAAAAGCGCTCTGATACCAAATGAGACACCCCGTTGTGCCCCTTTGTGACATTTAGTTTAAAACCTCAATAATTAGTTCCTTAAGCGCGCGTTTAGCGTTAGAGATTTTCACAAATCATTTTCGAAATGTCCCCTTTAAAAATCGGAGATTTGTATGACGTCGGAAAAACACCTGATAGACAGTTTTATAACTTCAAAACTTTATCCAACCAAAATTGGTCTCTGGTCTTACATCAACTGCCAGGAGCGGAAAAATAAATACACACAAACTCCAGTCATGATAAAGACTTAGGAGATAAATAGATACAGTAATCCCAAATTGGTTTTTCATGCACATACACAGTTTTCATTAATAACATAAAATATTCGCAAGATTATAATATATAAATACTCCAAATTTATCTATTACATTACCAAAACACTGTTGAGGGTATCCTCTCGGTAGGAGCCCTCACAGGCATAGACTTAAACAAAAATACTAAACAACTGAAAACATCTAAAACGTCTCACAAGACGCACTGGCCATATACTACCTGGACCCTAATCACCATGGGCCAAGACTCGAGCTCTGGCATTCGGCTCATAGGGAATCCCGTCCAATCCCTCATCATTAAGTTTGTCCACCAGGTCTTCTAGTACGATTTCATAATAAAACAAATACAACATGCATAGAGATGCAGGGGATAAGAAACAGTTCTATCATCAAAAGCGGAAAAGAGTCATAGTAAACTATACAATAATTATCATAGACACAACATCAATCAATCATCCATCTTCCATAAAATTCTTATATTCATCCTACCCTCACTCCTACAACTAAAACTCGATACTGAACATGGCTATGGTTTCATCATCATAGTTATGGTTATCGGTCAATAGTCCAAGTAACACGTCCCATTCCGGTGCACATCCTTAGTCATGGTGAGAATGCTCATGCAAAGCAATGACACTATAGCTGCACAATAAACCCGGTGCACACCCCGGACCGTGGGTGCTCATGCAAAGCAATGACACTATAGCTGCACGATTATCCCGGTGCACACCTTCACCATGGTAAGAACGCTCACGCAAAGCATGACACTACATGCTGCACGATGATCCCGGTGCACACCTCATCCACTCACAAAGGTGCTCATGCAAAGCATGACACTCGTAGCTGCACAAGTTAAGTTTGTCCGGCGTACAAGCGACATGTCCCATTCCCGGTGCACATCCTTAGTCATGGTGAGAATGCTCATGCAAAGCAATGACACTATAGCTGCACAATAAGCCCGGTGCACACCCCGGACCGTGGGTGCTCATGCAAAGCAATGACACTATAGCTGCACGATTATCCCGGTGCACACTTTCACCATGGTAAGAACGCTCACGCAAAGCGTGACACTACAGCTGCACGATGATCCCGGTGCACACCTCATCCACTCACAGAGGTGCTCATGCAAAGCATGACACTCGTAGCTGCACAAGTTTAGTTTATCCATTGGACGGTCCCACAAGGACTTCGGGTCTTGTATGTGTCTCACATACGGTTATAGAAACAACACAACTTGTGGACCTCAGACCCCTATGGTCATAACCTAGTGCTTTAACCTCTCATCAAGACCTCAACACATGCTCTATGTCACAACACCTCTTTAACATATTTCATGTAGGTTAGGCACCTCTAAAAAGCATCATGATCCTCACGCCCAAAACAACTCATATCTTAGACCACATATATATCTTCGCTTAATCCACTAAGCATAAAGTAAACACCACACAGATCATGCATAACATCAAGTCAATCAAAGATATTTCAAAACATCAACATAGTACTAAATCAGTTCAATAAAGATAATAAAACTCAAATCAACCATCAACAGTATAAACATCAACCTAATATCGATCAACCTACAATCCCCGAATCATCATGGATGTTTTATAAAAGCAATTTAAAGCGATTCTGGTCTTGTCGATTATTCGACTTCTAGTAGGGTTTAGGTCACCCTACATAATTACTACATAATTTACTACTTATCGATTCCGACGATAGGTTGATTCTTTCCCCCGCCTTTTAATGCGTTCGGAGGTTTTTCTGGAACTTCACAGACATGCAATCAGCTCCAATGAGTTCCCAAAAAGGGAATTCATACTTCTCCAAAGCAAGCATGAACATGAAAAACATCCCAGAGAGACGATCCAAGCATTGAAACAACCAAACAAAATACTGAATTAATTTCTCAACAATCAAAATATAAATATAATTCAATAATATATTTAATTTCTCAAAAACTCGTTGATTTAAATCAAAAACAGATTTGGGGTTTTTAGGCTCAAGGTTAAAATTGGGGAAAAATCAATTTAACAAGAGATTGACAAAATTTGATTTAGGGAGACACTTATTCATGCTCCCAATTTCAGAAAACACCAATTAATTTCAGATTTTGAGAATTAAAATCAAAACATAGGGTTAGGGTTTCAAAATCAATTTGGGGGTTTTGAATGTGAGCAAAGGAAGTGAGAAAACCACTTACCCAAGGAAGAAGATGAAGAGAAGTGGTGGCTGCTGGGAACTCTGGCGTGGCTACAGTGGCGGCGACTCCGGCGAGGACAACAGCCAAACGGAAGCCAAATGGACCACACATGGACGAGCTCAGTACGCAATCGGCTCCTCCCTACCAGTGTAGCCGGACGACGACCGGCGACGAGGTGTAGGCAGCGCTCGCGGCTGGACGACGACCGGAGCAGGCGCGCATTTGGGTTTAGAGGGCGCGCGGTTGGATCGTGTTTTCGTGATGGGTTGGCCGGACGGCGCGGTGGAGCACGACTGGACGATGGTGGCAGGGTGGCGGCACGATGTAGAGAGAAGGGAAGAAGATAAGGGCTGAGTTGTGATGAAGAAGGAAGAAGAAAGTGTCAGGAGGAAGAAGAGAAAAGAAAGAAGAAAGAAGAAAAAGAGAGAAAGAGAGAGTTACGGGTGAGAAAGAAAAGCAAGAGAGAGAATTTTCTTATTTTTGTACTAGTGGGTACAAAATGAGTGATAAATATTAAGCCTAAAATAAACATGTTTTTACTTTTTGGAATCTAAAAATAAAGATTGATAAAGATATGATTTCGAAATTCAAATTAGAGCAAAGATTAATAATTGGACTAATCAACTAAGAAAATACTCGGTCCAAAATTTAATCTCCGATTAAGGACAAACCAGTTTATTTTCAACTCTAAAATTAAATTGAATGAAAGTATGAAAATACTTTTCTCTTAATCATAATATTTAAAATATTTTTCTGTACTGGTATTAATAGTGACAATAATGTAACTTATTGTCTAGTAAGCGTGCATTCACTGAAATAAGTCAGTGCTAACGCACCCAATAAAATAATTTGAAGAGAGTAATTTAATTACTCAAACTAAACCACATAACAAAATTAACATAATCATCCAAATAAAATAATTAATCATAAGTTTAATTATATTTTAACCGGTTAAACAGCATAACTAAAAATGGGCTGTTACAAAACCCAGAATTTGAATATGTATGTTTTCCTATGATTTAATGAATGTTGTTACTCCGTTTAATTTTTAGTATATATACTATACAAACATTTCTAGCTTCTTATCATTTTTTTTTCTTTTGTTGATCTTGGCATATACATTCCGCATTTCTCTGTTGCAGGTTTCAAGGTTCTACTATACCTAACGAGTACACCACAAGAAATCAATTGTTTAAGCGAAATTTCGCAGCAAGCAATGCTTTCAATGCAGTCAATCAACATTCATCATCTCAAACAACTTTGTTTCCGCAATACCCCATGAGTACAATCACCCTAAAATATGTTTTTCTACAACTAAGGTTGCCATGAATGCATTGACTGTGTTGTTGTCCATCGTTATTCATTTGCAGGTAGAGGCTGCAGGAGCAGGATTTGGAATAGGAATATCAAGTGGACAATTTGTAACAGCCTAGTTTTTTTTACACATATGATTAATTATTTTATTTGGATGTTTATGTTCATTTTGTTATGTGGTTTAGTTTGAGTAATTAAATTACTCTCTTCAAATTATTTTATTGGGTGCGTTAGCACTGACTTATTTCAGTGAATGCACGCTTACTAGATAATAATTTACGTTTTTGTCACTATTATTACCAGTATAGAAAAATGTTTTAAATAATATGATTAAAAGAAAAGCATTCCCATATTTTCATCCTATTTAATTTTAGATTTGAAAATAAACTGGTTTGACCTTAATCGGAGATTAAATTTTGGACCGAGTATTTTCTTAGTTGATCAGTTCAACTATTAATCTTTACTCTAATTCGAATTTTGAAATCATGTATTTATCAATCTTTAATTTTAGATTCCTAAAAGTAAAACATGTTTATTTTAGGCTTAATATTTATTACTCATTTTGTACCTATCACTAAATAATTAGTTTAAAACTCAACTTTCTCTTCTCTCTCTCTCACTCGATGCCCCCTCCCCCTCACTTTCTTCTTTTCTTCTCTGCTTTCTTCTTTTCTCTTTCTTTCTTTTTCTTATTCTTTCTCTTTTCTTCTTCCTCCCTTCACATATCCTTCACCTCAAAACAACTCCTCACCACAACAGTTGCGTTCCACCTGAGCTCCGTCGACCGCCCTAGACCACTGCTCGAACCGCCGTTGGAGGAGGAGAGGACCGCGCTCGCTTCCTGTTGATTCGCCGGCAAGTGTACCGGGTCGTCGTAAGTAATAAAAGAAACACGGTAAGTAATTACCGAGGTCGAACTCAGGGATTGGGCTACCAATTCGACTAATCCTCGGGAAATCGATTACGTTTGGTCAAGTTACAGAAGGTGGTTGAGAGAGAGAGATTAATATCAAAAATTCAATTAACGAATCTAATAAACTAATTAACTAAAAATCAGAAATCAAAATGTCCAAGGTCACAAATCCACCTACCCAATATGTATTCCCGAGTGATGATGAATTCCTTCCTAAGTTCAATTACAATGTCAACCGGGACCCCCAAATTCTCCTAAATCCACTCTCGTTCTCATTAGGACGTATTCGACGATTGGATTAATTACTTGCTAGGTCTCATAATCCTAATCTCGAATTTGATTAATTCTTGTTCCCTAATAGGTTTCACTAATCTCCTACTCACTCTCGTGTAATATTCGATTAGTGATCCCAATTCAAGTTCTAAACGCGAATTGCTGACTAAGCCTCATCAACGTTAACAAGTCAATCACGCAACACATATGATCAACACAATCAAATCAGAATTGGAAAACATTTATTGAGAAAAAGGGAGAAAGACATACATCACATCGAATCTACACTGCCATGGGTGGCTTCATTGTTCCCTCAGACGAGGGGATTAGTTCCTCATGCTCATAGACAAGCAATCCGACATAACCACCATGATAAAATAAAAAGAAAAGGGAGACGCAACTCCAAAGAGAAAACAAGGATTCCTAACTACTGATCTAAACAAGTGGAAAAACCTCGATCCCTAAATCTGATCTGCAACAGCCTTTAAATAAGGATTCTGTTTCTCGCCCGCTCGCGGGGCGAGCTTATCCTCGCGACGCGAATATTAGTTTTGGCGCGCTTTGAATTTTGGATTCTCGCGAGGCGAGAGTGTATTCGCGGGGCGAGTCTTCCAACTTCAATCTGTCACAGCCGTGGCCTTAATCACGGCTAGGCCGTGATGGTCTCTGTCTTCCAGGGTTTCCAAATTCTCGCGGGGCGAGACTTCAATTCTAGGCTGTGACCTTCATCACGGCTAGGCCGTGATGGTCTCTGACTTCCAGGTCTTCATGATTCGCGAGGCGAGCATGTCGTTCGCGGGGCGAGACAGAGTGATGACTGTTGCTGCTTCAGTTGATGTTCAGGCTCGCGAGGCGAGCATCAACTCGCGAGGCGAGCATCTCCAGAATTGCTCTTTCCATTGCTTCTTGACTTTCCTTGACTCTCAGAGCTTCACTTATTGACCTGAAACAACAAAAGAAAACAAAAAGCGTAATTCTATTCAAAATAACCTAAAAACTACTAAAAATCCCTAGAACTAGTCAAAGTCTACTTAGGAACGAAACAAGGCCAAATTTGGGCGAAAACGAGATTGAACTCGAATAATTTGCACAAAAACCACAGTCCATCTAGTTATAAAACTAGATAAGCCGCAGGCTTATCAAAACACCCCAAACTTAAACCTTGCTTGTCCCCAAGCAAGCTAAAACTCAAAAACGACTCAAGATTTGGCAAGCTTAAAGGAATCAATAGATTTCGCACAAATTTCATGCAATCAAAACAGTTTTTCTCCAATGATCTCCCCCCCTTACATCAATGTAATCCCCACATTCATTTACTTTAAACAATTGAGAACTTCAGCATTCATGCAATTATTAATCTAAGTTGAGGATCAGAGTCACACACAAAAGGAAGATCACCAATTTCAAACAATTGCCTTCCTCACAAGGGTATGTAAAATTTCACTCATTCGCTCAAATTCGTCTAGGCTATCAACTTTTCACTCAATTTCACGTATCAAGAGCACTTCCCATGAATTTGATTTTCATCTCAAAAATGGTTCCCACGAAAATATGCATGCAACATCAGAAGGTCTTTTAAAGGTTGTAATGAGGCCTGGCTCAAGGTAAGATATTCAAAGGATAGAGGCTAAGTCCCTAGGATCAATGAGAGCATGAAACTAGTATCACAACAATTGAATTCACTCTCATATTATTCTCTTCCTTGCATTTGGTGGCTACACACCTCTTCCTTTTTATATTAATTTTCTTTGCCCTTTTTGGCACATATTCAATGCTTTTCATCACCCATTTCTTTTTTCTCTTTTTTTTCTCTTTTTTTTTTCTCAAGCCTTCGGCCCTTACTTCCATTTTTCTTTTTCTCAACTATGATTCATGAACTTGTAGCCACCCCAAACTTAGTTCCACAACAACACTCACAAAGCTAAAATTCCATACTCTCCTAAGTCCTAGGATAGGGGAAAATCATGGTTTTTCTGAGTTAATGGCTTGTAATGCAAGGTCATCAAGAACAATAGGCTTCAATGCTCAATGTGGCTAACTAGGGATCATTCATCAAGGTTGGTTCAATTTATGGCCAAGTAGTTAATTCAAAGAAAATTGCCTAAATCATTTGATGCAACACATAAACATGCAAACCATGAAGAGATTCAAGCAAATCCGGGAAAGTGCAACTTAATAGTGATTCACACAGTCAAAAAACAAAGTTGGAGGCTCAAATCCTCACCTGGACATTTTGCAAATTGTTTAACCGAGATACAATTCCTAGTGTGTGCACCCCCTCACCCCAAACTTATCATAAATCAAGTAATCACAATAAAGTTCTCAAAGTTCAGTTTTTTTCAATTTTTCACATGGGGATCAATTTTCTATTTTCAGAACCGAGGGGGAAATCATCAATGGTCAAAATAATTCATGCAATCAATCTATGCTAAATTCAATTAACATCCAACAAGCTTGCCGACACGACATTAATACACAACTCTTGATCTTCTCAAATTATTCAAGAGTGACAAACAAAAACAAAAACAAAAACAAAAACAAAACAAAAGTGAGGAAAGGAAAATAAAGGATACCTAGCTTGGGTTGCCTCCCAAGTAGCGCTTGTTTAACGTCCCGAGCCTGACTTATTAAGAAGCATCCACCTGGATCCCATAGTCTGTGGTACAAAGGCCAAGAGATGCTCACCATGTGAGATTTTCCACCCGGATCAAATGGTAATTGGAGTGGAGATTGTAGCAGCAGTATGACTTTATCATCAACTCCACCCAGCCAGTGTGTGAAAACTCCATTGACCTTTGTAATTATGAATTCACTTCCTCTCGGGTCAAATGGTGTTTTCTCGAGGAAGTGTGCCAGACGAGTGGGAGGGTCTAACTTACCCATGTCCACACATGCATGTAAGCCAACATAGTTATCCAATGCAGAAATTTTCGGTTGCTTGGCAAGCAGGGTGGAATCCACTACCACTTCGTCTTCATTTTGATCTATCCCCAAAACCAGATTTTCTTCAAATTGGGCTTCATGTGACTCTTGTACTAACTGCTTGCAAATCTCCTCGACTTGCGTTTTGAAATTCTGCATCACAGTTTCGATACTGTCACAGTTGGCTCTTGCCTTGGCCTCAGAGGTGGATAGCTCCTGGGAATATTGTTCTAGAGCAGCTTTCAACGGTGTTTGCTCATTCCATTCCCATTCCTCCTCATGCTTCATGATTACACTATAAGCTTGTGCATGAGGGCAATTACGTCCCCAGCGCCAGTGATCTCCCAGGGTTATATTAGGCCCAAAGTCATATTTTGTAACACCGTCCAAGGCTGGAAAATAAATAGTCTCCATGATTTGCAATCCACCTTGAAAGGGTACCTCGCATACAAAACAGGGCCAAGACCAAGTGGGATTAAGAAATAGAGAATAATAATAGAAATTAAAAATAAAAATAAAAATAAAAATAACTTAACCAAATAATCAAACTTCCCTAAAATTAGGAAAATTGGTTGTGCCAATCCCCGGCAACGGCGCCAAAAACTTGTTGATTCGCCGGCAAGTGTACCGGGTCGTCGCAAGTAATAAAAGAAACACGGTAAGTAATTACCGAGGTCGAACTCAGGGATTGGGCTACCAATTCGACTAATCCTCGGGAAATCGATTACGTTTGGTCAAGTTACAGAAGGTGGTTGAGAGAGAGAGATTAATATCAAAAATTCAATTAACGAATCTAATAAACTAATTAACTAAAAATCAGAAATCAAAATGTCCAAGGTCACAAATCCACCTACCCAATATGTATTCCCGAGTGATGATGAATTCCTCCCTAAGTTCAATTACAATGTCAACCGGGACCCCCAAATTCTCCTAAATCCACTCTCGTGCTCATTAGGACGTATTCGACGATTGGATTAATTACTTGCTAGGTCTTATAATCTTAATCTCGAATTTGATTAATTCTTGTTCCCTAATAGGTTGCACTAATCTCCTACTCACTCTCGTGTAATATTCGATTAGTGATCCCAATTCAAGTTCTAAACGCGAATCGCTGACTAAGCCTCATCAACGTTAACAAGTCAATCACGCAACACATATGATCAACACAATCAAATCAGAATTGGAAAACATTTATTGAGAAAAAGGGAGAAAGACATACATCACATCGAATCTACACTGCCATGGGTGGCTTCATTGTTCCCTCAGACGAGGGGATTAGTTCCTCATGCTCATAGACAAGCAATCCGACATAACCACCATGATAAAATAAAAAGAAAAGGGAGACGCAGCTCCAAAGAGAAAACAAGGATTCGTAACTACTGATCTAAACAAGTGGAAAAACCTCGATCCCTAAATCTGATCTGCAACAGCCTTTAAATAAGGATTCTGTATCTCGCCCGCTCGCGGGGCGAGCTTATCCTCGCGACGCGAATATTAGTTTTGGCGCGCTTTGAATTTTGGATTCTCACGAGGCAAGAGTGTATTCGCGGGGCGAGTCTTCCAACTTCAATCTGTCACAGCCGTGGCCTTAATCACGGCTAGGCCGTGATGGTCTCTGTCTTCCAGGGTTTCCAAATTCTCGCGGGGCGAGATTCTTTTCGCGGGGCGAGACTTCAATTCTAGGCTGTGACCTTCATCACGGCTAGGCCGTGATGGTCTCTGACTTCCAGGTCTTCATGATTCGCGAGGCGAACATGTCGTTCGCGGGGCGAGACAGAGTGATGACTGTTGCTGCTTCAGTTGATGTTCAGGCTCGCGAGGCGAGCATCAACTCGCGAGGTGAGCATCTCCAGAATTGCTCTTTCCATTGCTTCTTGACTTTCCTTGACTCTCAGAGCTTCACTTATTGACCTGAAACAACAAAAGAAAACAAAAAGCGTAATTCTATTCAAAATAACCTAAAAACTACTAAAAATCCCTAGAACGAGTCAAAGTCTACTTAGGAACGAAACAAGGCCAAATTTGGGCGAAAACGAGATTGAACTCGAATAATTTGCACAAAAACCACAGTCCATCTAGTTATAAAACTAGATAAGCCGCAGGCTTATCACTTCCCTGCACACATCGCTCGAAGCTGCGGCCGGCGTTGCCACTATCTGCGTGCGAAACGCTGCCCTTCACCGCGGGGCAGAATGAAGCTCCGCCGCCGTCCTCAGACGTGCCACCGCCACGCCGGAGGTCTCAACAACCACCACTTCTCTTCCTTCCTCCTTGGGTGAGTGAACTCTCATCTATTTTATTTATATTCAAAAATCCCCAAATCAATTGCAAACCCTAACCCTTTGATTTCAGATTTTAATCTTGAAATTAAACCTTGTTTTATGAAATTGGGACTGTGTTCATTATTCTTTAGTTAAAATGAGTTTTCCCCAAATTGTATTTAGGAGCCCTAAACCCCAATTTGATTTTATTTGAATTTGGTTATGTTTTTGTGAAATTAATTATGATTTAGTGCAATTAGGACTCTTAATTGATGATTCCCAAGTTCTCTTTCATGATCCTTTAATCAAAACAAAGTTTCCTTAAAGGGTATTGTGAAGCGTAAGCTCCAAACAAGATTTTCTTTAAAAATGACCTTGTTTGGTAATAAGGTTAAGTGTTTAGGTCAAATTAGAATGTGTGTTTGATCATGTGTAATTGATTTCTTGATTTCTGGTTGTTGCGCGTTATTGGATTCCCTCTCTGAGACGTTTGACACGGCTATGCTTGCTTGATGGAGTAGATATGAGCTAACGTGAGCATTAAGACGAGGATCCGTTACTTGTCTTCAAAGGTAATGGGAGCTTACCTCACGGATTTTTCTCAATAACCATTTGCTTTTAGTGTAGTCTGTATAATTTATGTGGTTGTGGTTATCCGTTTATGTTGTTTACGTTGTGTTGTTTATCTATGTATCGGTATTTGATCTGTGTTTAATTTATTTGATTAACTGCAGTTGTATATTATATTGCTATGATTCATGATCTGCCAGGTGATATAATTCTGATAATTGTTGTTGAATGTTGTTTGTGAGTGTTGTTTGAGAAGCCTGACAGTGGTCAGTGCACAACCGATTAATCAGATAAAAGCTTTAATAAGTTGTGAAAAGATTATATTCAATGTTTTATGGGAAATGTTGAAATATAATAGTGGTGGAAAATATGGTTTTGGAAAAATAATGAGTTTTGAGAAATATTATTATTTTAATGATTTAGTAATAAAAAAATGAATTGAGTCACAATGAGAGCGAAATCATGAAAATATTTTATGAAATTAATTGGTGAAAATAAGTTAATTATGATTTTAGAAAATTGTTTAAGTGGAAAAAGCTAAATTTTGGCTTAAAAAGCTTTAAAAATGATAATTAACGGCAAATTTGGAAAAATGTCGATGGCAAGAATTTTGAAACGGCAGTACATATTTTAAGTTAGTTAAACCTCAAGTGACTCACCTTTGTGAAAACTAAGCTTCATTATTTAAATATTTTATTGAAGAATTTCCAATTTTAAAAGATTTTCTGAAAATAAGAATCGATTCAACCGTGTTGAAAATACTGTTGAACTTAGTAACCGAGACGTCGGGGTACTAAGGTTCTTTGTTGTTATGGACTTGGGGTCCTTTGGACTTTGAGGTCCGTAGACTTGGTGTCTACTGTATACGTGGTGTATACTGTGTTTAAACATTTAAGATGTTTTCTATTACCACGAACCTATGACTGGTGCATCGGTCGAGAGGTGTCATGATTGAGCACTCGGACTGTGAGGTCCTGTGTTGTAATGAAAGTTTTACAGATGTTAAAACTATGTGAGTCGTAAGCCATTTTGAGCTTCGGCAAAGAAAGATTGAACACAAAGAAAAGGGTTATGAGCAAAAGTGTTTTGCATGCATTTGGCAGACGTGACATGATCAAACGAGTGATTACCTTGCGGTGTCATGGTAGATCATAAAGATGTTCTCATTGTGCCTGGAGTTGGACAATGAGGCCCCCTCAACGTTGTAATCACCTGTGCCACGATGTTGGACAGTGTGAGATGGGTTTTGGCTGTGTGCTTGTGGTTGTGTGCCTGTTTTGCCTAGTGGTGGCAATTGAGCCTGATCAACTCATCATGTGTTGGGATATCTCATGAGATTAGGTATGAATGTTTAGATGATGTTTTGAAGTGTTCATGCATAGTTTTCCAACGTTGATGTTTGGGGTGTGAATCCCATTGATAAACAATGTGATATAATGTGAATGAGTACGTTGTTATAAATATGTATATATGCATGTGCCTTCTTTTGTGTCGTGCATTTAGTTATTGTGTTAAATCCATATATTGGCATCTCACCCTAACAGATATATCAGGTTTCTTCTGGTTCCCTATCGTACCCTGGGTAGTTTAATACAGATGATGCAAAGGAGTCTTCCTAAGTCACTCAGAGACTTAGATCTAGTTGCTTGATGAAGTACTTGAATGTGGAATGATCACGTGAGTTTTCCTCAGGAATAACTTTTAGGACGACCAGCTTAGGGTTGAGACTTAGATTATTTTTGATAGTATGTATGAGTATGGCTCAGAGAGCCTCTATTTTAAAATGGAATGTTTATGGCTCGGAGAGCATATCTTTTGAATGAAAATCTAAGCTGTTCCTTTTGGTCTTGTACAGCTTATTGATATAACTATCTTTAGCATATTACCGCCTGGTTGTATTTGGTGTAACTGGAATTCTGGAATGAAAATGTAATTATTTTAGCAGGTGTTCTTTTACCTGGGATGTCCGAATTACAGAGGAGTCTCTGTCAAAATTTTCTTAAAAATACTAGATTTCTTCAAGTATATTCTTTAAATTAAATAGGCTTGACAAGCTATTATAGTAAGTCTGTGTGCCAATCAAGGCTTAGGTGTGGAGTCGTGACAAAATTTTTTATACCCAATTTCAGACACTTATGTACTTATATAAATTATTTTCCGAAAGCACCAGCAAATTATCTTTTAATTTAAATTCCGCATGTGTTACGTAAGTAATGCCCAAGGGGGGTGTTACAAGGTGGTATCAGAGCTGGTCGAGTCTTTCGGGATCTTTGGGGAATAGGACTGTTAAGTTTTTTTTGTGTGATCTCTAGTTGACTCTTGTTTGGATTGTTTCATGTTGAAACAATGTGTGTTGACGCACAAGTATATGTTTCTTGATGGTTTTCCAGGGGTTTTATGTCCTGGGAAACCGTAGATCTTGAATGTTACTTGGGTTCGGATATGACATTCGATTATCCTTGCGAATCGTGTTTGACATTCGAAACAAGGTGCTTGTGTAAAGGGTTTTTCCGGGAGTGTTCCCTGGTAATATTCTAGGTTTATGGTTAGCAAAGGACATTGATTTTAGATTGATCTAGTTTCTGGATTCGTCATATCTTTGTCGCTTTGTGTAGGATGTTGCCTCCAAAGTTAAAATGGGTTGGACGACTCGATTCAACTGGAAGATCGTTGGCCTGAACCGTTTGTTAGACCGAGTGTTTTCCTTGTGAAGCACCAATGTTGTGTGAGGGCTCGTGTCACCGTCTGGATTTCTGACAACTAAGTAAAAGAACGAATTCTGAACAAGTATTCTCTGACTTGCGTAGTTGATTTGGTAAATCTATTTCGAGGAGTTGTCGACTACTCAAAGATCGACTTGAAGACGAGTTATTACCATATTGGAGTGATGATCTATCTAAGATTGTGTGTCGTCAACTCAGTTTACGAGGAAAGATCAACCCTTCGTATGTTTGATCGACTGATTAAGTTGTCCGGGATCGTACCCAATTCAAGGTGGTCATACTAGGCATGTCTAGAAAGACTTGTATGTTGGTTGGAACCAAGACGAATCGAATGGATTTTCGATCTTGGGTGAGTGTCTCGTGATTAAGGAACCCTCCACTGTACCCTTTGATTCTCTTCTGTTTGTCAGTTGACATTTATTTCTCAAATCCTATGATTGTATTAGATAATCACAACGGTGAAGTTGGTATGTGTCAGACATATTTTATGATTTTAATTTGAAATCTGTCAGGACTTATGAATTAGTTATGCTAATTCCTAAATTTCCAGTTATTCATCTCTTTGTTTGTGAGAAGTCGTACTCACACTTCTAAATAATCCTCGATGTATTAGACATTTGAGTGAATTGATTTAACGGAATCCATTGGTCTGGATACTTTCACATTTTGTTGAGAGAAGTGGTTATGACTATTTCTTGAGTTATAACACAGATAATTTCGTCATAGCAGAAGTTTCTTGGTGAAACTTAGTTTCGTCACTTCTATTTTTGGTAGAGGTGAAAGTCATTATTTTGTAAATTCTCTGTACTAAGAATAAGAATTAATCCTCTTTGGATTAGAAATTATTCACCTTTTGATTCCTTAAATCCACTGGAAGATTCTTGTGGAAGAATGAACTTTATTAGATTCATGTTTGTAAATGTGTATGGATCATGCATTTTTACACCCACGAACCTGATGGAATGATCTTTTTCCATACTGGATGTTCCGGTATCCTTCAAATTAATGAAACTCTTTTCTACGCTTATGTGAAAGTGAAATCAAGAAAAAAAATTCTTGAGAAATTCTTTTATGATCACCAAGGTCATGTCTTATTGTGGTTCGAACGTTCCTGTTGTCGTTGATCATCTTAGTTCTACGTATTCTCCAAATGCCGTCGATGTGTGACCTATCTCATCAGTCATGAGTTGGATATCTTCACATCAAGATGTCAGAGTTAGTCGAGTATAGTGAAAAAGGGATAGTTTAACAACTGAGACTTTCCTTGTTAAGATATTGGCATCGCCGTGAATCCTTGTTATGAGTTTGCTGAAGACCTACATGCCCCTTGTTTGAATTTAAGTGATCGTGGATCGATTGGTGAAGTCTACACCCTTCTTACGAGTTAAGATCCACTATGCAGTGTTAGTGAACCGAATAATATATCAGAGGATTGTTCAGACTTCATGGAGTATCTTCAAGTGTTGTTTCAGATGAAAAACGGAAGTTTATCAATGTGTGTCGGTTAAGTTTACTTTAAGTGTTGAGGACTAAGTTGAGGCTAAGTCCAACTGATCATCCTCAGCGGGATGGATAGCAGGTTAGTTGGGAGATAGTGTGGTACTTAATTTTTGTCATCTCTATGGTAGGACGAACCAGAGTTGATAGGAACTTCGTTAATGTATAGATGTGAATGGTACTATAAGAACCCTTAAGTTCAACATCATCGAGTAAGATGATTACAATGGACCTTATCATGATCGAGGCAGATATATCATTAAAGGAATTTAGAGAGTAGTGATCAACGTTTATGGTTAATGTTGACTTCGTGAGTCCGAGGATTAACAGAAAAATATCTATAGTAGTTTTCCTTAAGCTGAACGGAAATAGTAAAGAGAAGTTTTGAGAAACTAAATTGTGAGAAGAGTTTGAGAACTCTGTTATAGAGTTTGAAAGGTCTGACCGTGATGAAATTTGGAGTGGTGGAATAAGTCCAAAGGAAACTAAGACTACAATTGTGTGCTTTGGGTTGAAAGTTGGTATATGTGGTAGAGTTAATGTTGAACTTGATGTTCGTCGTGAGGATAAGGTGTCGAAGAAGTTTTGCTAGCGGACTAATTTTGAGGCAAGAAGGGATTAAGTTTTGATTATGTCTTTCGAGTGTGATAAGTTATGGCGAAATGTTTCTAATCTTTGAGGTCTTATTCTGGTAAAATATATGGTTGATGATCCACAGTGGAAACTGGACATTTTAAATCCAAGATTGCCATTGGGGAGTGTCCACCTGGATTTCTTGGCTTTGCTTTGGTTCAACTCCTAGGGGTAATGGCCTCAGAGAAACTCTGTTTTATAATCTCTTTTCTCGGCTACAAATATATAAGATAGGGGCAGATATGATACACACACTTCCTTGCATAAGTGATAGAGCGCTGTCTTTAGATGGAGGAATTGTTAGGAGTTGTGTATTTTCCTTGGCCAATAGGGTAGATGTGCATGGGAAATTTATAAAACAAGGGATACTAACGGGGCTTGAGAACCAAATTGAAAATGAGAGGCAAATGAAGGATATGAAATTGAAGTAAGCGAAAGATTCGAGAGGAATTAAGAAGAGAACAAACTATTTTGGATGTGGTAAGATTCAATTTCAATAAGATTGAATTTCTTAGGTTCTTGGCACAAAGTTTATCATGTGCAACTCAGGCTCAAATGTAGTTAAAGGATAAATAGAATGACATAAGAATCGATCTTGTTATAGAGTTGTAGATGAAAGGAATGAAGCGACGAGAATACAAAGTAAGATTTTAAGGTTAAGGTGTGATTACAAAATCCTGTTTAGTTTAGAGCTACGAAATTTCGAGGACGAAATTTTTAAAGAGGGGTAGTAATGTAACACCCTAATTTTTTTTACACATATGATTAATTATTTTATTTGGATGTTTATGTTCATTTTGTTATGTGGTTTAGTTTGAGTAATTAAATTACTCTCTTCAAATTATTTTATTGGGTGCATTAGCACAAACTTATTTCAGTGAATGCACGCTTACTAGACAATAATTTATGTTATTGTCACTATTATTACCGGTACAAAAAAATGTTTTAAATAATATGATTAAGAGAAAAGCATTCCCATATTTTCATCGTATTTAATTTTAGATTTGAAAATAAACTGGTTTGACCTTAATCGGAGATTAAATTTTGGACCGAGTATTTTCTTAGTTGATCAGTTCAACTATTAATCTTTACGCTAATTCGAATTTCGAAATCATGTATTTATCGATCTTTATTTTTAGATTCCTAAAACTAAAAACATGTTTATTTTAGGCTTAATATTTATTACTCATTTTGTACCTATATCTAAATAATTAGTTTAAAACTCAACTTTCTCTTCTCTCTCTCTCACTCGACGCCCCCTCCCCCTCATTTTCTTCTTTTCTTCTCTCTTTCTTTCTTTTTCTTCTTCTTTCTCTTTTCTTCTTCCTCCCTTCACATCTCCTTCACCTCAAAACAACTCATCACCACAACAGTTGCGTTCCGCCTGAGCTCCGTCGACCGCCCTAGACCACTGCTCGGACCGCTGCTGGAGGAGGAGAGGACCGCACTCGCGTCCCTGCACACATCGCTCGAAGCTGCGGCCGGCGTTGCCACTTTCTGCGTGCGAAACGCTGCCCTTCGCCGCGGGGAGCTCGCCTGACCGCTGTTTATGGTGGTTCGTCCACCTCCTTCCCATCTATGAGGTTCGCTTCCTCTGTTTGGTCAAGATTGTTGCAGAACGAAGCTTCGCCTCCGTCCTCAGACGCGCCACCGCCACGCCGGAGGTCTCAACAGCCACCACTTCTCTTCCTTCCTCCTTGGGTGAGTGAACTCTCATCTATTTTATTTATATTCAAAAAGCCCCAAATCAATTGCAAACCCTAACCCTTTGATTTCATATTTTAATCTTGAAATTAAACCTTGTTTTATGAAATTGGGACTGTGAATTAGTGTTTCCCTAAACCAATTTCATTATTCTTTAGTTAAAATGGGTTTTCCCCAAATTGTATTTAGGAGCCCTAAACCCAATTTGATTTTATTTGAATTTGGTTATGTTTTTGTGCAATTAATTATGATTTAGTGCAATTAGGACTCTTAATTGATGATTTCCAAGTTCTCTTTCATGATCCTTTAATCAAAACAAAGTTTCCTTAAAGGGTATTGTGAAGCGTAAGATCCAAACAAGATTTTCTTTAAAAATGACCTTGTTTGGTAATAAGGTTAAGTGTTTAGATCAAATTAGAATGTGTGTTTGATCATGTGTAATTGATTTCTTGATTTCTGGTTGTTGCGCGTTGTTGGATTCCCTCTCTGAGACGTTTGACACAGCTATGCTTGCTTGATGGAGTAGATATGAGCTAACGTGAGCATTAAGACGAGGATCCTTTACTGGTCTTCAAAGGTAAGGGAAGCTTACCTGACGGATTTTTCTCAATAACCATTTGCTTTTAGTGCAGTCTGTATAATTTATGTGGTTGTGGTTATTTGTTTATGTTGTTTACGTTGTGTTGTTTATCTGTGTATCGATGTTTGATCTGTTTTTAATTTATTTGATTGTCTGCCGTTGTATATTATATTGCTATGATGCATGATCTGCCTGGTGATATAATTCTGATAATTGTTGTTGAATGTTGTTTGTGAGTGTTGTTTGAGAAGCCTGACAGTGGTCAGTGCACAACCGATTAATCAGATAAAAGCTTTAATAAGTTGTGAAAAGATTATATTCAATGTTTTATGGGAAATGTTGAAATATAATAATGGAGGAAAATATGGTTTTGGAAAAATAATGAGTTTTGAGAAATATTATTATTTTAATGATTTAGAAATAAAAAATTAATTGAGTCACAATGAGAGCGAAATCGTGAAAATATTTTATGAAATTAATTGGTGAAAATAAGTTAATTATGATTTTAGAAAATTGTTTACGTGGAAAAAGCTAAATTTTGGCTTAAAAAGCTTTAAAAATGATAATTGACGGCAAATTTGGAAAAGTGTCGATGGCAAGAATTTTGAAACGGCAGTACATATTTTAAGTAAGTTAAACCTCAAGTGACTCACCTTTGTGAAAACTAAGCTTTATTATTTAAAAAATTTATTGAAGAATTTCCAATTTTAAAATATTTTCTGAAGATAAGAATTGATTCAACCGTGTTGAAAGTGCTGTTGAACTAAGTAACCGAGACGTCAGGGTGCTAAGGTTCTTTATTGTTATGGGCTTGGGGTCCTTTGGACTTTGAGGTCCTGTAGACTTGGTGTCTACTGTATACGTGGTGTATACTGTGTTTAAACATTTAAGATGTTTTCTATTACCATGAACCTATGACTGGTGCATCGGTCGAGAGGTGTCGTGATTGAGCACTCAGACTGTGAGGTCCTGTGTTGTAATGAGAGTTTTGAAGATGTTAAAACTATGTGAGTCGTAAGCCATTTTGAGCTTCGGCAAAGAAAGATTGAACACAAAGAAAAGGATTATGAGAAAAAGTGTTTTGCATGCATTTGGCAGACGTGCCATGATCAAACGAGTGATTACCTTGCAGCGTCATGGTAGATCATAAAGATGTTCTCATTGTGCCTGGAGTTGGACAATGAGGCCCCCTCAACGTTGTAATCACCTGTGCCACGATGTTGGACAGTGTGAGATGGGTTTTGGCTGTGTGCTTGTGGCTGTGTGCCTGTTTTGCCTAGTGGTGGCAATTGAGCCTGATCAACTCATCATGTGTTGGGATATCTCATGAGATTAGGTATGAATGTTTAGATGATGTTTTGAAGTGTTCATGCATAGTTTTCCAACGTTGATGTTTGGGGTGTGAAACCCATTGATAAACAATGTGATATAATGTGAATGAGTACGTTGTTATAAATATGTATATGTGCATGTGCCTTCTTTTGTGTCGCGCATTTAGTTATTGTGTTAAATCCATATATTGGTGTCTCACCCTTACAGATATATCATGTTTCTTCTGGTTCGCTATCGTACCCTGGGTACTTTAATACAGATGATGCAGAGGAGTCTTCCTAAGTCACTCAGAGACTTAGATCTAGTTGCTTGATGAGGTACTTGATTGTGGAATGATCACGTGAGTTTTCCTCGGGAATAACTTTTAGGACGACCAGCTTAGGGTTCAGACTTAGATTATTTTTGATAGTATGTATGAGTATGGCTCAGAGAGCCTTCATTTTAAAATGGAATGTTTATGGCTCAGAGAGCATATCTTTTGAATGAAAATCTAAGTTGTTCCTTTTGGTCTTGTACAGCTTGTTGATATAACTATCTTTAGCATATTACTGCCTGGTTGTATTTAGTGTAACTGGAATTCTGGAATGAAAATGTAATTATTTTAGCAGGTGTTCTTTTACCTGGGATGTCCGAATTACAGAGGAGACTCTGTCGAAATTTTCGTAAAAATACTAGCTTTCTTCAAGTATATTCTTAAAATTAAATAGGCTTGCCAGGCTATGATTGTAAGTCTGTGTGCCGATCAAGGCTTAGGTGTGGAGTAGTGACAAAATTTTTTATACCCAATTTCAGACACTTATGTACTTATATAAATTATTTTCCGAAAGCACCAGCAAATTATCTTTTAATTTAAATTCCGCATGTGTTACGTAAGTAATGCCCAAGGGGGGTGTTACACAATTCATGAGTAACCAAAGCTCCATGTTTTTGCCTCTTCAGAATGACGACTTCATTAGTCCTCCTAGTGGGGGGAACACCAGGTGGCATAAGAGATATATATGTTTGTTAGAGAAATTCATAGGAAATAAAGTTTTATATTTTATATACCCTTCAAAAATGTTATTGAAGAGCAACTGGCACGTAATAAATAGTAAAGAGCAATAGTTTTTCTTGGTCTAAGAGTGCATATTATGACTTTTGAACTACAGGGCACAACACAACCAATTCTTTGCTGTTAACGCCTATGATTCACAAGACGCTCCCAACTACAAGCAGTATGACTCCAATGCCTATTGATAGTGTGATTTTATATCATATTTTATGTACACTTTTGCATGCATTTTTCATATAGATTAGGCATTCTTTATTTGATTTTATTAGTTTTATTATCTTGGAACGGATAAGGCGGTGTTGTGGTGTTGTTTTGCAAGAATTAATGATTAAAATGCTCAAATCCAGTTAATTTGGAGTTTGCATGAAGGAGGAGCATGTCTTAAAATTGAGGGGAGAAAATAACAAGATGTCAAGAGTCTATAGAAAAAATAAATTGCTTTTGGCTTGTTACAAGAAGTAAGAAAAGATGAAAAAGCATGGAACAAATGGACTTGAATTTTGCCAAAAGAAATGAAGCCCACGTGAAATTGGTTTTGGGCAAACTGGACTAATCCAAATTAGATTGGATTTGGAAAGAAAAAGATGGGGCTGACGTCTGGAGCTCTAGAGAGAGTTCTTTGAATTAAATGGAAAAATGAATAGCAATTATGAGGGCATGTGCTGATGTTAAGGAGTCTTGAATGAGAGGGAGGAAAGATTGAAACAGAACATGGAAGTTTTGGAATAAGAAGCAGGCAGCAGTGCATAGAAAAAGGAGAAAGTGTAACGTACATGAGTAGTAACATAAATGAATAAGAATAAAGGGAGGTTTTGCTGCGTGAAAAGGGGATATATTTTCTCTCAGAAAAGTAACAGACAAGGATGGGGCATTAAATGAAGGAGCAGTGTCAGTTATGAAGAGGAGGCCATAAGGCAGCACCATTAAGGAGATATTACTCTCTCTGAATGGAAAAAAAGAGAAAAACGGAAAGACAAGAGAGAGGCGAGGGGCGTGATTTTCTTGGAACCAGAGGCAGTCTGGAGGATTACTCCCATGGAATCCCTTCTTTCCTTCTTCTATGTTTCTTTGGTTGTGGATATTAGCATGAGTAGCTAAACCTCCATTGTTGGGGTTAGGGTAACTATGTCTGAATTCTCATTGTAATTGATTTAATCTTGCAATACAATTTCTACTTTGTTATTGAGTGATTGAATATCTGTGCTTAATGCTTGTTGTGGCTAGCACCCCATGACTCGATTTGTGTTTTAATATGCAATTGGAAAATTCGTGTTAAAACCGGAATTGAATTCAATCACCTAGTAAGCCTTTTATCTAGGAATGGAACTAGGTTTATTAGCAATTGTGTAATCCCTACGCTTAATGCAAATTCACTAATCTAGGCCTCCTAAGGAATTAGGGTCTATTAGGGGATTTAGGCTCTGGTCATCCGAGGAATCGGGGCTTGAGTAAAGTAGTGGATTGATTGTCATAACTGAAGTAGAAGCTGTTTGTGAGTGTTTAATTGCATGAGAATGAAGTTTAGTGAACCTAACCCCAGCTACTTTTATCATATTTGAAAACCTTCTTTTATTGCTTTCCGAGTATTTGAGAAAATCATAAAAAGAGTTGTTATTTTGTTAATTTTAACTTTTGTTAGCATAGAACTCTCGTCAATCCAAGAATCGCTTAAATAGTAATTGAATAGGTACGTGCTAGTACTTGTTGCAGTCCTCGTGGGAACGATAGAACGGTCTTACCACCGTATTACTTGCACGACTGGGTATACTTGCCCAGATTCGTCAACACCTATTATTCACAATACACTCCCAACTACATGCAGTCTGACTCCTCTGCATCTTATAGGTAATATTGTTTTTTTGTTAAGAGTTACTTGATTTACAAATGAACAAGTGAACAAGCAAATGCATAAACCACAAGTTTTTTATAGGCCAACCCAGCTGTTCATTCCTCCACTGCATGAAGCTAGTCGCCCCTCTGAAATGCAGATGGCTTTTGATTCACAGTCTCAACAGTTTATGCAACCTATCTGCCCATCTAATCCTAGGTACTATATATACTCTATTCTTCTTTTTTTAAATAAATTTACCATTTGATTATCATATGGTATTGTTGTCCTTTATAGTGTATTAAAACTTGTGTAGCTTCATCTTGAGTCTGTTTTTATATATGGGTTGGAGTACTTCTTCTTATACTCTATTTAATAAAATCTTCGTATTAAAAAAAAACACATAACCATAAAAACTAAGCATTTTGTCCCAAAGCTACCAAATCATTTACATCATCAACTTAGCTATATATAGACCCGTTTTACTTGAGGTTGCTACTCCTCTTGGTTACTCATTCCTTCAATTTAAAATTTTAATAGTTAGTATGAAATTTAAGTCGACTCTTAGTTCAGTTTATTATATGATCCAGCAATTGATACTCAATTCAATTTAATATTGTATTTTTTTAAGAGTTACTTGATTAACAAATGAACAAGTGAACAAGCAAATGCATAAACCATAAGTTTTTTTAGGCCGACCCAGCTATTCATTACTCCGTTGCATGATGCTAGTCGCCTCTCTGAAATGCAGATGATTTTTGATTCACAGTCTCAACCTATCTCCCCTTCTAATCCTAGGAACTATCTACTCTATTCTTCTTTTTAAAATAAATTTACCATTCAATTATCATATGGTGTTGTTGTCCTTTATAGTGTATTAAAACTTGTGTAGCTTCACTCCAAGTCTTTTTTTTTTTTATATGGGTTGGAGTACTTCTTATACTCTATTTTAATAATTTTCTTATTAAAAAAACAAATAACCATAAAAGCTAAGCATTTTCTCCCAAAGCTACCCAATCATTTTCATCATCAATTTAGTTATAGACTCGTTTTACATGATGCTGCTATTCCTTTTGGTTACTCATTTATTTTTCAATTTAAAATTTTAATAGTTAGTTTGAAAATCTTAGACTCTCAGTTCAATTTTTTATCTGATCCAACAATTGATACTTGATTATCAGTTCAATTTAATATTGTATTTTATTAAAAGTTACTTGATTAACAAATGAAAAGGTGAACAAGTAAATGCATAAACCATAAGTTTTTTTTAGGCCGACCCTGTTGTTCACTACTCCGCTACATCAAGCTAGTCGCCCCTCTGAAATGCAGATGGCTTTTGATTCACAGTCTCTACAGTTTATTCAACCTATCTCCCCTTCTAATCCTTGGTACTATCTACTCTATTCTTCTTTTTAAAATAAATTTTACCATTCGATTATAGTGTATTATTTGGTGGTGTTGTCCTTTACATTATATTAAAATTTGTGTAGCTTCACTCTAAGTTTGTTTTTGTATGTGGGTTGGAGTACTTCTTATACTCCATTTAATAAAATTTTCTTATTAAAAAAACAAATAACCATTAAAACTAAGCATTTTGTCCCAAAGCTACCAAATCATTTTCATCATCAACTTAGTTGTACATCCTGTTTTACTTGAGGCTGCTATTCTTTTGGTTACTCATTCTTTCAATTTAAAATTTTAACAATTAGTTTGAAAATTTAAGTCGACTCTCAGTTCAATTTATTATCTGATCCAACAATTGGTACTGAACTATATATTTAATTTATTTTCTGGATATAGGCATACATATCAGAATCATCCACACAGCCAACAATTTGCTACGACATACAATTCCTTTGCCACTGAATAATATCGGTGCCTCCTAGGTATCAAATCATTTACTACAGACTTTCTATTTTGACATACCCTTTTATTAATTGAACATGACAATACACTTTAACTATCTAATTTTCACTTTGGATATATATATATATATATATATATATTGGTTCGGGATTTTTTTTCCCAAATCCATGCAAGATGACTAAGATAATGCTTACGTTACTGATCTTATTAAGGCTTCATTGTTTTACAATTGCTTCTTTCCTTTTAATGATACTAATTTATTCAATTTAATTAGGCCGACAAGAGCAATGGGTATACCGACTCAGCAAGGAGCCCCTATTTCTGGAAATACAGTCACGGGACAACGTGACAAAGCGCCAATGCTTCAATCTTCATCTTTTTGGGTAATAATTTACTTGAAACTATCTACAATTTCGTATACTTTAAAAGCTTTCTAAGTACACAACTACACAGCTTACTATTCATATCAATAAAATACAGATCAAGTGAATTAGTATATGTTATACAAGTTATACACACAAGTTGTTCTGATTTATTGGTTTTAACTTGGTCCCCAGGAGATTTTTTTTCTAGGGTATATTGGATGAAGGAGTTAATAAAAATAGAAGGGAAAGCAAAGTTTTTATTTTAAGTAAATATTTCTTTATTTTATTTTTTAAAATTTTTTATTAATGAGAAGAGTGAAATCAGATCTTTAGATAAATTTCCATTAATTCCTTATTCATATTTTTAAACAAGTTATAATTCTCTAAATAAAAAGTTAATCGTGTATTTAATTTCTTTCCCAACCGAATCCAGACATAAAGGAAACAGGTTCAATAGGGTTTCAATTAAAGACTTCATGTTCTTAATTATTTATATATATATATATATATATATATATATATATATATATATATATATATGGTTGAATCGTGCATGATAGGGCGCAACCATCACAGCCAGTTCCCAATATGCTGATCCAGAGCGGGTTTCCTATTCCAGTCTCTGGTCCTTCTATTATTTTTGGACAAGAAGCAGGATATGAGACATATTCAAGGTTGTTTTATACTGGTCGAATATATACATAATTCTCAGCTTCTCTTTCTTACCATATCTTTTAATATCAACTTTCATGATTTTATGTTTTCAGTGATGATGAAATAATTAAGAATAAAGTGTATGACAAAAAATATAAGGAAACTGTCAACCACTTGACCCCCATCTGAGATCATACCTAGCATTAAAAGGTAATTACAATTAATTTCTTTGAGGCCTTTTTTTTTATAAATGTTTCCCATTAAGTGATATTCTATCATCACTATTGTAAGACTACTTCATTAAAGAAAATTTACATTATATTACAAGCAAGCATTACATTTTAAGCTAAATTTTTATGTTTGTGACAAGAATGTTGTTGTTCTTAATGCAGCGAAATCTAATCCGTCTTACTTTCCCCAATGAGGAGTGCGTGGAATTCTCAAGACCAGATGAATCAAATTGCATGTGTCAACTGATCAACTCTCTTTAGAATCGTTATCGTTCAATCAACTTTCATTGAGATCTATTGCACTAGATGAGACCTGTCTTATTACTTTTCTATCTGGTACATACCCAACTACATTGTCCGATCAGAGTCTTTATCCTTTCAGTATTTTATGACCTGCAGAACCTAATTCTGGTGCACTATCTACACCATTTTAACTGTTGCATAGGCTTTTATCTTGCTTTATTTTCTTCTTTTTTTGAAAAAATGGTTCGTAGAGACCACTTTTTGGTGCACCATTTTTATACCATTAAACTATTAAACAAGGTTTTGATTAATGGACTAACAATCTACTCTCAACTCGTATTTTGAATATCAAAGCAGTTGATGGACGTTCATTAAAGCCATCAACATTTATTTTCACCTAGCTTTTTTTTTTTGTGGGGGACGTTGAGGTCCTCTTTCTTAGAGTGCTTCATCAAGTTAGTTTTTTTTTTCCCATTTTTTGCATTCAAATGTGCAGCCTCTCAGAATATAGTTGGTTGTGGTGATAGTGGATTGCAATTCAAGACTAACTTCGGTTAGGATTTTAATTACCTAATCATCACCTTTAATGCAGAATTTCTGAGCAATTAGTAATTAAAAAAGAAATTGTAATCTCTCTCTCTCTCATTTGTTGTATCCCTGCAGATAATAAATCCTTATTCATTGTCTATCCATTTTCGAAACCTATCTCAATCCTTTGCTGGCAATGAGACACCCCGTTGTGCCCCATCGTATTATTACATTAAAACCTTAATATTTATTTACTTAATCGCTCGCTTATCATTGAAAATACGTAAAAATTAAAACTTAATTAATAATTATATAACTTATGCATATATAAAACATACCAAAACTATATTACATAAATACACACCTGTTATTTATTACATTCCAAAAGCATTGTTAAGGGTACCCTCTCAGTAGGATCCCTCACAGGCATAAACTTCACTACAGACATACTCAGCGGAAATATAAATACTCTTTAGACACACTGGCCATACTGTCTATACTCTAATCGCCTTGAATCACAGCTCGACCTCCAGCATCTGGTTCGTAAGGAGTTCCATCTAACCCCTCAGCAATTGGTTCCTCCATCGGGTCTTCTCGTACGATCACATCAGAAATAAAACACAACACACAAAAAGATATAGGGAATAAGAAACAGTTCTATCATCAAAAAGTGGAAAAGAGTAATAGTAAATTATACAGTAATTGTCACAGACACGCATCAATCAAAATCAGCAATCATCCTTAATTCACTATATCATCCTCTACCCTCAGCCCATGCAACTAAAACTTAATACTGATGTGGCCATCTTCACTCATGTCACATTAGTCAGTAGTCCAGAACGGTCCAGTACCAATAACTTTCGAACGCATCAAAGACTAAACACTTATTAGTCTAAAATGGTCCAGTGCCAAGATCATACGAACTCGTCAAGGAATATCATTCCATAACGGTCCAGTGCCAAGAACATACGAACTCGTCAAGGAACATCCTTCCATAACGGTCGTCCAAGAACATCGCTCTCAAATATCAACACGGTCGATTGCCAAGAACATACGAACTCGTCAAGGAATATCATTCCATAACGGTCCAGTGCCAAGAACATGCGAACTCGTCAAGAACTAAAGAGTATTACGGTAGTCTACCTCGGCATCCACATCCGTAGGGCACTCACCCGTAATATCCGATATCCCCAAAATAGGATATCCTGACCTCGTGTGTTCCACTCACACGGCTGTGACTAACAATACCTCGATAAATGAATCTCCCTAATTTAAATCAATAACAACCTAGTGCCTCAACCTTCCATCAAAGTCTCAACACCTTTTTCCTCTTAGATAAAACCACTTAATTAGGCTAGGCACCTCTAAATCACCTTTATTCTCTCACCCAAACAATTATCTCCCGAACAACACATATCCTTACTTAAAAATCAGCTAAGCACAATATTAAAAACCAGGCAGATCATCTCTAACCATATATCGAATATTGTTGAACCAAGCAATTCAATTATCATCAAGCTATAATACATTCTCACATAAACATATTAATCATCATAAAATATCATTCAACAGAATAAAAATCACCAAATTTAAGAACTACGAATAGTATACCGGATAACTTCCCAGGAAAAAGAGGTGGTGATAAACACGCTTAAATACCAAGTTTTTCCTTAGCCAGAAATTACTCAGACATATACCATTCCAACCTCAAAACAGCATATTAACATCCATATCATAAAGTATCAATTCGATATAAATAATAAAAGCAAATCATCCATCAACGGTTAATAAATATCAACATAATATCAATAAAATAATCAAACACCATAAAATATCACTTAAAACAAATTATCACAGCCAGCATATCACAATCAAATCAAATAATAAATAAATCCAAACATCCTCAACATCATAAAATCAACCTTAATGTCGATAAACCTACAATCCCCGAATCACCATTGGTTTTATAGAAAAGGTTTCCAATGAGATTTTGGTCTTGTCGATTACTCAACTACTAGTAGGGTTTAGGTCGCCCAACACAATTATCATATAATCTACTACTTATCGATTCCGACGATAGGTTGATTCTTTTCCCCACCTGAGTTTTCACCGGAAACACGTACACGACGATCCTCGTTATCCCGCCACGAGTTAACACAACCACCTTCATTCAAACAACATAACTATAATCAACTAACAACCATCTATGACACTTTAGGGCTAGGTTCGGCCAAGACTTAGAAAATAGGTTTAGGATTATCTTCTTAATGCCATCTTTTGGATCCTAGTTACTAGAGTCTTAACTAACATAGATTACTTATTACAAGACTAAAATTTGAAACAAAATCCTCTAACCTTTAGGGTTAGGGTTTCGGACCATATTAGGAAAATAGGCTAGGAAATTTAGTTGGATTCAAGCTCTTGGATAATGAAAGTGGAAGACATCACAAAATCATAGAAATTGGTTTCACATTAAAAGGATTTTTCTACAATTTTCTAGAATTATTTGAAGTTCTAGATCTAGGAATGGAAAAATATGATTCATGGCATAAACATGATAAATACATGAATATGAAAGCTTATATGATCAAGGAGATGAGCTTTTACCTCTTGAAGATTGAAGAAATGAAGAAAATGATCAACCTTCACTATGTTGAAAACTGGACAGCTTGAGGGTGTGATGGTATTGTGAGTGTATATCACAATATACTCATCCAAAAATTACGAACTTTGGCTTTATAGAAAGATAAGAAGAAAAGGAACAACTTTTGTGTTTAAGGTTTCATTTGGTTCGGATCATAACAGGGGTGAAAAGGGCCTTCTTTATGCTGTTTCGTGGGTTGCTGGGAATTCTGGGCAGTTTCTGTATTTTGAGCCTTTCTCCCAATCCACTTATCCGTTTTTGATGATCTTTAGCTTGTTGTAAAGAAGAGAGAAAGAGGAACAACTTTTATGTTGAGTGTTTTCGAGTTTCAGAAAGTAAGAGGGTCATATGTTTGGTGGGAATTCGGTGTTCTTAGGGTTTTGTAACTTAGTTGGTGGGGAAGATGAAGAGAATGAAGAAGATGAGTGAAATGGTGAGGGAGGCCACGGTTTGGAGGGTATTTATAGGAGTAATCTTATGCCTTGTTTGGTTAAAAGGAATTGGTTTAATGGGTTTTGTGATTATTAAATTAATATAAGCTTAACTAAGGTTATAATTAACTTAACTAAGGTTATAATTAACTTAACTAAGGTTATTTTGGCTAACCATGGTTAATAATATGTGGCTCACATTTAGTGGAGGTGTGGCTGATTTTGGGCCACACAAAATGACTCACCAATGAGTCATCGATCTTATCCATTAGCGGTTCCCGGAAATTCCGTGACGCACTCCGCTGCGTTTACCCGATTTCGGTTTTTGAGAGGAAAATAATGAAACGAAAGCAAAATGAAATAGTTAAGATTTATTGGAGGTGGAGGCACGAAATTGGAGAGATGTGGGAGGTTTTCAACCACGTAAAATGATTGGTTAAGAGTGCGTAGATGCGTCTTGTTAATACCCGCAAAAGCTTGGGGGTATTTTGGTCTTTTACCTAAATGTCATGATTACATGCATTTAATGCTCATAAATGCTTGGTGACTCATCCTCCATGGTCATCAAGTATGACTCGTTATCCCGATCTCTTGATGGGTCTCTCGTAGTTCCGTTTTCGACCGTCGGTTTTCACGATTAGGGTTTTACGCCTGCGTAAAAGCGTAATATTTCGTTTTCGACTGAAAATTTTCAAACTGACCAAACTTGTTGTACAAATGATTTAAATATAAACCATTTCGTTCACGAGTCAAAATTAGGTTTTCTCGCTCAAGTAAAATTATCTTGTCGGTGAAAACGCAGACGGTTCCGTAATCTCAATTTTCAACCCAAATTTTTATCGTAAGCTTCTACCCTAAGATAGAGTATGAATATGATTTTTATTTCATAAAAATCAATCTCCATGAACTCGGATAAAAATATAAATAAATACATTTATACCGGTTAATACAGCGAAAATATTTTTATTGAAAAAAATAAAAATCGGAAAATAAAAAGTAGGGTGTTACAGGCAACCTTGTTATGCTCCAACATACAAAACAATGCTCCAGCTATATTCCTCTTCTAGATCTGCCCGAGTCATTAACTTCTTCTGATAAATACTTTGAACATCCGATGTCATTTAACCCATTAGTGCTAGTGAGGAAGGATTCGAGGAATCTTTACATGTAGATATGCTGCAAGCATTTGCTCATCCTTTATTAAACTCTTAAAATGAACCTGTTAATATCATTATTTTTTTACTTGCATGTAAAGTACTCCATGAATCATGTCCATCTATCTTTCCCATTGTCGGGGAAAGATACACGAGATATTGAAGATGCAACGTACCTTTTTTTTTTTTGTGGGGGGGATAATATCAACTTGATTTGATGGCACTTATTTTCGTTGCTCATGGGTGTTGGTTTTGATATTGCCTAAGATTAGTGGGAGTTTTCCTTTTTTTTTTTGTTCTATGTTCTATATTTTAGATTTGGTATAGACTTTACGTTATGCTTGATTTTCTACAGAAATAATTTTTTTTAAGGTTATTATTATAATAACTGTCTTAAGTTTCGGTTATGTGTAAAAAATTAATTTGCACCTAAAGAACTTCAGTATGATCTCACTAAAGAATAAAGTTTCACCAGTTGGAAATAGGCATGACTTAGAGATCACATTGCATGAAATTTCCATGCCACTCATCCATATCGATCTATGTCATCAAGTGCATTGATATAGTGGTCGTCTGGGTTTAGTCACGATATATGTTAGTGGCGATAGCCGTGATGGTCCCATTATTGATGTATGAGGTGGACAAGATTGTAAAGTGGAAGTCTAAGGATCAATAGCATTCGGATGCGCGCCTAAAGAACTCTGATATAATTATTACGATATATTGCCCAAGTAGGAGATTGTTGGAATATTTTATTCCAATATCATAATATGGGCAGCTATCGGTAATTAATTATATTAGTTATTTATCGGAGCCTTAATTGATATGTGATCAAATTAAGTGATAAGGTCAATCAAATTTCTAATTTGATAATTGATTATCATTAATTATCTGATATGCTCGAAATATGAGTGGATGTCACTGATAACCAATTTCGGAATAATTGGAACCCTAATTGGTCATCACCCTACATTAGGTTATGGTCCCCAATACACCGGACATAACACACATCGCCTCTTCTCCCCATCTGAAGAGCGACTAAGGCATAAAGAGTCCAAGTTGAGGAAGAACCATAAATCTACCACTAACCATCTTTGTTATTATCATCATCTATGTTGATCGTCAAGATATTCTGCACAATAAGACGACCAACTTCCTTGTTTGTGATAGATTGCTGGTGAATGTTAGTGATCAAGTTCATCATTTAAAGAATGCTTAAGATCAGGAACCCCTATAGATCCAGGTATATTCATAACTTTAGAATCCTAGTAATCTGGAATGATGTAGATCCTATGTGATGAGTGTGATTCCACCTCATCTTTGTCCATCATTTTGCATGCATTTTCATGTAGTTTAGGCATATTTTTATTAGATTTTAGGTTAATTGTCCTTTGGAACGGGTAAGGCGGTTTTCGTGTGTTGTTTTGCAGATATCAAGGGTAAATTGCTCAAGATCAACCATGATGAAGTTTGGATGAAGATGGAGCTTTAAAACTGAAGAAAATGAGCCAAACAGAGCCCATCACGGCCTAGCCGTGATGCCCATCACGGCCATGATCGAGCAAAACTGAAAAAGAAGAAAGGCTGAAGTCAGAGTCTGTCACGGCCTGGCCGTGATAGCCATCACGGCCGTGACCCAAAACCACCACAAGTCAGAGCACATCACGGCCCAGCCGTGAAATTCATCACGGGCCATGAAAGGAAGGCTCGCGTCGCGAGCAGCATCTCGCGTCGCGAGAAATTGAATTTTCCAGATTTGCAGAGGCAGAGACCGTCACGGCCTGGCCGTGATGGCCATCACGGCCGTGACGCGCTTTACTTGGACCTGAAGAAACCGAAATAGATCAGATTTTGAGTTGGTTTGGGACTCTAACTTCCCCATTTCTATAAATATGGACCAGGGCATAAGATCTGAGGAGGATGATCAACACATTAGGGGCTACTACTCTAGGCATAGATTTAGGATCTCTTTCTTCTTCTCCTTCTTCTCTTAGTTATTTTCATGTTATTTGTAATCATGCCTGTCATCTCCATGGCAAGGCGTGAGTAGTAGCATAGTTTCTAGGGATTAGGGCTCTGCCCAAGTTTGTTTATGATGTAAATTTGATGTAAACTCTTTGTTAATTACGATTTGCTTTAGATCTGATTTCTAGTGTGTTAATCACTCATAAATTTCGGCAACCGTTATTTGCGTGACGTAGACGTTCTAAGGAGGAACCTAGCGGTGAACTTAGGATTTCTAGGGTGTTTAACTCGTAAAACCCGGCGGCCGCTGGTTTGTGAGATGTGGATGATCTAAGGAGGAACCTAGCGGTGAACTTAGGTTATTTGCATGACTGAGACATACTAAGGAGGAACCTAGCGGTGAACTTAGGTGTCGGACCTATAGAAGTCAGACTTGGGACTGAAATCACGAGAGTTAGAAGCCGTCCCTCGAGGAGCAACGAGTTGTCACGAAACGCAAAGGGTCCAATCTGGGATCGACTACCACGAGAGTAGGGGTCGGGTCAATTGGGCACGGCTTTTGTAACCCGAGAGGGAGCTTAAGCTATCAGAGGATAAACTCGCCTTCAAGGCAATTTCGGTAATCAACAAAGGTAAATCAGATTAGCAACATAAACAACTTCAAAGGTAACCCAAATCCCTAGGAATCCGTTTAGATAAAAAAATCCCAAAAACATTTGTTTTCTGTTTTAATTGTTCTTTGCTCATCTATCTCTTAATTTCAATTCAAACCTTTTTCAAAACCCTCTTTAAAACTGTCCAGAACTAATCGATTCGAAAACCGATTGCGATTCGAGAACACAGTCTCTGTGGGTTCGATATCTTTTATTACTTGACGGCAATCCGGTACACTTGCCGGAATTGCACGCGCACGTGCATTCGTACGCTATCAAGTTTTTGGCGCCGTTGCCGGGGACTGTGCCTTTTCGAATCTCAATTCAAATTTTGAATTGATTTTTCTGGACCTTTTCTTTTTGTTTGATTTTTATTTCTGAAAAAAATAAAAAAAAATAAAAAAAAAACAAAACAAAACAAAAAACATTCTTTTCCTTCTATTGTATCCATCTCTCTGTGTGTTATATGCAAAGATCCCTAAGTCTTGGGAGCCTTAGTGAGATTGATCCGGAGATCGAGAGGACCTTCCACAGACGTAGAAGACAACAAAGAGAGGGAGAAAGGTTGAGTCCCTTTCCATTCATGGCGAATCAACCGGATACAAAGCCTTTGAAGGACTACGCAGCCCCAAATGCGAGAGGCTTGCGAACTGGGATTGCAAGGCCAGAGATTGAGGCGGAAAACTATACCATACCGCCCATGCTAATCAACATGATTAGGCAACATCAATTCGGAGGATTGCCTTCGGAGGACCCGACCGATCATATAGAAACATTCTTAGAGTTCACCGATGCAATCAGGATTAATGGAGCCTCAGTCGATGTTGTGCGTTTGAGATTGTTCCCCTCATCTCTCCTTTGGAAAGGCGAAGGCCTGGCTTAAGCAAATCCCCGCTAACACTTTGACCACTTGGGACCAATTGGAGCAGGCGTTCTTAGAGAAATTCTTCCCTCCATCCAAGACGGCCTACATAAGAACCCGGATCACCGGCTTCTTCCGAAAGACGGAGAATCATTATCGAAGCCTGGGATCGTTACAAGGGACTGCTGGAGTCGTGCCCACATCACGGACTCGAGAGGTGGTTAATAGTGCACACCTTCTATAACGGATTGGACTACTCTTGAAGGTGTCACTTGATTCTCGCAGCCGGTGGAGCGTTTATGAATAGGCCTCTCACTGAGGCATTCAACATCATCGAGAATGTCGCCACCAACTACCACCAATGGGGATCCGAAAGAGGTAATAACCCGAACAAGATTTCGGGGGGTAAGTTTGAGGTAAATAGCACAGATCTTATTATGTCAAAGATAGACTCACTTAATAAATGTTTTGATCGGCTGGAAAGAGCTAATGTGAGTGCATTAGGTGCTACTAACCTTGTTTGTGAGATTTGTGGAATGCAGGGACATGGCATGATGGAATGCCCACATGGATCCGGCGCTTCGGGTGAGCAAGTGAACTCTTGTAACAACTACTATGATACGAACCCGAAGCTGCCCAACTATGTTCCCCCAAATCCCTACAACCAAAGAAGGAACAACCCTTACCTCTCCTACGGCAACTACAGCAACACGCTTAATCATGAGCTCCAAGAAGGTCAAGGTAATAAGAGAACAGCACCGGGGTACCCTCAGGTACAGAGATCTAAACTCGAGACTTTATTTGAAAGTTTTGTCGAAACTCAGACAAAACAGAATGAGGAGTTTAGACAACAAGGAAGGGCAGTGAGTGAGGCAATAAAGGATCTAGCATCTAAGGTAGACAACTTAGCAACTCATAACAAGATGCTAGAAACCCAGATTGCCCAACAAGCCAAAGACGTACTCGAGACCTAAGGGTGCATTCCCGGGGCAACCCGAAGCAAATCCCAATGAGCATTGCAATGTCATACACTTGAGGGATGATAAGCTTGGGGTGGGGGTAGCTGAAATGGACGTGGAACCGGAGGAGGACACGAACGAAAAAGAAGAGCCAGAACCGAAATATGTCCCTCCACCACCGTACCAACCCCCGATACCTTTCCCACAGAGGTTGGTCAGGAAAAAGCAAGTAGATGTAGAGACTAAAATGCCTACTAAACTGAAAGACCCAGGTAGTTTCTCCATCGCTTGCTCGATTGAACAAGTGCAAATTGACCAAGCCTTATGTGACCTAGGGGCTAGTGCGAGCTTGATGTCCCTCACTATCATGGAAAGGTTGGGAAGCAAAGAGTTGAGACCGTTCAAATTCTCCTTACAATTTGCGGACGGCTCAACTAGGACTCCTCTAGGCATACTAGAGAATGTCCCTGTGAAGGTAGGGAAATTCTTCATCCCTACCGACTTCCTGGTATTGGACATGAAAGGGAATTCTAAATTCCCCATCATTTTAGGAAGGCCATTCTTGGCAACCGCTGGAGCATTAATAGATGTAAGGAATGGCAAACTCTCTCTAAATGTAGAGGAAGGTAGGGTAAATTTTCAGTTGATTAACTCTTGTAACAACCCTCCTTTTGAGAGCCATGTGTGCAGAATTGATGTAACGTCTCCAGCGGTAGAGAAAGAACTTAGCATGGAAGCAACCCCAAAGATATGCATGGTTGGAGATGCACCCAGTGGTGAAGTTGGAATTGCTGTCCATGCAGAAACAATACTTCCGCCGGGAGGAAGGAAGGCTAGAGAGAAAAGAGCAAAGCGGAAGCGTTACTGGCCGTATGAGCAGAAACGGCTATTTGAAGGAGCTCCATGGAAAAGAAGTGTTCCTGCACTTCTACGCCCAGCCGACCCCGGTTGACTTGAGGAAGTATGGTCAAGCTTAAGACCATAAATAAGCGCTTCTTGGGAGGCAACCCAAGTTTTCTTTCCCTTTTTCCTTTTGTTTTTGATTTAACCTCTTGAATAATTTGAGAAGATCAAGAGGCAAAAATATCATTAATAGGTTTGTCTAGTGTTTTCAGGTTGAGAAAGAGAAGAAGAGCATAAAAAAGATAAAGTCAGAGGCCATCACGCCCTGGCCGTGACAGTGGTCACGGCCGTGATGAACTAAACAAGAGCACAGAAAGGATCACGGCTCAGCGTGACAACCATCACGGGCGTGATGAGTAGGATGCCAAAGCCAGAGAGCATCACGGCCTAGCCGTGATGTAGATCACGGCCGTGACAGGGCAACTCCTGAGGACCAGAAACGATCACGGCCTGCCCGTGATAAGCCTCACGGCCGTGATACAATTTCTACCCAAGTTTTGACTGGAATGTGAAGCCAACACCCGCTACCGACTCGGTGAGTTGTTCCATTTTTCTCATCTCTCCGACTTGATTATTTACATTGGAGACAATGTAAGTAATCAAGCTTGGGGTAGGGGTATTTATTTTTGCATTTGCATTGTTGCATTCATATTGCATTCACATAGGCATAGATTGGTATGATCACATTCTCTAGATTTCCCCTCACTTAGAACATGCATCCGATTGTGAGAACTTGGAGCCAAATGAATTGAGATAGTGAATTTTGAACCCAATTTTTCATTATTCTTGTGATATGGCTAAAAATGAAATTTCTTGAGATAGTCATTTGATAGTTGATAATTAGCATGTGGTTCCTTAGACTTGTGTACCTCACTGATTTTTGAACTACTAAATGTAAGATTTTGAGCCAAAAGGGGTATTCACTAAATCTACCCCATTTCTTGTGCAAGAGTGATTTAATTCCTCATGGACTGTATTTTCTAGAACTTGACTTGAAACCATTTCAAAACTTAAAAATTTCTGAAAACATTTTTGGAAATGATTGAGGCACTAGGTATTTTTCCGGCCTCCTGAGCTTTGAATGATAAATGCTACCCCTTAGTTGCCCAATTTTGAGCCTAAAGAAAAAATACTTTTCTTGGCACCTTGAATTAATTTGATAAATAGTGCTTGGTATGGCACCTTTTGAAGTATTACAAAAAGGGCAAAATGGTAGTTGGAAAAAGTATGGGATGAAAAAGCTAGAAAGTAATTTCTCTTGAGCTATAAATCTCCCCTTCTCCAAACAAATAAAAATGAAATAAACAAAGAAAAAAAATGGAGAAGGGGATGACAAAGAAAGTGAGAAATGAAAAGAAAAACAAAAAAAAAAATTAAATGAAGGAAGAAAGGTGGAAAAGTAAACCAAAGCCCAAAAAGGGGTATTTTAGAAGGTGTCATGCTTTGTAATGTTTAATAATCTGTCTAGCCTTCTTGAAATTCCCTTTCCTTGATTTTCCCACCTTACAATAAATCCCATGGCCACATTACAACCAAAGGAAAAGACCTCTTGATTCTTAAGTGTTTTCATTAATAAAGTGGAGATTTGGTTAATGGTCAAGCCTATGGTAAAATACTTTCCTTGAGGAAATGGAGTGAATTGTCATAAACCCTAAAACACTTGAGTGAGGTGAGATGAGTGCCCAAATCAGTGAGGACATGAACTTGAAAAAAAAAAAAAAAACCTAAGCTTCTAATTGGACTAGAAATTGATTATCTCTTGAGTGCTTATTAAAAATGCCTATTACTTGGATTAGCTTCTAGGGTTCTTGGTTCACTATCCATGCTTTGAATGATTTATATCTTATGGACTGAGTAATTGCTTGAGGACAAGCAAAGTTTTAAGCTTGGGGTGATTTGATGAGTGTGATTCCACCTCATCTTTGTCCATCATTTTGCATGCATTTTCATGTAGTTTAGGCATATTTTTATTAGATTTTAGGTTAATTTTCCTTTGGAACGGGTAAGGCGGTTTTCGTGTGTTGTTTTGCAGATATCAAGGGTAAATTGCTCAAGATCAACCATGATGAAGTTTGGATGAAGATGGAGCTTTAAAACTGAAGAAAATGAGCCAAACAGAGCCCATCACGGCCTAGCCGTGATGCCCCATCAGCCGTGATGCCCATCACCTGGCCGTGATGCCCATCACGGCCATGATCGAGCAAAACTGAAAAAGAAGAAAGGCTGAAGTCAGAGTCTGTCACGGCCTGGCCGTGATAGCCATCACGGCCGTGACCCAAAACCACCACAAGTCAGAGCACATCACGGCCCAGCCGTGAAATTCATCACGGGCCATGAAAGGAAGGCTCGCGTCGCGAGCAGCATCTCGCGTCGCGAGAAATTGAATTTTCCAGATTTGCAGAGGCAGAGACCGTCACGGCCTGGCCGTGATGGCCGTCACGGCCTGGCCGTGATGGCCATCACGGCCGTGACGCGCTTTACTTGGACCTGAAGAAACCGAAATAGATCAGATTTTGAGTTGGTTTGGGACTCTAACTTCCCCATTTCTATAAATATGGACCAGGGCATAAGATCTGAGGAGGATGATCAACACATTAGGGGCTACTACTCTAGGCATAGATTTAGGATCTCTTTCTTCTTCTCCTTCTTCTCTTAGTTATTTTCATGTTATTTGTAATCATGCCTGTCATCTCCATGGCAAGGCATGAGTAGTAGCATAGTTTCTAGGGATTAGGGCTCTGCCCAAGTTTGTTTATGATGTAAATTTGATGTAAACTCTTTGTTAATTACGATTTGCTTTAGATCTGATTTCTAGTGTGTTAATCACTCATAAATTTTAAGAACCGTTATTTGCGTGACGTAGACGTTCTAAGGAGGAACCTAGCGGTGAACTTAGGATTTCTAGGGTGTTTAACTCGTAAAACCCGGCGGCCGCTGGTTTGTGAGATGTGGATGATCTAAGGAGGAACCTAGCGGTGAACTTAGGTTATTTGCATGACTGAGACATACTAAGGAGGAACTTAGCGGTGAACTTAGGTGTCGGACCTATAGAAGTCAGACTTGGGACTGAAATCACGAGAGTTAGAAGCCGTCCCTCGAGGAGCAACGAGTTGTCACGAAACGCAAAGGGTCCAATCTGGGATCGACTACCACGAGAGTAGGGGTCGGGTCAATTGGGCACGGCTTTTGTAACCCGAGAGGAAGCTTAAGCTATCAGAGGATAAACTCGCCTTCAAGGCAATTTCGGTAATCAACAAAGGTAAATCAGATTAGCAACATAAACAACTTCAAAGGTAACCCAAATCCCTAGGAATCCGTTTAGATAAAAAAATCCCAAAAACATTTGTTTTCTGTTTTAATTGTTCTCTGCTCATCTATCTCTTAATTTCAATTCAAACCTTTTTCAAAACCCTCTTTAAAACTGTCCAGAACTAATCGATTCGAAAACCGATTGCGATTCGAGAACACAGTCTCTGTGGGTTCGATATCTTTTATTACTTGACGGCAATCCGGTACACTTGCCGGAATCGCACGCGCACGTGCATTCATACACTATCACTATGCTATGTGGTAAATGTGCTATATGATGAATGTCTATAGATTTAACACTTTCGCACAAAGAACCTAAAGAATTAAAGAAATATCTAACATTTAACCATTAATCCTCGTGTGCAGTGAATAATCTCTCTGAAAAAAGTGAAAAATGAAATAACGTGTGTATTCAGTTCATTGTGATCAAAAGTTCTCTCTAGCCCAGTTGCTATTGCATCACTTTTGACTTTATGTTTAGTGGTTTAAGAAATTTTATCATAAAAGATGTCTCTTAGCCTAAATGTGTGTGTATTCATTTTTGATATCCATACTATGAGAAATAGAGTGTTAAAGTCCACCCATTTAGTCAATTTTGATGAATAACAAAGCTGCTTCTTATTTCATGGCATATCTTCAATTGCACAACTAGAAAAGTCCTTATTCAACCAAAAAATTACCAAAAACATAAAACCATGGAGCATTGAGAAGAGACATAATATCACCGGATTTCCACTGGCACAGAAAAGTGCATTTTTGCCAAATCCCAATGCATAAACGCATTCAACAGAGTAACAATAACTCCGGCCATACACCCTTGGTACTGCCAACAACCAGAACAGCCACGCATGGGGTCTCAATTCCCATTCATTTCCACCATTATTGGAAACCATGCACATTCGATGGAGAAAACCATCAAAATCCTAGCGCCCATAGTCACTGCCAACTGTCACACACCAAATCACGAACCACGAACCCACAAAGTCATCCAGCCTCCACCACCATCCGAAGTAGAGCCCCACCTTGGTTTATCATACCAAGTTCAGCTCCTCACCACCAAGAAGAGGTACTTTCCAATGTTCCAGTAATCTGCGCTACTATAACGGGTAGCATGCTCTTCAGAGCATCAAAATTCCACTCGCCATCATCCCTTATGAAAGCTGAGATTGTTAGGAGAACATTTTCTGGCAGGGGCAAGTGATGGTGGGACGCCACTGGACGGCGTCGAGTCCGGCACAACTGTAGGGTGTGGGTAGCGATGTGGTCGTATTGCTGGACCAGGGGGAGGGGCAGTGGGAGGTAGGGGAGTAGGGAGGAGAATGGATGTTTTAGTTGATGAAGGAGTGGTGGATAATTTTGTGGGATCAGGAAGGGGTGAGGGAGTGGGACGATGGAGGGAGCCTGACCTCGAAGAAGACAAGTTATTAATCATTTATAAAATAATAATAATATTAATAATATTAATAAATATTAAAATAAATTATTATTATTATTTTTAGTTTTTTTAATTTCTATTATTATTTTAATATTTCTTGATGCCAGATGAACGTGTCAAATGAAGACACATGGCAACACATTTGTCACATAGAGACCATCTATTAGTTTTCAAACAGCAAGTTGACAGAGGATGAATAATGCAACGTTTGAAAACTTTGGGGACTAAAATCGCTAAAAAAAACTAGATGGGCGATTTTTGCCAAAATAAAAATTGGAGGGACTAAAAGTACATTTTAGCCAAATTAAATATTTCATATGGAGGCATGTTATTAAGTACGAAAATTATTGTGAGAAAATTTTGACAAATCTAGCTTGCACAAATCACAATCAAAGATGGTTAAGTTTTTGTACATATTTGTCTCGTACTTGTCATCATTTCTGTCATGGAAAGAGGTATGCTATTAAGTACGGAAAGTATTGTGAGAAAATTTCGACGAACTCAACTGACACAAATCTAGACACTCATTTCAAGTTTTTAAAAGTTAGAATAAGCATGATTTACAAAACAAAACAAAAAACTTCTAGAACAAGCATGAGTAACATGACACCAAAAGCTCGAATGATCATTAACCTTCAAGGTAAAAAAAAACTTAAGAGGTCACATTGAAAGGTCAATAAGACACTTTTAGTAATAATAAGAAAAAATTCTTTTCTTTATTAAACAACTAAATAAGAGAGTGACATGTATCTCATCATCCCATTTCTTGCCTACTAACTACAAAGGTTGTCTTTGTTATCAAAATGAATTATTTTTATGTAAGTCTTTATTTAAAATATATTTTAGTGGCCATACATATATATCACCCTGTTCTAAAATGTAGATATTATAACAATAAGGTAGTTAATAAAAACCCCTAGTGGTGCATCCCTCCACCCCAATTGGTATAGCTTATCAGCTTGTGTTACACAAGATAACATTACACAACATTTTATGTGCATCGATATGCAATTATGGATGGACATTTTAACAAAAACCTAAAACATAATTAGCAGTATAATTTAAATACAGTACACAGACCCAAGATATCAAGCACTAGTAAATTTAGCAGAGACATGCATCTACAGCTTCTCCAACAGTAAGGAAAATCCATTGTTTTCCAATTTTGTCCACAATATGTGCAAGCTTAAGCTTGTGAATTACTAGCCACCTCGGGTTGACCATTGCTAACTGTAAAGACAAAAATCACATAACACTAGTGTTAGAGCTTATGCCTTACAGGCTAGAGCAAACCACAAACAAAACATCACAAATTCCAATCCATATAATATAAATTCATGGTTGCCTCACTTCTACTCCATGTGAATGCAACCTCTTGTGCAGTTCCTCAAGTTCTAGAATTCCGGAAGTATCAACATTCATCAGGTCTATTAAAGAGAAAATAACAATATCATTGAATAAGTAAGAACTTTGTAAAATTTATGGATGTTTAGGCATTATAATTTTGAGTTCTGAAGAATGTAACATCACTCACTTGTCATGTCTAGGATTACTGCTTGGACCTTTCCCTTGGCAGTTTCTTTAAGGCCATCATCTTCCATGAACCACTTCAGAATTCTGGAACAAGTGAACAAATTCATGCATAGTTCTAATTTGGGCTAAACACTCTCTAAATCATTTGTAAAGTGCTTGCCTGGAATGCTTATGGCCATGGGATATTGAGTAACATCACAAAAGGCTTCTGTTCTTGGAACTCTACCTAGAACTTCTACCTCACGTCGAATTGATTGTATTAGTATCTTTGCAAACGAGATTGTCACCAGGAATCAAACAAACATCTAAATCATTAATGTCATTAGGTCTTGTTTGGATAAACAACTTATTTAAGTGTTCATATAAGAACGGCTTATGTGAAAAGTTTTCATGCCATAAACTACTTTTAAATTAAGTTAATTAGTGTTTGGATACATACTCGAAGAAATACTTTTAAAATATATAAAATATGTAAACCAGCTTCACGTATAAGCTTTAGTACAAGGTTTTTCAAGAAGTTGAAAAAGTTGGTTTCATAAAATAAGCTAAAAATAGCCTTTGGAGTTTAATAAGTTACTTATTTAAGCTTATCCAAACACTCATTTTTAACGTAAGAGCACTTGTACGAGTAGAGAAGTTCTAATAAGCTGTAAGTTAGTGCTATCCAAATGAGACTTATAAGGATGATATTTAGCATGCAATAGATTAAAAAAGTTTGAAAGTGATCAACAACTTACTGCAACAAGAAGACCAATCTCTACTGATGCAAACAAGACACCAAGAAAAGCACCAATACAAGCAAGAAAGTCTAATTTGTCAACCTTCCAGATATAGCAAGCTTCACTTATGTCAATTAGTCCAGGAAGAACAGAGAGAATGATAGAAGCAAGTATAGCCACATGGGTGTAGTATAAGAGCCTTGTAAGTAATTCCAATAACACAATCACAGTAATTGCCATCACAATATTTGACATTGCTGTTTGACATCCTGCATTGAAATTCACTGTTGTTCTTGAGAAAGAACCTGCAAGTTTTCAGCAAGAAACTATAAACAACTTTGATACACATCAAACAGTCTTTTAGCTGCATGCAGTTTTCTGTAGCCATAGACAAAAGAATTACAGATTAATTGCACAATTATTATTAACAAAAGAGTTCACCAGTTGCAACATAGCATGAAGTTAAAGATCCTGCAATGTTCATGAATCCCATTGATAACATTTCTTTGTTCCCATCAAGATGGTATCCCTTAATGGAAGCAAAAGATCGACCAACCGCTATAGCTTCCTGAATCAAAAGTTCAGATTGCCATCATCAAGAGAGAACTCATAACTTCGACAGTGTTAAAGATAGCAAAGCTATACGATGAACCCTTACAATTCATACAACACTCGAGGATGAAAAAAAAATCCATACATTGTATATGGTTGTGTGAACTCAAAAGATATTTTTTATTTAAAGGATTTCTTTTTGTTTTATCGGGAAAGAAAGAGACAAAATGACTTTTTAAGTTACCTACTCATTAAACCTAAACAAAACACTTGTAAAATAAAAAATTAAATTGACAGAAAAAGCCCAAATGTTTTTTTTTAGACAGAAACTCCTTCCCCTTTTTTAAATTTGATCCACTACGCAAAAAAAGTAAAGACCCACTCACTTGTCCCTAAAAAAACTAAGCCCACATCCAGACCCACATAATAACATATTGATGATAAAAGATAAAAATAAATAAGAAAAGCAAGGTAAAGTTCAGAAGAAGCTTTCATCTTCTACATTTGCCAACAAACAGGGGAGAGCAAACAGAGGTTTGGGCGTGAGAGGTGGAGACATGGACCGGCGGCGGCGCAGACGACGGTGAGCGGTGCGATACTGGGTGGCGAAGATCAGGTTCGGTGGGTAGAGACCGACATTGTGGTGGGTTTGTGCGGATCTAGTTCGAGGGGTGTCGACGACGGAGCATGCGACAACTCAAGGCGGAGATGGGTGACGACTGCGGTGTGGTGGTGTGGTCGTCATGGAGATCGGTAGTGGTGTGGTTTTGGGTTGTCTCGCGGAGGTGAATGGCGATGATGGTGGAAGACCGAGCGTGGTGATGAGGCAATGGCTTGTAGCGGCGGTTCTGTGGTTCGTAGGCGGCGGAGATGGCGGATGCATGATAGACAGGGGTGGTGAGGAGCGGTTCACGGCGGCGGTGGGTGACCGAAGAGAACGGTATGGTTCAGGACTAGATAGAGACTGAGCGGATCTGTGATGCAGGAACCAATTTATAGAAGAGTGGTTTTCTTTGTTTCAAACCCTTTCAAAATTCAGAAAACTCCATCTTGGATGCCCCAAAGCTGTACTAGCTGGAGTCCTTTTCAAATCCCCTTCTTGGCTTTCTGCTTCTGATCCTTTTCTCTTCATATTGCACCTTTTCTTCCTTTTACCAAGTCCCTTTTTGGCTCACCTTTCATACTCTACTTTCTGAACATTGGAACAGGGAAGCAGCTGCACCATTCCTCTTTTCATGCTATATTTCCAAACTCAAAATTCAACGCGTATCTTACCAACATGCATTAACTTAGTTTGCCTTTTGCATTTGGCCATAAGCACGTGATTCTCTCAAAGCTTGGCATTTTCTCTTTTCATTTTGTTTTTTATTTATTTTTTCATTATTTATTTATTTATTTATTCATTTATTTTTTCTTATTGGATGACTTGGATCATGGGTTTAAAGCCACTTGCAACCAAAAAAGAACTTTGGCCAAGAACATGCACAAAGATATTTTTAAATATTTTTGCAATTTTATTTTATTATTTTTTTCAAAATTATTAATTAAAAGGAGAAAATACCCGGACAAAATTAGGTGTCCACACCCCTCATGATGGCCAGAAGCGACGATATTACACCTTGATGGCATAGGTAACGTGCTTCGATCCCATTTTCGATGGGATGAAGCTGAAAATTTTGTAATTTAATTAATTCAACAAAATGACAACCAACAAATATATACTTATTGAATAGTAACTATTTTTAAACAACATTAAATTGAATTAAACTTACGATCCAAAAACATACCGGATCCAAGGTCGATCCTTAGGAGAGGGAACCCTGGCCCACTCAAGCAGATCCTCCGCTGCGGCCGACTGTTGCACGGATGATAATGATGGAATGGCCGTGTAGTGATCGTATGCGGGTGCGGATGATGAGGATGGAATGGTCATGTCCGGCTGTGGCATCATCCCAAGAGTCAGCATAAATGATAATCCTACTGACTGTGTGGCCGGCGCAGCTGATTATAATGGTGGTGCTGGTGTGGGTGTGGTGTGGGTCCAGTAGGGGGTGGCGAGTAGCCGGCTAATGTGCGTCGTGGCGCATAGCGAGTCTAGGTCTGGACATGGGTAGAGGATGGGGTAGTGTGGGTCGGTGATAGTGTAGTATGGGTAGGGGATGGTGTAGTATGGGTCGGTGAGGGTGTAGAATGGGTGGTGTAACGCCCTTCGTTACATTAGTAGCCCAAATTATTTTTTTATAAAAACCTTTAAAACATTTAAATTAAGTAGTCGAGTCATAAAATTTTTCACAATATATTTAAGTCCAAAGGTATCTCGTATGTTCAAAATAATTAAATAAAGTAATGGTGCTAAATAAATCATTATATCCAAATAAAATAAAATCTCATAAATATTAATTATTAAAATCACATAACTCTTTTACAGTTGTTTTAGCCTCAAAACACGAGCGTCTAATAAAACCCAAAAGAAATAAATAAAAAGAAATAAATTAGAACTAATATCTACAAGACTCTCTCAAGACGCTGCACCATCTATCTCATCACCTGTAAACTCTGAAAGACAACACCACTAATGAGATTTATAATCCCAGTATGTAAACACAGTTCTAAAAGGTTTTCAAAAAGATGTTGCTTTCAACCGGGGCGGTAACCGAAAAAACAACCATGGTAATCAGCTATTTCCAACATAATAAAACTCAAAATATTTTATATAAATTAAGGGTAATCAATACAATCATACGAAATTCTCGCACAAGTCATAACATCATCAATAGATATAATCCATCACTAAAGTACGTATAACATAAATAAAATCATACAAATGACATCTCTTGTGTCCAAATAATCACAAAATATTTAAGTGCAAAGGTATCTTGTATGTTCAAAATAATTAAATAAAGTAATGGTTCTAAATAAACCATTATATCCAAATAAAATAAAATCTCATAAATATTAATTATTAAAATCACATAACACTTTTACAGTTGTTTTTGCCTCAAAACGCGAGCATCTAATAAACCCCAAAAGAAATAAATAAAAAGAAATAAATTAGAACAAATATCTTCAAGACTCTCTCAAGACGCTGCATCATCTATCTCATCACCTGTAAACTCTGAAAGACAACACCACTAATGAGATTTATAATCTCAGTAAGTAAACACAGTTCTAAAAGGTTTTCAAAAAGATGTTGCTTTCAGCCGGCGCGGTAACCGGAAAAACAACCATGGTAATCCACTATTTCCAACATAATATAACTCAAAATATTTTATATAAGTTAAGGGTATAATCCATCACTAAAGTACATATAACATAAATCACTACAACAGAGAAGGCTTTAGATAGCATTTCCATGTACCTTTTAATAGCGTTTTTAAGCGCTATCTTTGCCCCCGTTATTAAATGTTGTTAGTAAAGATAACATTTAGTACGTGCTATTAAAAAATGACTTTAGATAGTGTTTCCGCATATGAAGAAACGCTATCTAAAGTGTGTGTTTACCGCCATCTTGGGAAGGTACATCTGTGCCTTTCGATAGCATTTTTTTTGTATAAATGCTATCTAAAGTCACGCCTTTAGATAGCGTTTGTTTATACAAAGGCTATCTAAAAGCTGCCTTTACACTACAACAGATTAGACTTTTAATAACGCACCTTTAATAGCATTTCCATGCGGAAATGCTATTAAAAGTGATGCTGGGACTTTTAATAGCGGTTCCTTAAGGAAACGCTATCTTAGGTGATACCTAAGATAGCGTTTCCTTAAGGAACCGCTATTAAAAGTCAAGCTGCAGGAAAAGATAGCGGTTCCTTAAGGAAACGCTATCTTAACTAACCACCTAAGATAGCGTTTCCTTAAGGAACCGCTATTAAAAGTCAAGCTGAGGAAAAGATAGCGGTTCCTTGAGGAAACGCTATCTTAACTAACAACCTAAGATAGCGTTTCCTTACGGAAACGCTATCTTAGGTGATTCGATTCTCACTCTGCGTACTCTTTCACTCTGTGAATGTTTGTTTTTCTCACTAAATCGTAGCAACTCTCTCTCTCTCTCTATGCAAGATCCACACACCAAACCCTAGCAAACCTCTGCAAGATCCAGATCTATCAGGTAAACCTCTCACTCACACATCATTGATTCTATTTTTCTCTGTTATTTTTATTAATATCTTTTTCGGGGGTGAATTTTTGTGTGGAAATCAAAGTTTCATGCCTTGAATAGAGGAGAACATCAGAAATAATGGTGGATTCAGGTGGATCAAGGCAGCTTGCGTCTGGGCTCGATGGCGGCAGGGGCGTGGTTCCAGTTATTTGTTGCAGATGGACGGAGCAGAGGTTGAACCATGATGAGGCGACGAAGGTGGGACTGTAGTGGTGGTTGGCGGTGGATGGCAAAGCTATGTGGACACCGGATCTGCTTGGAGAGGAGATGGATGGAAGAGAGTAAAAGAGCTAGTGGTTGGTATATCCGCCTGGAATGCCACCATCGTCGTCCTATTTCAGGCAGCCACACGTCGGAGGGAGAAGAAGATCAGGTTGATGAAGAGGGAAAGGGAAGGGTAATGTTGAAACTGGGAAATATGTAAAAAAAAAAAAAGGGGGGGGGGGGGTAGATAACGTTTCTGTATATAAACGCTATCTAAAGTCAGACTTTAGATAGCGTTTGTACACGGAAATGCTATCTAAAGTCTGACTTTAGATAGCGTTTCCGTGTACAAATGCTATCTAAAGTCACCTTTTAATAGCATTTCCTAAATGCTATCTTTGCTAACGAGTTTTAATAGCGGTGGCATAGATAGCGGTTACAAACGCTATTAAAAGGCATCCGGAAATGCTATCTAAAGTCTAATCTGTTGTTAGATAGCGTTTGCACATACAAACGCTATCTATTCCCTTTTTTTTTAGTTTACTTATTTCTTAACTTTACCTCTACCCTGCATGTTCATCAAAAGCAAAAGGTTTACATCAACCACATTTAGAAGACACAGTAAATTACGAGTTTGCTAAACTAAAAGAGCACTAATTGTCATCTAATCAAAACTAATTAACAATTAATAAAACAATTGTTAACAGTAAAAAATTCATAGAAGTTTATACAAATGACTGAAACACAATCCAAATTATAGGTAGCAATCTCTAATAATGTGTGCAACAAAAATCAGACACCTAAGTTACTTGAACCAAAACATGCATAACACAAAACATAGTTTAGATAACCATATATGACAAGGGTAATCAAATAATTTTTCAACAATATAGCGAGACAAATCTTCCTTGACTTCAGATAGTTGAGCAGTGGAGTATGTGAAGCATTTGTAGTCAGGGAAGTACCACGACATCAAAATTAAATAAATTAATGTTGAGATATGCCTCTAAATCAATAATTTGAAGTTGGTTAGTTAGTTAGGCATAGCTAACTTGGATCCTAAAGCTTCACAATGATTGGCTACATCAAGACTCACATGGATTGATGACTCATCAAGGTTATTAATGATTGGTTGTATTAGTCTATAAATAGATCATCATGTATAGGATGAGTAACACTAATCACATTCACATGAGTGACACAATGTAATGTGTAAAAGAAAAGAGGGATTTGAGTGTTAGGTAATTCTATCTTGAGAGAATCATGTATTGATTAGGTGAGAGATAGGGAAAAGTGTATAGGAGTGGAAACATCAATCTTGTGGTAGTTCTTGGAGATACCATGGTAGAGACATGGAAGGCAAGACTAGGAGGAAAGATTGTGGGAGGTTTCTGTTGTAAAGCACTTGTATCTCTATGATCAAGATAGTGAAGGGGAGAAGAAGAGTTGTTGTGCTCTCTCCCGTGGACGTAGGTCATCAATGACCGAACCACTAAAATCCCGGTGTTCATCTTTTCTTTTACTGTTTTATCTTCTTTAGTATTCGATTAATTCTTGTTATGGTTGATTTGCATGCTTTAACGTTCTTGCTTGTTTCCTTTCATGGTGCATTACCTCTATGGAGGTTTCGTGGCCCCGATCGAAAATCCCCAACAAGTGGTATCAGAGTCACTTTCGATAATGGGAACGATAAGACCCAAAAATTAAGTTATTACTTAAACTAATACTTTATTCTATTGCCTGAAATTACTAAACTTATTAATCTATAACATTATATTATGCTGCAAAAAGATCAAAATGTCTGGCTATATATTAAATCTACGCACCAAATTTAATTTAGTTTAGAACCCAAATGCTCCCAAGAACCTTGTTTCACATGGTGCCTACAATTTTCTTGTCAGGTCAAATCTTAGGTAGCTTAGACTTGCATCACCAAGACAAAATGAAAATCAGGAAACTGTAAGCAAGCAAATTAGGAAACCTATATGTGCATATTACCAGCATGACCAAGAACCAAAATCTTTGTTGAATCCTTGATTTGATAAACAAGCTTATTACTGCCTTTTAGGACTATCACATCATAATGACAGTAATAATTAGTTGAAAATAATCTCAAACAAATAATTGTCAAGAGTTTTACCTGTAACATCCACCTTTTAACAGATCTGGAATTACTTTTCTTGAAGTCATAAAGGTAAATTTTCATTGGTATCCATGAGAGAATGTTGACGACTTTCCCTATGAAATGAAGTACTTGACTGGGGACTTCCTATAACTTTTATGCAGATAGCTAATTCACAAATCTTACACTTGAGATTTTAACCAATCAGGTGCCTAAAATTATCAAAAAAACTTTAGATGCGTTTGAGGCAGGGGACAAGGGTAAACTTACTCAGTATGAAGGGAATAATTGTATATACTAAGCATCCCCTTTAGCACAAGCTCATTCTTAGCTGCTGCAACTGCAATCTAATGCTGAGATTTATTTGAGGGCAATAGAGCACTTTCAGCCTCCCCAGTGACACATACCACATGCGATTTTGAATATTCAGATCTCAAATTATGATTTCTAGGATCAGATTTCTTGCCATCTTACAAAATTGTCCAAACTTGGTGTAACACCCTGTATTTTACTGTTTTACATAACAGTAATACATGTAAATATGTTTATAAATTTATTTGAGTTTTAGAAAAATTATTTTAAATAAACGGAGTTTATCACTCAATCCTACTTGACCATAGGAAGCTACGATTAAAATTTAGGTTGGAAAGTCGGGTGAAACCCGGCCCGCGAATTCCATTGACAGTATAATAATACTGCTCAAAAGACCTAATTTTAATTCGTGAACGAAGGACTTAAGTTTAGTATTTTATTTTCTACAATTTTGTATTTTTAGAATTTTTTTCAGAAAAAAATAAAATAATTTACGTATTACGGGCGGAACGCGTAATCGGGTAGACGACGGAGGGAATTTCAGAGTTTCTAAGAGCCGATAGAGGGTTTGTCTTAGGATTTTGAGATGATTCAAGGGAATGAATCATATTTTTAAGTCTAGAAGGTTTTTCAGGGTTAAAGTGAAAATTTAGAAATTTTACGCTTAAGTCCCTGAACTTTCTGTTAATTACCCTTTTGTCCCTAAATTAGTTTCTAAGTTTTTTCAAGTGAATTGGGATAGAATCCTTGTTCCCAATCTCAAATGGTCGTGTCTTAGAAGCCCAAAATTTTCTAGTTCATGGATTGATTCCATAAAGCCTATTTGAAACTATACAAGTTTCCTATCTTAAGCTTAATGCTTAAATTTTCAAGTGGGCCCCACAAAAATGAACACAAGCCCAAACTAACCCATCCCATGCGCAAGACCATGAGGATTGATGTATGCCTCATTTGTTGTTGGATGAATCAAGATATTCTAGAGTGTTCCACAATTTCTACATCATTCTTGATTATTCTATATCATTCTTGATTCTTCTCAAATCTTCATGAATTGTCCTAAAATATCTTTGACACATAAATTCAGCCAACAAAGTCAAGATAAGCTTGCATTAAATGTGGCAAAATCATCATCATGACACTTTATTGACAATTTGCAAACTAGTCCTTCAACTTATGGAATCTTTCCAAATTGGTCCTTAGAACTTAATTGCATTTGAATCCTTTAGCAAGACAACTGATCATCATCTAGATCCTTCCCAAGATGGTGCCACTATCTCTATAAATACCATACTCTCACTTTTCACTTAGTTTCTTTTGCCATTTGTTTCCAAAACCCTAAAGTTCATAAGTCTCTTAGTGATAAGTTTGTGAAGCAAGTTTCTTGGATTTCCTTTGTTATTGATATTCAAGAGGTAAATTAAAATCTTCATTCTTAATCATGCCTATGTTCTTTAGCAAGTTTCTTGATTCAAGGCTTATATCATAGTTGTTCATCACTTTAAAGTTTCTAACCCTAGAACTTTGAAAGGTCATAATAAATTCTAGAAAAATCTAATGATGATGAAACTACTTTCTATCTTCTTGATATCATGCATATTATCTAAATCCAAGATCATGATGTAATCAAAAATTTCTTTCCTAAAAATCTAGCCTTGGCCGAATCTATCACATTAGGGTTGGTAGAGTTTTGTTCATGTGTTGTCATATATGATCATGTATTCTATATGGCATGTATGTCTACACACTCTAATCCATGTTAGTTTCTTAAAATGAAAATCTTATTCAAAAATCCCTATGTTGGCCGAAACCCTATGTGGGTTAGATTTGTTGAGTTTTGTTCAAAGTTTTCCTTAATGATCTTGTTAATCAAGCTATTAGTATGTATGCTTAATAAATCCAAGTTGGTTTATTAAACTAAGAACCCTATCCCTATGAACCTATTGAGGCCGAATCCATGCATAAAAGAGTTAGGAAGTTTTGAGTTTTAAACTTAGTTATTTAAACACTAATCTATGATTTAGGTTAATCAAGGATCATTAATCCATGACTTAATCATGATTAGAAGTTTTAGTCATTCAAAAACCCTAGAGGCCGTGACTATATATTGGGGTTTAGAATGTTTTAGTTTCTTGATTTGTAACTATTTGGTTGTAATGGTTGAAGGTTAGTTGAGTACGACATTTACGAGGTAACCGAAATTCCGAAGAAATCTGTAAGTTCATCAAGAAGTCTTCAAGAGGTAAGAGGGGAACACCGGAGGATTTATTCAATGGCTATATGCTATCCCGTGGTTGTTTGTAATTATTTGTTTGTTAATATTTATTTATTTATGTTGTTTATTATTGTGTTATTTGTGTCTGTGTGGTTTTAATTTCGTTAAATTGTTTATCTGCAATTATATTATGCTACTGTGATGCATGATCTGCCTGGGAAATATCTGTGATATAACTGTTGTTTGATGTGTGAGAAGCCTGACAATGGTCAGTGCACAATTAAGTAAATCGGATAAAAACTTTAAGAAGCTTCGCAAATTATATTCAATGTTTTAACGTCAAAATGTTGATATATAATATTAAAGGAATTTTATTTTGAGGAAAATGAGGAGTTTTGGAAAATATTATTATTTTAATAATTTATTTCTGGAAAAGGGAATTATGAGTCACAACGAGCGCGAATTTAAGTTAATCCGAAATATTACAAAATATTCTTTTTTGAAATTAATTGGTGAAAATAAGTTAATCATGATTTTAGAAAATTAATTAAGCGGAAAAAGTTAAGTTTTTGGCTTAAAAGCCTTAAAAATAATATTTGACGGTAAATTTGGAAAAGTGTAGACGGCAAGTATTTTCGAAACGGCAATGCACATTTTGAAGAAATTAAATTTCAAGTGACTCGTTAGTTTGTGAAAAAAAAAATAAGTTTTATGATTTAAGGATTTTATAATGAATTTCTACCTTGGAAAAGAATTTCTAAAAATCAAAAGTTGATTCAACTTTGTTGAAAGAACAGTTGGACTTAGTAACCGAGACGTCGGGGTACTAATGTTCTGTGTTGTGATGGACTCAGTCATTGGGACTTTGAGGGCCTATACCGTATACGTGAGGTATACCGTGTTGAAACATTGAAGATGTTTTCTAGTACCACGAACCTAAGACTGGTGCACCGGTCGAGAGGTGCCGTGATTGAGCACTCAGACAGTGAGGTCCTGTGTTGTGATAAAAGTTTTAACAGTGTTTTAAAACTATGTGAGTCTTACGCCATTTTGAGCTTCGGCAAAGAAAGATTGAACACAAAGAAAAGATCAAAACAAAAGTGTTTTACATGCATTTGGCAGACGTGCCTGCGATTTGTGGTTTGATGCATCAATTACCAGCGGCGAAAGGTAATTACGATATGCATTTATCTCATGTGCCTAGTGAGGACATGGAGACCCCATCTTACTTGCTATTGGTGCCCTGAGTGTGGACATTAGCAATGTTTAATGGTCTTGTGTACCTGGCCTTGTGTGCCTGTGAGGATGGGAAGAGGTTGCGCACCTATTGGCAGAGTGCCAAGTTAGCCAGTGTGGCTATGGAGCCTGATCAACTCATTTTATGTTGGGATATCTCATGAGATTAGGACGAAAATTAGATGATGAATATGAAGTGTCATGCATAATTTCTATGGATGATGTTTGGGGTGTTGAACCCATTGATAAACTGTTTGTTTATAAATGTTTGTATTTGGTAAATGCTGATGTGTTTATGTGGTGGCTAGTATGTAGTTATTGAGTAAGATCCATGTATTGGTTTCTCACTCTTACACATATTCAGATGGACCCAGACATACCCTTGGTACAATCGAGGGTTCGAACGATCACTTTTGATCGTGCGCAATATGGTGGTGCCTGGGAGATTAATCTTGGGGCACTCAGCACCACCTACCATGGCCCGAGTAGAGAGGTGATCGATATAGTAGAGGAAGGACCACAACAGAGAATTCACGTAGTGGAGACGGTCGAGGTATCTCTACCTCCAGTTTGTCTTTACCTACAGTACTTGGAAGAGCACGGATTGATGGATCCGCCTCAACCACATCCTCTTCAGATATTAGGACCTGCGGAACCTCCTGTTGAAATGGAGTTAAATGAGGGAGAGGAAGATCCGGAGGAATACATTGAGGACGATCCTGAGTTTCAACCTCCTGCGGTTGATGATGAGGATTCTTCTGAGGATACGGCTGTAGCGGAGGCATCATCGTCAGATTCGTCAATTGTAGGCGGGATTGATCATCATGATCTTCCCAATGGGTTTCAGTAGCTTGACCAGCTTTAGGTAGAGTTTTTGAGGTAGTGAGTCTTGACAGTTTTGATCTGGCTAGAGAGAGCCATAAGTTTTTGAATGTGGTTCTGAACTACTTGTTGCCGATGTGTATATATCTTTATTTTCTTTGCTTAGTTTGATGGAGAATAGCCTGTGCTTATGAGGGCTCTTTTGTTATCTCCTATTATAGGTTTCATGATTGTAAAAAGATGATGTGTATATATATATATATTGTGTATGTGTGCAATGGTTCTATGTTCTGTTAAAAAAAAATTCAGCACTATTTTTGTAAAGAAAAAGTCTCTTATAAGTATATTTTCCGAAAGTAACCAGCGTTAATAATTTAATTTCCGTTCTTAGGTAGTAGTGTGATGACCCTAGAGTAGGGTGTTGCATTTATGGTATCAGAGCTGGTAGAGTCTTTCGGGAATGTCGGGAAATAGGTCTGTTATGTCTTTGTTGTGTGATCTCTGACTTAGACTTGTTTTTAATTACTTATTAGAAGTAATGTGTGGTAGTGAGTAAGTTTGCGTTTTAGTTTCTGGTTTTGGTTTAACTGAGTTTAATTATAGGTCAGTTATGGAACCAGAAGCAGGACGTGGACGCGGTCGTGGACGAGGCCGTAGAGGGGGTCGTGTAGGAGGTCGTGGTAATATGAATGAGGAGTATGAAGAAGGAGCGGACTATGCGGCTCAAGCAATGGAGAATATGGCAGCGGCAATTGCAAATCAAACTGCAGCAATGAATGTCCAGAATCTGCAAGCTGCGGAAGGCAAGGCTTTGAATGCGTTTCGAAGCCAAAATCCTTCACAGTTTGGTCTGGATGCTGATCCTGAGAAGGCTGATCTGTGGATCCAGGAGTTGGAGAAAATCTTCGAGCTTGTTGCTCCGCCGGCAGATGTTCGGGTTACTTATGCTGCTTTTCTATTGGTGGGAGATGCGGAGTATTGGTGGAAAGGTGCTAGGCTACTGTTGGAGGCTGAGCATCAAGACATTACATGGGATGTTTTTCGAACTGCGTTTATGGACAAATATTTTCCATAGAGCATAAGGATCGAGAGGGAACGACAATTTCTGGTGTTACAACAGAAAGAGTTATCTGTAGGGGAGTATGCGGCGAAGTTTGAATCGCTGGCTAAATACTTCCGTTTCTTTCAAGCTCAACCGAATGAAAGCTGGAAGTGTGAACGATTTGAAGCAGGACTGCGATTTGAGATTAAAGAGTCCGTTTTACCTCTGCAACTTCGTAATTTCCAAGCTCTAGTGGAAATGAGTCGTAAGATTGAGCAGATGAGGAAGGGAAAAGATAATAGAGGGAGTGTTGGTGGACCTTCTCAATTCAAGAACCAGAATCAGAGTTGGAGAGGAAAACAGAATCAGAGGAAGCCTTATTTCCGTCCACAAGGGAATAATCAGAATCGACAACAAAACCGTTCGAATTTTACTGTATCAGGGAGTGGAGGTCAAAGAAATCAGAATCAAGGTCAGATTAGGAGATGCTATAATTGTGGAGATCCCGGTCACATGTCAAATGTTTGCCCTAGGAGGGAATTTAGATGTTATAACTGTAATCAATTGGGACACGCGATGAAGGACTGCAAGGTACCAAAGCGGGAGTCGACTGTCAATCATGTCGGAGCAAATAAATCGACAGCCAGAGGGAGAGTTTATACGATGAGTGGGACTGAAGCTTCAAATTCTGACGATATCGTACAAGGTAAGTGTGTCATAAACGGTAATCTTTTAACTGTACTATTTGATTCAGGTGCAACGCATTCTTTTATCTCGATGGATTGTGTGAAACTGTTGAAATTGCCTGTTTCTTCCTTGTTGTGTGATCTTATTGTTTCAACCCCTACTGCTAAACCAGTGGTAGTCACTTCTGTTTGCTTGAATTGTCCTATCATTATTCAGGATAAGCGTTTTCTTGTTAACCTGATCTGTTTGTCTTTAATACAATTAGATGTAATTTTAGGCATGGATTGGTTGTCTTCTAATCATATTTTGATTGATTGTGCTCGTAAAACCCTAGTTTTTCCTACGGATGAGATTTCTGGATTGTTAACTGCTAATCAAGTAAAAGCTTCTTTAAAAGAGGGAGCGCAAGGATACATGCTATTATTTTCCTTAGACGTTAAGAGTGAGTTAGACTTGCAGTGTATACCAGTTGTCAATGAGTTTCTGGAAGTCTTTCCTAAAGATGTACCTGGATTACCACCTGTTCGGGAGATTGAGTTCGCGATTGATCTGGTTCCAGGCACTGGACCAATATCCATAGCACCATATCGAATGTTGCCATCAGAGATTGAGGAATTAAAAGGACAATTAGTGGAACTGATGCGGAAGGAATTCATTAGACCTAGTGTATCACCTTGGGGAGCTCCAATTTTATTAGTGAAAAAGAAAGACGGAACTTCTCGGTTATGCGTAGATTTTCGTCAGTTGAATAAGGTGACGATTAAGAACAAGTATCCACTTCCAAGGATAGATGATTTAATGGATCAGTTACGTGGAGCAGCTGTTTTCTCAAAGATAGACTTACGTTCGGGTTATCATCAGATTCGCGTGAAGGCGGAGGACGTTCTTAAAACTGCGTTTAGGACACGTTACGGACATTATGAGTATCTTGTGATGCCGTTCGGAGTTACGAATGCTCCAGCAATATTCATGGATTACATGAATAGGATTTTTCGTCCTTATTTAGATCAGTTTGTCGTTGTTTTCATCGACGATATTCTAATCTATTCTCCCAGTAAAGAAAAACACGCTGAACATCTCAGTGTGGTTCTCCAAATTTTAAAGGAGAAACAACTTTACGCGAAACCTAAAAAGTGTGAATTTTGGTTAGATCAAGTTCAATTCTTAGGACACATAGTTTTGAGTGAAGGAATTGCAGTTGATCCGTCGAAAGTTGAGACTGTTTTGCAATGGGAAAGGCCTAAGACTGTGACTGAGATTCGTAGTTTTGTAGGTTTAGCGGGATACTATAGAAGATTCATTGACGGATTTTCTAAAATAGTAGGACCTCTTACCCAATTAACTCGAAAGGGGCAAGCGTTTATATGGACTGAAGCTTGTGAAGAAAGTTTCTAAGAGTTAAAGCGAAGGTTGACTACTTCACCGGTATTGATACTACCTGATCCCCACGAACCTTTTGAAGTGTATTGTGATGCTTCACATCAAGGATTAGGATGTGTATTGATGCAAAACCGGAAAGTCGTGGCATATGCTTCAAGGCAATTGAAGATTCATGAAAGGAATTATCCTACACATGATTTGGAGCTAGTAGCAGTGGTATTCACTTTAAAAATCTGGAGATATTATTTGTATGGAGCGACTTTTAATGTTTTTAGTGACCATAAAAGTTTGGAATACCTGTTTGATCAAAAGGAGCTGATTATGAGACAGAGGTGTTGGTTGGAATTTCTAAAGGATTATGATTTACAACTACAGTGTCATCCTTGAAAAGCAAATGTTGTAGCAGATGCTTTGAGTAGAAAATCAATGCATATATCGACAATGATGGTTAAAGAGCAACAGTTGTTAGAACAATTCCGAGATATGCGATTGACGATTAAGATATTTCCAGGAAAATTGTGTTTGGGTATGATTACTATTTCAAGTGGACTAATGGAGAAAATTAAGGAAAAACAAGAAAGTGATCAGTACCTACAACGAGAAAGAGAATTAGTGCGGCAGGGAGCTGTGTCAGAATTTAAAGAAGGAAATGATGGAATCTTAAGATTTGGTGAAAGGATTTGTGTGCCAAATGATGTTGAAATGAGGAAGTTGATTCTTGAAGAAGCTCATAGGAGTAAGTTGAGTTTGCATCCCGGAGCTACTAAGATGTATCAGGATTTAAAGAAATTGTATTGGTGCACTACTACAGAAAAGGGCTTCAGTAACGCTTTTTTTTTTTGCCTTTAGTAGCGCTTCAAAGCGCTATCTATTCACCCTCTACTGAAGGTGGGAGAGATTCAATAGCGCTTAAAAAAGCGCTACTGAAAGTAGGAATAGGTAGTGCTTCCTTGAGAAAGCGCTGTCTAAAGTTGGTAATAAGACAATATATTACATACTTTAGATAGCGCTTTCTCAAGGAAGCGCTATCTATTTGTCACTTTAGGCAGCGTTTTTTCAAGAAAGCGCTACTGAAAGTAGGAATAGGTAGCGCTTCTTTGAGAAAGCGCTGTCTAAAGTTGGTAATAAGACAATCTATTACATACTTTAGACAGCGCTTTCTCTAGGAAGCGCTGTCTATTTGTCACTTTAGGCAGCGTTTTTTAAGAAAGCACTACTGAAAGTAGGAATAGGCAGGGCTTCCTTGAGAAAGCGCTGTCTAAAGTTGGTAATAAGACAATCTATTACATACTTTAGACAGTGCTTTCTCAAGGAAGCGCTGTCTATTTGTCACTTTAGACACTATTTTTTCAAGAAAGCGCTACCTACCCCCCCCCCCCCCTTTTTCATTATTCAGTGTTTTTTTACATTTCCCACCTGCACAACCATCCCTCATCAATTCACAGTAACACTGCATTTAGGTACATCACACACACACACATATATAATGTACAAAGCTTACATACAATATTGGTAAGCATATATATATATATATATATATATATATATATATATATATAAACCAAACCAATTAAATATCAAAATCATGCATATATAACCAATTAATTAAGTAATATACTTTAACACAATTCACAGTAACAAATTGAATGAACCCCACCAAAAAAAAAAGCAAGAGATCTCTTTTTTCTATATTCTGCAGCTCTACAATACAATGGCCAAGTCCATAATGCTAAGAAGCTCTAATGCTAAGAAGCTCTGGTCTTTGTCTCCTCTCATTGTTTACAATCTCATCATACTCGGGACTAAGACCAGTCCTCACCCAAACATCCTTTTCCATTCGTAGATGAAGCGCAAGGTAGGGTCCCTTGCTTTTGAGCTCTTCAGACTCTTAAAACTTTGGTCATTTCCATTTGCTGGCATTGATTTTGAGCTCTTCAGACTCTTAAAACTTTGGTCCTTTCCACCCTTTCTCCTACGCTCCACAGGATTATAGTTCCTAAGAAAAAGGTAAAGATTTGATTAAATATACTGTATGAATATTAGAAACAAAAATGCATGGCATAATTGCATCTATCTGATATCAATATCACAACCATAAAAAAAGGAAAAAAAAGTATCAATGTATGATTGTCTCTTCTAATCGCAGCAACACTACACAATAAATCCAAAATCAGAACAACACTACACCTGAACAATGCAATCAACAATTAGCCTTCTTTTGGATTCACTTTGACTATTGCGCATAAGAACAACAAATGGTTTGAGAATATCATTTTGGAAAGTGAAATTGGCCAATTCAGCACTCTCCAAATGTGCTTGCTTTATAAGTTAAAAAGAGAAAAAAGAAAAAAAAATGTGTCTAACATTAAAATGGATCTTCATTCTTTTCTTTGAATTTCCAATTGAAGCAAAAGCACATCCAGGATTACTAATATTAAAATAATCCTGAGCATGCGCACAAAACATTTATGCAATGCCTTGGGCAGTAGCCTCAATAAAGGCGCTTCTATTTGATAAAAAAAACATATTATCTATTTAAAACATGCATAAGAATCTATCTACGCTACTTTACAAAATAAGTAAAATAAAGAAATAAATAAAAAAAAGTGTAACTGATAAAAAATAAAAAGAGAGACTGAAGAACCTATCTGGGCTACTTTACAATTTTTGAATCCAAATGAAATTAGCAATGACATTTATCAATGAACTATGAGAGAGACTGAAGTCCATATTTCCACCATTCCTATATATCAATTATCAACTCTATCAACTATCAACTGTCCCCTCATTGAATTTTCATCAAGTGTTTGTAAGGGCAATATTTAGGCTAGCAGAACAGTATTGAACTATAATAGTATTGCACCATTCCATTTATCCAAGTTCATAGAAGTAGTATAAAGTGAAGTAGTTTCAAACACTTGCTGTCAACAAAAACCATAATAGTTCATTACCATATAATGAAATTGGTTTGTCAATCTCTATAATCAACTGGAATATGTTCAGAGCCTGTTCGAGAGCACAAATAATTATAAGCACATTTGATTTAAGATATAAAAAACAATTTTTATGGTTCCATTTTTTTTATTTAATTAGGACAAAGAAAAACAGATAAAAATAAAAGGTGAGGAGAAAGAGGAATCAACCCTGTATTGAGCTTGATCCTTTTTAGATGTCACCTGACATAGGAAAATACCAAGTTAAGTAATAACAACTCAGACAATTAAAAAAGAAAGAAAAATCTAGAAATACCTCTTGAAGAAAATATGCAACTCCCTTGCGTGGTGGAAGTTTGAAACCAAAGGATTCAAAGAACTCTAGCACATTTTCTCTGGGGCCTTGGTATGCCACATGCCCATCTGACAGAAGCACAATATCATCAAAGAGCTCAAATGTCTCTGGTGCAGGCTGAAGAAGAGCCACCAGTACAGTAGCCTCCATCTGATGAGGAAAATTTCTTATGCATTTCACTATCTGGAATGTGGTGGAGCTATCAAGTCCAGTTGATATTTCATCCATAAATAGAACTTTTCTTGGTCCAACAATCATTTCTCCTGCTCAAACAATAGAGGGTTTCAATTTGGATCTTCTTTGTATGTAACACTCAAGAGGTAACTTAAGAATAGGCTACCACAAGAGCTTAATATCAAAGAAAGTTGTTACTGATTATAAGAAATTATAGATGCTAGAAACACTCATTAATTAATCCATCAATAGAAAGGGAACCTACTATGTGATTTAATGAATTTCACATGCAATTTATCCAATAATGCATAGATGATTTAAAAAAAGTGTTAAAAAGAGTGTATTGCTAACATTTTTCTAATTCAGTTCCTTAAGAGGGGAAAGAGATCACCTGTTGTAACTCTCTTTTTTTGGCCACCTGACACACCCTTACCATTTCATTGCCTACTTGTGTATCTGAACATACATCAAGACCAAGAACTTGCAAAACATAATCTGTCATCACACTGTGCCTTTTGCCACCAACAGTAGATGCCTGTGGAGTAATTAAAGAAAACAATAATTCAAACACAACATTAGAAGTTAGAACCGGCCTGAAGTGAAGCTATATGCATTATTTTATGATATTTATTAAGATGAAACATAAATGCATCAATTTCAGCACTTGGCAGTATGTTTCTTTCCTTCTCTAACTTTTCTAGATTTTTAACATACCATGTTTATGAAATCAATCAAGGAAATGAAGTAATTAGAATTTGAACTGAAAAGATAAAAAAAAATTATATAAATAAACATTTCACATAAGAAAGCTAATATATATATATATACCTGCATCATTTGAACCTTGACATCTATTTACAAAATCAAAAGTTTCTCTGACTGTCAGTTCAGCAATGTGATTATCAGTTTGGCCAATATATGCAGAAGCCCTTTGAACAACAAACTCGTATTGGTCATTGCCATTGTAGGTTATACTACCACTTTTCTGCAAAGGTATTGCAGAAACAAAGTTTGTAATGAAATTCTAAGATGAGAACGGAATTTTGAATATTCTTGTTATTATGCTGACAATTGACATGCAATTGAGAACTGGACTTCCAAAAAATTGAACTCATACAAATTAAAATTAAGAAGAAATGATATGGACTGTAGACTATATTGCTATGTGAGTAAGTGCAATACGAAAAAGGTGAGACACAACAAAAACGCATCAATGTTTTACAAAAGAAAGAAAAAAAGGAAGAAATACTGCAAATCCAGACAAATCTATACAAATCATCGACAATTCCATACAAATCCAGAAAAACCAGTGAAGTATAAACCATCAAATGAAGTAGGCATCTCTTTACTGGTATCTCAGTTATTCTCAGCTGTTTTTACAGAAAAATGCTATATATCTTGAAACTTGTAAGGACTGAAACTAATACATGCATATATGTTGAAACCTGCACATATTGGTTCGCGAAGAATGTGAGGGAAATCTGCACAAATGAAGAGGAAAAGGCAGACCAAACTTGACCAAAAAAAACGCACATGATAACAGAAATTCAACTCTTAACCATTTGATTATATTAACTAACAAGATTAAAAAACTTCCGTAAGTTCACTCAATTTTTGAAAATTGTTTCAGACCTTCCATCAAACAGATTCAGAGCATGAGTGTGATTAACATAATATCATCATATAAAACAAGTTATTCAATGCAAAAATGAAAAGTGTACCAAGATGCCTTCGTTTAAGGACCTCGGTCACCAACTTCTCATTGTAAAATTGCTCTGTAGACACAGGCCATGTGACCAAGGGTACGCCAGCAACTACTCCTTCCAATGTTGAATTCCAACCACAATGAGTCACAAATGCTCCAATTGCTTCATGTTCAAGAATTAACACTTGAGGTGCCCAACCTTTTATAATTAGTCCCTTACCTTCAATTCTTTTCTCAAATCCTTCAGGTAGCCATTCCTCTCCATCTTCTCCATCTTTTTTGCTTCTCCTCACCACCCAAATGAATTGTTGTCCTGAAGCCTCAAGACCCAGAGCAATCCTTCAACAGATCTGCAAAGAAATCACAAAGAGAGAGGGAAAATCACAAAGAAATCACAACAGATCTACAACAGAGGTTGATGAAAAGGGAGAGAGAGAGAGGAGATTAGAGACCGTTTTGTAGAATGCGAAGAAGAGGAACACGAAGTTAGGGTTCATAATCGAACCCAGGTTGGGTTCGAAATCTGCACATACTGATTCGAAAGCAGAGAGTGCAGCGGCGGCGGCGAGGGAAGACGTACGGCGGCAAGGGTTGCGTGAAGCCTTTGTTGCCATTGCTGGACGCGAACGAGGGAGACAGCCGGCGCAGTGGACAGGCGGTGGTGGTAGTGCCTGCAACGACGATACAGTAGAAGCTGCGGTGGAGGGACACAGTCGTCGGTGGAAGAAGAAGAAGATGCAACGAAGTTGAGGGGCCAGCAGCTTCTTTTTGCGTGGGAGACCTAGCGAGGCAATGAGAGCGATGGTAAAATTCGCGTGAGAGGGAACAGTTTATTCTTATGGAAAGAACTAATATTTAGGTATAGGAATAGATAGCATTTCCTTAAAAAAACGCTGTCTATTATTATATATAAGATAGCGTTTTCTTAAGCAAGCGCTATCTATTCATATCCATCAGGAATAGATAGCGCTTCCTTAAGAAAGCGCTATCTTAGGATGTACCAAAGATAGCGTTTTCTTAAGGAAACGCTATTAAAGGCCTTCCGCCTCTTTTTAAATAGCATTTCTTATTAAAACGCTGCTGAAAGTGCGCTATTAAAACCCCTTTATGTAGTAGTGGTGGCACGGCATGAAGAAAGATGTAATGGAATTTGTAGCTGCGTGTTTAACTTGCCAAAAGGTTAAAGTAGAACATCAAAGACCAGAAGGAATGCTACAATCTTTAGACATTCCAGAATGGAAATGGGATGGTATTGCGATGGATTTTGTGTCAGGTTTGCCAAAGACTCGGAAAGGGTATGACTCTATATGGGTAATAGTCGATCGATTGACAAAGTCAGCCCACTTTTTACCAGTTAATGTGAAATACTCATTGGAAAGATTAACCCATTTGTACATCGATGAAATTGTTAGATTACAATATCGTGATCCGAGATTTACATCAAGATTTTGGAAAAGTCTGCAAGAGTCATTGGGAACGAAACTTAGATTGAGTTCTGCGTATCATCCTCAAACGGATGGACAATCAGAGAGGACTATTCAGTCTCTTGAAGATTTATTGAGAGCATGTGTGCTGGAAAATACTGGAAGCTGGGATGAATATCTATCATTGATAGAATTCACTTACAATAACAGTTTTCACTCGAGCATAGGAATGGCACCCTATGAAGCGCTGTATGGTCGACGGTGCAGAACGCCTTTATGTTGGTACCAAGATGGTGCGAGTTTTATGGTTGGACCAGATATCGTGCAATAAACGACGGAAAAGGTGAAAATGATCCAAGAGAAAATGCGGACAACTCAGAGTCGACAGAAAAGTTATGCAGACAAGAGACGATGACCTCTTGAATTTGAGGAAGGTGAGCATGTGTTTTTGAGAGTCACGCCAACGACTGGGGTTGGGAGGGTAATTAATTCCAGGAAACTCACTACTAAATTCATTGGACCTTACCAAATTCTTCGTCGGGTAGGTCCAGTTTTCATGATGTCTTTCATGTTTCACAATTGAGGAAGTATATTCCTGATCCATCTCACGTAATTCAAAGAAAACTTGTCTTATGAGACTTTACCTGTGCGAATCGCGGATAAGATGACTAAGCAGCTCAGAGGTAAACAAATCTTGTTAGTCAAAGTTATTTGGGATGACGTGATTGGAGAAGCAACGTGGGAAGTAGAAGACAAAATGAAGTTACAGTATCCTGATTTATTTACAGGTACGTAATTTCGAGGACAAATTTTTTTTTAGTGGGGTAGTAATGTAACACCCTGTATTTTACTGTTTATCACTCAATCTTACTTGACCGTAGGAAGCTACGATTAAAATTTAGGTTGGAAAGTCAGGCGAAACCCGGCCCGCGAATTCCATTGACAGTATAATAATACTGCTCAAAAGACCTAATTTTAATTCGTGAATGAAGGACTTAAGTTTAGTATTTTATTTTCTACAATTTTGTATTTTTATAATTTTTTTCAGAAAAAAATAAAATAATTTACATATTACGGGCGGAACGCGTAATCGGGTAGACGACGGAGGGAATTTCAGAGTTTCTAAGAGCCGATAGAGGGTTTGTCTTAGTATTTTGAGATGATTCAAGGGAATGAATCATATTTTTAAGTCTAGAAGGTTTTTCAGGGTTAAAGTGAAAATTTTTAGAAAATTTACGCTTAAGTCCCTGAACTTTCTGTTAATTACCCTTTTGTCCCTAAATTAGCTTCTAAGTTTTTTCAAGTGAATTGGGCTAGAATCCTTGTTCCCAATCTCAAATGGTCGTGGCTTAGATGCCCAAAATTTTCTAGTTCATGGATTGATTCCATAAAGCCTATTTGAAACTATACAAGTTTCCTATCTTAAGCTTAATGCTTAAATTTTCAAGTGGGCCCCACAAAAATGAACACAAGCCCAAACTAACCCTGCCCATGAGCAAGCCCATGAGGATTGATGGCTGCCTCATTTGTTGTTGGAAGAATCAAGATTTTTGTAGAGTGGTCCACAATTTTCTACATCATTCTTGATTATTCTATATCATTCTTGATTCTTCTCAAATCTTCATGAATTGTCCTAAAATATCTTTGACACATAAATTCAGAAACAAAGTCAAGATAAGCTTGCATTAAATGTGGCAAAATCATCATCATGACACTTTATTGACAATTTGCAAACTAGTCCTTCAACTTATGGAATCTTTGCAAATTGGTCCTTAGAACTTAATTGCATTTGAATCCTTTAGCAAGACAACTGATCATCATCTAGATCCTTCCCAAGATGGCGCCACTATCTCTATAAATACCATACTCTCACTTTTCACTTAGTTTCTTTTGCCACTTGTTTCCAAAACCCTAAAGTTCATAAGTCTCTTAGTGATAAGTTTGTGAAGCAAGTTTCTTGGATTTCCTTTGTTATAGATCTTCAAGAGGTAAATTAAAATCTTCATTCTTAATCATGCCTATGTTCTTTATCAAGTTTCTTGATTCAAGGCTTATATAATAGTTGTTCATCACTTTAAAGTTTCTAACCCTAGAACTTTGAAAAGTCATAATAAATTCTAGAAAAATCTAATGATGATGAAACTACTTTCTATCTTCTTGATATCATGCATATTATCTAAATCCAAGAGCATGATGTAATCAAAAATTTCTTTCCTAAAAATCTAGCCTTGGCCGAATCTATCACATTAGGGTTGGTAGAGTTTTGTTCATGTGTTGTCATATATGATCATGTATTCTATATGGCATGTATGTCTACACACTCTAATCCATGTTAGTTTCTTAAAATGAAAATCTTATTAAAAAATCCATATGTTGGCCGAAACCCTATGGGGTTAGATTTGTTGAGTTTTGTTCAAAGTTTTCCTTAATGATCTTGTTAATCAATCTATTAGTATGTATGCTTAATAAATCCAAGTTGGTTTATTAAACTAAGAACCCTAGCCCTATGAACCTATTGAGGCCGAATCCATGTATAAAAGAGTTAGGAAGTTTTGAGTTTTAAACTTAGTTATTTAAACACTAATCTATGATTTAGGTTAATCGAGGATCATTAATCCATGACTTAATCATGATTAGAAGTTTTAGTCATTCAAAAACCCTAGAGGCCGTGACTATATATTAGGGTTTAGAATGTTTTAGTTTCTTCATTTGTAACTATTTGGTTGTAATGGTTGAAGGTTAGTTGAGTACGACGTTTACGAGGTAACCGAAATTCCGAAGAAATCTATAAGTTCATCAAGAAGTCTTCAAGAGGTAAGAGGGGAACACTGGAGGATTTATTCAATGGCTATATGCTATCCCGTGGTTGTTTGTAATTATTTGTTTGTTAGTATTTATTTATTTATTTATGTTGTTTATTATTGTGTTATTTGTGTCTGTGTGGTTTTAATTTCGTTAAATTGTTTATCTTCAATTATATTATGCTACTGTGATGCATGATCTGCCTGGGAAATATCTGTGATATAACTGTTGTTTGATGTGTGAGAAGCCTGACAGTGGTCAGTGCACAATTAAGTAAATCGGATAAAAGCTTTAAGAAGCTTCGCAAATTATATTTAATGTTTTAACGTCAAAATGTTGATATATAATATTAAAGGAATTTTATTTTGAGGAAAATGAGGAGTTTTGGAAAATATTATTATTTTAATAATTTATTTCTGGAAAAGGGAATTATGAGTCACAACGAGCGCGAAACCGTGAAAATATTTTAGCACTGCTGAATTTTATGTAAGAAAACCCGGAATATTACAAAATATTCTTTTATAATTGGTGAAAATAAGTTAATCATGATTTTAGAAAATTAATTAAGTGGAAAAAGTTAAGTTTTTGGCTTAAAAGCCTTAAAAATAATATTTGACGACAAATTTGGAAAAGTGTAGACGGCAAGTATTTTCGAAACGGCAGTGCACATTCTGAAGAAATTAAATCTCAAGTGACTCATTAGTTTGTGAAAAAAAAAATAAGTTTTATGATTTAAGGATTTTATAATGAATTTCTACCTTGGAAAAGAATTTCTAAAAATCATAAGTTGATTCAACCGTGTTGAAAGAACAGTTGGACTTAGTAACCGAGACGTCGGGGTACTAATGTTCTGTGTTGTGATGGACTCAGTCATTGGGACTTTGAGGGCCTATACCATATACATGAGGTATACTGTGTTGAAACATTGAAGATGTTTTCTAGTACCACAAACCTAAGACTGGTGCACCGGTCGAGAGGTGTCATGATTGAGCACTCGGACAGTGAGGTCCTGTGTTGTGATAAAAGTTTTAACAGTGTTTTAAAACTATGTGAGTCGTAAGCCATTTTGAGCTTCGGCAAAGAAATATTGAACACAAAGAAAAGAACAAAACAAAAGTGTTTTACATGCATTTGGCAGACGTGCCTGCGGTTTGTGGTTTGATGCATCAATTACCAGCGGCGAAAGGTAATTACGATATGCATTTATCTCATGTGCCTAGTGAGGACATGGAGACCCCATCTTACTTGCTATTGGTGCCCTGAGTGTTGACATTAGCAATGTTTAATGGTCTTGTGTACCTGGCCTTGTGTGCCTGTGTGGATGGGAAGAGGTTGCACACCTATTGGCAGAGTGCCAAGTTAGTCAGTGTGGCTATGGAGCCTGATCAACTCATTATATGTTGGGATATCTCATGAGATTAGGACGAAAATTAGATGATGAATATGAAGTGTCATGCATAATTTCTATGGATGATGTTTGGGGTGTTGAACCCATTGATAAACTGTTTGTTTATAAATGTTTGTATTTGGTAAATGCTGATGTGTTTATGTGGTGGCTAGTATGTAGTTATTGAGTAAGATCCATGTATTGGTTTCTCACTCTTACACATATTCAGATGGACCCAGACATACCCTTGGTACAATCGAGGGTTCGAACGATCACTTTTGATCGTGCGCAATATGGTGGTGCCTGGGAGATTAATCTTGGGGCACTCTGCGCCACCTACCATGACCCGAGTAGAGAGGTGATCGGTACAGTAGAGGAAGGACCACAACAGAGAATTCACGTAGTGGAGACGGTCGAGGTATCCCTACCTCCAGTTTGGCTTTACCTACAGTACTTGAAAGAGCACTGATTGATGGATCCGCCTCAACCACATCCTCTTCAGATATTAGGACCTGCGGAACCTCCTGTTGAAGTGGAGTTAAATGAGGGAGAGGAAGATCCGGAGGAATACATTGAGGACGATCCTGAGTTTCAACCTCCTGTGGCTGATGATGAGGATTCTTCCGAGGATACGGCTGTAGCGGAGGCATCATCGTCAGATTCGTCAGTTGTAGGCGGGATTGATCATCATGATCTTCCCAATGGGTTTCAGTAGCTTGACCAGTTTTAGGTAGAGTTTTTGAGGTAGTGAGTCTTGACAGTTTTGATCTGGCTAGAGAGAGCCATAAGTTTTTGAATGTGGTTCTGAACTACTTGTTGCCGATGTGTATATATCTTTATTTTCTTTGCTTAGTTTGATGGAGAATAGCATGTGCTTATGAGGGCTCTTTTGTTATCTCCTATTATAGGTTTCATGTATGTAAAAAGATGATGTATATATATATATTGTGTATGTGTGCAATGGTTCTATGTTCTGTTAAAAAAAAAATTCAGCACTATTTTTGTAAAGAAAAAGTCTCTTATAAGTATATTTTCCGAAAGTAACCAGCGTTAATAATTTAATTTTCATTCTTAGGTAGTAGTGTGATGACCCTAGAGTAGGGTGTCACACTTGGCTCCTCTTCCTCAAGCTTAGCTAGGCTTTCATTAATTAGCTTAGCTTCTCAACAAAGACATAGCAAGCACCAAGCTCTTCAGTCTCAAACATCTGCACCTGAATCATCTGTTTATTGTTTTTTGAATGTGTTGAGTTGCGAAGAAGTAATCTTAAACTGTAACAAACAATGGAACAATTTCAGGAAACTGAATCAGAGGCTACAAAGTAAAATGAAGCACAAAGAAAAAGAATCAAAACCGAAAAATATCTTTTAAAAAAAAACTAAAACTAAAAAAAAAGTTATGTATGTTATAAAGGTTTTACATTGACAAATTTAAGAAACAAATGCCAAAATCATAGCTAGATCTCATTCAAAAACCTTGTCCTCACTCGAACCATAGCTTAATCAAATAAAATTGCAAATAAATACAAATAGAGAGCGGTGGCAAAAGGAGAGAGAACACTAATTGATAAATAAAATGAGTATTATGTAAAATTGCAATCTAATGTGTGTGGAACTAAAGGGGTTCACAAACTTGTTAATGTTGAATGCATTGGCACCACCCTCTGGTTGATCAAGCCAATCACCTGAATGTATGATGGGCAAGAACATCATCTGAAAGTTCACCACTTAAGTCTCTTTTCCTGTAGAAGCTTTTTGGCAACCTCAGTTTCTTCAATATTTTTTAGCTCATATATGCTAACATGAAATCAAACTCATTAAGAAACATCAGCTATTTTTCTTCATCAATAAATATATTCATAAAGAAGCATTAAACAAGCACATAAAATAAAACATCTTGGAATATAAGCCACTGAAAAAGGAAACTTCAGCTAAAAAGCCAATGTCCTTAAAATCTAGATTTTATTAACAAAAATAATGGCAATGAATAGGCATACAGATCAACTAATCACCCAGATAAATCATGATGACTTGAAAGAAAAGTGTGAAACAATTGATGGTTTATTAAATACTCCTTCAACAAATAATTCAAACTACAAACACAGCCATTGCAATAGATATGAGAAAGCATACTCAATTACAAGTTGAATCTTAGCAATACAAGTAGTCCACTGAGTAGAGCTTTCTTTTGAGTTTCACCTTTTTACCTAACAAGACAATTTAAAAAAAAAAAGAAGAAAAAAATAAAAAGAAAAAACGTAGATGAAGTTGGAAAAAAGCAAAACATGTTAAAAGATTGAAGTCACTCCCAACCAGTCAAATAAACCACTAGATACTTGCTTATACTAACATATTGTGTTGTGTTGTACTAATTAGAATCAATTCTTTTCTCCTCCATGACCAGATTACAAATTAGAATCTTATATACAAAAATATTGTCTCATGTTGTTTGTCATCTCAAATTAAATTTATTTCTCTGTTGATTTTGTAACCTATAACATCTTTTCTATCACAAATGATATGAGTTAGGGTGAGAAAACATAAATGAAATAAAGGACCTGGGATGCGAATTGACACGCAACGGGAAGTGGAGCTATCGGTGCCGCGAAGGTTGACACCGACGGAGTCGCGTTCGACGGAATGGGTCGCGGTTTCAAATGACGTTCAAACGGTGGTTCCTTCTTGGTTGGGTAAGTTGCGCGGCTCTGGAACTAACGGACGCCTGAGGTACATCGGCGAGGAGGGCTCCGATGGCAGCAAGGACCGACGTCGGCAGGAGATGCAGCAGCGAGATGTAGCGGCAAGCTGTCAGACTTGAGTCAAGTGGAAGCTGTGAGAAGCGCGAGTGGCAAGTGGAAGCACGAACGGCGAGTGGAAGCGCGAGCAGTGGCCGGCGAGTGAAAGCGCGAGCAGCGGCCGGCGAGATAGAAAAAAGTGGAATGACGAGTCTGAGAAGTGGAACGAATTAGGGTAATCTGAGAAGAAAAGAGTCTGAAAATACAGTGGGGGATGCGCACGGGATGTGAAAAAAAAAATCTGTAGGAAGGTATAAAATTAGAAAAGACGGTGTTTATCAAAATAAGTGGTATCTTAACTATATGTTTTGATAACGTTTTTGTAAACAAATGTTATTAAAGGTCTCACTGATATTTTATCATTTTTTCAAAAAGAGAAAAGATAGTGCTTCATAAAAGAAACGCTATCTTATGTTCATTCTTTAATAGCACTTCCGATTAAAAACACTATTAAAAGGGTGCAAACATTTTTTATAACAGTTCCGCCTCACAAACGCTATTAAAAGACTGTTATTACATGTCATTTCTGTTGTAGTGAATAAAATCATACAAAGGACATCTCTTGTGTCCAAATAATCTCAATTTATCATCCAAGTCTCTTTTATTTAATTACCCAGTATTACTCTATGAGCTCATGACCCCACTGCCTTCCCCTTCCCAGAAGGAGGAATCTATAATGGGTCTTCCCCTTCCCAAAAGGAGGTATCTGTCTTCCCCTCTAACGAGAAGGTATCTGTCATCCCTTTCCCAGAAGGATGTATCTGTCTTCCCCTCTAATGAGGAGGTATCTATTTTCCCCTCTAACAATGAGGTATCTGTCATCCCCTTCCCTAAACGAGGTATCTGTCTTCCCCTCTAACGAGGAGGTATCTATCTTCCACTCTAACGAGGAGGTATCTATCATCCCCTTCCCAGAAGGAGGTATCTATAAACGACCTTCTCCTTCTCGGAAGGAGGTATCCGTCTTCCCTCTAACGATGAGGTATCTGTCATCCCCTTCCTAGAAGGAGGTATCTATAAACGGCCTTCCCCTTCCCGGAATGAGGTATCCGTCTTCCCCTATAACGAGGAGTCATCCCCTTCCCAGAAGGAAGTATCTATAAATGGTATTCCCCTTCCAGGAATGAGGTATCTGTCTTCCCCTCTAACGAGGATGTATCTATCATTCCCTTCCCTGAAGGAGGTATCTTAACAATCACAAATAACAATCCAAAACAAATTTTGGGCATTTGTCATGACCCCAGGACATGGCATATGACATCAATCTCAATGGTATAACTCATGTCAAAACAACTCATAGGCATTCCAAAATAACATCAATACATAACATCATGTCACACACATTAATATTCATCATGTTCATATCAAAACAACAATCAGGCATCACATTCCACAAAAAGCATACCAAATAATAATAATAATAATCATATAATGCATTATGTAAATATTCATTCTCATAATAATTAATCACCAATAAAATATAAATTTTATTTTAAAGACAAAACCTCAAATAATTATTCTTTAATTTCATAATCAAACTCTTCAAAATCTATACCATGAAAGTTTAAGAAAATGATGCTTACTTACTTCTTGTAGACCTCCAAAAAGCTCTAAAAAATATCTATGATAAAAGTTAGTGTTTCACCAAGAATCTTTACTCTCTTCACTAACGTACTTTGATCCGTATTGTTTCACACTTCGCACTACAACTGCAAGCAACCTACAATAACCTTTTTCCCTCTGTACATATATTTTCTTATAACTCATAAAACGTTGATGTGACAGCGGCAGCTGCAGCGAAGCTGAACACTTTGTCATGAAAATAGGGTTACGTTTTCTCTCTCTTTTTTTTTAAAAAGAAATCCTTCTCATGCTGAGCTTAGTGCTTTCATGATTGCCATTGAGTTGGCCTCCAAGAAAGGATGGAAAAACATTTGGTTTGAGTGCGACTCTACTTCGGTCGTTGCTTCAACTAAATCTCACTCCTTAGTCCCTTGGAAAATCAGAGTCAGATGGAGAAATTGTATGAAGATTGGTGATCACTTGAATTTAATCTTCACTCATATTTTCAGAGAGGGTAACCAATGCACTGATAAGTTAGCTTCCTTTGGTGCTTCTGGTTCTAGTTACAATTGGTGGGAGAATTTTCCGGATTTTGTAAGGATTGATTTCTATCATGATAAACTGGGATTACCTCAGTTCAGGTTTAGATAGCTCTCCATGGGTCTTGGCATAGTCCCCCCATGCTTTCTTTTTGTATCTCTATCTTTATATTAATAATATCTTCTAGGTGTGCTACAGTTGATTGGTAGGGTCTGGGGTGCCAACCTAGTTGGGATGCCTTACTCTATTGTGATGCCTTAGCATTCCTAGCCTTTTATTAAAAAACATAATAAAAAAATTACACTACTAATTTTCTATACTAAAATTTTAGGCTGTTACATTTCTCCCCTCCTTCAAGAAATTTCGTCTCCGAAATTTCGAAATCTAACCCTCATAATAAAATAAAAATAAAAATAAACAAACAAACAAGTAGAAAATAAATTGATTTACGTATACCATAAAGACATGAATTATGATCATCAAAATAATTGTTCATCACAACAAACATTCTAAGGTAAGTTCAATCACAATCAATAATTAATTAAAATAAATAGCATAGAACAAGTTTGTACTCCAAAGAACAATTTAAACAGGAAATGGAGGTAAACAATACAAAAAAAAAAAAAACACACAATCAAGAACAAGTCAACTCCAAAGTTTCTCACACATAACAAATTTAAAAAAGATCTTTTCACACTAACAAAACTCATACCCATGCATGTTAGTTGTCATAAATATGTACACCACCAATTAAATATTAGGTTGGCCAGACCCAACATTTAAAAGAATAATATGTAGTCTTTATAACTCTAGCATCAATCATATGCACCCAAGTTTTGTTTTAGAAAAAGCCCCACTACCACAGTCTGAATTAGAATCAAACTGCTCTGACACCATAAATATTGTAACGCCCTTTGTTACATTAGTAGCCCAAATTAATTTTGTATAAAAACCTTCAAAACATAAAATTAAGTAGTCGAGTCATAAAATTTTTCACAATATATTTAAGTCCAAAGGTATCTCGTATGTTCAAAATAATTAAATAAAGTAATGGTGCTAAATAAACCGTTATATCCAAATAAAATAAAATCTCATAAATATTAATTATTTAAATCACATAACTCTTTTACCGTTGTTTTTGCCTCAAAACACGAGCGTCTAATAAACCCCAAAAGAAATAAATAAAAAGAAATAAATTAGAACTAATATCTTCAAGACTCTCTAAATTCGCTGCATCATCTATCTCATCGCCTGTAGACTCTGAAAGACAACACCACTAATGAGATTTATAATCCCAGTAAGTAAACACAGTTCTAAAAGGTTTTCAAAAAGATGTTGCTTTCAGCCGTTGCGGTAACCAGAAAAACAACCATGGTAATCCGCTATTTCCAACATAATATAACTCAAAATATTTTATATAAGTTAAGGGTAATCAATACAATCACATGAAATTCTCGCACAAGTCATAACGTCATCAATAGATATAATCCATCACTAAAGTACTATAATATAAATAAAATCATACAAAGGACATCTCTTGTGTCCAAATAATCTCAATTTATCATCCAAGTCTCATTTATTTAATTACCCAGTTTTAGTCTATGAGCTCATGACAAATGCAATGGCGTCCCACTGCCTTCCCCTTCCCAGAAGGAGGTATCTATAATGGGTCTTCCCCTTCCCAGAAGTAGGTATCTGTCTTCCCCTCTAACGAGGAGGTATCTGTCATCCCCATCCCAGAAGGAGGTATATGTCTTCCCCTCTAATGAGGAGGTATTTGTTTTCCCCTCTAACTAGGAGGTATCTGTCATCCCCTTCCCAGAAGGAGGTATCTGTCTTCCCCTCTAACGAGGAGGTATTTATCATCCCCTTCCCAAAAGGAGGTATCTATAAACGGCCTTCTCCTTCCCGGAAGGAGGTATATGTCTTCCCCTCTAACGAGGAGGTATCTGTCATCCCCTTCCCAAAAGGAGGTATCTATAAACGGCCTTCCCCTTCCTTGAACGAGGTATCCATCTTCCCGTCTAATGAGGAGGTATATGTCATCCCCTTCCCAGAAGGAGGTATCTATAAACGGCCTTCCCCTTCCCGGAATGAGGTATCTGTCTTCCCCTCTAACGAGGAGGTATCTATCATTCCCATCCCTGAAGGAGGTATCTTAACAATCACAAATAACAATCCAAAACAAATTATGGGCATATGTCATGACCCCAGGACATGGCATATGACCTCATGCATCAATCTTAATGGTATAACTCATGTCAAAACAACTCATAGGCATTCCAAAATAACATCAATACATAAAATCATGTCATACGCTTTAATATTAACCATGTTCATATCAAAACAACAATAAGGCATTACATTCCAAAAAAAGCATACCAAGTAATAATAATCATATAATGCATTATGTAAATATTCATTCTCATAATAATTAATCACCAATAAAGTATCAATTTTATTTTAAAGAAAAAACCTCAAATAATTATTCTTTAATTTCATAATCAAACCCTTTAAAATCCATACCATGAAAGTTTAAGAAAACGATGTTTACTTACATCTTGTAGACCTCCAAAAAGCTCTAAAAAATATCTATGATAAAAGTTAGTGTTTCACCAGGAATCTTTACTCTCTTCACTAACGAACTTTGATCCGTGTTGTTCCACACTTCACACTACAACTGCAAACTACCCCCACAATAACCTCTTTCTCTCTGTACATATATTTTCTTATAACGCATAAAATGTTGATGCAACAACAGCAGCGGTGCTGAACACGTTGTCATGAAAATAGGGTTACGTTTTCTCTCTATTTTTTTTATAAATGAAATCCTTCTCATCTCCACTGAAAGCATAGGCCCCCATCTTTCTTTTTATTACGCAAAGCGCTTAAGCCACATCCACTTACATTATCACGGGCTTTTCAATTTTTTTTGTTTTTTGTTTTATATTTATTTATATTATTATTATTCTCTCTTTTTTTAATATTCTTTTGTACTTTTTAAGCAACTCCAATCAATTTTTATACTACTAATTTTCTACACTAAAATTTATAATAACATAATAAAAAAAATTACACTACTAATTTTCTATACAAAAATTTTAGGATGTTACATGTAGGGGATGGTGTAGAATGGGTGGGGGAGGCTCCTATAGGTGCCAATGGGGTAGGTGTGGTAGGAATGGGGTGGGTGCCGTGGGTGCTGAGGGACCTCCAGGAATGCGAGCAAGCACCTGCGACTTGACAGTGTATCGTCCCCGCCTAGCCTTCCCCTTCCCCTTATCACCGCTAGGCGGTGGGGGGGCGGGGCAGCTGTCCTCTTAATGATGACATATATATTTTTATAGAACATTTATAAATCAATTTAAAAATAATAAGTAATCGACATCTAACAGTCTAATCTAACCAAATATTTAAAATACAACAATATTTGTCAAGTCTTACATTTAATTGCATAAGCAAATATTTAAAACACAATAAAAATAACTTAATAGTAAACTTCATATTCAGACTCGGTATCGTCATCTGATTGTAAGTCTGACTCTTCTTCTTCTTGCATTAAGTCATCACTTTGGATTTCTTCCTCCGATGATGCATGCATCGAAGACTGATTACCAATGACCACTTCTTCCCCTTCATTTGCAGATCCCAACATGCCAGTAATACACTCGACCTCAATTACTTCATTGACATGTGACGATTCATCCACCTGGAAGGGCGTCTCATCCTCTTCATCATTGATTTCTATGCGACCCCTAGGCTTAGTAGTGACAGCAACACACCAACCTCGTTTGTCCGTTCGCATTGCTGGATAAGGGACATAATAAACTTGTTTTGCATTCTCAGCAATTATAAATGGATCAAACTATTGATATCTTCTATCCATGCAAATGTCCATAGTTCCATACTTGGGATCCACCTTTGTGCCTATCCTCGATGGATCAAACCAGTTACAATAAAATAAGACTACTTTTTTTAGGATAAGTAGTAGTATATTGTATTGTAACTCGTATATTTGTTTTATGACCCCATAAAAATCACCAGTACCTTCACCCTATACGATAACCCCGCTATTAATTGTCTTTTTGCCCATGTTCCATTCATCTGTGTGGAATTTATACCCATTAACAAAGTATGTATGCCATGATCTAACACGGCTATAGGGCTCATACGCCAAATCTCTCAAGTGTTGAGTAGTCATGTTTAATGCTCGTACGGGTAATTTTGACACACCTGCTTCAGTGACTTTAGAAAGATCCATAACCCGACCACATCTCTGTTCAGGAGTCAACAAAGGCGGGGGACCTTCCTCTTCTGTCTAATTCTTTATGAATGCTTGGATATTCCTTCGGAAGAGATGGCCATGATCTAAGAACCGACGATGAGAATCAAACTAGGAACATTTGCCACCATAGCTTAGGGTAAAAGCCTTTCCATGTTCTATGCAATATGGGCACACCAATTTACCGTGGGTCCCCCAACCAGAAAGCATGCCATATGCAGGAAAATCATTGATAGTCCACATCAGTGACGCCCTCATCATAAAGTTTCGCTTCTTGGAAACGTCATACGTCAACACACCATTCCCCAACTTCTTCAGATCATCGATCAGAGGCTGCAAATATACATCTATCCTAGCCTTTGGATTAGATGGTCCCGGTATGAGACAAGTCAGAAACATATAGGGTTTTGACATGCACATCTCGGGAGGAAGATTGTACGGTGTAACAATCACTGGCCAACATAAATATGGAGAGGCTGACACCTGAATATAAGGGGTAAAACCATCTAAGCACGGCCCAAGTCACACATTACGAGGATCTGCTGAAAAATCAGGGTACAACATATTAGACTTTTAATAACGCACCTTTAATAGCATTTTCGTGTGGAAATGCTATTAAAAGTGATGGGGGGACTTTTAATAGCGTTTCCTTTAGGAAACGCTATCTTAGGTATCACCTAAGATAGCGTTTCCGTGTGGAACCGCTATTAAAAGTGCCACTTAGGAAAAGATAGCGGTTCCACACGGAAACGCTATCTTAGGTGATACCTAAGATAGCGTTTCCTAAAGGAAACGCTATCTTAGGTGAACACCTAAGGAATTAAACGCGGGACCTTTCTTCCCTCCTCTTTTTTCTTGCTCAGCTTCATTCCCTTCTCCACTGAAAACCTTTTCAACCACTACTGTCGTTGCCATCGCGGGACCTTTCTTCCCAACCCTACTGTCGTTGCCATCGCGGGATTGTTTTGCTAGTTTTGCAGGTTGTTGACTTTAAAGATTGTGATTTTTGTTATTTGGAAGCTCTCCATAACACACTACCTTGTGCCTCTCTTCTCCCCCTGCTTCTTCATAGGTGAGTTTCCTTGCTCCTACATATGGTTGTTTCCTTGCTACTCATTTGATAGCAAGTCAATTTTGTGAGAGTGGGGTTTGTCCTTATGGCTACATTCTGACCATGGTCTTTCTATTCAAAGATACACACATTTTTTGATTGACATGGGTGACCAGCTTCTGTATCTCTCACCCTTTTTTTTTCTAGTTACAAATTTGACTTCTCATTTGTATCCATTCTTTCCTTAAGTTGTGGTTGGAAATACTCAAAGATGAACACCAGTGGCATTACTAAACCATTGGCATTACTAAACCTTGCTCAACCAGATTGCTCATCCTGACATTATTTTGCCATTTTGATTGCTGAAATATGATTGTTTTCTGTAAAAGGAGCACACCAGTCAGCCATAAATTTGGGGCATTACTAAACCATTGGCATTACTAAACCTTGCTGAAATATTATTGCTTTCTGTATCTCTTTCTTTATTTATTTTTTCCTAAATTAACCTTCTCTTTACTGAATTATGAATAAGTTGTGTTACAGTTTGTTGTCATTCTATAGCTATATGATGGAATGCTCTTGGGTGTGAAGTCAAATTAATTAAAAGTTTTCTTGACAAAGAGAAGTGTGCATATGTTAATGTGAAGAGTACCCATGAACTAGCTTTATGTTTTAATGTTAAGTTGTCATGAATGATTCAATAAGCATCATAGTCTCAATCAAAATACCCGAGAAAGTGACAAAGGGTTGAACAGTTTTATAGATATTCTAACACTCACACTATGGCACCTCTTAGTGATATCAATATATTACATAACAGAATCATAGTGTAGTGTACTAAAAATGGGATGAAGTTAGCTTTAATCATATAGGGTCTGTATGTGCCAAGAATTAGTCGATCCATTTTAGTTCTATATGCCCTGACAGGGGAATAGTATAGGGAATGTTAGAAAGATTGTGGCGTAGTGAAGCCTTTCTTGATCAATTGATGTGGCAATTTGCAGTAGATTGTAGTTAATAATGTGACTACCTTTGTTTGCGGTTAAGAATTGTTATTCCCATTTTTGGAACTTACTATATGTTCTTCCATATGAGGCTTGATATATTCTTTATTTTTCCATATGTGGAGATGGCAAGTCAAATGTAGAACAAATAGCGAGACAAGTATAGGTGGTACATGATGGAGTATGTCCCTCTTTGCTGTAAGTATTCTATTTGCATATATTTGTTTTCATCCTTTTTTTCCTCCTCTATGGATTTCTGGATGCAAACGAGTGATTGAACTCGCCAAGCATCGAATTGAAACTTATTCAACCATCTATTAGAAGCTTAGATGCCACTAACTGCACATCATTGTACATTTCATTGAAAATGTCATGAAATTGGATGAGGACTCACTCAATGGTATTATGGAACATGCATGTCTCACAATGATGACAGATAAATTGACATACAACCCTAATTGTTGATCAACGAGTGCATTATCTCTCTCACTGAAGTATTGAAGTGAGATTTCTATGTGAGGATACGTTGGTCCTCTTCTTTGGCAAATATATTTAAGTCTATTTGATGAGATGAACTTAATTTTCTAATTTTTTTAACAATAAAAAAATATATGTCAAAGTCTTCAATTTTCCAATTTTATTTTAGCATGCCTTCATAATTTGATTATCTCTGTGCATAGTCCCCGAAAATGAAAATCAATTGAAGGATGTATGAAAAGGGACCCCATATTTTCGATATTTCTCGAGTTTCTTTGGTTAGTGTTTAGTGGTTATTTTGTTCTATTTTATTTTACTTTTTTCATATTTCACAACCGTGATTGTTGAATTGGTTTATCAAGTACCAATGATCTTCTAGAGTCTGTTATATATAGATATAGTTTTTATAATATTAATGTCGACCACACTAATTAAGTACCAATGATATTCTAGAAACCTTTATGAATTATTGTTGCAATTCTATCTTGGTGCATTTGGAACACCTACTCATCATGACAATATCATGTTTGGTGGTATCCCTTTTTAAATATGATTAAGTCTCATACTAAGAGCTTCACACTCTGGCTCAGGGTCTGTGACACAGTCACAGGGGCGCATTCCCGGTTGAACCCAGTTCCAAGTTTGCAGCTTTAGTGGAACCCACTTCCAAGTTCACGATCTGTGTTCAGGTGATTTTCTATCATTTACAAATTTTATTTCCGGACATTCTTAATATTTGTGGGAGTGTGTTTTTATCCAAGTTCACGATCTGTGTTCAAGGTTTTATTTTACTTGCTCTTTAATTTTCGGTTTGATTGGTGTTGAATGGAATGTGACTTGTTTGTGTGTCAATCATTATTTGAAAATATGAATATGGATTGACGGATTGATTTGTATGCATTTTGAACCTAATGTTGCTTGGTATCCTATTTTGTTTTGTTTCAATGTTTTTCTGAATGTGAAGAATGGGTTCATATGTTTGTTTTTGTTGCTTAAGTTTGTTGATCCTTTCCTTTTATATATCATTTAATTTAACTTTCTGTGCTAAGATTTTAGTGGTTTTGGTTCACGGCCGTGATGGATATCACGGCCAGCCGTGACGGTCTCCGCTTCCTCGGTTGCTCTGCGAAATTCCAGTCTCTCGCGAGGCGAGCCTATGCTCGCGCGTCGCGAGCCCTCCGTTATGGCCGTGAAGAATTTCACGGCTGGGCCGTGATGTGCTCTCGACTTGTGGTGGTTTTGGGTCACGGCCGTGATGGATATCACACGGCCAGCCGTGATGCACTCGACTTGACCTTTCTTCTTTTTCAGTTTTGCTCGATCATGGCGTGATGGGCATCACGGCTAGGCCGTGATGGACTCTGTTTGGCTCATTTTCTGCACTTTTAAAGCCCTATCTTTATCCAAACTTCATCATGGTTGATCTTGAGCATTTTACCCTTGATATCTGCAAAACAACACACGAAAACCGCCTTACCCGTTCCAAAGGAAAATTAACCTAAAATCTAATAAAAATATGCCTAAACTACATGAAAATGCATGCAAAATGATAGACAAAGATGATGTGGAATCACACTCATCAACAAGTCGACACTTGGTTCCTTCAAGAATACTCAGCGACAATGTGTTTTGTTTGCAGCCTTTCATTCCTTTAATCTGTATACATTGCATGTAGACCTCAACCACTCTAAACTCAAAGTAAATATGTTTAATAAATATTTTTGTAGATCGGAAAAGCATGGATCGGAAATGGATGTCTGCCAATCGTTTAACGAAGGAGTATGAGGATGGGGTGAAAGAGTTCATTAGTTTTGCAGTTCGGCATGCGAAAACCCTAATACAATCATATGTCCTTGTTTAGATTGTTGTTATGCAAGGCGAGTTAGTGCAGCCGATTTGGAAGAACATTTAGTGTGTAATGGAATCGATCAAAGTTATACATGTTGGACAAAACATGGTGAGACAAGAGCTGAGTCTAGTGAAATGAGAAATCGTGTGAGATATTCATCATACGATACCGACACAAATACTTATGAGGGCGATCGTTTTGAAGACATTGCAAATGCTGTTGAAGAGGATCTTCGGGATTGTCCACAAATGTTTGGGAGGTTGGTAAGTGATGCAGAGCAACCATTGTATGATGGATGTACTAAATTCACAAGATTGTCGGCGATGTTAAAGTTGTATAACTTGAAATCGGGCAACGGATGGACTGATAAGAGCTTTACGGACTTACTCACACTATTGAAAGACATGTTGCCAGATGATAATGTGCTTCCTAGTCGGACATACGAGGCTAAACAAATGTTACGCTCTATTGGCATGAGCTACGAGAGGATACATGCTTGTCCTAACGATTGCATTTTATTTCGGAATGAATATGCATCGTTACATATGTGTCCTAAATGTAATGCCTCACGATATAAGAAGAAAGAATCAGATCCGAGAGAAGGTTGTGTGGTATTTTCCCATAATACCCAGATTTAGGCGCATGTACCGTAGTTCAAGATTCAAAGCACTTGACATGGCATGAGGATGAAAGGATCAAAGATGGCAAGTCTGCAGACCCGGCAGATTCTCCGCAATGGAAGAAATTTGATCATGATTATCCCGATTTTGGGCAAGATTCAAGAAACCTACGACTTGCATTGGCTACTTGACGGATTTAACCCGCATGGTGTTCAAAGTAGCTCTCACAAGACATGGCCTGTGATTTTGGTGATTTACAACCTATCCCCATGGCTATGCATGAAGCGCAAATTTATGATGTTATCTATGTTAATTTTCGGGCCCAAACAACCAGGAAATGATATAGACGTCTATTTGACTCCTTTGATTGAAGACTTGAAACAACTGTGGGAGACAGGTGTGGAGGTGTATGATGGGTATAAGGAAGAAAGTTTCAATTTGAGAGCTATGTTGTTTGGGACAATTAATGATTTTCCAGCCTACGGTAATCTGTTAGGATATAGCATCAAGGGTCAGTGTGCATGCCCTATATGTGAAGAGGGTACGGATTGGATGCGGTTAGAACATTGTAAGAAGAATGTCTTTCTTGGGCATCGTAGATTTTTGCATCCAAGTCATCATTACCGGTGGTGGAGAAAGGCGTTCAATGGGAACTCGGAAGAAGGTAGAGCGCCTTCACCTTTGACGGGTGATCAACTTTTTGAAAAGGTAAAGGATTTGAAAATCCAATTCGGTAAACCTTTTGCGAGAGATATTGTCACAAGAGGGTGGAAGAAAAGATCGATTTTCTTTGAGTTGCCATATTGGAAATCATTATATGTAAGACATTTCCTCGATGTGATGCACATTGAAAAAAATATCTGTGATAGTGTCATTGGTACGTTACTCAATGTGCCAGGGAAGACTAAAGATGGCATCAATGCAAGGTTGGACTTGGTTAGTATGGGAATAAGAAGAGAATTGGGACCGACGAAGAAGGGTAAAAGTACATATCTTCCTCCGGCTGCTTACACTCTATCTAGAAAAGAAAAAACTGTTTTTTGTAAGTTTCTTGAAGGAGTTAAGGTTCGGAAGGGTACTCTTCAAACATTAGGAACCTCGTATCGATGAAAGATCTCAAGTTAAAAGGTCTAAAGTCCCACGATTGTCATGTTCTCATGGAGCAGTTGATACCCATTGGTATACGGTCTATTTTACCTAACAAAGTGCGGGGGGCCTTAACTAAACTCTGTTTCTTCTTCAAGGCAATTTGCAGCAAAGTGATTGACCCTGGGAAGTTGCCATCATTGCAAAGAGAAATTGTTGTGACTTTATGCGAGCTTGAGATGTACTTTCCACCTTCATTCTTTGACATAATGGTTCATCTAACCATTCACCTTGTTAGAGAGACACAACTGTGTGGGCCAGCTTATATGAGATGGATGTACCCGATTGAGCGTTATATGAAGATATTAAAAGGGTATGTGAAAAACCGATCACGACTTAAAGGTTGTATTGTTGAACGGTATATTGTCGAAGAAGCTGTTGAATTCTGCATCGAATACCTATCCAATGCTGAATCTATAGGGCTGCCAAAGTCTCGTCACACATGGAGAATGATGGGGCAAGGAATTACTGGAAATGAAATAGTGACTATAACAAGGACAGAATGGGAGCAAGCACACTTATATGTTCTCGCACAATGCCGATGAGGTTGAGCCATATGTTGAAAAACACAAGGACATGCTTAAGAGTTTGTATCCAAATAAGAATCAAAATTGGCTAACTAGAGAACACAATCGTTGTTTTATAACGTGGCTAAGAGATCACATTTATGCAGAGTTGACTGAAAATGATACTTCAGTTTCAAATAGATTGAGATGGTTAGCCAAAGGTCCAAGTTTGCATGTGTTCTCTTACCACGGTTATCAAATTAATGGGTACACATTCTATACAAAAGAACAAGATGGTGGAGTACAATGAAAAAACAGTGGTGTGACTCTAGTAGCTCGGTCGATGCATATCTCAAGTGCCAAAGACGAAACCCGATATATGCAAATATGTCATACTTGGCGTCATTGAACGCATATGGGAGTTGGATTACACAAAGTTTAAGGTTGGTGTGTTTGGTTGCAAGTGGGTTGACAATAATAACGGTGTTCGATTGATGAGTCAGGGTTCATGCAGGTGGATCTTAATAGGGTGGGGTATAAAGATGAGCCTTTTATATTAGCATCTCAAGCTCAACAAGTGTTCTATGTCACTGATCCAGCTGATATGAAAAGGTCCATTGTTCTTTTGACTAACAAAATAATTACTAATGTTGATGATCAAGACCATCGAGATGTTGATATTGAAGATGATCCTTTCGTCGGGACATTACAATCACTTGAGATTGATCCAACTAGGGATGATGGTATGTATATGAGAGATGATCATGATGAGGGGCTTTTGGTCAATCCACCATTTCGTACTAATAAAGGACAAACAAATCTCAATCAAATGAAGAAAAGAAAAAGGTTGACTTAAACATGTATGTAGTGTTTGTGTTTAAATGAACTTTCGATCCTTTTATATTATAGTTAGCATCTTCCGGTAATGCTAGTGTTGATTTTGTTATTCATAGTTGTTTTATATTTTGCATCAATTAATGTTATATTAATGTCCATTGATGTTTTACTTGTATCTAATATTTTTGTAGGTAAATGGCATCTTCAAGTAATTCTAGTGATGCCAAAGCGGCGAGACGTGGGCCAACAGATTATGAAGGCGGTCATCCGCGCTAGGAGTAAAGGACAAAAATTTGATGTAATTTACTTACTAATCTAAGGATTTCATAATGTTGTTTGATATCTAGATTTAATTACTTTATTATTTTTATTAGGTTGAATGGAATTCTTTGGACCAACCTATTCGTGCTAATGGTAAAATATTGAAGAGTTACATTGGGGCCGTTGTTCGGCAAACGGTCCCAATTATTTGTTCTAATTGGAAGGATGAAGCTTTGGATGGTTTCAAAGAGAGCATATGGGCTGATGTACAGGTAATTGTTAAAATTTATAAATTATATTGTAAACTATGTAAACATACTTACTTTGACACGTTGTTTATATTGTTTTGCAGATGTCTTTTAATGTTGATGAATCTAGGAAAAAATTTGTACTTCATGAAGCTGGTAACCTACATAGGGCATTCAGAACTAGATTGACCAAACAATTTCTAAGAGATGCCAACGGGAATATCAATGAGGAGCCTCCATCACAATATCCACACATATCAAGGGATGAGTGGACAGATTTTATAGCAATACGCACAGGAGATGCTCAATTCCTGGTATGTTTAATATCACGTTAGTCCTTATAATTTTATAGCAATACGTACATATGACATTAACCATGTATTAATATTACTTATATGTGTCTGAATAGAAATTAAGCAATGAAAATCGCAACAGGGCGTTAGATCCTGCATGCCCTTACAAAGCATCACGTAAGGGGTATGCTGACATTGAGTTTGAATTTTGTTTTATATATATATATATATATATTTAACTGCATTTGTGGTAAATATGACTTTTAAACTGTTTGGTTAATTTATATTATCTCAATATACAGATACAGGAGGCGGGGCCAGAAGTTAAGAAAATTAAACGCCATATTGTGTGGAGGAAAGCCCGCGAGAACAAGGCGGGTGTAATTGACAACAAAAATACGCAGACCGTGTGGAATAAATGTGTTAGTAGACTAACGATTACATTATCAATTGTTATTTTCATATGATAATATATAATAATTTTAACATTTGCATTTCACCAATAACTATGTGTCAGGAGGAACTGTCACAGTCTGCGGTAGAGGAGAGATAGAAGACTTTGGTCGCCGGGATATTCTTGCCAAAGCCATAGGTGTGCCAGAGAACCCTGGGCGTGTTAGGGGTGTGGGTTTCGGCGTCTCACAAAAAGATTACTTCCCACCCGAAGGTCGTGCAAGAAATAACTCGGAAACGAAAAAGTGGGAGACATTGGTGTCTCAACTCTCTGATAGATTGAACATTTTGGAAGAAAAGCTGAAACAAAAGGATGATGAGGAGAGGCAGGCTAATTTCACAGCCCAAGCAAGCGTCAAAGATAGTTGCACTCTACCATCTCGCAAAGCAGGCTTCGAGGTAATGCATGCCTTTTTTTTTTTACTAGTATTGCATTCGCAGATTAAATACATTCAATTGGATGCCTTAATTCACAGCTTATTAATCTATCATTGGATTAGGGCGTCAACTCATGTCGACTATATTTATCGACCCCAAACTATCGTATGGTTGCTATGGGTAAAGTATACAATGAGCCGGGTGTTACACCTGCACTTTGGACCAGTACCCTTAACCATGTGAAAGTTGGAGTTGATGTTGCAACTGAGGGGGATGCGCCATTGCCGGTACCTATCGTTGATGCAGATGTGATGACAGTAGGAGATGCAATAGGTACTTATGTGGCATGGCCAATTGATCTCGTGGTTGTAATTAATATGGTATGTAATTGCATTTTTCCACCTTTTCATATACGGCATATATGCATTACATTAGTTGATCACTAACCGGCATATTGAAATGCAAAATTTCCAGGCACCCGCAAAAGCTAAAGGCAAGGGCAGAGTGTCTGGATATACAAAGGAGTCAATTACAACCCCAGAAAATAAAGGAGGCAACTCTGAGGCCAACCCACCTACAGCTGGTTCAACTACAACTTCTCTGGAATATTTGAATTTCCTTAAAATACATGAACGAAAGAATATGAAAAATGCTGACCAATTGTACGTAGAGATGGAACAAAATATTTTTGGTCACCATTTCATTGAGATGCTCAATACTGAAAATATCAGAGAAGTTGTAAATCATGAATGGGTATCTGCCTCCGTTATTTCCGCATATATCAGGTAATAAATCAGGTTTAAAGTGTACAATATTTTTTTAGTCTTTCCATTTAAATATTGATGTCATTGGTGTAATCCATTTTTATATTTTAATTGAAGGTATTTGTATGAAGAATTATTGCTTCCAAAGGAAATAACGAGGAGGTTTCTGTTCTTGTCCCCACACCAAACAAATACATACGGCTACTTCGGGAGGGATTCACAGACAACGTATCTAGCTGACCGGTTTGCAACTAAAGAAAGAGAATATCAGCCCTTGTTTTTAGCGCCGTGCAATGTTGGGTGAGTCGCTTATCCTTTAGGACTTAATTCACAATAATGAATTACATAAAAGTTGAGGTGCTTAGGATTTGTTATCTCAACATTTTTGTAGGAATCATTGGGTCTGTCTGCGCGATAAATATTGTTGAAGAGATTATTTACTATCTGGATCCCTTGTATGTTGATCCTAGGGATCGCCTGAATTAAAGAATGCATTCGATACGTAAGCATGTTTTTATATTTCTGATTTTCTATGATTCTGTTCGATACGTGAGCATGCGTGTGTTTGTGATGATTGAAAATATGTTTCTTAATGAAGTCTGTTTGATTTTGTGATTAGTGGTTTGCAAGTTTATCGCGCAAATATCGGAGCTAAGGTGCCGCGTTTAAAGGCAACCAACATTAAATGGATTCAGATACAGGTATATTTGCAAAAACTTAATGCGCAATTAGATAAAAAAAAACTATATTGATTTACTATTTTATTTTTTATAGTGCCCAAGACAACCCAACAGTACAGATTGTGGGTACTATGTCATGCGTTTCATGAAGGAGACTATCTTGCAGAACCAAGTTAAAATACCAATGGCGGTATGTTGTTTACTTAGCTTTTTAATCGTGACTGTTCAAATGTTTTAGCAATTGTAACTTAATTTATTTAATTTTTATGTCGCAAGATTTCCCTGACTTCAAATGCTCCACATACTCCACTGCTCAACTATCTGAAGTCAAGGAAGAGTGGTGTCGCTATATTGTTGAAAAGTTCGTTTGATTATGTCAAATTGATCACAGTAGTTGCAGCAATACTCATTGGTATGTGAATAATGCTTTATATTTATCAACCCCAAACTATCTATGTATTTGTTTTTCCTTGGTACATGCCTTCGAGTTGATGTGCCGTTGCTAGAGAAAATAAGTTCAAACTTATTATTTTTGTTACACTTTGTTAATGCTTGATTTGAATTCTGTTTCTTGCTACAGTAGTATTTACCTAATTAGTCTGCTGTATCCCAATGTAACAGGTTAGTCTTTGTGGTGGAAATGCAGTATGTATGCTACAGAGTCTTTGGATCACATTTCGACACATTACTTTGGTGTTGTCTTGGTCTCATGAAAAACAAACAGAAGCTGTAAATGTAGATTAATTGTAGATGTATGTTGGTTTTCTGATTTTGGTTTCTTAAGGATTGAGATCTGGTATAGTTGCTGCACTTTGATTTTGTCTTACTCGTGTGAATTTGAATACTTTAGAAACAGAGTGGTGTACTTATATCTGGTTATATATATATATATAGTTGCTGTATAGAGTGTTGCACTTTGATTGTATAGTTACTGGTTTGCTGCACAAACACATGCAGTGCTGCATTGAACACTTATATTTTGAACACATTTTGAACAATTGTGTTGACTGCAACAATTGTGGTTTTTTTGTGTAAATATGCAGGAATAATGGATGTAAAAGTTAAGAAATAAAATTAAAAAAAAAAGGGGGCTTTAGATAGCGTTTCCTTGTACAAACGCTATCTAAAGTCAGACTTTAGATAGCGTTTGTATAAGGAAACACTATCTAAAGTCAGACTTTAGATAGCGTTTCCGTGTACAAACGCTATCTAAAGTCAGACTTTAGATAGCGTTTCCGTGTACAAACGCTATCTAAAGTCAGACTTTAGATAGCGTTTGTATAAGGAAACGCTATCTAAAGTCTGACTTTAGATAGCGTTTCCGTGTACAAACGCTATCTAAAGTCACCTATTAATAGCAGTTCCTAAATGCTATCTTTGCTAACGAGTTTTAATAGCGGTAGAATAGATAGCGGTTACAAACGCTATTAAAAGGCATACGGAAACGCTATCTAAAGTCTAATCTGTTGTAGTGGTACCCGATCGAAATGCTTCCAAGCTTCACCATCAGAAGGGTGGCGTATCACGCCCGTAGTTCCTCTATTTTCATAATGCCCCCTCACCTGTCCCGCAGTTTGCGTTGATGCAAACAGTCTCTGCTACCATGGAATTATTGGCAAATAAACCATTGCCTTCGCAGGAACTGGTTTTTTCTTACTACGGTCACTACTTTGAATGCGGTACCTGGGTGTCTGAAAAAATTTACATTCTTCTAGTGCGCTGTCGTTTGTGGCCGAATCACTGTCATAATATAGCATGCACCCGTTCGGACAACAATCAATCATCTTAGTCCCCCAATCCCGGTTTGGACACCAACCACTTCACGTCATAATAAATTTTTGGTAACAACTCTTTGAAGGGTGTTACATCTTGAAGCATTTTACAAAAAAACTCCAAACACTGCTTGAGGACATTCCAATTGGACTTGCAAGCTAGAAGCCAAATACAAATTGATAATTTTGAATCTGACGCCCCTTCAGACAATGGCTTATTTGTCTCTAACAATAGGTTGTAGAATCTCTGTGTCAATTCATTAGGAGGCTCTTCCATGTCATCAGACTCATTCACCTCAAAATTCTGATGTTACCCAAGACAATCGTCCACCATCATATGCATTGACTGGAGTTATTCGACATAGTCGTCATGTAAGCCACTGCCTGATCCATCCATGTCAAGATCGTCACCACCGACTTCACTTAGATCAATATCCGGCAACTCTTCGCCATGACCAGTGCATATCCAACAATTAGGCTTCAACACACGTCGGTACAGGTGTAACTTTACGTCATCATCACTCAAAACCGACATATAATTGCACTTTGGGCAGGGACATCTAATCCCCCCCCCCCCCTCGGCATAATCACAATGTTGCTTGGCTTTTGATATAAACTCCTCAACTCCATCTACAAATGATTGTTTCAGAAGTTGTCTCCCAGACTCGTTCCTATCATACACCCAACTGCGGCTCAAGGGATAATATTTTATCCTTCTGTATTCTCAGATAAATTGACGTATTTTTAAACATGATACTATGACCCAGAATCGCTCCCTTTCCTTAAAAGGTGTGGCCCTATCCCATTCGAGGAAAAACTTTTTCACCACTGTATTATACTAGTTACTCATTACTTCTCATGTGTTATAGCTGACAAAAATTCGGCAGCATTTCCCATTGGTCTCCAAGTAAACGACTTGATCTCGGTAAGATACCACAATCAAGTATGGACCCAGAGAATAAATGGAAATGCTTCGATCTGAAATTTCATCAACTATTTAAAAAATGAAAATCAACAAGTAATTATATCTCAGTGGACAAAAAGTTTCTCCCCAAATTGTCCCAATTGGACAATTCAAGATTCAAAAAAAATGAGCGATATTATAAAAACATAAACACATAAGCAACTATTATAAAAACATGTTATACACTAGTGTTAATAAATTTTAATTTTTTTTATTATTAAATTATTGTTAATAATATTGTCTCAAGTCTTGTCATAACTGTTAAGCAACATTCGCATTACAAGGCTTATGTCTTGTAATTTTAAATTTTAAATTTTTTTACTGCTAATAATAAATTAATTGTTTATTTATTAATTAATTTTAATTATTTAAATAATTTATTTAACTAGTGAGATATTAATATTACTTCTCATAAGTCTTTCCTAAGCTTGATTTTAAATTATTGATTTATTCCGATTCCATTCACACTTCAGCAAAGCACTACAAGATCCACGAGATATTAACACATCAAATGTATCACCATTGTGAGCGTCTGTTGCTCCATTCTTCCTTTGTCACTTCCTCTCATCACTAAGACTCAACTTATTCCTTAATTCATTATTCTACAATCTCAATATTTTAATTCTATTTATTAGAATTTAATTGGATCATTTTATCTTTTATATACAAAAAATAACCTACAACATACAAGAATCAAATCCAGCTATCAACAAAAATCATACCATGCCATTAAGTACACAACAATCATAACACAGCTAAAAACTTTACACAATTTCAGTTTAATTTACACACTTTCCAAAATAAATTAATAAAACTAAAAAAACCTGGGTGGTGGTGGCTCCTAGTGGTGTGGCTCCTCTAAATTATGAATCTTGCACTGCTTACTACAAAATAAAAGTATAATATTATGGTCGTAACACAAAAGTACCAAAAAACAAACCAAAATAAATACTCCCCAAATATCATCAACAAACCAAAAAACAAACAAAAATAAAAACTATTATTAGTTTTTTATATTGGCAAATAAAAGGAAAGACATCATTAACTTATAGAAAAATGACAAACAAAATAGATTAGAAACCTAGTAACATACCAATATTATCATATCCCTTAATTAATAATAACAAAAAGAAAAAACAAAATAAAAAAACAAAACAGCCATGAACCAATTTTTCTGTTGCCCTGTTTCTAATTCTAGGATATTTACAATCACTGTAACGCCCTTCGTTACATTAGTAACCCAAATTAATTTTCTAGTAAAACCTTTAAAAATATTTAAATTAAATAATCTATTCATAAAATTTTTCACAAAAATCACTTATGAAAGTATCTCGTATATTCAAAATAAATGAATATCCCAAAAATTGGCTACTAGATAATTTAATAGGAATTGATTTATTAAAATTATTATATTTATAGTTTCTTATTATATGATTACTTTGTCAAAAAATAGTTATATGATTACAAATCAGTAATTAATTTATGTAGATATGGTTAAATAAAAAGGAATTATCTTTTGTTATCGTTGATATCCTTTATCATCAATATCCTTTATTTATTATAATTATATATGTTATCGTTAGATTAAGTTATATATATATATATATATATATATATATATATATATATATATATATATATATATATATATATATATATATAGTATTATATGTATATTTTAGATAAAATATTTATTATATAATATATTTATAGTTTGGATTTATAGTTTTTTAATATATTTATAGCAACATGATATTTTGCTAAACAAATTGATATACTTTCCGAAATAGTTCGATAATAACATTTTGGATATTATATAGTTAGATTATCTTTTCCAATTTTATTTGATGGTGTTAGTCTTATCTAATAATAAATAAATAAAAAGGAAATAATATATTGGGTCTTTAAATTCAAATTTCAGGACTTCTAGTTAGAGAATTACATCAAATTAACACTTGAGAAAACCCTAAAAACTCGTAAACACTATAGGGGCTGTTGAGGGAGGTTTTATACCTTGAGAGAATATCTTTGATGGGAAGATGGGTCTAAGAAGAGATTGGGGAAGAGATCGTTCCTAAGACGTTAAGATTCATCGTAGGAGCACACATAACGTTTTGGTGGTCTTCAAGAGGTAAGTAAAAACACCTTTATTCACCCTTCCATGGTACAATTAATTTTAGGGTTCTTGATTCTTGATTTAAGGTTCTTAAAATATTTTGGGGTTTATATGAATTGACATAATAAATATGTTTTCCTTTAATTGTATAACAAAAAATAGTTTTGTACGAAGTTGTCATGTTGTGTGCCTGTAAATTCCTTTCTTTTAATTGTTGATGGTTTTATGCTTCAGGGTATGGATGAATGAGTATATGCATGATATGTGGAATTTGTTGATATGCCGCCTAAGAATGGGGCATTGGCTTGTAACATCACCATTTAATGGGATGTCGAAAAATAAGATATGGGGCAAGGAATCCATTTTATGAACGAGGCTCTTGGGTCACCGTTAATAGGAGGCAAGCAACCAATTTAAATACGAGGTTCTCGGGTCACCATAGGGGCAAGGAGTCAATTCTAAAATGGGATTCCCGAGTCACCATGGGGCAAGGAATCAATTCTATAACTAATATCTTCAAGACTCTCTCAAACCACTGTATCATCCATCTCATCACCTGCAAACTCTGAAAGACAACACCACTAATGAGATTTTTAATCCCGGTAAGTAAACACAGTTCTAAAAGGTTTTCGAAAAGATGTTTCTTTCAGCCGGCACGGTAACCGGAAAAATAACCATGGTAATACGCTATTTTTCCAAAATAATGTTCATTATAAAAATACATTTAATTACAACAATCATATAGAGACAACATAATCAAATATCATATATTAATTAAACAAAGTAATCACACATCACACAATAACACAATCCTCAAGTAGCTCAGAAACCCCACTTTGTTGGTTTCTTGCCCAATTCGGTGACTCGAGAACCTCATTAAATTGGTTCCTTGCCCCTTGTCTACGGTGACTCGGGAACCTCGTTCTAGAATTGATTTCTTGCCACCCTCTTTATGGTGACCCTAGAACCTCGTTCTAGAATTGATTCCTTGCCCCCATGGTGACTCGGGAATCCCATTTTAGAATTGACTCCTTGCACTTATGGTGACCCGAGAACCTCGTATTTAAATTGGTTCGTTGCCTCCCATTAATGGTGCCCCGAGAGCCTCGTTCATAAAATGGATTCCTTGCCCCATATCTTATTTTTCGACATCCCATTAAATGGTGATGTTACAAGCCAATGCACCATTCTTAGGCGGCATATCAACAAATTCCACATATCATGCATATACTCATTCATCCATACCCTGAAGCATAAAACCATCAACAGTTAAAAGAAAGGAATTTACAGGCACACAACACGACAACTTCATACAAAACTATTTTTTGTTATACAATTAAAGGAAAACATATTTATTATGTCAATTCATATAAACCCCAAAATATTTTAAGAACCTTAAATCAAGAATCAAGAACCCTAAAATTAATTGTACCATGGAAGGGTGAATAAAGGTGTTTTTACTTACCTCTTGAAGACCACCAAAACGTTATGTGTGCTCCTACGATGAATCTTAACGTCTTAGGAACGATCTCTTCCCCAATCTCTTCTTAGACCCATCTTCCCATCAAAGATATTCTCTCAAGGTATAGAACCTCCCTCAACAGCCCCTATAGTGTTTTAGAGTTTTTAGGGTTTTCTCAAGTGTTAATTTGATGTAATTCTCTAACTAGAAGTCCAGAAATTTGAATTTAAAGACCCAATATATTATTTCCTTTTTATTTATTTATTATTAGATAAGACTAACACCATCAAATAAAATTGGAAAAGATAATCTAACTATATAATATCCAAAATGTTATTATCGAACTATTTCGGAAAGTATATCAATTTGTTTAGCAAAATATCATGTTGCTATAAATATATTAAAAAACTATAAATCCAAACTATAAATATATTATATAATAAATATTTTATCTAAAATATACATATAATACTATATCTTTTATATATATATATATATATATATATATATATATATATATATATATATATATATAATCTAATCTAACGATAACATACATAATTATAATAAATAAAGGATATTAATGATAAAGGATATTAACGATAACAAAAGATAATTCCTTTTTATTTAACCATATCTACATAAATTAATTACTGATTTGTAATCATATAACTATTTTTTTGACAAAGTAATCATATAATAAGAAACTATAAATATAATAATTTTAATAAATCAATTCCTATTAAATTATCTAGTAGCCAATTTTTGGGATATTACAATCACAACAGTCCACATAAAAATTATTGCTAACAATGGGGTTAAAAATGAAGGATAAAACTTATATAGACATCAAAGGAAAGATAAATTTCACACAAAAAAAGACTAAAAATTCACTAATATTATTTTCCAAGAAATAATAAATCTTAGCCTTGAATTATAATTCACTTTTAATGCGCAGAAGGCTAAAAATATAAAATAATAAAATTACAATAGGAAATTCTTACCCAAAGTGTGATCCACCCAAATCACTCGAGATAGTACTGCAAAGAAATAAAGAAAAGAAGAGTCGAGCTACATGATTTGAGTTTCCCAACCAGATAAATAAATCAAATAAAGAGAACTCAGTAAAGGTTACAATAACAGGAGTAGTTGGCAACTTCATTTGTTTGCTTTCATTATGAAACGGGTGAAGAATTCTAAAGTCCTATCAGAATTTTATGATTTTCAGTCTCATTGTTTGCATAATCAATCCATATGTTACCGAGCCATTTACTTTTATATTCCATCATAAAGCATGCTAATTCGAAAAGTAAAAATAAATTCTCTAAAAAAAAGTAAAAATAAATAAATAACGAAACTTAAACTTTACCAAAACATGACTGGACACATTATGTCACATTAAAAGATTAAATAGCATCAAATATTTAAAATGTAGCAAATAAAAAGTCAAATAGAAAAGTAATCCAAGTATGGTAATGGAAGTTAACAATGGGTCAGGGGTGGTGGCACGCGGTGGACGGTGATGGTGGCGGCGGCACGCGGTGGTTTTGGACAGAGACGCGGTGGCACACGAAATAGAGAGATAAAGAGAGGGGGAAGAGAGAGACCAGCGACGGTGGTGGTGGGGGCGGCGGTTCTCACAGCTGAGAGAATAGAGAAGAGAGAATAGAGAGAGAAGAGAAAAAGGAAAGTGAGGGAGGGGGAAGGGTTTTCAGTGTTAATTATTAAATATTTTCCGACGAATTATCGACGGTTTTTCCATCGGTAATTCAAAAAAATGATTACCGAGGGACAGAGCCGTCAGTAACTTTAACAAGATTTCCGATGGTCTAGCCGTCGGTAAGTGCTGTCCCATATACCGACAGAAAAGTCCATCGATAAACTCTGGCCCCAATTTTTTTTCATTCCCGCCAGCTTTTTTGACGGACATACCGTCGATAATGTTACCGACGGCGATTTCCATCGGAAATTGATGAAACTATTGATCTTCACGTGTACCGACGGAAATATCCGTCAATAATCTCTTAATTACCGATGGAAAACATGTCCACCGGTAAATGTCCGTCGATAAATCGTTTCTTTCTGGTAGTGCAAGTTGAATCTTTTAAATAAAAAAGAGTATCAAATATAATTACGACAAATTCTAAGAAAGCTCAATATAAATTTTCATTAAGCATTTTTACGAGGATCAGGCCTATGCTAGAGAACTTATATCTAGATAGAAAGAAATGGATATTAGGGATGGGTGGATGAGTTGAGTCTAACATCACTATGGCAAAAATCCTTAATGGTTTGTTTGGATAAGAAAAGAATGGAAAAATAAGAGAGTATTGGTAGAAAATGAGTAAATTTTAGGTTGTTTGGATTGAAAGAAGTATGAGAGAAAGAAAATAAGTGTTTCTTGTAAAAACATGTTTTCCCTTGATATGATATATAATTTAATTTAATTTTAATAATTAAAAAAATAAAAGATGCAAACGACATACATTGAGGTAAAGAAATGGTTAGAATTGTAATTTGATATAACATTCTATCATCTCTTCTACTTTTCGTCTCATCCATTGAGGGATTTTTTATTGTGGAACCCACACTATTTTTTTCCTCTCCCCAATCCACCAAAAAATTACATTTTTATCACGTACCCACTTCTCTTCTTATTTTCTCTCCTCATTTTCTCTAATGTTGTGTTTTTTTAAGCGAAAAGAGAACAAAAGAAAAGGAGAAGAACAACATTGTCCCTTGTTTGGTTGGCAAAAGAAAAGAGAAGGAAATTAAAAAAAAAAAATTGTGGGCATTACATTTTAAAAAGTTTTCCTTCAAAATTGGAATAAAAGGAGAGAGGAGAGAAAAATGTCAAAATATATACCTAATCTTATTACATCTTATTTTTGTTTACGAGTATGTGTCATTCAATAAATATGTTTTTCTTTGTTTTTACTCTCTATAGAATAAAAAAAATATTTAATTATTTTTTATTTCATTTTCTCTCCTACTAAACAACTACAACTGTATATCATTTTATCTCCTTCTACCTTCTTTTCTCTCATTTTATTTAATAAACCAAAAGAAGTTTTTGTTGTGAGGGCCACACCAGTACTAGAGGGATGAAAATCGTATGTGCCATTCCCTCGCATTTCCTATTGTAACACCGTAGCTTTTACAGCTATGATTAATTATTTTATTTGGATGTTTAAACTTATTATGTTATGTGGTTTAGTTTGAGTAATTAAATTACTCTCTTCAAATTATTTTATTGGGTGCGTTAGCACTGACTCAATTCAGTGAATGCACGCTTACTAGACAATAATTACGTTATTGTCACTAATATACCAGTACGGAAAAATATTTTTCATAATATGATTAAGAGAAAAGCATTTTCATATTCTCATTCTATTTAATTTTAGAGTTAAAAATATTTTGGTTTGACATTTATCGGAGATTAAATTTTGGATTGAGTATTTTCTTAGTGGATCAGTTCAATTATTAATCTTTACTCTAATTTGAATTTCGAAAACATATCCTTATCAATCCTTATTTTTGGATTCTAAAAAGTAAAAACATGTTTATTTTAGGCCTAATATTTATCACTCATTTTGTACCTATCACTAAGTAAATTGTTTAAAAACCCATTTTCTCTCTTTTCTCTCTCTTTTCTCGACGCTAACTCTCTCTTTCTCCCTTTCCTTCTCTGCTTCTTCTCTTTCTTTCTTTCTTTCTTCTTTCTCTTTTCTTCTTCTTCCTTCTTCTTCCTCCTCACACCATCTTCTTCCTCCCCCAAACTCACCTTCCTTCCTTCCTTGAAGCAGCCGCGCGACCGCCGCCCCTGCACCGTCATCGAACGCGCCGCATGAGGAGGAGGAGACAGCTGCGACCCAGCTCATCTCCAACACGGCTTGACCTCTGCTCCGCCGATCGACGCCGGCCGCCGCCGCAGGATCACCATTTTCGGCCACTGCAGTGCTTCCATGACATCTCTATTCGCGTCCTCCTTCTTCCTCGTGGTGTTCACATAGAAACCTATGGCTCCTACCATATCTCAGAACTCGTCGGAGCCGCCGTGACGCCGCCGCCGCTACACCTCCAAGATAGCACCATCATGACTTCTTCTTCACCTTGGGTAAGAGTTTTACCTCTAACCTCTTCACTTTTGTAAATCCCCAAATTGATTTTGAAACCCTAACCCTAACCCTCTGATTTCAGATTTTAATCTTAAGATTAAAGCTTGTTTTATGAAATTAGGACTGTGAATTTGTGTTTCCCTAAACCAAATTCATTATTCTGAGTTTTCCCTAAATTTTAATAAGGAGCCCTAAACCCCCAATTTGATTTTATTTGAATTTGGGTATGTTTTTGCGAGATTAATTATGATTTTGTGCAATTAGGACTCTTAATGGATGATTTCCAAAATTCCTTTCATGGTCTTTTAATCAAAACAAAGTTTCCTTAAAGGGTATTGGGAAGCGTGAGCTTCAAACATGATTTTCTTTAAAAATAACCTTGTTTGGTAATTAGATTAAGTGTTTAGATAAAGTTAGAATGTGTGTTTGATCATGGGAAATTGATTTCTTGATTTTTGGTTGTTGCGTGTTGTTGGATTTCCTCTCTGAGACGTTTGACATGGCTATGCTTGCTTGATGGAGTAGATAGTTACACTCTTGGAGCTAACGTGAGTATTAAGATGAGGATCCTTTACTTGTCTTCAAAGGTAAGGCGAGTTTGCCTAGGGATATTCGATAACTGTATGCATGTGTGTAAGTGTTTAACTGGATATTTAAATGTTAATTGAGCTTACTTGGTTATCTGATGTACTTGAACTGTTATGCTATTATCTGATGTTGGATTGTACTCGTTCTAAATGTTATGATGCATATCTGTGATGATCTGCTTTCGACTGTGATATTAGCATTTACCTGATAATATATACTGCTATTGATTGAAAGTTTGCTAAGCCAGACTTGTGTTTGTGCTCAACCATAATAAGGATTAAAAACCTTAATAAGCTTTGAAGATGAAGGGATTGGTGTTCTTTTCCAAAAGTTCTTTAAACTTAAAGTACTTGTTTTAAATGTTGAAATGATGTTGGTGTACTATTGTTATACAAAAGAAAAATCCTTTTCGAACTATGTGTCTTCAAGTGAAAACTTTCAAGATTATTTGGCAATATCCTATTGGGGGACATATTTCAAAGATAAAAGAATTTCAAAAATGCTTTATAAAAGATTTTCAAAGAAAAGGTTTTCCTAAATATTTTAGAAACTTTCCGATGACCTGGATAGGTTATCGAGGATTCGGTTTTGAATTTGTTTTTCACTGAACGAAAAATAAGTACTTAAGAAAGAGAATCTAGTACGCGAGACGTCGCCTCTAGTATTCAGTGATGTGCACGTGATCTTGAATCAGTGTGAATTCGGGACTACGAGTCCTGGTTATGATGTTATGGACTTAGGTCCTAATCGCGTTGTGTTGGACTGTGTATTCTAACCGCGTGTGATGAACATGATTAAAGATGAAGGTTGTTTTCTACGACCACAACCCTTGACTGCGGCCACGGTCTTGGGCATTGTGATTGAGCGTTCGATCTATGAGTCCTATGCTTCTGAGTTTTCAAGTGATTGAGAAATGATGATTTAAGTCGTTAGCTTTAAGCAGCGACAGTGAAAAGAATGAACACAAAGAAATTCGTTTAAATAAAATATTTTCTCATGTGCATTTCCCCAAGCAGACGTGCTATTGATGAATATATCAGATACAAGGTGGTATCTGGGAGTCTGTCCATGTAAACCGAGTGAAGAGGCACATGTGACGTTGCCCGTCCTGAGACCTTAATGCATGAGGGTAAGGGGGCAACTGCCCGATGGGCTAGAGCTTGACCAACTCTAATTCTTCTCCAGTGAAAAACGGTGTTGATATCTCATGAGATTAAGTTAGAGCCTGATGATTGAAGTGTCATGCATATTTTCAAAAGATTGACTGTGCGGGTTTGAGACCCATTGATATAACACTGTTATGTTACGTATATGCATGATTTAACTGCTTATATGATTATGTGATGTATGTATCATGTATATGGTTGTTGTGTGATATATCCATTTGTCGGTATCTCACCCTTACAAACATATCAGGTTTCTTCTGGTTTGCTATTGTACCCTGGGTATTTTAGTACAGATGTGCAGAGGAGTCTTCCTAAGTCACTCAGAGGCTTAGATCTAGTTGCTTGATGAAGTATTTGATTGTGGAACGATCACGTGAGTTCTTCTCAGGAATAACTTTTAGAATGACCAGCTTAGTTTTGAGACTTAGATTATTTTGATAAGTATGTATGAGTATGGCTCAAAGAGCCTTTATTTTAAAATGAAATGTTTATGGCTCGGAGAGCGTTATTTTGAAAGAAAACTTAAAATTTTCCTTTTGGTCTTGTAAAGCTTATGGTTATGACTGTTATTTTTATATATATTGCTGTCTGGTTGGATTTGGTGTAACTGAAATTCTGGAGTGAAAATGTAATTATTTTAGCAGGTGTTCTTTTACCTGGGATGTCCGAATTACAGAGGAGACTTTGTCGAAATTTTCGTAAAATATTAGCTTTTATTCAAGTATATTCTTTAAATTAAATAAGCTTGCCATACTATGATAGTAAGTCTGTGTGCCAATCAAGGCTTAGGAGTCGTGACAAAATTTTTATACCCAATTTCAGACACTTATGTACTTATATAAATTATTTTCCGAAAGCACCAGCAAATTATCTTTTAATTTAAATTCCGCATGTGTTACGTAAGTAATGCCCCAAGGGGGGGGGGGGGGTTACAAGGTGGTATCAGAGCTGGTCGAGTCTTTCGGGATCTTTGGGGAATAGGTCTGTTAAGTTTTGTTGTGTGGTCTCTGGTTGGCTCTCGTTTGAATTGTTTCTTGTTGAAGCAATGTGTGTTGACGCACAAGTATATGTTTCTTGATGGTTTTCCAAGGGCTTTATGTCCAGGGAGACCTTAGATCTTGAATGTTACTTGGGTTCGGATATGACATTCGATTATTCTTGCGAATCGTGTCAGACATTCGAAACAAGATGTTTGTGTAAAAGGATTTTTCTGGGAGTGTTCCATGGAAATATTCTAGGTTTATGGTTAGCAAAGGACATTGATTTTTGATTGATCTAGTTTCTGGATTCGGTCAGATCTCTGTTGCTTTGTGTAGGATGTTGCCTACGAAGTTAAAACGAGTTAGATGACTCGATTCAACTGAAAGATCGGTGGTCTGAACCGTTTGTTAGACCGAGTGTTTTCCCTGTGAAGCACCAATGTTGTGTGAAGGCTCGTGTCACCGTCTAGATTTCGGACAGCTAGGTAAAATGACGAATTATGAACAAGTATTTTCTGACTTGCGTAGTGATTTGGTAAATCTATTGTGAGGAGTTGTCATCTACTCAAAGATCAACTCTTTGCATGTTTGATCGATTGATTAAGTTGTTCAGGATCGTACCCAATTCAAGGTGGTCATACTAAGCTTGGCTAGAAAGATGTGTATGTTGGTTGGAACCAAGATGAATCGAGTGGATTTTCGATCTTGGGTGAGTGTCTCGTGATTGAGGAATTCTTCATTGTACCCTTTGATTCTCTTGTGTTTGTCAGTTGACAATTATTCCTCAAATCCTGTGATTGTATTAGATAATCACAACGGTGAAGTTGGTATGTGTCAGACATATCTTCTGATTTTAATTTGCAGTCTGTCAGGACTCCTGAATTAGTTATGCTAATTCATTAATTTCCAGTTATTCATTTCTTTGTTTGTGAGAAGTCGTACTCACACTTCTAAATGATCCTCGATGTATTAGACATTTGAGTGAATTGATTTACCGGAATTCATTGGTCTGGATACTTTCACATTTTGTGGAGAGAAGTGGTTATGACTATTTCTTGAGTTATAACCCAGATAATTTCGTGATAGCAGAAGTTTCTTGGTGAAACTTAGTTTCGTCACTTCTATTTTTGATAGAGGTGAAAGTCATCATTTTGTAAATTCTTTGTATTAAGAATAAGAATTAATCCTCTTGGGATTAGACATTATTCACCCTTTGATTCCTTGAATCCGTTGGAAGATTCTTGTGGAAGAATGAACTTTATTAGATTCATGTTTGTAAATGTGTATTGATCATGCATTTTTACATCCACGAACCTGATGGAATGATCTTTTTCCATACTGGATGTTCCGATATCCTTCTATTAATGAAATTCTTTCTATGCTTATGTGAAAGTGAAATCAAGAAAAAATTTTCTTTTCTTGAGAAATTATTTTATGATCACTAAGGTCATGTCTTATTGCGGTTCGAAAGTACTTGTCGTCGTTGATCATCTTAGTTCTACGTATTCTCCAAATGTCGTCGATGTGTGACCTATCTCATCAGTCATGACTCATGAGTTGGATATCTCCGCATCAAGATGTACAATTGAAACCTTCCTTGTTAAGATGTTGACATTCCTTCAATTCTTGTTATGAGTTTGCTGAAGACTTACACGAGTTTTGTTTGAATTCAAGTGATCGTTGATCGACTGGTGAAGTCTACACCCTTTTTACGAGTTAAGATCCACTATGCAGTGTTAGTGAACCGAATAATGTATTAGAGGATTGTTTATACTTCATGGAGTATCTTCAAGTGTTGTTTCAGATGAAAAACGGAAGTTTATCAACGTGTGTCGGTTAAGTTTACTTTAAGTGCTGAGGGCTAAGTTGAGACTAAGTCCAACTGATCATCCTCACTGGGATGGATAAGGAATGAGGAGACCTATCTTTAGCAGGATAGTTGGGAGATAGTGTGGTACCTAATTTTTTTGTCATCTCTATGGTAGGACGAACCAGAGTTGATAGGAGTTTCGTTAGTGTATAGATGTGAATGGTACTATGAGGACCCTTAAGTTCAACATCATTGGGTAAGACGATTTTAATGGATTTTATCATGATCGAGGTAGATATATCATTAAAGGAATTTAGAGTAGTGATCAATGTTTATGGTTAATGTTGACTTAGTGAGTCTGAGGATTAACGGAAAAATATATATGGTAGTTTTCCTTAAGCTAAACGGACGTAGTAAAGAGGAGTTCTTGAGTGAAACTAAGTTGTTAGAAAAGTTTAAGAATTATGATTTGGATAATTCAAACTGAAGTGATTCCCTTTGGTTGTAGTTGCATGGAGAAATGTAATCGTATTCTTTAAGATTGAAATAAATGACTATGATATAATTTGGAGTGGTGAAATATGTCCAAAGGAAACTAAGACTATAATTGTGTGCTTTGGGTGGAAAGTTGATATATGTGATAGAGTTAAAGTTGAACTTGATATTCGTAGTGTGGATAAGGTGTTGAAGAAGTTTTGCTAGCGGACTAATTTTGAGGCAAGAAGTGATTAAGATTTGACTATGTCTTTCGAGTGTGATAAACTATGGCGAAATGTTTATAATCTTTGAGGTCTTATTCTGGTAAATATGTGGTTGATGATCCATAATAGAAACTGGACATTTTAAATTCAAGATTTGCCATTGGGGAGTGTCCACCTAGATTTCTTGGCTTTGTTTTGGTGCAACTCCTAGGGGTTATGGCCTTAGAGAAACTCTGTTTTATAATCTCTTTTCTCGGCTGCAAATAAATAAGATAAGGGCATATACGATACAAGCATTTCCTTACATAAGTGATAGAGCTATGTCTTCAGATGGAGGAATTGTTAGGAGTTGTGTATTTTCCTTGGACAATAGAGTAAAGGTGCATGGGAAATTTCTTAAACCAGGGATACTAACGGGGCTTGAGAACCAAATTGAAAATGAGAGGCAAATGAAGGATATGAAATCAAAGTAGGCAAAAGATTCGAGAGGAATTAAGAAGAGAACGGACTATGTTGGATGTAGTAAGATTCAATTTTGATAAGATTGAATTTCTTAGGTTCTTGGAGCAAAGTTTATCATGTGCAACTCAGGAATTTATGACGTTTTGATTGGAGACTTGAAAAGTGCGAATTTGATATGACTAGAAGAGTAGACTAAGCTCAATTGGATTAAGACTATGATTGCATCTCTTGAGTAGAAGGTTAATTGATGTTATGTAAAGTTAGTGTTGGTTTTGGTGTTAGCTGTGAAAGTTAGATATTGGAGAAAGTTTTCCTAATGGATTTGTATTGAGAAAGTTAAATGAAGAGATTAAGCGTTGATTTTGTTCTTTGAAGTGTAATAGACTAAGATGAAATATCAAAGGTAGTGGGGATAATGCGGTAGTGAAAAGTCTCGAGGATAAATAGAATGGCCCTAAGAATCGATCCTGTTATAGTGTTATAGATGAAAGGAATGAAACGATGAGAATATAAAGCAAGATTTTAGAGTTAAAGTGTGATTACAAAATCCTGAGTAGTTTTGAGCTACGAAATTTCGAGGACGAAATTTTTTTAAGAGGGGTAGTAATGTAACACCCTAGCTTTTACAGCTATGATTAATTATTTTATTTGGATGTTTAAATTTATTATGTTATGTGTTTTAGTTTGAGTAATTAAATTACTCTCTTCAAATTATTTTATTGGGTGCGTTAGCACTGACTCAATTCAGTGAATGCACGCTTACTAGACAATAATTACGTTATTGTCACTAATATACCAGTACGGAAAAATATTTTTCATAATATGATTAAGAGAAAAGCATTTTCATATTCTCATTCTATTTAATTTTAGAGTTAAAAATATTTTGGTTTGACATTTATCGGAGATTAAATTTTGGATTGAGTATTTTCTTAGTGGATCAGTTCAATTATTAATCTTTACTCTAATTTGAATTTCGAAAACATATCCTTATCAATCCTTATTTTTGGATTCTAAAAAGTAAAAACATGTTTATTTTAGGCCTAATATTTATCACTCATTTTGTACCTATCACTAAGTAAATTGTTTAAAAACCCATTTTCTCTCTTTTCTCTCTCTTTTCTCGACGCTAACTCTCTCTTTCTCCCTTTCCTTTTCTGCTTCTTCTCTTTCTTTCTTTCTTTCTTCTTTCTTCTTTCTCTTTTCTTCTTCTTCCTTCTTCTTCCTCCTCACACCATCTTCTTCCTCCCCCAAACTCACCTTCCTTCCTTCCTTGAAGCAGCCGCGCGACCGCCGCCCCTGCACCGTCATCGAACGCGCCGCATGAGGAGGAGGAGACAGCTGCGACCCAGCTCATCTCCAACACGGCTTGACCTCTGCTCCGCCCGATCGACGACGCCGCCGCCGCAGGATCACCATTTTCGGCCACTGCAGTGCTTCCATGACATCTCTATTCGCGTCCTCCTTCTTCCTCGTGCTGTTCACATAGAAACCTATGGCTCCTACCATATCTCAGAACTCGTCGGAGCCGCCGTGACGCCGCCGCCGCTACACCTCCAAGACAGCACCATCATGACTTCTTCTTCACCTTGGGTAAGAGTTTTACCTCTAACCTCTTCACTTTTGTAAATCCCCAAATTGATTTTGAAACCCTAACCCTAACCCTCTGATTTCAGATTTTAATCTTAAGATTAAAGCTTGTTTTATGAAATTAGGACTGTGAATTTGTGTTTCCCTAAACCAATTTCATTATTCTGAGTTTTCCCTAAATTTTAATAAGGAGCCCTAAACCCCCAATTTGATTTTATTTGAATTTGGGTATGTTTTTGCGAGATTAATTATGATTTAGTGCAATTAGGACTCTTAATGGATGATTTCCAAAATTCCTTTCATGATCTTTTAATCAAAACAAAGTTTCCTTAAAGGGTATTGGGAAGCGTGAGCTTCAAACATGATTTTCTTTAAAAATAACCTTGTTTGGTAATTAGATTAAGTGTTTAGATAAAGTTAGAATGTGTGTTTGATCATGGGAAATTGATTTCTTGATTTTTGGTTGTTGCGTGTTGTTGGATTTCCTCTCTGAGACGTTTGACATGGCTATGCTTGCTTGATGGAGTAGATAGTTACACTCTTGGAGCTAACGTGAGTATTAAGACGAGGATCCTTTACTTGTCTTCAAAGGTAAGGGGAGTTTGCCTAGGGATATTCAATAACTGTATGCATGTGTGTAAGTGTTTAACTGGATATTTAAATGTTAATTGAGCTTACTTGGTTATCTGATGTACTTGAACTGTTATGCTATTATCTGATGTTGGATTGTACTCGTTCTAAATGTTATGATGCATATCTGTGATGATCTGCTTTCGACTGTGATATTAGCATTTACCTGATAATATATACTGCTGTTGATTGAAAGTTTGCTAAGCCAGACTTGTGTCTGTGCTCAACCATAATAAGGATTAAAAACCTTAATAAGCTTTGAAGATGAAGGGATTGGTGTTCTTTTCCAAAAGTTCTTTAAACTTAAAGTACTTGTTTTAAATGTTGAAATGATGTTGGTGTACTATTGTTATACAAAAGAAAAATCCTTTTCGAACTATGTGTCTTCAAGTGAAAACTTTCAAGATTATTTGGCAATATCCTATTGGGGGACATATTTCAAAGATAAAAGAATTTCAAAAATGCTTTATAAAAGATTTTCAAAGAAAAGGTTTTCCTAAATATTTTAGAAACTTTCCGATGACCTGGATAGGTTATCGAGGATTCGGTTTTGAATTTGTTTTTCACTGAACGAAAAATAAGTACTTAAGAAAGAGAATCTAGTACACGAGACGTCGCCTCTAGTATTCAGTGATGTGCACGTGATCTTGAATCAGTGTGAATTCGGGACTACGAGTCCTGGTTATGATGTTATGGACTTAGGTCCTAATCGCGTTATGTTGGACTGTGTATTCTAACCGCGTGTGATGAACATGATTAAAGATGAAGGTTGTTTTCTACGACCACAACCCTTGACTACGGCCACGGTCTTGGGCATTGTGATTGAGCGTTCGAGCTATGAGTCCTATGCTTCTGAGTTTTCAAGTGATTGGGAAATGATGATTTAAGTCGTTAGCTTTAAGCAGCGACAGTGAAAAGAATGAACACAAAGAAATTCGTTTAAATAAAATATTTTCTCATGTGCATTTCCCCAAGCAGACGTGCTATTGATGAATATATCAGATACAAGGTGGTATCTGGGAGTCTGTCCATGTAAACCGAGTGAAGAGGCACATGTGACGTTGCCCGTCCTGAGACCTTAATGCATGAGGGTAAGGGGGCAACTGCCCGATGGGCTAGAGCTTGACCAACTCTAATTCTTCTCCAGTGAAAAACGGTGTTGATATCTCATGAGATTAAGTTAGAGCCTGATGATTGAAGTGTCATGCATATTTTCAAAAGATTGACTGTGCGGGTTTGAGACCCATTGATATAACACTGTTATGTTACGTATATGCATGATTTAACTGCTTATATGATTATGTGATGTATGTATCATGTATATGGTTGTTGTGTGATATATCCATTTGTCGGTATCTCACCCTTACAAACATATCAGGTTTCTTCTGGTTTGCTATTGTACCCTGGGTATTTTAGTACAGATGTGCAGAGGAGTCTTCCTAAGTCACTCAGAGGCTTAGATCTAGTTGCTTGATGAAGTATTTGATTGTGGAACGATCACATGAGTTCTTCTCAGGAATAACTTTTAGAATGACCAGCTTAGGGTTTGAGACTTAGATTATTTTGATAAGTATGTATGAGTATGGCTCAAAGAGCCTTTATTTTAAAATGAAATGTTTATGGCTCGGAGAGCGTTATTTTGAAAGAAAACTTAAAATTTTCCTTTTGGTCTTGTAAAGCTTATGGTTATGACTGTTATTTTTATATATATTGCTGTCTGGTTGGATTTGGTGTAACTGAAATTCTGGAGTGAAAATGTAATTATTTTACCAGGTGTTCTTTTACCTGGGATGTCCGAATTACAGAGGAGACTCTGTCGAAATTTTCGTAAAATATTAGCTTTTATTCAAGTATATTCTTTAAATTAAATAGGCTTGCCATACTATGATAGTAAGTTTGTGTGCCAATCAAGGCTTAGGAGTCGTGACAAAATTTTTATGCCCAATTTCAGACACTTATGTACTTATATAAATTATTTTCCGAAAGCACCAGCAAATTATCTTTTAATTTAAATTCCGCATGTGTTACGTAAGTAATGCCCCAAGGGGGGGGCGTTACACCTATTACACTAATCAAATTTTGACATCTAAAAGCTATAGACATTACTGAGAAATGAGTTGTGAATTGAGTAACTTAGACAATTAAAAAAATTTAACATATTTTTAAATTGTCTAAATTTAAAATGGTGTGACAAAATTTTTAATAGGAAACAAGTACAGAGGATCTCTATCCATGCTAGAGAACTATATAGAAAGGAAATGTAACTACCTGTTTGTTTTAGTTTTATAGTTGGGAGGTACCAAAACTTCGTTTCGGCTCCCAAACCCAGTTGTTACAGTAACTTTATGCGTTTGGGTACGAAACTCAGTTGAAAATTGATTCCTGGTGGGTCAAAACTGAGTTTTGTGGAAGCAAAATTTTTTAGCTTTTCCGTTGAAAATAATTGATTCTAGATGTAGGACCCAAAAAATTCTACTTATTTAAACCTCAAAAGTGATTTTACTTTTTCATCCAAACAAAATCAATTCTTCAAAACCTACTTTTAAAATATTGTTATCAAACACAAATCAATGTTTTTAATCTTTATTTTTTCAAAATCAATTCTTTCAAAATTAATTCTTACAAAATCAATTCTATCAAAATGTAAAAGAAACGCACCTTAAATTGTTGTGACTTATGAGGGCCACACCTATGCTAGAGAACTATCTAGAAAGGAACAGATGTTGAAGTAGAGTGGACTAAGTTGACTAAGATATCACCTTGCACAATTCCCAGGATAAATTTTTTTTTTGACAAAAATTCCTAGGATAATAAAACCTCTGATTTTTTTGAGTCAGAAATTTTGTGGTGGTCCCCCGGAACAAAACTAGCAAAATTCAATGGAAATAAATCATTTATTGAATCATAATTAAGAAGTCGGTACAAGGAAAATAAAAAATGAACATATAGAAGGAGCGAGTTTTACGCCTTTTTGTTTATTACATATTGTCCTTTTGTTCTCCAAAGTCAATCCATTCTCATCTCAACTGAGACTGAGACTTTAGCTTTCTACCGCAACCACAACGTGACACGTTTGCTACATGCATGAGTTTGACAAATATCAATAAATTTCAATAAAGAAAAATTATACAATTTTTTTTATCTAAACCCAGTGTAACCCAACGCTGTCAATGAATGATTAATCACTGTTCGCGGGCAGTGGCTTCGGCTGGCCAAACATTATTTTAACATCGTCAAGAATCGAACCCAAGAACAAACCGAGTCGACCCCTAGATCGTCCAAAGGCAGGCCTTATAACCACTGGAACAAGAGGCTTGGTTAGAAAAAATATATAGTGATTCTCCATTTTTTGGCTTTTTTTAATAATCCACATATTATATCCTCAAAGCATTCACTTTCCAATGAGATCTTTCTTTTTTGTTTTTTTAATCAGTGTCCTAAGGACACTCATTAGCATTCTCCTTTTTGAAAAGAAAAAAAATTTACTTTTATTACTTTCTACAAAATCACTTGTGATATTTTCAATCAGGTTACTTTCTAAATGCACTTCATTTCATTTGTCTCTAGCCAGTAGTTCGTCACCATATTGCAGCTTCACCTTGATCCTCTACTCTCAAGGTGCTTGCTTTCGGATACACTTTTCTTCCTCTTGTTAATTCTCATTTCGCATCTAAATTATTTAGCATTTTGAAGGAAATCTCATATCCATTGTTTTTCCTTCCTCTTTATCAATTTTTATTGCTGTAGCAAAAATTCTTCTTGCTTTTTGATTTTGAGTGATGAAAATCACTTGTGCCCATACATATATTCCTTCTCCTCGTTAACAATTTTAATGTCAGAGCCAATATCCTTTTTTCTTTGAGTGAGTAAATGTGTGTTTTGAGTGCTTCGAGGCATACACATCCTCGAATGAGTCATAGTATGTCCAAAAAGGATAGACTAAACTCATTAAAGTTTTCCTATATATATATATATATATATATATAAATTCCTCAAGTAATTTTTTCCCTAATTTATTATTACCTTTTCTTCTTACTGGATCATTCACGGTGCATCTATTTAAAGGAGAGAACTGCTTAATTTCGAGGTAACCACGAAGGTAAGAAATTATAAATCTCTTCACTAAAAATTCATGAATTCTTTATGGATTTTTTTCTGCGAATTTTACTACAATTTTTTCAGAAATATGATAATTTTCTCTATAGATTTAAATTCGTAGGAAAAATTGTAGAAAAATTTAGCATTTCTTGCAAATTTTCTTACGAATTTAAATTTTTTTCCAACAAAATATGAGAACTTTACTACGGATTTTAAAATTTGCAGGAAAAAATTACTCACAAGTTACCTGGGAACAGAAATTTGTAGAAAAATCTATAAAACCTGTTTCTTGCAGATTTTTGAGCAAAATCCACAGAAAAAATCTGCAAGTAATTAGATAATTTCTAATAGTGTTGTTAAGTTCCCCTTATTCATGCATCAGTGATATATGATATCATTACTTTTTAATTTGATGATTTTAATTTTAAAAAACTATGTCAAGATCTCATCGGATATACCCCAAAAAGAACCAACGATCATCTTGTAATCATTTCTTTATCTGTGTTTACAAATCTATTTGGCAAAAGCATGAAGAGATATCTTAAATTTCATGGATTTTTGAAAAGTTCCTTCAATTTTAATTTTTGTCTTAATTAATTCTTAAACTCTAATGGACTATTGTTACATTGGGTCATTATGTTAACATATAGTTAAATTATTAATAATAAATAAATCATGACAATTCATTTTTGCTAAATATAAATCGTTGATTTATATACAGAAAGATAAGTTGTTTTTTTTAAAGTAAAAAAAGGAATTAAAGGTTTACATTTAATAAGGATGAATTATTAGGATTTATTCATTTAATTTCAAGCTATCCTAAGGACCTATTGTAACAATAATCGGAGTTTAGGGACTAACTGAAATGAAATTAAAGTTAAAGATGTCTAGTTTCAAAAGGCTTAATATGCAATCACAGATAATATATACACAGGCAGTTGGTCAATGTAATAATTATGATTACTTCAAAAAATTAATTGCATCTCGTTGATAAAAAATACATATATATGGGAAGTTAATGTCAACCATATTATACTGTATTATAACAAAAGACAATTTTCAGCTTAAAAAAATAACAGAGACAATTTTCCCACTTTTGAATGAAAGATTAATTTATTTTTGTGCAGCTAATTTTCATCACAAGCTATTTCCAATATATTTATTACTTGTTTGTTTTATCCGTCAATGCGGCCAGGCATTTGAGGGCTAAAAAAGTTCAAAGTTATAGTTAAATCATTTTCATTAATTTTGTTTATTTATTTAATAGCTCCAATGTGTGATGTAATGAACAGGACATGGACCTGATGATCCAGTTAGCCAATGAACTTTTTGAAGATGAGGAGAATATCTTTGATAGCTTTGCGAAGCTATACAACAATTCCTCCCATCTAGGACTGCGTAATAGCAATGTAAGAAGCATAATAATTATCTCTCTCTATTTTCTCTAACTTCAATTTTTTTTTAAGGATTGTTTCATATTTGGTTCGATTTGAGTTTGAAAGATAAAAAGTTATTAAATTAAATTAATTGGTTTTCTTTATTGTTTTGATTTTAATAAAAGAATTCAACTAAATTAAATAAATCTTAATGAGTTTGATATAGTTCAATCCAATAAATATTTGGAAACTACTAGCGAGTTCAGTTGAGAAAGATAGATGCTAGTTTTTTTTTTTTTTATAAGCAAGATATATGCTAGTTAATTGACAACAATATAACATCAAACATATCTTCAACAATACCATTATGCACATCGTATGTGTTTTACCATTTATAATAATTGTTTGAATTAGTGATACACATATGTACTTACTTACCTAACTTACATATACATAATTTTCAACATTTAATTGTAACTTATTGCATATATATTGTTTTCCCCACACTTACAATCTCACTTTATTACATAAGAAGATGTGATGGAAATGTGTGCATATGATGTAAGTAATATTTTTCTTGCTGTTGGATCAGGTTCAAGAATCAGTGGGATCAATAACTGCAGCAACCAATCAAGTCCAAACAACCGAGTCTTATGAAAACCCAGTGGTTCCACCACTTGAATTAGATGTTTCGAATCCACTGTCCCAGTCACCAATCTCTTCAGATCCATTATGGAATGGAACACTACAAGATGTGGTAAAATATATATAATTCTTAAAACAATATTTGCTAATATTCACGTGTCTTAACTAATACGCATTTGCCTTGTAAAATTAATGTACACCAACATGATGATCATTTTGATTAGGTGGGAGGATTTATCTCAGAAGGAGCAGCTTCTTCGATTCAAGGCCAACATATGGCCCCTACAGGATGCTATAATCCATTTTATCAATCTGAAACCCAGAATTTGCATATGTATGTTTTCCTATCATTTTATGAATGATGTTACTTTTTTTAATTTTTAGTATATATACTATACAAACATTTCTAGCTTCTTGTCATTCTTTTTTCTTGTGCTGATCTTGGCATATACATTCTGCATTTCTATGTTGTAGGTTTCAAGGTTCGACTATACCTAACGAGTACACCACAAGCAATCAATTGTTTGAGCCAAATTTCACAGCCAGCAATGCTTTCAATGCTATCAATCAACATTCATCATCTCAAACATCTTTGTTTCCGCAATACCTCGTGAGTAAAATCACCCTAAAATATGTTTTTCTACAACTAAGGTTGCCATGAATGCATTGACTGTGTTGTTGTCCATCGTTATTCATTTGCGGGTAGAGGCTGCAGGAGCAGGACAATGCATGAGTAGCCAAAGCTCCATGTTTTCGCCTCTTTAGAATGACTACTTCATCAGTCGTCCTAGTGGGGGGAACACCAGGTGGCATAAGAGATATATATGTTTGTTAGAGAAATTCTTAGGAAATAAAGTTTTACACTTTATATACCCTTCAAAAATGTTATTAAAGAGCAACTGGTACGTAATAAATAGTAGAGAGCAATAGTTTTTCTTGGTCCAAGAGTGAATATTATGACTTTTGAACTATAGGGCACAACACAACCAATTCTCCGCTGTTGACGCCTATGATTCACAATACGCTCCCAACTACAAGCAGTATGACTCCAATGCCTACTATTCACAATACACTCCCAACTACATGCAGTCTGACTCATCTGCTTCTTATAGGTAATATTGTTTTTTTTGTTAAGAGTTACTTGATTAACAAATGAACTAGTGAACAGGAAAATACATAAACCATAAGTTTTTTATAGTCCGACCCAGTTGTTCACTCCTCCACTGCATGAAGCTAGTCGCCCCTCTGAAATGCAATTGGCTTTTGATTCACAGTCTCAACAGTTTATACAACCTATATGCCGATCTAATCCTAGGTACTATATATACTATATTCTTCTTTTTTAAATAAATTTACCATTTGATTATTATATGGTGTTGTTTTCATTTATAGTGTATTAAAACTTGTGTAGCTTCACCTTGAGTCTGTTTTTGTATATGGGTTGGAGAACTTCTTATGCTTTATTTAATAAAATTTTCTTATTAAAAAAACACATAACCATAAAAACTAAGCATTTTGTCCCAAAGCTACCAAATCATTTTCATCATCAACTTAGCTAGACCCGTTTTAGTCGAGCTTGCTACTCCTCTTGGTTACTCATTCTTTCAATTGAAAATTTTAATAGTTGGTTTGAAAATTTAAGTCGGCTCTTAGTTCAGTTTATTATCTGATCCAGCAATTGATATATACTTGATTATCAGTTCAATTTAATATTGTATTTTATTAAGATTTACTTGATTAACAAATGAACAAGTGAACAAGAAAATGCATAAACCATAAATTTTTTTAGGCCGATCCAGTTGTTCACTACTCCGCTGCATGAAGCTAGTCGCCCCTCTGAAATTCAAATGGCTTTTGATTCACAGTCTCAACGGTTTATTCAACCTATCTCCCCTTCTAATCCTAGGTACTATCAACGATCTATTCTTCTTTTTCAAATAAATTTACCGTTCAATTATCATATGGTGTTGTTGTCCTTTATAGTGTATTAAAACTTGTGTAGCTTCACTCCAAGTATGTTTTTGTATATGGATTAGAGTACTTCTTATACTCTATTTAATAAAATTTTCTTATTAAAAAAAACAAACAACCATAAAAACTAAGAATTTTCTCCCAAAGATACCAAATCATTTTGTACGTATTGTTTGACCCAACTAAGGGTGATGCTCAACTCCTAGGGTATTCTAAAATGCATCCATGGCTGCGGATCCGTCAACCATCTGCCCTTGGGGCTTCCTTGCCCCCCTCTCCTTCTCGCCATGCTGCTCCTTTCCTTGGCAAATCCTTTGCTCAAGTCTTAAGCGATTCTCTAGATGTTTCTCTCTCTCAACTTCCAAAACCTTGCAAGATTGGTGATGCTGTGTCCATCAAGATTTCGGAGGATGAGTATCACAAAGGCGTTGATGCCTGCAAATTGAACCTGCATGGCCGCTTGCTTCTTTCAAAAGGGGAAACCCATGAAGTATAATGACTTGCGTGATAAGCTAGCAACCCTTTGGAAACCGTTAGGCCATTGGCGTCTGACCTCCCTTGGAAAAGGGTATTTTGAATTTGGTTTCTCTACACCAGATGACCTTAGGGGTGTCTGGTCTGTAGGGACATGGAACCTCAAGCCTGGGTTGCTTAGGCTATCTCAATGGACGGCTGACTTCAACCCCCAAAAACAAAAGCATACACATTCTCAATGTTGGATAAGGTTGCATGATTTTCCCCATGAGTATTGGAGGCCAAGAATTATTTTTGAAATTGCTTCTGGAATTGGAACCCCTATCTCCATTGACGACATGACCCGCAGGAGGATGTATGGCCACTATGCAAAAATCTTGGTTGATCTTAATCTCTCATCGAGCCTTCCTTCTGAAATTATGGTTGAAAGGGACGGTTTCTCTTTCTATGTGACTGTGGAATATGAGAAGATCCTAAGCTTTTGCCTCTTCTATCAAACCATTGGCCACTCTGTTGATAACTGCACCAAGAAAGCTGCCCAGGCCTGCAAGAACCAACCTGCCACGAAAAAAGGTAATCCCCTGTGGTTCAATGTTATGTTCCAAAGAAGAATGTCATGGTTAATGATGCTCCTTAAATGGCCAATGGCATTTTGAATAATGTTGTTATTGTTGATCTCAACATGGTTAATGATGTTTCTGCCAAGAATGGCTTAAATTCTGACCCAAGCCAGAATGACAACCTTCCGCAGATGGTGCAACCTATTTCTGCTCCTGCTGCTATTTTAATCAATGAGGATGTTGAGACTGAGGAGGTTCTAGATACAAATAACATAAGGGGGGTTTTCCTACCCGATGATGTTCCTTACGTGTTGGAATCCATTTCAGACTCTCCATTGGGGAATGGCTTACACAATAACATTGCTGTTAAAAATAATGTTCAGAATGTGGACTCTTGTAATAGCAAAGGGAAGACGCCTTTGGCAGATCATAGCTCTAGTGTATTGCATCTGGGACAAACTATCAAGGTTCAGAATGCCTTGGTTGGTTGTCATGGAGCTGCTGCTGTCGCTGAAATGTCTGTTTCTGCAGCTGAGAATGGTTCAGGTAATCCTCAAAGTCCTATGGCAAATTTAGAGCCTATTTTGTTCACACAATTTTATACTTTTGCTGTTGAAGCCAAGTCTGCGCCTGATATTTTATGTGGAGGGGGTTCGGGCCTTAATAGAAACAATCCAGTTTTTTGTGCTGAGGAGTGTTGACGGATCTGGGCAAGTATACCCAGTCGTGCAAGTAATACGGTGGTAAGACCGGTTATCGTATCCACGGGGATTGGATGTCAACTACCAATTCGCAAACTCATCAACTATCTAGACTAAACTATTAAACAAGAGAAAGTAAAACAAACAAAAGAAAAGAAATAAAATATTTTTGTCTATTTGGGGACTTTTAACAAACACTTGGAGTGCAAAAAGGATATGTTGGGATCAGACTTCACCAAACCTCTAACTCATGCAAGATCAGGACTAGATACCTCCCATTCATGCTTCAGATATTAAAATCATTCCACTAAATTACTCAAACCCCGATTCCTCGAATGGTAAGAGCCTAAATCCACTAATAGACCCTAATTCCTTAGGTGGCCTAGATTAATGAATTTGCATTAAGATTAGGGATTACGCGATTACTAATAAACCTAGTTCCATTCCTAGATACAAGGCTTACTAGGTGATTAAATTCAATTCCGGTTCTGATACGAACGTCCCCATTGCATACCAAAACACAAATCGAGTCATGGGGGTGCTAGCCACAACAAGCATTAAGCACAGAAAATTAATCACTAATATGAAGACATGAACATAGAATAATCAGTCAAGATAAATACATAATAATAAGTTTGATTACATCTAATCCCAACAAATAGGGATTAGCTACTCATAAACAGAGAAAACCAAACCAGAGAAATTGGAGATGAGGAGAGAAGAGGCTCCATGTGAGCTTTCCTTCTTCTTCAAAGCAACCCCTCTTGGCTCCCTTCTAGGGTTGAAACCCTAGCCCAGTCACAGCCTCCAAGTGCCTCCCTCTGGACCAAAACCTAAAAACTCTCTAACTCTCCAAAAGAGTCCCCAGATTCCACCGCAGAAACGAGAATTTATACTGCTGCTCGTCTGCCAGCGCTGGGCGCCGCTGGCCTGCGCTGGGCGCCCAAAACAGTGCTCTCTGTCTGATGCTCTGCCTCCTTGGCGTTGGGCGCTGGTTTCTGGCGCTGGGCGCCCCACTCCTAGCGCTGGGTGCTGGTTTCTGGCGCTGGGCGCCCCTGCACAAAATAAATTCTCGCGAGGCGAGCCCTATATTCGCGACACGAAACTCTAATTTTTACTCTATCACGGTCGTGATGCATATCATGGGCAGGCCGTGACAGCTTTTGACTTTTGCCTTCTGCTCTGCTTGATCATGGCCGTGATGGTCATCACGGCCAGGTCGTGATGGTCATCACGGCCAGGTCGTGATGGGCTCTGTTTGGCTCATATTTTTCACTTTTCAAGCTCTATTTCCTCCAGGCTCCACCATGGCTGATTTTGATCATTTTTACATTAATTCCTGCAAAACAACACCAAGAAACCGCTTCACCCGTTCCAAGGGAAAATCTAATAAAAACCAAATAAAGAATGCCTAATCTATATGCAAAATGCATGCAAAAGAGTACATAAAATATCATGTAAAATCACACTATCAAGGAGTCACCATCCGCTGCTGTTGCTAGCTTGATTCCTGCAAGTCCAAACTCTGCAAATACTGTTGCAGTTATGTCTTCTTTGTCTCCTAGAGTGTCTAGAGACTTGGAAATAATTGGCAAATTCTGGACTGATCAGGTAGAAGAGGAGGAGGAAATTGAATCTCCAATGGTCATGAATGTGGCCGGTTGTCCGGATGCTGAATTTACAGTAGTTCTGTATAAATCCAAGAAGAAAAAACTGCGGCAAAAACAAAGACAGCAAAAGAGGCAGTCGATCAAAGTGGATGGTTATAACACCCGGCTCAAGGGTGCTCTCTCTAAAGGTGCCCAATGAAGCTCCTGTTTTGGAATGCCAGGGGCCTAGCCAATGAAAACACTAGGCAATTTCTGAAGAAGCTTTGTAACTCTAACAAGCCTGACTTCATTTTCTTAGCCGAGCCTTGGATTCCAATTGCTAAATTCCCAAACTCCTTTTGGAATCAAATAGGTCTGCAACCTTTTATGGTTAACTCGAGAGGTCATCTTCTTCCAAATTTATGGTGTGCTTGTGATAGGTCTTTTTCCCCTACTGTTATTGCAACTTCTTCTCATTTCTGTGTTTTTTCGATTCTGATTAACAATACGCCTGTTTTTATTGCTGCTATCTAAGCTTCTACATCTTATATTCTGAGAAAGCAGCTTTGGTATGATCTAGCAGATCTGCAAAGTCAAAATCTGGGTCCTTGGTTGTTCATTGGTGACTTTAATGCTACCTTAGGGGCTCATGAGCAAAAAGGGGGTGGGAGTCCATCTTGAATTTCGTGTGATGATTTTAGGCATTGGTCTGATAGCAAACTTGCTGCATCTCCAAACCAAAGGTGCTGAAATGACTTGGACTAACAATAGAATTGGTAGGCAGCACTCAGAAAAAAGGCTTGACAGGTCCGTTTGCAATGATTCTTGGATAAATTTTTGGGACAATTGCTCATGTGGCACTTTGACTAGGATGTTCTCTGATCATTTCCCCCTGCTTATGGTCCTGGAAAAAGATGTAAGCAAGTTCCCTGCTCCTTTCCGTTTCCAACAGATGTGGATTGATCACCCGGGTTGTTTGAATCTTGTGAAAGATATTTGGTCAAAACAATGTTCTGGCTGTCCTATGTCTGTCCTTTTTCAGAAGTTAAAAGCTCTTAATGTAGCTCTTAAGGAGTGGAATAGGAACATTTTTGGGAATGTCCATGAAAATGTTAGATTATCTCTTACCGTGGTTGATCAAATCAGCAAGAAATCGCTTCTGCAAGTTACTCGAATGAGCTTCATGAAGCAGAAGTCAAGGTCTAATCAGATCTTCAACATGCCCTTAATTATGAGGAAGCCTTATGGAAACAAAAATCTAAAGTGGATTGGTTCATTCATGGTTCACTCATGGGGATAGAAACATGGCTTATTTCCATAAGATTGCCAAAATCAGAAGTGCTTCAAAGCAGATGACCATGCTGAAGCAGGGCGATCAGGTTCTGGTTGACAGACAGTAGATTGAAAACCATGTTATTGACTTCTACACTTCTTTGTATGCCTCTGAAAATTGCTGCACAACAAATGATTGGATCTCTAAAGTCATTCCTTCGCTAGTCTCTTCGGATGATAATAATATGCTCACTGCTTTGTCCTCATTGGATGAAGTGAAATATGCCATTTTTTCAATGAATGCTTCAGGTGCTCCTGGTCCTGATGGTTTTGGTGGTGTTTTCTAGAAGACCTTTTGGGATGTTATAGCAGATGATGTGTACAACTCTGTGTTGCAGTTCTTTAAGTAGAGCTGGATTTTACCAGGCATGAACTCTAACACCGTTTCTCTTATTCCTAAATTTCCTGGTGCTGATATACTTGAAAACTATAGGCCAATTGCTTTGGCTAATTTTCAGTTTAAGATCATCACAAAGGTCCTGGCAGATAGACTTTCTAACATTGCCCCAAAGGTCATATCAGATTAGCAAAGAGGTTTTATTAAAGGTAGGCATATCTTTGATTGCATCTGCATTGCCTCTGAAGCTTCTAATATGCTAGATTCCAGAGCTTTTGGAGGGAACTTAGCCATGAAGTTTGATATTAAAAAGGCCTTTGACACCTTAGATTGGGGCTTTCTGTTAAATGTTCTTGCTGCCTTTGGTTTTGACAGTAAGTTCTGTGGTTGGGTAAAGGTTATCTTGGAATCTGCTAAGCTGTCTTTTGCTGTGAATGGGAAACCTATGGGTTACTTTTCTTGTAAAAGAGGGGTGAGGCAAGGTGACCCTCTTTCTCCTCTCTTATTCTGTTTTGATGAGGATGTTTTGAGTAGAGGCATTTCCTATTTTGTCATCATAATTTTTTAGCTCCTATGTCTGGCCTTAGGGTTTTCCAAACTCCTAGCCATTTATTGTATGCTGATGACATCCTGGTCTTCTACAAGGGAACTAAAAGGAATCTTAGAACTCCCATGGGCTTCTTTAAGGAGTATGGGGACATATCTGGTCAATTGCTTGGGTTGGACAAATGTAAATTCTACAGTAGTACTTTGACCCCTAGTAGATCAGCTGCAATTTCTGAAATTCTTGGTTTTGGCCCTGGGTCTTTTCCTTTCACCTATCTTGGGATCCCGATCTTTAAGGGTAAGCCAAGAATGGCGCACCTGAAGCCTATTGCAGATAGGATAAGAGCAAAGTTATCTTCTTGGAAGGGTTCCCTTCTCTCTATTATGGGCAGGGTCCAACTAGTCAACTCAGTCATCACAGGTATGTTATCTTATAGCTTCCATGTCTATCAGTGGCCTGCAGCCCTACTAAAAACAGTTGATGGCTGGATTAGAAACTTTGTGTGGTCAGGTGATGTTGACACGAGGAAAATTGTTACTGTGGCTTGGAATACTGTTTGCTCTCCTACTTGTGATGGGGGTCTTGGCCTTAAATCAGTTGATTCTATTAACAAGGCTGCGATTTTGAAGCTCAGCTGGGATATTTTGTACAAGGACAGTCAGTGGTCATCCTTTTTAAGGTCCAGATTTATTACGAATAATGTCCCAGTGACCTATCATATCAGATCTTCCATTATCCCTGCTGTAAAATATCACTAATATGATATTAAGGATAATACAACTTGGATTCTAGGAGATGGTAAAAGCATCAATTTCTGGAATGATAAGTGGCTAGACAAAACTTTGGCTGATATTCTTCACATTCTTGATTCAGTTGCAAAATCCCTGCAGGCTACTGTCTGTGATTTCATCACCTCTGGTCACTGGAGCTTCCCTCAACCTCTTTTGGACATTGCCCCGAACCTCCCACACATTTTCAAAAACATCCAGTTGCCCCTTTATGTGGACTGTGACCAGCCTGTTTGGTGTGGTAGTGATTTTGGTTTGATGTCTTTCAAGGAGGCTTATGACTTCCATCATCCTCATGGTTAATGCAAGCATTGGGGCAAATTGATTTGGTCAAGATCAGTTCCTCCTTCTAGGTCTTTCCTGATGTGGAGGTTGATGCATGGAAAGCTTCCAACAGATGAGAACCTGCGTGCTAGAGGCTGTGTGTCTGTTTCTATGTGCTGTCTTTGTGGCACTCACGATGAATCCTCCCAGCACCTTTTCTTTGAATGCCAATTCGCTGTCCAAACATGGTTGTGGCTGCAAAGTAAGCTAAACTGTTCAGTTAGCTACGCCTCAGCCTTAGAAGTTCTACGAGTTTGTGATGCTAAGTGCAGCTCGCAATTGAAGGACGTGTACCTTGCTGCGGTTCTTAACACAATTTGGTCCATATGGCTTTCCATGAACCAATGTAGATTTAGTAATGTCAACATTAGTTGGAGATCATCCTGCTCTATGATCCTGGCTCAAACCTCGTTAGCTGGTTCGTTATCAAAAGGCCGTATGTTCAGTTCTATTGCGGAGTTTCAGGTGCTAAAAGGTTTTGCTATAACAACCCATGCTCCTAAAGCCCCTACTATTAAACAAGTAGATTGGTTTCCTCCCTCCTTTGGTTGGTTAAAGTGCAACACTGATGGGTCTGCTAAGGGATGCCCTGGCCATGCTGGTGCTGGAGGAATTTTCAGAAACTCCCTTGGAGATTCCTTTGGTTGCTTCTCCCCCTATGTTGGTATTACATCTGCTTTTCACGCTGAGCTCAGTGCTGTCATGATTTCCATTGAGTTAGCCTTCAAGAAAGACTGGAAAAACATCTGGTTTGAGTGCGACTCCACCTCGGTCGTTGCTTCAACTAAATATCACTCTCTAGTCCCTTGGAAAATCAGAGTCAGATGGAGAAATTGCATGATGATCGGTGATCAGATGAATTTAATTTTTACTCATATTTTCAGGGAGGGCAACCAATGTGCTGATAAGTTAGCTTCCTTTGGTACTTCTGGTTCTAGTTACACTTAGTGGGATAATTTTCCAGATTTTGTAAGGGCGGATGTCTATCATGATAAACTGGGATTACCTCAGTTCAGGTTTAGATAGCTTCCATGGGTCTTGTCATAGTCCCCCCATGCTTTCTCTTTGTATTCTCTATCTTTATATTAATAATATCTTGTAGGTGTGCTGCATATGATTGGTAGGGTCTGGGGTGCCAACCTAGTTGGGATGCCTCGCCCTATTGTGATGCCTTTGCATGCCTAGCCTTTTATTAAAAAAAAAATTCATCATCAACTTAGTAATAGAATCGTTTTACTTGAAGCTGCTATTCCTTTTGGTTACTCTTTTTTTTTTCTATTTAAAATCTTAATAGTTAGTTTGAAAATTTAAGTGGACTCTCAGTTCAATTTATTATTTGATCCATCAATTGATACTTGATTATCAGTTCAATTTAATATTGTATTTTATAAGAGTTACTTGATTAACAAATGAACAAGTGAAAAAGCAAATGCATAAACCATAGGTATTTTTAGGTCGACCCAGCTGTTCTCTACTCCGCTGCATGAAGCTAGTCGCCCCTCTGAAATTCAGATGGCTTTTGATTCACAGTCTCAACAGTTTACTCAACCTATCTCCCCTTCTAATCCTAGGTACTATCAACTCTATTCTTCTTTTTAAAATAAATTTGCCATTTGATTATCGTATGGTGTTGTTGTCCTTTATAGTGTATTAAAACTTGTGTAGCTTCACCTTGAGTCTGTTTTTGTACATGGGTTTCAGTACTTCTTATACTCTATTTAATAAAATTTTCTTATTAAATAAAACACATAACCATAAAAACTAGGCTTTTTGTCTCAAAGCTACCAAATCATTTTCATCATCAACTTAGCTATAGACCCGTTTTTCTTGAAGCTGCTACTCCTCTTGGTTACTCATTCTTCCAATGACTATTATTCACAATACACTCCCAACTACATGCAGTCTGACTCCCCTTCTTCTTATAGGTAATATTTTTTTTTTTTTGGTTAAGAGTTACTTGATTAACAAATGAACAAGTGAACAAGTAAATACATAAACCATAAGTTTTTTATAGGCCGACCCAGCTGCATGAAGCTAGTCGCCCCTCTGAAATGCAGATGGCTTTTGATTCACAGTCTCAACAGTTTATGCAACCTATCTGCCCATCTAATCCTAGGTACTATATATACTCTATTCTTATTTTTTAAATAAATTTACCATTTGATTATCATATGGTGTTGTTGTCCTTTATAGTGTATTAAAACTTGTGTAGCTTCATCTTGAGTTGTTTTTATATATGGGTTGGAGTACTTCTTCTTATACTCTATTTAATAAAATTTTCATATTAAAAAAAACACATAACCATAAAAACTAAGCATTTTGTCCCAAAGCTACCAAATCATTTTCATCATCAACTTAGCTATATGTACACCCATTTTACTTGAGCTACTCCTCTAGGTTACTCATTCTTTCAATTTAAAATTTTAATAGTTAGTTTAAAATTTAAGTCGACTCTTAGTTCAGTTTATTATATGATCCATCAATTGATACGCGATTGTCAGTTCAATTTAATATTGTATTTTTTTTAAGAGTTACTTGATTAACAAATGAACAAGTGAATAAGCAAATGCATAAACCATAAGTTTTTTCAGGTCGACCCAGTTGTTCGCTACTTCGCTGCATGAAGCTAGTCGCCCCTCTGAAATGCAGATGACTTTTGATTCAGTCTCAACCTATCTCCCCTTCTAATACTAGGTACTATCTACTCTATTCTTCTTTTTAAAATAAATTAACCGTTCAATTATCATATGGTGTTGTTGTCCTTTATAGTGTATTAAAACTTGTGTAGCTTCACTCCAAGTATGTTTTTGTATATGGGTTGGAGTACTTCTTATACTCTATTTAATAAAATTTTCTTATTAAAAAAATAAATAACCTTAAAAACTAAGCATTTCTCCCAAAGCTACCAAATCATTTTCATCATCAACTTAGTTATAGACTCGTTTTACTTGAGGCTGCTATTCCTTTTGGTTACTCATTTTTTTTCAGTTTAAAATTTTAATAGTTAGTTTGAAAATTTTAGACTCTCAGATCAATTTATTACCTGATCCTTCAATTGATACTTGATTATCAGTTCAATTTAATATTGTATTTTATTAAGAGTTACTTGATTAACAAATGAACAAGTGAACAAGCAAATGCATAATCCATAAGTTTTTTTTTAGGCCGACCCAACTGTTCACTACCCCGCTGCATGAAGCTAGTCGCCCCGCTCAAATGCAGATGGCTTTTGATTCAAAGTCTCAACAGTTTATTCAACCTACCTCCCCTTCTAATCCTTGGAACTATCTACTCTCTTCTCCTTTTTAAAATAAATTTTACCATTCATTATAGTGTATTATATGGTGGTGTTGTCCTTTACATTATATTAAAACTTGTGTAGCTTCACTCTAAGTTTGTTTTTGTATATGGGTTGGAGTACTTCTTATACTATACTTAATAAAATTTTCTTATTAAAAAAAACAAATAGCCATTAAAACTAAGCATTTTGTCCCAAAGCTACAAAATCATTTTCATCATCAACTTAGTTATACATCCTGTTTTACTTGAGGCTGCTATTCTTTTGGTTACTCATTCTTTCAATTTAAAATTTTAATAGTTGGTTTGAAAATTTAAGTCGACTCTCAGTTCAATTTATTATCTGATCCAGCAATTGGTACTGGACTATATATCTAATTTATTTTCTGTATATAGGCATACATATCAGAATCATCCACATAGCCAACAATTTGCTATGACATACAATTCCTTTGCCACTGAATATTCGGTGCCTCCTAGGTATCAAATCATTTACTACAGACTTTCTATTTTGAGATACCCTTTTATTAATTGAACATGACAATACACTTTAAATATCAAATTTTCATTTTGAATTTTTTTTTTGGTTCGGGAATTTTTTTCCAAATCCATGCGATGACTAAGATAATGCTTACGTTACTGATCTCATTAAGGCTTCATTGTTTTACAATTGCTTCTTTCCTTTTAATGATACTAATTTATTCAATTTAATTAGGCCGACAAGAGCAATGGGTATACCGACTCAGCAAGGAGCCCCTATTTCTGGAAATTCAGTCACTGGACAACGTGACAAAGCGCCAATGCTTCAATCTTGATCTTTTGGGTAATAATTTACTTGAAACTATCTACAATTTCATATACTTTAAAAGCTTTCTAAGTACACAAATACACAGCTTACCTATTCATATCAATAAAATACAGATAAAGTGAATTAGTATATGTTATACAAGTTATACACACAAGTTGTTCTGATTTATTGGTTTTAACTTGGTCCCCAGGATATTGTTTTTCTAGGGTATATTGGATGAAGGAGTTAAAAAAAAAACAGAAGGGAAAGCAAAGTTTATATTTTAAGTAAATATTTCTTTATTTTATTTTATTTTTAATGAGAAGAGTGAAATCAGATCTTTAGATAAATTTCCATTAATTCCTTATTCATATTTTTAAACAAGTTCTAATTCTCTAAATAAAAAGTTAATTGTGTATTTAATTTCTTTCCCAACCGAATCCAGACAAAGGAAACAGGTTCAATAGGGTTTCTATTAGAGACTTCATGTTCTTAATTATTTATATATATATGGTTGGATCGTGCATGATAGGACGCAACCATCACATCCAGTTCCCAATATGTTGATCCAAAGCAGGTTTCCTATTCCAGTCTCCGGTCCTTCTATTATTTTTGGACAAGAAGTAGGATATGAGACATATTCAAGGTTGTTTTATACTGCTCGAATATATACATAATTCTTAGCTTTTCTTTCTTACCATATCTTTTAATATCAACTTTCATGATTTTATGTTATCAGTGATGATGAAATAATTAAGAATAAAGTGTATGACAAAAAATATAAGGAAACTGGTCAATCACTTGACCCCCATCTGAGATCATACCTAGCATTAATAGGTAATTACAATTAATTTCTTTGAGGCCTTTTTTTTATAAATGTTTCCCATTAAGTGATATTCTATCATCACTATTGTAAGATTACTTCATTAAATAAAATTTACATTATATTACAAGCAAGCATTACATTTTAAGCTAAACTTTTATGTTTGTGACAAGAATATTGTTGTTCTTAATGCAGCAAAATCTAATCCGCCTTACTTTCCCCAATGAGGAGTGCGCGGAATTCTCAAGACCGGATGAATCAAATTGCATGTGTCAACTGATCAACTCTCTTTAGAATCGTTATCGTTCAATCAACTTTTAAATATGACATTTTTCCTTTATGTTTTCATTGAGATCTATTGCACTAGATGAGACCTGTCTTATTACTTTTCTATCTGGTACATACCCAATTACATTGTCTGATCAGAGTCTTTATCCTTTCAGTATTTTATGACTTGCAGAACCTAATTCTGGTGCACTATCTACACTATTTTAACTGTTGTATAGGCTTTTTTCTTGCTTTATTTTCTTCTTTTTTTGAAAAAAATGGTTCGTAGAGACCACTTTTTGGTACACCATTTTTATACCATTAAACTATTAAACAAGGTTTTGATTAATGGACTAACAATCTACTTTCAACTCGTATTTTGAATATCAAAGCAGTTGATGGAGGTTCATTAGAGCCATCAACATTTATTTTCACCTAGTTTTTTTGTTGTTGTGGGGGACGTTGAGGTCCTCTTTCTTAGAGTGCTTCATCAAGTTAGTTTTTTTTTTTTTCCATTTTTTGCATTCAAATGTGCAGCCTCTCAGAATATAGTTGGTTGTGGTGATAGTGAATTGCAATTCAAGACTAACTTCGGTTAGGATTTTAATTACCTAATCATCACTGTAACACCCCCCTTGGGTATTACTATACTAAAACGTGCAGAAATAAATTAAAAATAAGTTTGCTGGGTGCTTTCGGAAAAATTTGATTTATTTGGAGTCAGAAAATTTGGGTGTAAAACAATTTCCTTTGAATAGGGTAGTACTTAACTACTTATCTCAATAGTAAAAATAAAACATATTATTCACAACAGAATTTTAAACCATGTAAAGGTTTTCAAAATACCTACACAAACTTTCTCAAATCATACTATCCCAAAGAAATCCTAAGTTTGTCGCTCTACAAGACGCTCACTGATAAAACCTCGTGATCGTCCCTATGATCACACACCTCTTTTTGCTATCCAGACTTAAGTCTCCAACTGACTTAAGGAACTCTTCTGCAATATCTGCATTCGTGTACCAAGGTACGATAGCAAAGACAGAAGAACCTTTATATGCAAGGGTGAGTTCCAATATATGGATTTTAAAACGACAACCACATGTACGACTCTCAATTACCACTTAATCATAAATATTAAAGACAACAATATATTTAAATATGTCTCAAAGGGTTTCATACCCGTCAGTCGTAACCTCTTTAAAAACCATGACACTTCAATATTCATCAACTAACTTTGAGACCTAATCTCCGGAGCTTCAACCAACCAATAGATGAGCTGATCAGGCTCTCATTGCCGAATAAGGAAGAATATAAACATTGCCAGATATGGCAAGTTTCAAATAATTTGGCCTGTCAAGGTTCCGAGTTCCAACTATTTAAGTACATAACTCGGTAGGATACGAGCTCCAACCATCATTGTAAGTAGTTCACAAGAACATCCAACGATAGTTGTAATTAACTCGGCCTATAAAATATGAATAATATCCGAGCTCCCGAAATAGTCGTAATTAGCACGGCCAATCCTAGACCCCCATTCATTTCACCCAAAGGTGAAATGTACCTTATAACATGGATACCTACCAAGGTACCACGCATAAAACCTTTAGGTACATTTGCCACAGAAAAATGTAAAATGCATGTAAAACGTTTTATTCTCGCTATTTTTCTTTGTGTTCATTCTTTATATGTCGGAACTAAAAAGTTTCGTGACAACCCATTATCTTAAACTACTAAGTTTAATATCTCAATTAAACCATAATTGACCTTAAGTCAAAAGTGTGCAAATCACGAAATCTAGACCGATACACCGGTCTTAGACACGTAGATTTTAGTGCACAAAACTAATACACTGATTATAGGACCTCCAGTCCATTATTCCACTTTCTTTAGCCCCGGGCCATATCTTCAGGAACACTATGTCCGACGTCTCGGCGGCTAGGTTCATTTACAACTTTAAACTATGTTTATTCTGCGAAAAACAGAAGTAAAACCAAAACCTTCTTAATCAGATTGAAATAATCCGTTGTTTGCCAAAAATCCTTTTACGTTGAAAATTCACTGTTTTATTTAAACCCCGCTAATTTAAACTCAAAAATATTATGTAAGACTAATCCTCGGTAATAATAAATTTTATCTCTTTTTAAGACTACTAAAAAATTATTGACGGAATTGTCCGCCATTTTCCGTTTTCAAAACGCAAATAGGCAAAAACGTGACTCATTACTGTAAATTAATTTTTCTGACACTAATAAAGTTATTTTTGAAGTTTTTCTTCATAAAATAATATTTTCTGTTATTTAGAAATTCCTTGGGTGAAAATTAGCAGTGTTAAAATATTTTCAAGGTTACGTCCTCGTCGTAACTCTTAAAACGCTCTTTCGCTGTTAAATCATTAAAATAATATTATTTCTCATAAATTCCCATTTTTCAACAAATAATTAATTAAATAATATCATATTACTATTTCCACCTAAATTAACTTCATCATTTCATAAAAAGCTTTTATATGCTTTTAACCGCGTATTTAATCGAGCCCTGACCACTGTCAGGCTTTCAAACTCACAATCCACATCAACAATTATTTCATATCAATAATGTGACACTTAGAAATTTAAAACATATCACCAAATATAGCAAATAATTAAATGCAGTTAAATCAAATAATTAACAGTAGATAATCAATAAGTAAATAATGCTAACTACAAAATCAATACATACACACCATAATTAAGACACACAATAACAATTACACATGGCTATCGGAAAAACCCCTCAGGTACTCCCCTTACCTCAAAAACACAGTATCTCTGAGAAACAGTTCGTCGGAAATCCAAGTAACGCCGATAACGCGCGTATCCGATAACTTAGCTTATCCTTCATTAAACATAACACTCAATCAACAAACAAATAACTAAATCAAGCCTAAAATCCTACATGTTGGTTTCGGTCAACGGCTGACTTTGGGGTTCAAAATCCTTAAAAATTTTAAACTCTTGGATTAGTGATTTATAATCACTTAAAACCCTCAATCAATGATCATGGCATAAAGATTGAAATTATATCTTCCAATCCTTCAACAAATGATTTTCGTCCATGATAATTAAATGGTTTAGAGACTCTAATTTAACTCAAACAACATAGATCTAATACGTATATAGTTTATAAGATTGAATCATGTAAAGAAAATGAACAAAATCCCCCACCCCCACCACACACCCACCCCCCCACCCACCCACACCCACACACACAAAAACCTAGGTTCTGCCTCCTTAGGTTAAATAGGTTCGAAAATTTTGTTTGATGCAAGCTTCTATATCTAGAATATAGAGGTAATAATAGGATTATAGAAATTGGTTTCATGTCAAATGGATTTCCCTATGATTCTCTATGAATTTACAAAGTTTCTAGATCTAGAAATTGAAAAATATTATCAAGACTTCAAATCACAAAAATCAATGCAGAACATGATGATGATTGAGTGAGATAAGCATGGTATACCTCTTGGAAATGAAAAATGGGCAAGGAATCACCTACTTCCTTCACAAAATCAAGCTATGGTACTTAGAGCTTTAATGGAAAAAATGGCAAAGCTTGATGGAGAAGATGAAGATGGAATTTTATAGAAGTGAAAATGGGCCTCTTGGCTGCCTAGGGTCGTGGCCTTTGAGGGGTAAAAGGGTCCAACACACAAAAATTGAAGGACAAAGTAGTAATCTCACAAAATGGCATTTTTGTGGTATTATGACAACATAAGGACAAAATGGTCATTTCCCAAGAAGCAATTATGACCAACATGTGGTGAGAAATGAGTGAGGATGTGGCTGATTTGTGTCCACAAATTTTGGTGCAAACTTGTCATTTCGATGAAAGTTCAAGGGTAAAATCGTCCAAGGGCAAAATGTTTAGATATTTCTTTACACTAGTTTAAAGAAATATCTAGACATTTTGTAAAAAGCAATCATGACATGGGTGACTCATCCATGTGACTCACCATCCTAGGTGGCAAGAGGTCTCAGCATCCGGCATCGGGTTTTGTCTCTGCACGTCCGTTCTTGACCCCATCGATTACGCGATTTAGGGTTTTACGCCCAAATCGAGTATAATTACTTATTTATTTTAAAAATTTTCAAAATAACCCTTATTGTTGAAAATGATATATAAAATATATTCATTTCATTCTCGGGTCAAAATTAGGTTTTCTGATCAGTAAAATCTTACTATCAGCGAAAACGCAGACCGGGTTCCGTCTGAATTTTCAACCAAAAATTTCACCATATACTTATAAAAATAAGTATGATATGAATATGACTTTGGTTTTCCCAAAATAATTTTCTAAGTTTCTGATAAAAATATAAATGTTTATTTATATATATACCGATCTTAGAAAGCGGAAAAATTGAGGTCTTACAATACTACCCCACTAAAAAGAATTTCATCCTCGAAATTCGGGACTCAAAACTAGACAGGATTTCCTCAATACCAAGGTCTTACTTTAACAAGAAGGTAAGTAATCATAGAAGACCTTTATTAATCCGAAAAGAACACAGGAATGTCCAATATGGAAAAAGATTCTTTAATAGGTTCGTGGGTGTAAAACTGTATAGCTAATACATATTTACAACCAGGACTCTAATAAAGTTCCTTCTTTCACGAGAACACCTAGTGGATTAGGAACTCACAAAATGACTAGTTCCCACTCTGAAGAGAATTTATTATTTGAACAAGGAATTTATCAAACAACGATTTAAAAATAACAACAGTCCGATTAAAATTCAGACTGAATCACTCTTACCAAAAGTAAAAGTGACTAAACTAAGTCTCATCAAGAAAATTCTTTCATTACGAAAGTATCTATCCCGAACAATAATAGGATAGTTCACAAAATAAAATTCCATAAAAATTGATTCAACAATTGTAGTTTGAAAACAATTCACAATTGTTGGGAAAGAAATAATCTGATCCCAAAAATATAGACTGATCACTGATAAGCCTCTAGCTTATCTAGTTTTATAACTAGTAAGACTGTGGTTTATGTGCTATTTATTCGAGTTCAATCTCGTTTTCGCCCAAATTTGGCCTTGTTTTGTTCCTAAGTTAGACTTTGACTCGTTCTAGGCATTTTTTTGTAGTTTTTAGTTTATTTTGAGTAGAATTACTCTTTTCTTTTCGTTTATTGTTTCAGGTTAGAAGTGAAGCTCCTAGAGTCAAGGAAAATGAAGAAAACAGTGGAAATTGACATTCTGGAGATACTCGCCCCGCGAGAGGCATCTCGCCTCGCGAGCCTGAAGACCAGCTGAGCAGCAACAGTCATCATTTCTGTCTCGCCTCGCGAGAGGCTACTCGCCTAGTGAAGACTGAGAACCTTGGAGGACAGAGACCATCACGGCCTAGCCGTGACGAAAGGCACGACCGTGACAGACTAGGATTTGAAGTCTCGCATCGCGAAACATCCTCTCGCCTCGCGAGAGTCCAATTTGAAAGTGCGCCAGTTTTAATATTCGTGTCGCGAGTGGCTGCTCGCCTCGCGAGCGCGCGCAGAATCTGAACTCTATATATTGCTGTTTTAGGGCAGAAACGAGAGTTTTTGGGTTCTCCACTGTTTTGTAGCGTTTCGGGATGAAATTCTTGTTCTCTGGAGCTGCGTCTCCCTCTTTTATTTTCTTATTTTACAATGGTGATTATGGCCGATTGTTTGTGTGTTGTCACGGGCATGAGGAACTAATCCCCTCGTCTAAGGGAACAATGAAACTACCCATGGTGGTGTAGTGTTCGATGTGATGTATGCTTCTCTCCCTTTTCTCAATTAATGTTTTCCAATTCTGAATTTGTTGTGTTGATCATATGCATGCGTGATTGACTAGTTAAACATGTTGAGGCTTAGGAGGCAATTCGCGTTTTAGAACTTGAATTCGGAACATTGATCGAATATTGCACGAGAGTGAATAGGAGATCGGTGCAACCTTATAGGAACCAGATTTAATAGAGTTTGATGATTGGGTTATGAGACCTATTAAGTAATTAATTCAATCGTCGAATACGTCCTATTGAGCAAGACAGTGGATTTAGGAGAATTTGGGGGTCCTGGTTGACATTGTAATTGAACTTAGGGAGGAAAACATCATCACTTGGGTACTATGCATGATTGGGTAGGTGGATTTGTGACCTTAGATATTTAATTTCAGATTTTAATACCATATCTTTATTTGATTTGTTAATTTGAATTGTGATCATATTTTCTCTCCAATCTCAACCACTTTCTGTTACTTGACCAAACGTATCGAACTTCTCGCGAATTAGTCGAATTGGTAGCCCAATCCTTGTGTTCAACCTCGGTAAATTCTTAGTGTGTTTATTTTATTACTTGCGACGACCCGGTACACTTGCAGGTGACTCAAAAAGTTTTTGGCACCGTTGCCGGGGATTGGCACAATCAATTTTCCTAATTTTTAGGGAATTTGATTATTTGGTTAAGTTGTTTTTTATTTTTATTTTTATGTTATTTATTTATTTTTATTTCTCTCTACTTCTTTGATTCCACTTGGTCTTGCCTTGTTTTTGTATGCGAGGTACCCTCTCACAAGAGGACTTGCTATTTGATTCGGAGATTACCAAGACCGAGAAGCGCTTAAGGAAAGAAGCCAGAGAGCGAAAGAGGCTTGAAGCAATTGAATTTGAAAGGATGACCGAATAAAACCCTCCTCGTCCTCCTCCTCGTTACAAGCCTCTCTTTGAGTAGAGTCTACCCAACTTAGGTGATTGTGATTCTTCCATCGTGAGAGGCAACCTCAATACAGACTCCTTCAGAGTGAAAGGATGTGTCACAGCCTATATCCGTGAGAATCAATTTGATGGGAGTGGCAAACAAGACCCTCACAGGCATATCACCCACTTCCTTGAAGCTTGTGACTTGCAGAGGACAAGAGGTGTTTCTCAAGATGAGTTTTGCTTACGGCTATTCCCTCTCTCTCTTAGGGATATCGCTCGCGATTGGTTTGACAGCTTGGTTCAGAATAGTATCAGAACTTGGGAGCAAATGGCACAAAAGTTCCTACCTAAGTATTTTCCTCCTCAGAAAGCGGCACAAGCAAGAGTAGCCGTCACTTCTTTCAGGCAGACAGAAGATGAATCTTATAATGAAGCCTGGGAGAGGTATAATGTGATATTGAGAAGATTCCCCTCAGCTTTCTTTGACCAGGTCTCCAAGGTTCAACATTTCTTTAACGGGTTAAGGGGACGCTACCAGATGAATTGTGATGCCGCAGCTGGCGGTTCATTTTTCTATTTATCAGCCGAGGATGGATGGGAATTATTGGAGAAGATGTCGTACAATGATTACAACCGTGGTAGGGAAACCTCAAGTGGAGTCAGTGATGCAACAATAGAAGCCATTCTAGAGCAGAATAAATTGTTGAAGATGCAAGTTGCGGCTTTGTCTGGGAACAAGAAGGTTAATGTGATACACGAGGGAATGCCTCCGGGTTGTGAAAATTGTAAGGGAGATCATGACATTCAGAATTGTCCGTTCAACTTCTCTCAAGAACATGTGGACTCATGCCACAATTTCTATGACAGTGTGCCCCGGAACAAATATCAGAGGAACAGACAGAATGATTACAATCAGAATCAGAATATGGGTTATATGAGGAGAGACCATCCGGGTTTCGCTTGTAGATGAAGAGTTCCAAAAAAAGAAGTGGGTTGAACCCCAAGACCTCTCGCCCTACATGAAGGTACCATATCCTGAAAGATTGAAGCAGCCTCAACAAGATAAGCAGTTCAATAAATTCCTGGATGTCTTCCACAAACTTCAAATTAACGTTCCATTTGCGGATGCCTTGGAACAAATGCCATCTTATGCCCGGTTTATGAAGGAGCTTCTCTCCAAGAAGAGGAGAATAGTGGATGAGGAAATGGTTGCTTTGACCGAGGAGTGTAGTGCCATTCTTCAAAGAAAACTACCTCCAAAGTTGAAGGATCCCGGTTCTTTTTCTATACCATGCACCATTGGGGGAATGACTATAGGGAAGGCATTGTGTGATCTAGGGGCAAGCATCAACTTGATGCCCCTCTCTATGATGAAGAAGTTGGGGATCAAGGAAGTCAAGGATACACGGATGTCACTCCAACTAGCCGATCGTTCTATAAAATATCCTTATGGGGTGGTCAAAGATTTGTTAGTGAAGGTGGACAAGTTCATATTTTCGGCGGACTTTGTGGTGCTTGATATGGATGAAGACGCCAAGATCCCTATCATATTGGGTAGGCCCTTCTTGGCAACTGGGCGTGCCTTGATAGATGTGCAACAAGGGAAACTCACTCTAAGGGTGCAAGATGAGAATGTAGTCTTCAATGTCTTTGAAGCAATGAAGCACCCCACTGAGAGATCGGATGTATATCGAGTGGATATGGTGGACTCGATTGTCAAGTCAAAGGCCACTAGAGAAGCCCATGGTTCTTCACTTGCACAAGTGTTGGTAAAATCCCATGATGATGATAGTGAGGAAGAAGACCCTTTGGGGGATTAGGACTATCTTGAGTGCTTGAAACACATGGAGGCCTTACCGAGTCTCCCAAGGGATGAATGTGCAAAGGAAAATCTCAACAAGGAAGGAATGGAAGAAGATAACAAGGCACCGGAGTTGAAGCAACTCCCAACCCACTTAAGGTATGCATTCTTGGGGGAGAAGGGACAACATCCGGTAATCATTAGCAATGCCTTGAAAAAGGATGAAGAAGAGAAGCTATTGAGAGTTCTTAGGGAACACAAATCCACCATTGGGTGGAAGATTTCAGACCTAAAAGGTATAAGTCCTTCCCTATGCATGCATAAGATTTTGATGGAGGATGATCATAAGCCGGTGGTTCAACCACAAAGACGGTTAAATCCCATCATGAAGGAAGCTGTGCGTAAGGAAGTGATTAAACTTTTGGATGCCGGAATCATCTATCCAATATCGGATAGCAATTGGGTTAGTCCAATTCATGTGGTCCCAAAGAAAGGTGGCACAACAGTGGTGGTCAATGAAAGCAATGAATTGATCCCAACAAGGACCATCACGGGGTGGAGAGTATGTATCGACTATAGAAAGCTAAATGAGGCCACAAGGAAAGATCACTTTCATCTTCCCTTCATTGATCAAATGCTAGAAAGGTTAGCCGAACATGAGTACTATTGTTTTTTGGATGGTTACTCCGGCTATAATCAAATTGTGGTGGATCCTCAAGATCAAGAGAAGACGGCCTTCACTTGTCCCTATGGAGTCTTTGCCTATAGGAGGATTCCCTTTGGTTTGTGCAACGCTCCTGCTACTTTCCAAAGGTGCATGCTTTCTATTTTCTCGGACATGGTGGAGAAATGCATTGAGGTGTTCATGGATGACTTCTCGGTCTTTGGGACCTCATATGACAATTGCTTGAAGAACTTGACTTTGGTGCTTAAAAGGTGCCAAGAGACTAACCTTGTTCTCAATTGGGAGAAATGCCACTTCATGGTCAAGGAAGGTATAGTCTTGGGGCACAAAATCTCCCAAAGGGGGATTGAAGTTGATAAAGCAAAGATTGAGTTGATTTAGAAGCTTCCCCCACAAACCAATGTAAAGGGGGTGAGTAGTTTTTTGGGGCATGCCGGGTTCTACCGGAGATTCATCAAGGACTTCTCCAAAATCGCAAAGCCGCTTTGTGACCTTCTTGTGAAGGATGTATCCTTTGAGTTTAATGCTTCTTGTTTAAATGCCTTCACTATTTTGAAAAATATGCTTGTCATCGCACCCATAATCACTGCACCTAATTGGAATTTACCTTTTGAAATCATGTGTGATGATAGTGATTATGCGGTGGGGGCTGTTTTGGGACAAAGGGTGGAAAAATTAGCTCATGTCATTTATTATGCAAGTAAAGTTTTGAATGAGTCACAAGCTAATTATTCCACCACTGAAAAAGAACTACTTGTTGTGGTTTTTGCTCTAGATAAGTTTAGATCCTACATTGTGGGGTCTAAGATTGTTGTTTTCACTGATCATGCGGCCATAAAACACTTGATGACAAAACAAGAGGCCAAGCCTAGATTAATTTGGTGGATTCTTCTTTTGCAGGAATTTGATCTGGAGATTAAGGACATGAAGGGATCCGACAATGGTGTGGCGGATCACTTATCTCGGTTGGTCAATCCCGACACCGAGGAGGAATTGTTAGGCATCAAGGAAGAATTTCCTGATGAAAAATTACTTGCACTCATTGAAAATTCCCCTCCTTGGTTCGCGAACATGGCCAACTTCAAATCTTCAAATGTGGTTCCGAAAGGTTGGACTAATCAACAAAGGAAGAAGTTCTTCTAGGATGCAAGGTACTATGTGTGGGAGGACCCCTATCTTTTCAAGCAATGCTCCGATGGGATCCTAAGAAGGTGCATTCCCCATGACCAAATCGGAAACGTGTTGTGGCATTGTCGTAGCTCGGATTATGGTGGGCATTATGGGGGAAAGAAGATAGCAGAGAAAATCCTCCAAAGCGGGTTTTATTGGCCAACACTTTTCAAGGATGCCCACACCTTTGCTGAGAATTGTGATTGTTGCCAAAGAGCTGGCAACATCTCCAAGCGGCATGAGCTCCCCTTGAATAGCATGCTTGAAGTAGAGCTCTTTGATGTTTGGGGGATAGATTTCATGGGACCATTCCCACCATCTTTCTCCTATCAATACATTTTGGTGGCTGTGGACTACGTATCAAAGTGGGTAGAGGCAATTCCATGCACGGGTAGTCATGGAATTCCTAAGGCGCAATATCTTCTCGAGGTTTGGGGTTCCTAGAGTGTTGATTAGTGATGGGGGATCCCACTTTTGCAACAATCAAATGCACAAGCTTCTTGAGAAGTATGGGGTCAAGCATAGAGTCTCTACTCTTTATCATCCCCAGACCAATGGGCAAGCGGAGGTATCCAACCGTGAGTTGAAGCATATTCTTGAGAAAACCGTCAACTCCTAACGGAAGGATTGGTCAAAAAGGTTAGATGATGCCTTATGGGCTTATAGAACTGCCTTCAAGACTCCAATTGGAAGGTTTCCTTACAATTTGGTGTTTGGAAAGGCATGCCACTTGCAGGTGGAATTGGAGGAAAAGTTGTTGTGACTCCGGCAAGTGTACCGGGTCGTCGCAAGTAATAAAAACACGGTAAGATTCTACCGAGGTCGAACACAAGGATTGGGTTACCAATTCGACTAAATTGTCAAGAAATCCGATACGTTGGTTAAGCAATAGAAGGTGGTTGAGAGAAAGAGATTGAGATCGCAATTTCAAGAATCAAATCAAATAACGCTACGGTGATTAAATTCAGAAATAAAAGCATCTAAGGTTTCGAATCCACCTACCCAATCATGCAAAGTACCCAAGTGATATTGCTCTCCTCCCTAGGTTCAATTTTAATGTCAACCGGGACCCCTAAATTCTCCTAAATCCACTTCCGTGCTCATTAGGACGTATTCGATGATTTGAGTTAATTACTCGCTAGGTCTCTTAACCCTAATCTCGAATTCTATTAATTCTTGTTCCCTATAGGTTGCATCGATCTCCTATTCACTCTCGTGCAATACTCGACCGATGTTCCCAATTCAAGTTCTAAAACGCGAATCGCCGCTAGGCCTCAACACGTTTAACTCGTCGATCACGCTAGCATATAATCGACACAATGAAAACAGAATTGGAAAACCATAATTGAATTAAAGGAGAGAGAGTTACATTACATGAACACTATGCCGCCATGGGTGGCTTCATCGATCCCCTAGACAAGAGGATTAGTTCCTCATGTCCGTAACAACAACGCACGTACAATCGGAATTCATCCTAAGCCTAAGAATTAAGAGAGGAGAAGAAGAAAAGAAACCCCAGAATAAGGATTACAAAAGGTCTCTGAAAATTCTGATCCAAAAAGTCCTCTTTTCTATTCTGATTTGCTCTATTTATAAGGAGGCCACGGCCGTGATGGCCATCACGGCCAGGCCGTGATGGCTTCTCGCTTCGGAGCACTTCTGGAATTTGAACATTCGCGACGCGAAGGATGTCTCGCGACGCGAGTCCTCTTGTCACGGCCCGTGATATGAATCACGGCCAAGCCGTGATGTTCTCTGTCTTGTGTGGATTTTGGGTCACGGCCGTGATACACATCACGGCTAGGCCGTGATGGTCTCTGTCTCTGGTGCTTTTCTGGAGTTCACACACTCGCGACGCGACGGACGTCTCGCGACGCGAACATTCCCTTCACGGCCCGTGATGTGAATCACGGCTAGGCCGTGATGGTCTCTGTCTTCCCGGGTCTTCAAACTCTCGCGGGGCGAGCTTCCTCTCGCGGGGCGAGAATCTCCAGAATGGCAATCTCCACTATTTCTTGACTTTCCTTAATTCTTAGAGCTCACTTATGGACCTGAAAACAACACAAGCAACCACAAGCGTAATTCTATCCAAAATAACCTAAAAAACTATACAAAAGACGCAAAACGAGTCAAAGTCCAACTTAGGAACAAAAACAAGGCAAATTTGGGCGAAAACGAGAGTGAACTCGAATAAATTGGCACATAAACCCTAGTTCATCTAGTCATAAAACTAGATAAGCCAGAGGCTTATCAAAAGTCTTATTGGGAAATTTGAGAACTCAACTTTGATTTGATGAAGGCCGGTGAGAAAAGGCTTTTGGACTTAAATGAGTTGTCCGAGATCCGCATGCAAGCATATGAAAATGCAAGAATCTACAAAGAGCAGACTAAGGCATGGCATGACAAGCACATCTTGCCTAGGAGGTTTGAGCCCGGACAAATGGTGCTTCTTTATAACTCAAGGCTGAGACTCTTTCCTGGGAAGATGAAATCAAGGTGGTCAGGACCATTCAAGGTCCTCCAAGTTTTCCCACACGGAGCAGTAGAATTAGAAGGGGTCTCTGGCAATTTCAAGGTAAATGGGCAAAGGCTAAAGTATTATCATGGGGAACCAATCCCAATTGGCAAGCAAGTGCTTCTTCTGAGTTAACCCTTAGGGGTGACTTGAGTCAGGCTCAGGACTTTAAACAAGCGCTACTTGGGAGGCAACCCAAGCTAGGTATTCTTTATTTTTCTGTCATATTCCCTTATATATAAAAAATAAAAAATAATTAAAAAAAAGATTGATTCGCCACGCGAATCCACAGTGGCCACGCGAGACAGAAGCCCTGAATCTCAGAGGCTTGCTCACGCTTCTGTCTCGCGTCGCGAGAGCTACTTTCGCCTCGCGATTCTGGGCATCAACATCTATTGGAATTCCAGATTCGCCTCGCGAGATACTACTCGCCTCGCGATTCTGGAAGGTGTGAAGAACAATTTTTCCAGATTCGCCTCGTGAGTGATATCTCACCTCGAGAATCTGCAATTAAGGTTTTAATTTGCAGGAGTTCTTCCAGGATGCTTTGCAACAGGGGGGTGCCCGAGGGACCAATTGGAGGAGGATGCAACCGTAGAAGAGATTTCTGTGGAAGTGGCCACCTACACTACAACTTGATTAGGGAGCACCCTCTCCTTTCCTCACTCTTATTATGGGGGAGGGAACCAATTGCCTTGTTTTTGTTTTTGTCTTTGTTTTTGTTTTTGTTTTGTTTTTGAATGTCGCTCTTGAATAATTTGAGAAGATCAAGAGTACGTGTAAGAATGTTGTGTCGGCAAGCTTGTTGGATTTTAATTAAATTTAGCATAGATTGACTGCATGAATTATTTTGACCATTGATGATTTCCCCCTAGGTTCTGAAAATAGAAAAGTTGATCCCCATGTGAAAATTGAAAATTGAACTTTGAGTAATTTTATTGTGATTGCTTGATTTATGGCAAGTTTGGGGTGAAGGGGTATGCACACTAGGAATTGTATCTCGGTCAAACAATTTGCAAAAAAATGTCCAGGTGAGGATTTGAGCCTCCAACTTTGTTTTTGATTGTGTGGATCACTTTTAAGTTGCACTTTCCCGAATTTACTTGAATCTCTTCATGGTTTGCATGTTTATGTGTTGCATCAAATGATTTAGGCAATTTTCTTTGAATAGCTACTTGGCCTAAAAAGAACCATCCCTAATGCATGTTCCCTAGTTAGCCACGTTGAGCCTTATTAGCCTATTGTTTCTTGATGACCCTATTTTATAAGCCAAAACCTGGGAAAAACCATGTTAACCCAATCATAGGATTAGGAGAGCATGGAAACTTAGCAAGAGAAGGGTTGTAAGAAACTAAGTTTGGGGTGGCTACAAGGTTTGTTATGTCATTATGGGTTGAGAAAAAAGAAAGAAAAATAAAGTTTGAAACCCAAGGCAAAAAAAAAATTGCCAAAGGAAAAGGGGCAAAACAAAAAGCTTAGCAAAGAAAAGGCTGTAGTCACCCAAGGCAAAAAGAAAAAAATGGAAAAAGGAATTTGAGTGGAAGATGTGTCAAAATGCTCATGCTCTCTTAGTTCCTATGGACTTAAGCCTAGTATCCTTGAATATCTTACCCTTATCCAGGCCCCATTACAACCTTTGAAAGACCTTCTGATGTTGCATGCATGTTTTCGTGGGAACTATTTTTGAGATGAAAATCAAATTCATGGGAAGTGCTCTTGGAATGTGAAATTGAGTGAAAAGTTGATAGCCTAGACAAATTGAGTGAATGAGTGAAATACTAAATGCCCTTGTGAGGAAGGCAATTGTTTGAAATTGGTGATCTTCCTTTTTGTGTGTAACTTTGATCCTCAACTTAGATTAATGATTGCATGAATGATGAAGTTCTCAGTTGTTTAAAGTAAATGAATGTGGGGATTACATTGATGCAAGGGGGGAAATCATTGAAGAAAAACTGTTTTGTTAAGATTGCATGAAATTTGTGCGAAATTGATTAAATCCTTTAAGCTTGCCAAGTCTTGAGTCTTTTTGAGTTTTAGCTTGCTTGGGGACAAGCAAGGTTTAAGTTTGGGGTGTTTGATAAGCCTCTGGCTTATCTAGTTTTATAACTAGTAAGACTGTGGTTTATGTGCTAATTATTCGAGTTCAATCTCGTTTTTGTCCAAATTTGGCCTTGTTTTGTTCCTAAGTTAGACTTTGACTCGTTCTAGGCATTTTTTGTAGTTTTTAGTTTATTTGGAGTAGAATTACGCCTTTCGTTTTCGTTTATTGTTTCAGGTTAGAAGTGAAGCTCCTAGAGTCAAGGAAAATGAAGAAAACAGTGGAAATTGCCATTCTGGAGATACTCGCCCCGCGAGAGGCTTCTCGCCTCGCGAGCCTGAAGACCAGCTGAGCAGCAACAGTCATCATTTCTGTCTTGCCTCGCGAGAGGCTACTCGCCTCGCGAAGACTGAGAACCCTGGAGGACAGAGACCATCACGGCCTAGCCGTGATGAAAGGCACGACCGTGACAGACTAGGATTTGAAGTCTCGCCTCGCGAAACATCCTCTCGCCTCGCGAGAGTCCAATTTGAAAGCGCGCCAGTTTTAATATTCATGTCGCGAGTGGCTGCTCGCCTCGCGAGCGAGCGCAGAATCTGAACTCTATATATTGCTGTTTTAGGGCAGAAACGGGAGTTTTTGGGTTCTCCACTGTTTTGTAGCGTTTTGGGACGAAATTCTTGTTCTCTGGAGCTGCGTCTCCCTCTTTTATTTTCTTATTTTACAATGGTGATTATGATAGATTGTTTGTGCGTTGTCACGGGCATGAGGAACTAATCCCCTCGTCTAAGGGAACAATGAAACCACCCATGGTGGTGTAGTGTTTGATGTGATGTATGCTTCTCTCCCTTTTCTCAATTAATGTTTTCCAATTCTGAATTTGTTGTGTTGATCATATTCATGCGTGATTGACTAGTTAAACGTGTTGAGGCTTAGGAGGCAATTCGCGTTTTACAACTTGAATTCGGAACATTGATCGAATATTGCACGAGAGTGAATAGGAGATCGGTGCAACCTTATAGGAACCAGATTTAATAGAGTTTGATGATTGGGTTATGAGACCTAGCAAGTAATTAATTCAATCATCTAATACGTCCTATTGAGCACGACAGTGGATTTAGGAGAATTTGGGGGTCCTGGTTGACATTGTAATTGAACTTAGGGAGGAAAACATCATCACTTGGGTACTATGCATGATTGGGTAGGTGGATTTGTGACCTTAGATATTTAATTTCAGATTTTAATACCATATCTTTATTTGATTTGTTAATTTGAATTATGATCCTATTTTCTCTCCAATCTCAACCACTTTCTGTTACTTGACCAAACGTATCGAACTTCTCGCGAATTAGTCGAATTGGTAGCCCAATCTTTGTGTTCGACCTCGGTAAATTCTTACCGTGTTTATTTTATTACTTGCGACGACCCGGTACACTTGCCGGTGACTCAACAATCACATCAATCAAATTCAAAAAGGATTGGAATGAATTTCCTTCAAGAAACCTTCATTCTTATAAAGTCATAGATATTATATATAGCTGACGTCATCTGAAAGACTAACAACACAAAAGACTTTGAAGAGTCAAATACTCAAGAATACTTACATACGATCCTATTTAGATCTTATTACAAACTTAACATGAACTAGTCAATAAAGCACGCATCATACATATATTATTCCTATGCGTAACTACATCTTGGTTCTTGATCCCGTTGCTGACGTGAATCTACACTATCTTTTATAAAACCCCTAAGTCGTGAAGCTTCAACCTTGTTCTCAGTGTAAACCTTCCGCCCATATTGCCCGTTTCTCTTTTGCCACCTTTTTAGCAGCTCGTACTTTGTTTCTATCTGCTTCAGATTTCTTTACATTACAAACTCTTGCACTATGCTCTATATTTCCACATTGATAACATAGAATCCCTTCAAATGGACAAGCATCTTCCAAGTGGTCTTGCTTTCCCCACTTCGAGCATTGACGAACGGAGTCTCGGTTCTTCTTCCCATCATGTGGTTTGTTCTGATTTTGTTTCCCCTTCTGGTTCTGGTATTTGTTCCTGAATCGAGATGATCCTCTGGTGTTACTATAGTTGTCCTTCCCTTTCTTCATCAATTCCACCTTACAACATTTCTCAACCAACGCTTGAAAATTGAAAATCTCCAGCGGTAATACAGATTTCTTGATACCATATCGTAAACCTCCTTCAAAACGTTCACACTTCCATCCCTCATTTGGCTGAACTTGGAAGAAACGAAAATATTTGGCTAGTGATTCAAACTTCGCCGCGTATTCCCCAACAGATAGATCTCTTTGTTGTAAATGTAGAAATTCTCGTTCCTTCTCAATCCTAGTACTTTCTAGGAAATACTGGTTCAAATATGCGTTTCGAAACACATCCCAAGTAATTTCTTGTTGATCAGCTTCCAGAAGTTGTTTAGTGCCCTTCCACCAATACTCTGCATCTCCTAAGAGCAAGAATGTAGAATATTGAACTTTTACTCCTCCAGGGCTATGGATAAGCTCGAAAATCTTCTCCAACTCTTGTATCCATAGATCAGCCTTCTCAGGATCAGAATCTCCACAAAACTGTGGTGGATCTTAACGTTGAAAAGCAATTAGATCTTTGCCTTCTGCCACTTGCTGGGTCTGAGCAGCTATAACAGCTGTCTGCATAGCAATAGCAGCCGCAATGTTATCCATTGCTTGTGCAGTATCATCCATTCCACCTTCTGGTTCTGGTTCCATAACTGACCAATAAGACAAAATCAGTCAGTCCACAACCAGAACTGAAACGTATCCTTACATGTCTAAAACACATTACTTCTAAGAAGTAATTCAGTCAATACACCATCTATTGTTCATAGATTCTTACAAGGTCTCGACTACCTCAAAACACAACTACTTGTGTGCCAACACACATTGTTTCAACAAGGAAACAATTCAAGAAAGATCCTACCAGAGATCCCACAACAAAACATAACAGACCTATTCCCCAAGGTTCCCGAAAGACTCGACCAGCTCTGATACCACTTTGTAACACCCCCCCTTGGGTATTACTATACTAACACGTACGGAAATAAATTAAAAATAATTTTTCTGGGTGCTTTCGGAAAAATTTGATTTATTTGGAGTCGAAAAATTTGGGTGTAAAACAATTTCCTTTGAATAGGGTAGTACGTAACTACTTATCTCAATAGTAAAAATAAAACATATTATTCACAAAAGAATTTTAAACCATGTAAAGGTTTTCAAAATACCTACAC